>CM033396.1:1315999-2536167 GCA_019426215.1 Buddleja alternifolia | reverse complement strand
TGTTTTTGGCTCTACATATGATAGATGTTTGCACCAATCTAACCTTAGTTTTGCAGAGGTGTGAGGAGACTGATCTAGTCTTAAATTGGGAAAGTGTCATTTCATGGTACAAGAAGGAATTATTCTGGGTCATAGATCTCCCACAAGGGGTTGAGGTGGATAGAGCGAAATTGAAGTGATAGCTAATCTTCCACCACCCCACCACGGTCAAAGCCGTGAGAAGCTTTTTGGGACATGCCGGTTTTTACAGGCGTTTTATTCAATTTTTCTAAAATTGCTAAACCCCTGTCTAACTTGACCATGAAAATGCAGTGTTTGACTTTAATGATGCATGCATGCAGGCCTTCCTCACCCTGAAGGAGAAATTAATCTCATCCCCTGTGATGTCCGCCCCAGATTGGAGCCTACCATTCGAGTTGATGTGCGATGCGAGTGACATTGCCGTTGAGCTGTACTAGGTCAAAGGAAGGGTAAAATCTTTCATACTATTTACTATGCTAGTCGTACCTTAAATGAGGCCAACTCAATTATGCTACGACTGAAAAAGAGCTTTTAGCTGTCATTTTTGCTTTTGACAAATTTCACTCCTATCTTGTGCTTAACAAGTAATAGTTATACACTGATCACTCGGCCTTGAATACTGCTTGCTAAAAAAGACGCAAAACCTAGACTACTCAGGTGGATCTTATTACTACAAGAGTTTGACTTAGAAATAAAAGATAAAAAAGGATCTGAAAATGTATAGCTGATCACCTCTAGACTAGAATTAGTGGATAAGAAAGGGATGAGACCCCAATAGGAATGAATTCCCCGATGAGCTTTTTTTACTCTTTCTTCTATTTCAATCCCTGGTATGCTGATTATGCTAACTATATAGTTGCTGGAATTTTACCCCCTGATTTGACATTTCACCAAAGAAAGAAGTTTTGAAAGATGTTAGGCCACTATCTGTGGGAAGAGCCCTACTTGTTTAAAATTGGTGTCGAGGGAATTATCAGCGTTGTGTACCCGAGGAAGAAATGACCTCCGTCTTGGCTCATTGCCATGACATGGTGATAGGTGGCCACTTTGGCCCATCCAAGACTGCTGCCAAGGTTCTGCAATCAGGTTTTTTCTGGCCTACTTTATTTAAAGATGCACACGCTTATGTTCAAAAATGTGATAGATGCCAAAGAGTAGGTAATATCTCTAGACGACATGAATGCCTATGAATAATGTGCTTGATGTGAATTATTTGATGTGTTGGTATAGATTTTATGGGACCTTTCCTAGTTCTTATTCCAATAGGTATATTCTAGTCGCTGTTGATATGTGTCTAATGGGTCGAAGCTGAGGCTTTGCAAACTAATGATGCTAGGGTTGTTCTTAGATTTCTGAGAAACATATTTTTGCACGATTTGGAACCCCGAGAGCAATTATAAGTGATGGAGGCACACATTTTCGTAACAAGCAATTTGAAAACTTGTTGAACAAATATGGTGTTAAGCATAAAATCTCGACTCTTACCACCCTCAAACTAGTGGGCAAGTCGAAGTGTCTAATAGGGAAATTAAACGGATTTTAGAAAAAACGGTAAATAGCCATCGAACTGATTGGTCTCTGAAATTAGATGATGCATTGTGGGCTTACCGTACTGCTTTTAAAACCCCTATTGGCATGTCCCCATATCGTCTTGTATTTGGAAAAGCTTGTCATTTACCTGTCGAACTTGAACATCGTGCTTATTGGGCTATCAAATTCCTGAATTTCGATACAAGTGTTATAGGTAATAAGAGGTTGCTTCAACTGAATGAGCTCGAGTGGAGACATGAAGCATACGAGAATGCAAAACTGTACAAAGAACGGACCAAGAAGTGGCACGACAAGCATATTCTACCCCGGAATTTGAGGAAGATGAAAATTCTTATGTACAACTCTAGACTCAAAGCTCTTCCCAGGCAAGCTCAAATCGCGTTGGTCGGGACCCTTTCGAGTCACTCAAGTGTATTCTTCCGGAGCTGTGGAGCTTATCACTGAGGATGGACAAGTATTTTTAACCAATGGACATAGGCTGAAACCTACTCGGGCACTGACTGGAGCGCAGACACATATCTGTCAAGCTCCGAGAACCATCGACTTAAGTCGATCCTGAATAGTCGAGCTATTGACTATAAACAGCGCTTCTTGGGAGGCAACCCAAGTTTGTAAGTTTTTTTTTTCTTTTTTTTGTTTGTTTAGATTGTTGTTTTAGTTTATGTTCAAACATGCACTTTTGCATGTATGTTTTCGTATGCTTGATGGTTTGAAAAGTTGAAGTGTTAGATATGATAGACATTTGGACCCCATGTTTAGAGATGCTTATTTTACTCGAGAGGAAAAAGCTTTGTAACGATGCATTGGAAGTTAAAGGATGTTTTTCAACATCCTTGGTTGTAAGTGTTCTTTTAACCGTTACGTATACTTGTTGTAACACATTGAGGACAATGTTGGATTTGAGTTTGGGGTAGAAGAGTGCTTATTTTGAACATTGAAAATGCAATGCTAATTTTTAGCTTGAGTTTGGGGGAAAGTTTGTATGATATCATGTTTAAATATTTTTTTTTTGTTGAGAAAATCAAGTATAAATTGTTTTTTTTTTTTATCTTTCCAATTGATGCATTAAAATTGATTAACTTGAAAAAAAAAATGGCATGATTTCTTGAAATAATTTGAATTTAATGGAACATATATATCTTTGAAATTGCTCATGGAGACCCTAGACTAGGATTGATTTCTTAGATGATTCACATTGCACAATAAATCAAGGGTAGAGGAGTTGAGAGGATAACCATCTTGAGACACTTAAGGAGTTTTTCCCGGAAAAATTAACTTAGATTTTTCATAAGGTTATAAGTTGAGTAGTAATTTTTTTTTTTTTATGCTAAACAATGAATTAAAAAGGTTGAAGTTTGGTATGACCACAAGTGGTCAGGCTAATATGTACTGGAGGTGAAAAGTTTCATGCCTATATACTGTACTATTATGCTAATTTGAGCTAAGCTCAAGCCAAAAAGAAGCGAATTGTTTAAAAGATCTAGTTTTATTTCGTGGCCTTTGACACTCGAGTGATTAAATCCTTAGGAGTGTCTTTACACTTAATGCCCCAAAACTATCTAGTTTGGGAGTCATTGATCTAAAGCTTGTTACATGGGTGTCATAGAAAGCCTAATGGAATAAAACATTGCACATGATCTAGCCTTAATGAAGTTAATTGGAAAGTTTCATATGAATTGAAAGTTTGAATGGTTGAGATAATGAAATTTAAATGGCTATGAGATTTTCTATGATTCTTATGCTTTGTGTTTGATCAAAAGTTGATAGATATGGGATTAATGTCCAAAATTTGGTAAGGATGCCTTTCGACTATAATACCTTAGATTTATTTTCACACTACCCTATGGAGTCTTTTCGAGTATTGGTGTCACATGAGCAAAAGTAGTTGATATGTATATATATTTGTGAGCTATAAAAGGATGAGTTTGTGCCATTTATTCTTGTTAATTATGTTGAGATGTATTCATTTGGTTGGGATTGAAAGTTTGTTAGATTTTGTGGGTAATCTTCTTCTGCAAACCCTCACGAGACTATAACTCGTCCTTTGAGGTAACTCAAAGGTTTAAAGGCTTGTTGCACATGCTAAGTGCAATCGTTTACTCCACGAAAGTGAGTTCGTTTTGTTGTTTTGTTTTCTCCTTTGGTTTATGATGTTTTTCATGCCTAAACTTTTATTTCTCGAGGTCGAGCAAATGATAAGTTTGGGGAGTTGATAGGAGTCATTTTTACGTGTTTTTAAGCCCCTTTGCGTTTATGTTTTAGGTTCATTTATCACTTGATTTTGTCACTTGTGCGTTTAATTCGTGCATTAAGTGATTTCAGGCCTTAAGTGGATACAATTGAAGAAAGGGTGGAAAAATGATGTATAAAACAAATTTAGCGATTCACTTTTCACACCACCACGACCGAACAAGCAATAAGCTGGAGTTAGCCAAATCATGTTTTAGTACCATTTTGTCTGCACCTGGGCGCCAAATCGCGCAAATCAAACAACCTCCACGTTGGAACGCCATTTTTATTTTTAGAGACAGAATTGGATGAAGTGTCCTTCTACAAGTTTTAGATCTATGTCTTATCTTTACATGCGTACTTGAATCATCCAATTCGGAGATCTGTGGAGACGTTTATGAATAAAACACTATCCCTGCGCTGGAAAACACGAAAGTGGCAGCTCATGTTCTTGTTAGATGGAAAACAAGAGAATGGTAGGTGCAAATTCTTGGTTGGTGGAAATTCTTGGTAGGTAGAAAACAAGAGAATGGCAGGTGCAAATTCTTGGTAGGTAGAAATTCTTGGTAGGAGGAAAGAAAGAAGGGTAGCTAAAATTCTTGGTAGGTGGATTTTTGGGTATTTAAAGGGGAGTGGGGAGCTCACTTGAGATCATCAAAAATCATCCTTTGAGAGTGTGAGGACGAAAATTCAGGGGTTTGGGGGAGAATTCTCTTGGTTTTGAGTCATCCTATCATCATACTTGAAGAGCTAAGAAGAGGAAAAGGAGGATTCAGCTTCCAATCAAGAATCGATCATCAATCCAAAATAGGGAGTTTCTTAGTTTGATATTCATCTTTATCTGTGAGTAATTCTATGTTTTTATTGTTTTTCCAATTTCAATTATGAACTAATTTTCCCTTAACTAGGGCCATGTGAAGGCCAAAGTATGAGTATATATATATGATATTATTCTTCGTATTAATTCTACAATTGCTTTGTGTTTTGATTTTGTGCGTAATTACTTGCATATGTTTGATCACCATATGTTTGTCATATTGCCTAACTTAATAGTTTGAAAGAATATAAGTTAGGGTTCAAAGAAATCATCACATCATCCGTAAAAAATAGGGAATTGCCCCTAGAGATAGGTAGAGATTCCCGGGTGCAGTTAGCCGAATTTATTAGGGAAAATTCTAGAACTTGAATGCATGATTATTGATTAAATTCTCGGATAGACATATTTAGAGAACTGTCAATTTATCATAGGATTATTACAGCCGAGACATCGGGTAGTAATTAATTAAGGAATTTTCACCAAAGCAATAGTAGTCTAATAATATGAAGAATAGTTCATATTTATATTAACAAGTAAATTTGGTTGAAGCATGTGCCTTAGTTGTTTTATCTCATAAGAATCTAAATCTATTTGCTAAGTCTCGTTTTCACATTTTTATTGTAAATTAATCACAATCTTTTAATTCAATTTTAATTGTTTTTAAATTCCTAACTTTAAATAATCTTGTCTCTGTGGGATCGATAACTCGGACTTAAAGTCCACTTTATTACTACACATGACCAGTCCACTTGCTGTTTAATACACGTAAGGATTTTTCGTGTCATGTACTCTAGTAATTTGATCAGAGATCATTCTTATATACCCCTACATGTACTATAGTAATTTCATTAGAGATCATTCTGATCCAAATTGCGTTATAGAACGACTTCCTCTTCTATTTTCTTACTTATTACGGAAGTTGTGGTGATTTTGCCCACACAAGTTCCACCACTTGTCCTTATTATGAGAGAGATCAAGAATGAATTTTTATTTCCAACTCATCCCTTTCCTAATTTGCGTATAGCTATACCTATGGAAAAATGAGTTTTTTATTATGGATTTTCTTCATGTTGTTTGTTAGGTCTCATATTTTACATATTTTCATTATGATTTACCTCACATTTATCTTTATTTTATGCCTTGTTGTTAGTCTTTTCCTTTATTTTTAGCCTAATTTATGTATTTTGATTTCTAAGTCGTTTCATGCTTTTATAGGCATAAAAGCGATGATTTTGATGAGTTGAAGGAGTATTTATTACAAGAATAATGAAGGCTATCCAAGAGGATGTGAAGAAATGCATTGAAAGGCCAAACGAGAATGTTTCGTTGAAGAAAAATGAAGAGGAAATTTCTGCACAGGCAACTGCAAACTGTGCAGATATTCTGCACAGCAACTGCACACTGCAGCTTTATATTTTTGTGGGCCGATTTTATGACTTGATGGGCATAATTTATGTATCTAAGACTCCTTTTTAGTTAAAAAAAGTGGCAAAAACATTTATATAGGCTAGAGTGTGGAAGAGCATAATTCATTCATTCTTGAAAAAAGTAGATCTTGGAGAGTAGATCTAGAGAGAGAAAAGAGATCTTGAAGAGTTCTTGGAGAAAAGCTTCATCTTCTCAAGTTGTATTCTTCCAATCCTCCATTGTTGAACATGAGTAACTTTATGTTTATGCAATTTTCTTTGTTTTTTTCTTTAATTATGTATAGCTAAATTATTTTCTAGGGTTTAAGATGTAGTCTTGTGTATTGATTTGGATTATTGATGATTGATGGATGTGATTTCTTGTTTGTTTATCTATTAATGAGTGTTTAATGCTTGTAATTGCTTGATCACCAATTGCATGATTTAAGATAAATTAAGAAGTACCGGGAGGTGAATTAGTTTATTGGTTCGGATTTAATAGACATGTGTAAATTGCTTAATAGGGATATTGGTAATTTTGCATGAGACTAGTTAAACAATATTCATAGAACTTAATGGATTCATCTAAATTAGTTTTTGATCATGGGAGTGACGTTAATTAATTTAGGTGGGTACTCATGAAGATCTCGGGAGAGTATTCGTGTATTAAGGAAATTGGGTCTTTAATTTAAACAAGAATGATAATCCATTGAAAGTCAATAATCCATAGAAATACCTTGATGAAATCTTAATCCCTAGGCTTTCGTTAATTGATTATTCGTTTTAATTATATTTGTGTTTATTATTTATAATTAATTCTGTTTTTATAAATTTCTACTTTTATTAGTTAAAATCTCAAATCTTTGATAATCGATAGTCTAAATAAGATAAACTTTGTTTGGTACTTGATAACCTTCCCTGTGGAGACGATCTTACTTTCACTATATTATTTGTTCGATTCCGTGTTGTTACGGACGGTTAACAAATTGGCGCCGTTGCCGGGGAAGGCAACAAATAGTCAATATCAATAAAAGTTATTCTTATTAGTTTAGACATTTTTCTTTCTTTATTTCCTTTGTTTTGGATTTTTATTTGTTTGAACTTTGATACTTGAGATTATTGTTTCAGAATGGCAGACTTACAGAGGATTGAACCTGCTGCGCAGAGAACTCTCCGGGATTATGCTACACCAACATATCAGAACTTAACCTCCAGCATAGCGGTACCAACTGTTCAGCCAATACCTTTGAGTTGAAGCCGGCTATTATTCAAATGCTCCAACACTGCATTTGAGGGAGATATTGAGAGGGAGGATCCTCATTCCCATCTGGGAATTTTTGGAAATCTGCAGTACTTTCAAGATGAATGGCGTTACTGAAGATGCCATAAGATTGCGACTCTTCCCATTCTCCCTGTCTAAAAGAGCTAAGGAGTGGCTGAAAAATCAGCCGGCAAATAAGTTCACCACTTGGGCTGATTTGTCGACTGCGTTTCTGACCAAGTATTTTCCCCCAGCCAAGACTGCCCAGTTAAGGAATGCAATCACAGGATTCATGCAAACTGATAGTGAAACCCTCTACCAAGCATGGGAAAGGTACAAAGAATTACTCAGAAAATGCCCACATCACGGTATTCCTAGTTGGATGCTTGTGCAGACCTTCTACAATGGTCTGTCACATAGTATCCGGATGAATATCGATGCAGCTGCAGGAGGGAGTTTTATGGCAAAGAATCCGGATGATGCATTGGCTCTTATGGACGAAATGGCATCCAACAGTTATCAGTGGGCAAGTGATAGTCGGGCTGCAAAGAAAACACCGGGCATACACAATGTAGATAACATTACATTGCTAATGCTAACATTGAAGCACTTGTCAAGCACATGGAGGGACTCAAGGGAAATGTTAGTGCAGTATCTCACCTACTTTAGCTTGTGATGTTTTGGGGCACCTCATATGGCTACTGATTGCCCACTCATCGAGCAAGCTAACTATTTATCCTATCAGAATAAGCAGCAAGGAAATCCATTTTCGAACACCTACAATCGGGTTGGCGAAATCACCCTAACTTTTCTTGGGGAGGCCAAGGGAACCAAGGAGTTCAAGCAAATCCTCCTAGACAAAATTTCCTCCAGGTTTCCAACAACATGGTCCTCAGAATTTTCAACAACCACATCAGCAGGGACCACCACCTCGAGAACCACAAGCTTGGGAATTAGCCATTGAAAAGCTCGCTAATGGAACAGCAAAACGGTTTGAGAATCTGGAAGCAAAAATTGATCTGGTAGTGGGAGCAACGAAGAATCTGGAATTACAAGTTGGACAATTGGCAAGTTCTATGAATTCGAGGTCAAAGGGTACACTGCCTAGCCAAACAGAGGAGAATCCGAGAGGACAGTGTAATGCAGTGACTCTGATAAACGAAAATATAATTGAAGAATTTGAGCCACATGCTGTACACAGAGATGAATTTGTGACGAAGGATAATTCAATCTTTGAATCTTCAGACAAGGTTGAGCCAGAAAAGGTTATCCCGAAGCCATATGTGAAACCATATGTTCCTCCAATTCCATTTCCCCAAAGGTTGCAACACAAGAGGTTGGACAAGCAGCAAGAAAATTTCTTCAAACACTTAGACTGTTGAACCGCAACATTCCGTATACAGATGCTCGGGCTCAGATGCCTGTTTGTGAGAAGTTTCTCAAAGAGCTGTTGAGCAATAGAAAGAAATTAGAAGACGTGGAAACAATCTCCTTGAATGAAGAATGCAGTGCCATAATCCAACGAAACATTCCTCCAAAGCTAAAGGATCCAGGGAGTTTTTCACTTCCTTGCACTATTGAAAATTCCACTTTGATAAAGCACTTTGTGATTTAGGAGCTAGTGTTAGTCTAATGCCTTATTCAATTTGCAGGAAATTAGGCTTTCAAAAGCTTAAAAACACAAAGATGTCACTTCAATTGGCGGATGGGAGCATAAAACGCCCTATGGGAATATTAGAAGACGTTTTCGTGAAAGTGGACAAGTTCTACATCCCATGTGACTTCGTGGTGCTTGAGATGGATGAAATTTGAAAACACCAATCATCCTTGGAAGACCGTTTCTCGCAACTGCGGGAACCGTCATTGATGTGCGTGCTGGCAAGCTAGCGTTGAACATTGGAGAGGAGAAGGTGGAGTTCCACTTAAATAAGTGATGAAATCTCCGCCTTTTGAAGAAAAATGTTATTCAGTGGATGTGATTGAAGAGGCCATCAAAGAAGAAATTGCTCAAGGTAAAAGAGATCCATTAGAGTCGTATCGCGAAATATCTTCTAGACCTAAGGTAAAATTTAAATCTCTTCCTCCATATCTCAGGTACGCTCTTCTTGGCATAATGAATTTTTATCTGTTATCGTACATTCTACTCTATGTACACCTGAACTGGACCGATGGTTAAGTGATTTGGAATGGAAGAAAGATGGAATAGGTTGGAATATATCTGATATGAAAAGAATTAATCGTGCTTTGTATTTTTCAGGCGATGATATTCCTCGAGGGAAAGCAATTTCCCTCGCCAAAACTCAACAATAATTTTGTCTAAGTCGAGCTAATGACTTTAAACAAGCGCTTCTTGGGAGGCAACCCAAGAGTTTTCGTTATTTTTGTCATTGTCGTTTTCTTCTTATTTTGTTTTCAATATTTTATGTTTGAAGGTTTTATTTTATTTTATTTCATTTTTATTTTTCGGTGCTCAAATGCTTTATTAATGAAAGGTATTCTTATTGCATGTCAATAACATGAAAAACAAGGTGCATGAGGCATTATACAATGTAAATCAGATGCACAATTGTGCCAATTTTCGCACCACTGTGTACAATTTTCGCACTTAGAAGAATTTTTAGGTGCACAGTTGTGCAATTTTTCAGCACAGTTGTGCAAAATTTTCGCACTTTTGCACCCTCAAAAAAAATTGAAAAGTGTCAAAATCCCAAAAATCATTCCACCCCCTCACATTTCAGCCAAACATTTCTCTCTCTCTCTCTCTCATTTCTCCACCACGCAATCAACTCCTCCCGCCGTCGCCTACCTTCAACCGGAGCCATGTCGCCGCCGCATCTCGTCCAGCCCCGCGCGACCAAGCGCTCGTCACAACCACAAAGCCACGCGCGACCGAGCGTAATTCAAGACCACCTCTCCGCCGACGTCTTCTCCCATTCACAGATCCACGCCGCCACTCGCCGCACAACCTCCACTCAACTCCGCCAATTGCCGCACTTGCACCGCAGTTCGACCGCAACTCATAAACGCCTTCGTCGCCGTCATCTCACATCCACAACTTAGTTTCACCTCCGTCGTCCGACTTTCCACATCACTGCTGCCACACTTCTTTTGGGTGCGATTTTTCTTCCAAGGCAATTAGTGTTCTCTCAATTACAATACTACCGCAAGAGACCATCACCCTACCGACTCCCGGGACATCACGCACATGCATAGGGGAGTATTTCTTTCATTATTCTTTTAATTACATTTTGCTTCCGTTCTTGAATATCGGTCTCACTTAAGTACATTGAGGATAATGTGTGATTTTAAGTGTGGGGTGAAATTTGCAAATTGTGATTAGAGTTTATTGAATTGCTCAAGTGTGGGGTAATGTGGTTAAGTGGTGAAAGAATTGGGCATACGTCAATTTTTGCTGAGTTGTTGCTGAAAATTGGTTGACTTGTTCATAATATTTATGTTCCCATATTTGAGCTCTTGACTATATAAACATATGAATTTGATTTCTGTACATGGATACTCTTTTTATTAAGTTTGATCGCTGAGCCTGAAATTTGTAAAATTTCTATGCATCTTTACACACTACACACGAGTTCTAGTAAAAGGAATTGATCGGGGAGATAAAAGCAATTACATATTTCATTGATATTGGAGGAAAGTTTATGAAAAAAAAAATCGAGAAAATCGAAAAAGAAAAAAAATAAGGAAAGAAAAGGTTGATTCAGTGGCTATTGGATGCTAAAATCACCCAGTTTCGTTTCTAGCCTTTGTCACTCGAGTGATTAAGTCCGTTGGGATGTCTTGACACCTAGTGCCTTAAAACCAACTGGTTTGAGAGTCATTGGCCCAAAGCTCGTTACAAGGGTGACATAGAAAGCTTGAATAGCGAGACACTGCATGGGTTGATCAATTGTGAATGAAGGAGAGGGAATAAAGATGAAATATGATAGATGTTGTGTTTTTGCTTGAAATATCCGAAATGTTCCCTTGCTAAAATTCATAAATCAAGCACGAATGGATGTATATAAAATTGAACTTGTTTGGGATTAATGTGATGACTTGAGAGTAAAGATGTTCATATGTGGAAAAATAATGATTCTACGTGTTTATTGGTTTATGTGTGATGATTGTGGGGAGTCATAAATGTTGTGACTAGTTGCTGATTTGATGAACGACGAGGCAGATAGACGAAGGTCATGAATCTTGTGGGTATATTCTCTGCAAACCCTCACGAGACAAAACTCGTCCACTAGGGGTAACCTAGGGGTTTAACGGCTTGTTGCACATGCTAAGTGCAATCGTGTTCCCTACGAAAGTGGTGTTATCTTTATTTTTGTTTTTGTTTTGTTTGGATTTACTCGAGGACGAGTAAAGGTTAAGTGTGGGGTGTTTGTTAGGTCTCATATTTTACATATTTTCATTATGATTTACCTCACATTTATCTTTATTTTATGCCTTGTTGTTAGTCTTTTCCTTTATTTTTAGCCTAATTTATGTATTTTGATTTCTAAGTCGTTTAAATGCTTTTATAGGCATAAAAACGATGATTTTGATGAGTTGAAGGAGTATTTATTACAATAATAATGAAGGCTATCCAAGAGGATGTGAAGAAATGCATTTGAAAGGCCAAACGAGAATGTTTCGTTGAAGAAAAATGAAGAGGAAGATTTCTGCACAGGCAACTGCACAACTGTGCAGATATTCTGCACAGGCAACTGCACAACTGTGCAGCTGCGAATTTTTGTGGGCCGATTTTATGACTTGGATGGGCATAATTTATGTATCTAAGACTCCTTTTTAGTTAAAAAAAAAGTGGCAAAAACATTTATATAGGCTAGAGTGAGGTGGAAGAGCATAATTCATTCATTCTTGAAAAAAGTAGATCTTGGAGAGTAGATCTAGAGAGAGAAAAGAGATCTTGAAGAGTTCTTGGAGAGGAGTTCTTGGAGAAAAGCTTCATCTTCTCAAGTTGTATTCTTCCAATCCTCCATTGTTGAACATGAGTAACTTTATGTTTATGCAATTTATTTCTTGTTTTTCTTTAATTATGTATAGCTAAATTATTTTCTAGGGTTTAAGATGTAGTCTTGTGTATTGATTTGGATTATTGATGATTGATGGATGTGATTTCTTGTTTGGTTTATCTATTAATGAGTGTTTAATGCTTGTAATTGCTTGATCACCAATTGCATGATTTAAGATAAATTAAGAAGTGCCGGGAGGTGAATTAGTTTATTGGTTCGGATTTAATAGACATGTGTAAATTGCTTAATAGGGATATTGGTAATTTTGCATGAGACTAGTTAAACAATATTCATAGAACTTAATGGATTCATCTAAATTAGTTTTTGATCATGGGAGTGACGTTAATTAATTTAGGTGGGTACTCATGAAGATCTCGGGAGAGTATTCGTGTAATTAAGGAAATTGGGTCTTTAATTTAAACAAGAATGATAATCCATTGAAAGTCAATAATCCATAGAAATACCTTGATGAAATCTTAATCCCTAGGCTTTTCGTTAATTGATTATTCGTTTTAATTATATTTGTGTTTATTATTTATAATTAATTCTGTTTTTATAAATTTCTACTTTTAATTAGTTAAAATCTCAAATCTTTGATAATCGATAATCTAAATAATAAGATAAACTTTGTTTTGTACTTGATAACCTTCCCTGTGGAGACGATCTTACTTTCACTATATTATTTGTTCGATTCCGTGTTGTTACGGACGGTTAACATTGTTCATCACTTTCATCACACTTTTCTTCTTATTCTTCTTACTAATTATGAAGAACAAAACCAGAGATATGAATACAAGAAAGCTTCATCCTGGTCCCAAAAAGCTCCCAATCATAGGCAACCTTCATCAGCTCCGAAAATTGCCTCATCGATCGCTTAAAAACTTGTCCAAAATATACGGTGATCTCATATTCTTGCAACTAGGATCAATACCTACATTAGTCGTGGTCTCCTCGCCTGACATGGCCCGAGAAATCTTTAAAGCCCATGATCTGGTTTTCTCGGGCCGACCGCCTCTTTACGCTGTAAATAAGTTTAGTTACAATTTTTCTAGCCTCTCTATTGCACCCTATGGAGAGTATTGGAGAGAGTAAGAAAAATCGTGGTTTTGGAGCTAATGACGGCTAAAAGAGTACAAACTTTTGGCACAATACGGGTTCAGGAGGTGGCTCTCATGATCGATCATATAATGGCTCATGCTAAAACCCTAGTCAATCTAAGTGCATTGACTTCTTCTCTATCTAATAATGTTGTCAGTCTTGTAGCCTTCGGCTTCAAAAGTGCTATCCATCATGGTAAAAGTGATGGTGAATTTCAGGAACTGCTTAACGAGACGCAACATTTAGCGGCTGAGTTTAATATCGCGGATTATTTTCCACGGATGGCTTGGCTTAACAAGTTTAATGGTGTCGCCCGGAGACTGGACAAGAATTTTCAAGATCTGGATGAATTCTTGGACAAAGTAATAAAAGATCACATTGATGCCGATAGGCTTGAAGGAGATCATGAAGATATTATTGATGTATTGCTTCGGCTTCATAAGGATCCGGATCAAACAATCACCCTAAAGAAGGAACAACTCAAGGGTGTGGTCTTAGTAAGTTCTGTTTACATTTTGAGTTGGCTTTTCTATTACAATTTTAATATATACATGCCGAGTTTAAATTATTTCTTAAATATATATTTGAGCAAGAATTATATACAGCTAATGGATACTTATCAAATAGAATAGAAATTGGAAGACAAATAAAAATAGATGATTCAAAGTGCTTTTGGCAGGGACGGAAACTAGTAATTTTGTTGAGAGGAGAGGAGATTGTTGTGATATAGTTGTACATTTTTTTTTCAAATAGACGAAGAAATCAAGGGGTTGCCCCCGTGGTACGGTACGCTATATTTATTGGGGAAAATATAATAATGAACTAGGTTCAATTACAACTTTTGACATACTTTATACTCTTATATCTTTTTCATTATAGCTAGATTTTGGGTTTGGGGGGCGAACTCAAAGAAAAGGGTGAAAGACTGATATTTTTCAATTTTGAGGGCAGACGAAATTCAAATATAAACAATTTTATAAGGTAAAAATTGATTTTTCAAAATTGGGGCACCCCCTGCCCCGCTTCGTCCCTGTACCTTGGAATAGAGGACCCCCTTTCCATGGTTGTCTTCAAATATTCTATTCATATTTTAATTTTAATTTGTCATTTACTATCACAAGTGCACAACAAAGTGTATAGAGTCCACTAGGGGTGAGCATTGGTTTCGAAAAACTGCCCGAATCGACTGCATTGTATCGAACCGCATCGTGTTTTGTCAAATTTCTAAGCAAACCGTGGTTTAAAATTTAAATGAAAACCGCACCGCCCTATGCGGTTTGGTTTCAAAATTAGAAAAAAATCGAACCGAACCGCCACCGCCTATATATATATATGTGTATATTATTCTTTTTTAATTTGAACTTTTAATAGGTTTTACTCGTAATAGTATTCATATTTGTAGTTTTATTTAATATTTGTTATTGACTTGATATGGTTATATCCTTTACAAAATTAATAATATATTCAATCAACATTTGTGCTTGAAACTTTTAGAGTGATAATATCTTATGATATTTTAGTTTTATATTTTTTTTATATAATAGACACTTGAAGATTTTTGATGAAAAAAAGTATTATAGATTATATTTATAACATTTGTTCTATTTAACTATCACATTATTTGTAATAGCAATGTCGCAGATTACCTATTGTTTTATAACTTTATAATATACTTTACAATATCCTTTTGCAGATTTTAGTGCACAAATTTTAATAAACAAACAATTGCAACATGTCATTTTTTGTATTACTTGTTTATATACAAATTTATTGTACTATTTTTCATGCAAGCTAGATGAAGACATTTTCTTATAGATGAGTGTGTTCTTATTTGATAAAATATATATACATTAGTAAAATATGTACATATTATAATTATACTCGGTGTAAAACAGATATTTAAATTGATATACTAGTATTTTTTCATATTCTAAACGTATGATACACTTATATATTAATATGTGATGACATTAGTGTTTTTTTTAATGATTCATGGAATTTAATCTTGATAAATATTTTCTGGACAAGTATTTTCTTAGTTATCAATTATCATTATCTTTTTATTAATTAGTTTAACAAAAAATATTGCAAACATTGTATGTTTATTTAGTTTTAAAATGTAAAAGATCTTGAAAAATCGCCAAACCGCACCGAACCGTACAAAACCGCATAGTCGGTTTTGATTTACAAAACCGCAATTTAAAATTTTATTTCCTCCAAACTGCACTTGGCAATTCGGTTTGAAATTAATAAAAAAAAACCGCAAAACCGAACCGCGATCACCCTTAGAGTCCACGTTAGTTGTGTGTTTAAATGAATATTTACTAGGAATACTAGTTAAAACATTAAGGCTATGATTGGTTATGTTTTGGGATGGTATTTTGGTGAGAATTATTGGTGAAAATTTTATGGGGACACGTGCAATTTTGATGGGATAATGTTTGGTTATGTTTTGGGAGTTGGTTTTTGAGTGATTTTTTGGTGAGATAGTGTTTGGTTTTGTTTTCAGAGGGAACATAAATTACTGTAGCTGTTAAATCATGTAAGTTTTTGTCTGTCAATAATTAAAAATGATAATATAATATTGATATTGAAATAATTATTATATAGATAAATATATATGTATATATGTAAGTAATAGTAGTGTGTGTATATATATATATATATATTAGTGTATATATATATGTGTAATAGTAGTAATAGTAGTTTATATAAAATTAAAAGAAAAGTATATATATATAAATATAATAGTAGTAATAGTAGTTTATATAAAATTAAAAGAAAAGTGTAGTGTGCGTATATATATATATATATTAGTGTATATATATATGTGTAATAGTAGTAATAGTAGTTTATATAAAATTAAAAGAAAAGTATATATATATATAATAGTAGTAATAGTAGTTTATATAAAATTAAAAGAAAAGTATATATAAATATATTCACACACATATATATAAGTAATAGTGTTAATAATAGTTGATACATAATTAAAAGAAAAGTGTATATATTCATATATATATATATGTATCAGCGTGTGTGAGAGTGCGTGTGTGACTCAGTGTGTGTTTCTGTGTGTGTAATTGTGTGTTTGTGTGTGCGTGTAATAGTGTGTGTGTGTGTGTGTGTGACTGTGTGTGTGTTTCTGTGTGTGTTTGTGTGTGCGTGTAACAGTGTGTGTGTGTGTGTGCGCGCGTGGGAAAGGGGTGTGAGGGGGTTGAGGGAGATTGGGGAAGACGATGAACAGTCTCCCCCCCCCCCCCCTCCCTTCTTTTTTCTTTTTTTTCCTTTTTTTATTTAATTTATAAAAAAAATATTAATAAGTAATTTATTTTAAAAATTATTTACAATTCTATTCTTAAATAATTAGGTCACTTCTACTGCAAGTCAATTACCAAATCCAAACCAAAACCACGAAATAAGAAACCCTTGCTTCAAGTCACTATTCACGCGGTCAAATCCCCGTTGACCACGCGGTTGACTCGGTCAAACCCGAGTTGACCGTGGTCAAATTGCCTTTGACCGTCCCAAGACCTTTTTTTTTCCACATAATATACATTAAGAAAACATACACATATAAATATGGGTAACACACATGCATTTCTCGATCCACACACAATCAAATCACAAATTTAGCAATGAGATAAATTATACACAGCCACACATAAAAAATAAGTAAAACTTTAAAATAATATATACAAATAACATATATATGTATATAAATATAGATATATATAAATCCAAATACTTTCACTATAACTAATTTGTAAAACAAAATTTGAAAGTTTTACTTTAGAAAACTCCACAAATTTTAATCTATATTTTATCAATATTATTTTTCATGATAGAATTACAAACAAACAAACTTTTTTCTATTTTAAAGTTTAATGGTACACAGTTAAAGATATGACAAAATATTACAAAAAAAAAAAAAGACACGGTCAAAGAGAAGAAAAAGAGTGAGGAGAGAGAAGAGAGAGAGTGAAGAAAGAGAGAGAAAGAGGAGAGGGGGATAGAGAGAGGAGAGAGAGAGATAGTGGATATTAATAGGAGAGAGAAAAAATTTGTATAAAAAATAGAGGAGAGAAAATGAGATAGGGGAGAAAGTGAGAGAAAAATGAAAAATAATGATTATGTTTTTTTGGATGAAAAAAGTTGTGTATTTTTAATGAAATATTGTGTGAAACAAACATTGTTTGGCGGGAATTTTGGACCAACTATGACTTGAAAACATAACCAAACATAGCCTAAGTTTTCTTTTTTTCTTTTTTTGATCGAATTTAAAACATTAAGTTGGAAATAAAAGATATGCATGGACTATATCTTTTTATTTACATTATTTTGTTCTTGGTTCAATAAACTCCTTTATCCTCCTCATTGTAAGTAGGGGTGAGCATTGGATTCGAAAAACCGCCCGAACCGACCGCACCGCACCGAACCGCACCGTTTTTTGTCAAATTTATAAGCAAACCGTGGTTTAAAATTTAAATGAAAACCGCCCCGCCCTATGCGGTTTGGTTTCAAAATTAGTGTTAAAAAAACCGAACCGAACCGCCACCGCCTATATATATATGTGTATATTATTCTTTTTTAATTTGAACTTTTAATAGGTTTTACTCGTAATAGTATTCATATTTGTAGTTTTATTTAATATTTGTTATTGAATTGATATGGTTATATTCTTTACAAAATTAATAATATATTCAATCAACATTTGTGCTTGAGACTTTTAGAGTAATAATATCTTATGATATTTTAGTGTTATATTTTTTTTTGTATAATAGACACTTGAAGATTTTTGATGAAAAAAAGTATTATAGATTATATTTATAACATTTGTTCTATTTAACTATCACATTATTTGTAATAGCAATGTCACAGATTACCTATTGTTTTATAACTTTATAATATACTTTACAATATCCTTTTGCAGATTTTAGTGCACAAATTTTAATATACAAACAATTGCAACATGTCATTTTTTGTATTACTTGTTTATATACAAATTTATTGTACTATTTTTCATGCAAGCTAGATGAAGACATTTTCTTATAGATGAGTGTGTTCTTATTTGATAAAATATATATACATTAGTAAAATATGTACATATTATAATTATACTCGGTGTAAAACATATATTTAAATTGATATACTAGTATTTTTTCATGTTCTAAACGTATGATACACTTATATATTAATATGTGATGACATTAGTGTTTTTTTTAATGATTCATGGAATTTAATCTTGATAAATATTTTCTAGACAAGTATTTTCTTAGTTATCAATTATCATTATCTTTTTATTAATTAGTTTAACAAAAAATATTGCAAACATTGTATGTTTATTTAGTTTTATAATGTAAAAGATCTTGAAAAATCGCCAAACCGCACCGAACTGCACCGCAACGCACAAAACCGCATAGTCGGTTTTGATTTACAAAACCGCAATTTAAAATTTTATTTCCTTCAAACCGCACTTGGCAATTCGGTTTGAAATTAATAAAAAAAATCGCAAAACCAAACCGCGATCACCCCTAATTGTAAGTAGGGTTTCTTAATATCTTTTGAAGCATTAAGGAAATATTATTACGGGTGCACAAGATACTCTCGATGTATTCATCACTACATATTCAAGAAGTGATGATGGTTTTCATTACCCACCCTTCAAGTGAAACCCACCCCTTCCTTTGAGTGTGTGGTGTTAGTATGTTAGATGCATAAGAATATTGATTTCGCTGCACTATGATATTTTCCCAAGGATTATATATTTAGATGCAAGAAAGTCAAACATTATCATATATATTAGGGATAATAGCAGACACTCCTCAGTTATGGGGTAATGTGCACTTTGCTCCCCAACTTATTGAAATGTGTGATTTACCCCCTCACTTATCAAAAATGTGCATTTCACTCTTTCGGGCAGCTCGGGCAAATTCAAGCACTTCACTTATCATAAAAATTGGATTTTTGCCCCCTGACATATGTATTTTTGTAACACTTTGCCCCCTGACTTATGTGTTTTGTAGCACTTTGTCTCTGCCTGAGCTGCCGGAGGAAGTGAAGTGCACATTTTTTATAAGTGAAGGGGTAGATCGCATATTTCAATAAATTGGAGGGCAAAGTGCACATTACCACATAATTGAAGGGTGTATGCTATTATCCCAATATATTAATTGTTAGATCTTATTCCAAATGGAGCTGTATTTGACTTTTCTAATCCAACTCAAGGGTAAAGTGTCAACCAGCTTGCATGCATAATAGAGTCGTAGCTTGTGTAATGGAATCTAGCAATAATAATATTATTAAAGTCTCGCTCGAGTCCTATGAACCTATCCACTTTACTTTTAGAAGCTTGCTAAACGAAATGGAAAAAAATTAAGGAATTAAAAAGAATATGAATGGGATCCTATTGTTGTTTCAAATTCAGGGTCATATTTGGACACACGTATTTATACGGTCCATTATATTGGATGATGGAGATTATTCCCAAAAATTTTGGTCATGTGATCTCTCAAGTATTATCCGTTGTTTTATTTGTTTGTTTTCTCTTCTTTTTTTTTTTGGGGGGGTAAGAACGTTGTTTTATTTGTTAATATCATGCTTTGAGATGGTGAATTATATAATTGGTCAATAACTAATGGTTTAAACTATTCCATATGCTATTTCATCTTCAATTCCAATACATGGATTTTTGTCAAGTACGAAAAATGCATTAATCTTAGTTTGTGTTGTGTAAGTTGTCTACATAATTATATCATTTGATAAAAACGGAAAAAGTGAAAATAAGGAAACAACATGAACAATTGTGATACCCAAAGCTTTAACACTAATTCAACTGACAGTAAATTCTATTGTTCATAAGACAGATATTTAGAAACATATAAAAATGTATAATATAATTTGAAAAAAATGGAACCTTTTAAAATAGAGAACCGATCGCAATGAATTGAACACATATAATATTAAAACGAAAAAAATAAAATTTATTTTTCTAATCAATTACTGCTTTCTTAATTAAGCTGGTAGAATTGTAATAATCCATGATCTTCTTCAAATGAGATATATTTTATTCAGAAATATAAAAGATTTTATTTGTCGAAATTACAAATTAGACTGTCATAATGCGTAGTCGGTGGAAAAAATGCATCCCATAATGTGAATGGCAATATTTCTTTAGGGATGACAATGGGACTGGGTCTAACGAGTACCCGTCCCAAATAGGATGGGAATGAGTCCAAAAAAATGGGACCAGGTCCGAGTATCGAAATTCAAGACCCGGCCGGGTCCGGAGCTAGAAACCAGTCCAGTCGATACCCGTCCCGGACCCGGTCGGGTCCGGGACTGAAAACGAGTCCAGTCGATACCAGTCCCTGTAGTATAATAAATATATATTTTTTTAATTTTATATATATAATAATAATTATATCAACCAAACTCTAATACCTTATTCTCTATTTCTCTCACCATTTCTCTCACCTGGCCAGTATCAAGCAAACCCTTCACTTTCCTCAAAAAAAAATGCAGAAGAAGAAGAAGAGCGGGTGGGGTGGGAAGCGGATCTGAAGATGAAGAAAAAGAAGAAGAAAAAGTAACAGGGGGTGAGGAGAAGACGAAATTGGGGGGGGGGGGGGGGGGGGAAGAAGACGAAGAAGAAGAAGAAAATGAAAAAGAAAAAGACAAAGGAAGAGGAAGAAGAAGAAGAAGAAAAAAGAAGAAAAAGAAAATGGAAGAAGAAGCAGCATAGGGAAGAAGAAGAAAAAAAAAATCAGTCGGGTCCAACGGGAAGGACCCGGACCCGCCGGGAAATGACCGGGTTCGGAACGGGTCTAGGCGGGACCGGGAAATGACCTGGTCCGAGACGGGTCCGGGTCCAAAATTTTTTTAACGGGACGGGAAATGAGTCCTGCCTTACCCATCCCGTTGTCATCCCTATATTTCTTACTTCATTTATTTCTTTGTTTTTAACATGGATATGTTTATACCCAAAACCTGTTGGTCTAGTGGTATCCACCTCCCATTTTATGTGAGAGGTCCTGAGTTCAAATTCAAACTGTCACAAGTTGTGGCTCTTCCCTCATTTATGGAGCTAGATAGAGTCTTTATAGCTCAGAAATATGACTATCAACTCGGGTTTGTTGGGCTAAATATTTAAAATATCCCCTTGGTCTTAAAAAAAAAAAAGGAACATGGATATGTTTATAACACGAAAATTAGATGAGAAAAAAATTGCATTCTTTAATTGATCTTTTTACATAAATTATATACAAGTAAAAGAAGAATTCAATTAGATTTGTAGTATTAGGATCCGCCTATGGTGTTTTTCCAATACTATGATATTGTGTTTCCTTATTTATCTCCTTTTTAATTTTGTCTAATTAAATATGGCTACAATACTATGTTATTGTGTTTTCTTATTTATCTCCTTTACAATTTTGGCTAATTAAATATAGACAATTCATACAAGGCAAATAAGGATTAATACATTTTGCACATGGCAGAAATCTATGCACTAAAATACAAGATGAAATAATATTTTGGAACAGAAGATCTTATCCTTTTTATAAAAAAAAGAAAAAGAAAAATAATTAATCTTATTCGTTAGACTACGGTGTTTATTACGATGTTTATTAGAAGGTAATCACTTCACGCCGAACATAGTATATATTATTATAGATAGAATGGTCCTTATCCTTAATTTACACCTTAGCTAAGTAACCACTTCATTTTGACAGATAACGATAAGAAGCTAAGAGAAAAGGGCAACATATTGTTGTCTTGGATAAATAGTTGTTGAACTTTGTTGATTCTTTCGCATAGTCTATTTTGATTTACATGATTTGTTTGTATTTTATTTTATTAATATGACATCATAGGACGGTATTTTACACTATCTTGCACCCAAAGTATTAAATTTCGGTATCAGACTCGATATTGAGGTAGTAAATTTACAAAAATTTTAATGGAAGTCTTGAGGATATTCAAAATTTTGTTTTTTGGTTTTAAAGTAATCATAAAATTTATAAAAATATTTGAAAATTTACAATGAAACTTTGGGTAACTTTAATTATTATAATTATGCATTTTTTACATTAATAAATTTTATATATAATATATGCATAATGAAGTTAAATAACATGGCTAAAACCTGCTGTGAAAAATATGAAATAAATATTATTTGGTAGTAAAATAATAATCAAATCTCATAAGAACTTCATTAAAATAAAATGTACCACAATTTTAATAAAAATTATTATTCAAAACCACATCGAGCTTCTAGGAGAATTTCTATGAGATTTTAGTAAAAATCATTTTTGCGTGTTTATTTTCTATGGCCCGGATTTCTATTAATTTATTGTCCAACATCACTTTTAATTTAAATTTATTTTTTTAATGGTTTACATAATCGGTTATTTATTATCTTTCCTTCTAATATGAAGGATCATTTGACTATAAAATATTTAAAAAATATTATTCGGATTTCTATTAATTTATTGTCCAACATCACTTTTAATTTAAATTTATTTTTTTAATGGTTTACATAATTGGTTGTTTATTATCTTTCCTTCTAATATGAAGGATCATTTGATTATAAAATATTTTAAAATATTAAAAAAATATTATTTTAAATTTCCAAACATTTTGGGTTTCGGTCAAAATTTTGATGGATATTTAACAAATTAATTTAACAAATCTCGAGTTTCAGTCAAAATTTCGAAAGATATTCTGAAAAATTGGATCGAAAGTTCGATTTCGTTTCAAAACCCCCAAAACCCAGAATTTCGAGGCTTCGGGCGAAATTTAAGACGATGCTTGCACCCTTGCTTAATAGCTATAAGTTCTAGATTGGAGGTGATGACTACTTGCGTTTGACAGATATGGATAAGAAAACTAAAAGAAAAGGGCTATACATTTCTTGTCTTGGAAAAATAATTGTTGGACTTTTTTTGTTTGATTTTATTTTTAACTGTTTTGGAGAAATAAATTTAGAGTAAATGTATTAGGGAATGTGGGAGGAATGCAAATATGTGTCATTTAATTTTGTATTTGTAAGAGATGTTTTTTATTGTAGATGTCATATAGTGTAGTGACACATCAAGTTGTTATATAATCTATTATTTTTTGATATTAATGAAAATAATAATTGAAAGATATATTTTTATATTTAAGATAATGATTGAAATATATAAATATATATGTATTTTACTGTAATGATGTCTAATCAAGTTGCTATATTTAAAATTAATGATTGAAAGATATAAATATATATGTTATTTATTCTATGTGATGATTGAAGTAGAAAATAGAATGTTTTGGGAAAATGTTATAGAAGAAGAGATAACAAACATGTGTTTTGGTTTTGGGAGAAGAAAATGGGATGTTAGAAATCAAACCAAACAAAGTACCGCTATGTTTTCTATCAAAAAAAAAAAAAAGTACGGCTATGTTTGCGTTTTTGAGTTAGAATTTTGAAATTTATCGAGAAATGGGTAATACGAAAATTCATGTAAAATGATGTGATGTGTATTGTGTTTGTTTATATTTTATAAAATTGTTAATTAAAATTTGTATAATGTGTCAAATTAATGGTAATATGTTGATGTATGATGTGTTGAATGATTGAGTTGGTTATTTATATAATGATTATGTGAATAAAGAAATCATAAAATATAAATTAAGAAATTGTAAACTATGAAAAAGAAAGAGAAATAATGATTGGAGTAAATGATTTTAATTGATAATTGTATGAGATGATAGATATAGTGAATAATAGGTAGTTATATAGAGGGCTGAAAACGTTAAGTTGAAAAAAAGTGAATTCAGATAAAAATAGTTTGTGTTATGATTTTTCGAATTTATGATGCAGGATATTAAAAATGAAATTTGAAAACATAAACTAACAAGGCCTAAGTTTCTTTGGCATCGTCTTTAAATGATTTTATTTCAATGAGTGCCGCACATATTAAAAATAATACTAAATGAACCTTGATTGAAAAAGATGATCTCAATTGCACTAAAACAAATTATCATTTTATCATTTAATAGCCACCACACTTTGTAATTAATTGGCGTCGGTGCTATCATTTTAATTTAATTTGTACGCGCTGGAACCCCTTAGTTAATTTAATTTAATTTTTTTTTGGGGTAAGTTGTTAATTAGTTAATTAGATGCCAACGAAACAAACTTCATTTAATTTTTCAAATTATAACATAATTTCTTACTTTGAGACTTGCATCACACAATATAATAACTACGTACTAGCTTTGTTTATGATCTCCAGCTCGAAATTATGAATTCCCAATTACAAAGCTGGAACGTACTTGTTTAGTTTTACACCCGTGGATCACAAAAACTAAAAGAAAATTATTATGACAATTCACGAAATAAGAGCATAAAGATTAAAGACATAAAAATTTACGTGGTTCGGCAATTGCCTACATCCACGGAAGAGGAGAGAATATTTTACTATTGATTAAAGAGGTACAATTTACAATAAATGCCAAAAGCAATAATTACAATAAATGTCAAAAACACTGAACTAAAACTTAGCACCTGTTTTTTTTCTAAAATACACGTGTACCATACCGCGGGGGCACCCCTGACGATTCTTTGTCGAAGTGGGCTCAACGCGTGTTGCATAATGAGCTTGCTGCATAATTTTGGGTTTATGACTTTAAAACATATCACAATAAAAATTATGATTTTCTTATTATTGCAGGACCTATTTTTAGCTGGAACTGACACGGCAGCAGCAACAATATATGGACAATGGCAGAACTCATGCGAAATCCTGTAGTCAAAGAAAAAGCCCAACAAGAAGTGAGAAAAGCTGCCAAAGGAAAGGCCAAATTAGAAGAAAGTGATCTCCCAAAACTCACATACCTAAAACTAGTCATAAAAGAGTCATTTAGACTCCATCCACCAGCCCCGTTACCTGTCCCTAGAGAAACCACAGAAAATTGTACCATTGCCAAAAACTACGAAATTCCCGCGAAAACAAGAGTGTTTCTCAATGGAGCGACAATATCAACTGATCCGAAACATTGGGAAGACCCGGAAAAATTCTCTCCTGAGAGAATTATGAATAGCCAAATTGATTTTAGAGGACAGCATTTTGAGTTGTTACCATTTGGTGCTGGAAGAAGGGGGTGCCCTGGAATTAATTTTGCGATTCCACTTGTCGAGCTGGCATTGGCTAATCTCTTGTTTTGCTTTGATTGGGAACTTCCGAAGGGGATGTCTATAGAGGATCTTGATATGGAAGAAGCATTAGGAATAACAATGCATAAGAAAACTCCTCTTTGCTTGATAGCTTCACCTATGACTGGTTAGGAGAAGTGTTCTACAATTAAACTACCCTTTTTTTTTGCCTCCTTTTATTTTCTTAATTTGCTTTTCAATCTACGTTTGATGAATGGAGGTGAGAGATGCTTGTGCTGTTAGCCACTTACGTGATTATATTTAGACGGTGTCGAACCAACTATTTTAAGAACATTTTAGTCACCTATGGGCAAGGTTCGCTTAATTGAAATATATTGAGACATCTCAAGAATCACCTAATACGAGTGTTTTCAGTTGTTTTGCGACGATCTCCTTGTCTTGATTTTCCATCATAGGAATCTTGGAATAGAATAGTATATTCTCCTCATTAATTTTGTGTTGCATTTTGGATTGATTAATTTATGCATGTGGGGCTAAATTTTTGAGTAGTTACTAAGCATTATTAGTAGACTAACAATATAACTTCCCACTACATATACTTTAACTTATCCCCTCTTTTAACTTTCCCAGTATTGGAGCATTTGTGCTTTATATATACAGAGAATCTCTTGACAAATTGCTTCGATTTAGAAAGAAAAAACAATTTTTGACAAGAAATATGAGCAATACTAACTTTATTATTATCATTTTAAAAAAAAAATTGAATTATATTTAAAATCACTAGAAAAATCCAACATTCAAATTGCTATAATGCTTGTGTTTAAATGCGGGCTTGTATTTACATAATATATACACATATTGTGTACTAAATGTGCGATCAGCTTATACAACTTGATAAGGTCATAGAAGAGATCATACGTAAGGGTATTATAAGACTTTTATATCAAGCAATATTTCTATTCCTTTATTGCGACTGGTATATACATTGATGCTAGCAAAATGTGTAGTCTAATATTAGGGACTATTAGGACACCAACCTATAACTACCATTGTGATTATGATATAAAACATGCAAAAAATAATAACCATATCTTCTTTTAACACGGAATATCTATTAAAAGATGAAAATTGAGAATAATCCTGAAAATTCTGCAATTTTGTTTATCTATATACATATATATATATATATGTGTGTGTGTGTGTGTGTGTGTGTATGCGCAAGAAATAGACACCTAAATCATGCATCGCAACTTATCCCAGTTTATAAAGATGCTGATAGAGATACTGAAACGCATTTTATTTGAAAAAGATTGAAATAATGTAGTGAAAATGATTAATGGATCATAATGTACAGTTTCAACCGTCCCCGCCTAGGACAAAATCAAAAAGACCTCCTCTTGTTGTCTGCAAAAGTAAATACCTTTATTCCCTTGCTCCTTATGAGTTCTATATACTAAATTAGTCCTAGGATTAAAAAAGTGTCGGCTCCAAATAGGAGTGAGTTTTATCGACTCCAAAGTTTTAAATTCCAACATAATTATAATCATTATTTTTTATGTAGTCTAGAAAAACTATTGTCTTTCAAATTTCTTTTAATTACATGTATATACATAAAGTATTATAGAGCCTAGTTAGTTAAATACAGGAAGGAGAAATTGATCATTTAATACGTACAAATATATTACGAAATTTTCTTAAAAGTTACGGTGAACAAATGGGTTAATAGATATAAGAACAGAAAATAAACGGATTCGTAGACATACGAATATAATAGAGATACAAATTAATTATTTGGAAGTAAAAATACAATATATTTCATATAAATTTTATGAGTCTCTAGTTAACAAATGACACTAATTAATGTTTTCACAAATTATCAATGTTCTTAGTTTTTGATTGTATAATACAAAATTAGTACATATAAAAATATATTATAATTTTCAAGCTTTAAATTAAAAATTAGTTTTTTATACCAAAAATAGAGTACTATTCGTCAAGTATATATGTGATACGTAAAGTACGAGTACTAAACAATTAACTCAAAAATATGAGTATCATTCGTTATGTTCAGAATGTATATGAGAAACCAAATTATTTTTTAATTGTATGTACATACGGATATTATACGACTATAATACGAGTTTTAACTAAGAGAGTTATAGAGCATTATTCTCATTTTCATTTCATATCTGAAAATAAGATTGGGAGTGTATATAAGATTGGAAGTGTATAAATGATTAAAAAAAATCTACCATAATTTATTAACGCTTATCTAGGCCATTCTTAGAAATTTATATGACTCAGAACTGTCGACAACACAATCTTATCTGTAATTGCATTTAGTCAGAATCAATTATATATACACAAATAATTTCTATATTGAAACTAAAAGTCCATAAGACTATGAATCTCTAACCAATTGTAAATCCCCACCTAAATTTTTTATTTAGAATCAATTAATACACAAATACTTATAAACATAACTAGATTTGAGATAACAAGAAATCCTAAAAATTAGGTCACTATTCTTATCCCAAGTTTTTAATTTTTTGTGGGGAAACTTCTTAGAAGAGTCGTAAGACTACATGTGACTCTTACGTCTACTGGTCTACTTCACTTCAAACGACAATTCCTTTCACAATCCACCAAATTTCAACTCTATCGTCTCTCTCTCTCTATACACACACGGCACAGAGTCTTTGTATCTATATCTTCTTTGTCAACCTGAATATGTACAAGTGTTCATAACCAGGTAACGAAGATCTCTAATACTATGGAAAGAATAATATATAAATTTGTGCCTGATATATATATATATATATATATTTTTTTTTTTTTGTGTGTTTTTTGGTTGTTTTGTTATTTAATCCAAATGGGTTTTTGCTTTTTGTTACAACTTCGGTGAAATTTTATGTGATTCTTGTATTCTGATTTCATTAAATTTGGGGTTTTTTTTGTCTTTTTCTTTTTGAATTTATTTGTTCTATAATGTTGTATGTTTTTCTTTAATCTATTTTGGGTAATGTTGGAAGTTAGCTTTAATGGATTCTTTTCAGTGAATTAGTAGCTAATTTGATGTATTTTAGCCAAATTTCGTGTCAATTGATATTTTTACCATAATTATTGTCATTGTGGTGTTGAAAATTGAGTTATGCTGTGAAAAATTGAATCTTGGAGTAAAAGAAAAAATAATCTAGATTTCTAAATATAATTCAGTAGTCAAGAATTCTGCTTTTTTGCACTTTGTATTTTTGCACTGATTCCTCAGTTGTTATTGTAGTTCCCATAAGAATCAGACAATTAAAGGAAATGTATTGGAACATAAAAACCCCTTTCTTCTCTTTTCTAGAAATATTTCATGCTTGGGTTATGGATTCTGGCTGAATTATGCGTAAAAATCAGATGGCGCCACCCGTAAATTCTTATTTATTTATCATCGAAAATATTGTGAAATTTTGGATGGAAATGCTGCAGAACTTTTTATTTTTATTTTTTTAATCTTATGGGATTGTAATTGTAATCAGTTGGGAGTGTTGAAACCATGTTTTCTGTTGCATTTTTCTGAAATATAAATTTATATTAGAATATATTATTAAAATGGTGAGCCCCGAAGCGACTGACAACAACTTGTTGTGAATACCATTTTTTTTCAAATGTAAGAATCATAGTTATTTGCATTGATCTTTATAAAGTAATCTTCGTTATTCCTCCTTGTTACTCTTTATAATATATTTCGTACCACTTCTTTTTGGCCCCATGATTGAAAATCCAAAATCTGGGGTTTGCTGTGCAAACGCTACATTGACGTGTGTTTGACTGACTTTTGTATAATCTCATTTGGACATTTTTGCGTTCAAAACCACGTCTTGGCAGCTGGAAATTCAAGCTCTTGCCATAATCAATTCTCCTATAATCTCAATTATGCAACAGTAAGGCCAAACTCACCCTAAATCATATAAAAAGTTTTGTATTTTTTTTTCCATGTAGTTTTTATCTTGACCTTGAAAGGAGAAATTTAGCAGTAAATACCTCAATAGTGTTATACAATGGTTTATGTAACATAGTCAAGAATCTCAATCATGGGTATTTTGTACGGTGTCTAGTTGCCTGTATGCCTCGCCAGCTTTCCATAACTACTATGATTAAAATCATAGATTATTCGATGATTTATCTTCTTTTATTAATACCTCTAATTTATCTAGTTGGCATTAAATAAAGCAACCATCTTTGTATGTATTGACTCTCATAAATTTGTCTTGTTTTTAAGCGAAAGTTTTATATATAAATATTTATTACTGAAAAAGAAGTGTTTTTAGGTTCAAGAGCTCATGGGTGCCAAGAATTCAAAGAAGTCGATATCAGGTCGGTATTCAAATTATGGATCCAGTTCAAATTCATGGAACCACAATGCCTATCCACAGTCATCATATGCTCAACCGAGTCAAAGCTACGCTTCTCCATATCCAACCTATGGTGGTCCACCACCCCCCCAGTCTCAGAGAAAGCTGGAGAGGAAGTACTCGAAGATAGATGACAACTATAACAGCTTAGATCAGGTACAATTGTTACCTGGAATGTGGAAAAGGAAAGGAGAAAAAGGATTTTCATCATCTGGTTATACAGAACTTTTGCATTAGTAAATGTCGGAAAATCATAATTATTTTCCTAGAAATTTGAGGTTTTCCCAAATGTATGGAATATGAAGAGAAGTTTTATATTTTCTTTAGAATTGAGGAGTAATCCTGAAATTCTTGATCTTTTCCCATTTTTTTAAGAAACTAATGAAGCCTTATCTTATGCCCTTTTTGATGTTATCGAATATCAATATCAATATCATACATTTCATTAGCATTGAGCATTTCGTACTTAAAGTAGTATGTGAAGTCAAGTTATAGAACTTTCTTTGACTCAGAAAAAAATTGAGACTGTATAATAATTGTTTCCCATTTGTTGGTGACTCATAAATGAAAACGTTATACAATTGAGCTGATAGTCTGCTCATAGTTTGCTTTGTAAAATATCCCAAGAAGGTAATTTTGAATTTATTGATGGAAATTTCTTGATATTTCCAGTAATCTTTTTTGTTGGTTCATGTATCTTATGATCGTGCGTCGAAGCATTATTTTGAATAATCCAGCTGAAAAAGTTAATTACTGCTTAGGTCACCGAAGCCCTTGCACGTGCTGGTCTGGAATCTTCAAATTTAATCGTTGGTATTGATTTCACCAAGAGCAATGAATGGACTGGTATGATCCCTTCTGTCTGCTAAAAATTGTTTTGAAGATAATTACATAACAGTTCATTGAAATTTTCTTTGGTTTCAGGTGCCAGATCATTTCACAGGAAAAGTTTGCATCACATTGGAGACGAGCAAAATCCCTATGAGCAAGCCATATCAATCATTGGAAGAACATTAGCCAAGTTTGATGAGGATAATTTAATTCCTTGTTTTGGATTTGGAGATGGTATTTTCTTCATAATTTGATTATTTTCAAAGTCCGTAGCAAAATAAATAAATTAAAGTTCTTATAATTCTACTATTTCCAGCTTCAACGCATGACCAAGAAGTCTTTAATTTTTTCCCCGACGATAGATTTTGCGATGGTTTTGAGGAAGTTTTGGCACGATATAGAGAATTAGTTCCTCAATTACGCCTTGCAGGTTACGTTCGAGTCCTTTAATTTTGTCTTTTTTTATTGTTCTTTTCGTTTTGCTAAAAAAGATTTTGCATCATCTACAGGGCCGACATCATTTGCTCCTGTTATTGAAATGGCTATTACTATCGTCGAACAAAGTGGTGGCCAATACCATGTTTTATTGATTATAGCTGATGGACAGGTACTAAATTATATAGAGCAAAATTAATATATATTTTCCTGTTTGAGGATGCAAATTTGTTAATTACCTATGAATTTGCTTGTAACTTTTAACTATAACATTTAATTTTGATGTTTTTTGAAATTAACCATGAAAAGAGCGCTACCCACTGTGTAGTGTGTCTAACTGAAAGACCGAACTCTGAAAAGGATTTTCGATAATGCATGCCCTAAATAGACGATTGAAATTCTAGTTCAGGCCAGGTTCGGTAACACTCAAAGCCAATTACATTACGAGTGTCATAACACTTGTCTTGTGATTGGTCACTCTCTTTAATACACCAATTTCGTTTACTTGGGTTTGGCCAAATCTGACCCTTCGCAAAATATAAAATTTAAAGAATTTGGCAAAGAGTTAAGGTTTAGAACTCATCGGTTGCTTTTTGAATCTTTAACTTTCTTTGATGTATAGGTTACAAGAAGTGTTGACACCGACCGTGGCCAGCTAAGTCCCCAAGAGAAAAGAACCGTGGAAGCAATTGTCAAGGCAAGGTAATTATACTGCACATCGACGGTCTTGTAATAGATAAGTTGTTATCAATTATTTTAATGGTACGAGGTATAAATTGTGATTCCTTTATTTATTTTTAATGTTTTTATTGTTCATGTACAGTCAGTATCCGTTGTCGATTATATTAGTGGGAGTTGGGGATGGTCCGTGGGATATGATGAGGGAGTTTGATGATAATATCCCTGCTCGAGCATTTGACAATTTCCAGGCAAGTTAACCTCATGTAGCTCCCTTGTGATTATAATTTTTTAGAAAAAGAATGATAAATCAACAGATCTTAAAGTCTAATGCATTTTATTTCTTCTATGTATTTCTAGTTTGTAAACTTTACAGAAATTATGTCGAAAAACATGCACCGGTCCCGGAAAGAAGCTGAGTTCGCGCTTTCAGCTTTAATGGAAATACCTTCTCAATATAAAGCAACACTTGAGCTTAACATTCTTGGGTAAAATTTTCATCCCAAATTGTTTTCTTTTCTTTTTTTTTTTTTTTAGTTTAAATTACAGACATCCCTGTGTAAAATCCTAATCACGAAAAACGCCCTGAAGTTGAGAAATTACCATAACTTCCCCTATAAGTAAAACCATATAACAATTTCTCTCACATGTCAGTAAAATCATATTACATTTTCACCCCCTATTTTTTGAGTTACCGGAATTTGACACTGTTTTAGTACTTAGCAAAACCTCTGAGGTCTCGTGGTAATTACCTGATAAGTGAGGCGGTGTGCATGTAATTATCCTTTTTTTATTTTCATTTTAATTTCCTTATGGGGAGTTCTTATTGCAATCTTCTTACTTTTGGTTAAATTACTTGATCAGTGCTTCTAGAGGGAAGGATATAGATAGGATTGCTCTTCCTCCTCCTCTCTATGGTGCCTCTTCCTTTGCCACACCGAAGCCATCTCGTTCTAGTAGTTTCCACCCAAGTGCACCTTCTTCAAGTAGGCGTGAGCCAGCTGCTCATCCAAGCCAGCCCGGAAGCCATGCTTCTGAGAATCATGTAATTATCTATATATTTCTTTAACTACAAAGATTTACAGATTTTGGAGTCTGAAGACCCAAAAAAACTATATGAAGGATTAGTTTTTCCTTGATACACAAACTCTGACTATGGTCTTTATGGTTCGTTTTTTGACAGCTTTGCCCCATTTGCATTACCGAACCAAAGGATATGGCATTCGGCTGCGGGCACCAGGTATAATTTTATGCATTTTCCCTTAATTATTGCGGTAAATTACATGGACACCCCCTACTAAAAATACGCCAAAATTTGAGAAATTACCAGAATTTCTCTTGTATTTAAAAACATATTACTACGCTTACCTTGTTCCAAAAAAAAAAAAAAAAAAAAAAGACAAACATATTACTATTTCACCACAGTTTTCCGACATGGAATCTTTTGTTAATTTGCAAAGCCTAGGGGGTTGTGGTATTTACTCAATAAGTAAGGGGTATTATGGAAAAAATCTTTAATCCATCTCTCTCTTTCCCCTGTGGTAAACAGACATGTTGTGAATGCGGACAAGACCTTTCGACCTGCCCCATTTGTCGAAAGCCCATCGAGGCAAGGATAAAACTCTACTAAATGATGAGTTCGTCAAGTGTTATTTCACATCTCCTAGGTATAGGTTTCCCTATGTAAAAATCTGCAAATACTCGTCTAATCACGATTTCGTTCTTGCATTTATGTCGATTGCAGCATTCATGCGTATTATAGTTTTCAGCTTCTCTGTAAATAAATGATTTAAAAATTTTAGTCCATTATTGTTCTTATATAACAATATCTGTTTCTGTTCAATTGATGGATTTTTTGAATTGTGTTTGCTTGTTAAGTCGTCTTGCTCATGTTATTTACCTTTTGGTTTTACAGGGTGCTCCCGGGACCCAGGTTCCAGGTGATCTCCACCCGACATGTATAGATATACATGTTGGGGGTCTACCATCACATATACATGTGATGGTGGAAATCATCCTAGGATTTCAAGTTCGGGAGCGCCCAAGTATGACCGGTTTTATAGTGTAAAACTTCACTTGGTTTGTTATGCAATTAATTGCGCATTAGTATTAATTTGCCCATCTTGTTGGGGAGTTCAAAGACTTCCATTAGTAGTATAACTCCAATAGTCGGAACTATCAAAAGGAAAAAAAACTCCAATCGCCGTTGGATAATGGATTTGATATGAATTTCATTACATGGATAATTGTGATTGTACTCAACTTGAAATTTCTAGTCGACTTGTAGAGTTTAATAATCATTAGTAGTCGGTTGCGGTTTGTAATTATTAAACCCATCATCCGACCGAAGGTATTGGATTGCAATACATTCAAATTGCTACTATTAATCAAAAGTTCTAAATCAATTAGGCGAATCGACTTGATTTTAGCGGTTCGGGCGCATTACAGGAAAAAATAATATTAGTGGCAAAATTTGAAGTAACAATGTTAAAATTTTCGCTTGATATGTATAATGAGTGATAATAAATTTTATTTTATCACAAAGAATTATTAGTGACAAGAATTTCTTTAAAGTTGTACTATTAATTATTAGTGACACATGTATAGTGACAATTTAGTAATAACACAAATAGAATGACAACTATAATTATTGACACTAAGTTGTCATTAAAGGAGTGTCACTAAATGTCAATAGGGACAACAATTTCCTTATCACTAGTTATCAAGAGTGACAATTTTTTTTCAAATCTCGTCATTATTAAACATGTAAAGCCTATTCTTGTGACATAATAAAACTCTTATCACTAAATATTTATAATTAGTGACAACTTTGACATTATCACTTGACATTTTGCTACTAATATTTTTTTTTATTGTTTTTTGGCGGGTTTATTATGTACATCCCTAAAAAAAAGTGCTACGATCCCAACAATCTCTTTAGATAATTCTTGGAACACTTGCTAGCCATTCTACTATGAAGATAAATGAAAATTGAATGAAAACAAAAAAGAAAAAAGGAAACAGAATTTCTAAAATGAGGGATTTTGATTGCTCAATTTAGCTGGTTCTAGATTGTATTTACCAAGATCAAGCTACTCGATAAGGTTGATTTGTAATCAACTCAATTCTTTCATTCAATTAATAACCAAATCAAGATAAAAGAAATTAATTAGATAAAAATTCAAATAAATTTGAACATTATCTTGTTCAACTCAAGTTCATTCTTTTACGTTCCTAACTATAATACATCAAATCAGGAATTTTGATTAAAATTTTCAAAAGAGAAAAATATATATATATATATATATATATAACTTAAAATATAAAAGAGGGAAAATTACACTGTAATCCCCTCATTAATTTCCCTCGCTTATTGGAAATTACAAACACACCCCCTCATGTTAACTATTTCTTACAATTGTATCCCTTGTATGTAACAATTCTTACAATTTTACACTTGTAAACCTTACAAATAGACCCCGGGGGTGTGTGTTGCAAATTTCCACTAAGTGAGGGGAGGTTTTTGTAATTACACAATAAATGAGGGGGTCTTTGTGTAATTTTCCCTATAAAAGATTTAAAACTCAAGAGAACTTCCACTATCAGAATGGTAACATCAACATCTTGAAGATTATCAATCTTATATAACAAAAGAAATAAGAATAATCAGAGTGATCATCAAACTTGATGTGAGAACAACCAAAGAACCAAACCACAAATAACCAAAACTATAGGGATCAGATGAACAGCTTTCTCTCCTGATAATATTGAAGTCTTTGGAGAAATATCCTTCTTTGAAACATCATCAGAAATGAGACTTTTATCATTAATATAACTAGGCAAAAAATCATCACCAGCTGGGGAGAAATTCAGCAAGAACTCATCGGATGATCGAGCGGACGAATAACTCGACGATCGATGCATATTTTCGTTGGAACTAGCAGTAAACATACAGAAAATTTATGAATTTGCATAACAAAATATGTAAGGAAAAATGTACAGGATATTAAGTACTTAAATAGGGTGAATGGAAATTGAAATAATAATACCTTTGCTTCTTCTTGTAATGAATTCTAATGCAGAAAAAGTGAAGATCAAGAAAAGTGTTAATGGTTTAATCCTGAGTTTGTTTGGACTTTTGATATTGAAGAGAGGATTTGGGGTTTGAGAGAATCAACTTGTAGAACAATTAAAGGACATGCATGTGATGGACACGTTATATATATATATATATATTATTTTTCCATTTTTAAGAATATCTTCTAATTGTGTGAAGAAATATGTAATAAGAATATCTTCTAATTGTGGGAAGAAATATGTAATTGCATTATTTGAATATATGTTGTAATTAATGGAACAAATCAACCTACCGAGATAATATTTACCACGACATTTGATGCAGGATTCATAGGGAAAATTCTAGCCCAGACCCTGCTCGGTCGCACTCAAGTGTATTTAACAAGGAGAGTGTATTACACTTGCTATATAATTGGTAAATTATTTCAAAAAATACACATGGATTTGGACGAGCCGGAAGCGGGCTAAAATTTCCCGATTCATAGTATCAATCCTTACTTTTTTCTCACTTTAGGCGTTTCTTGTTAATAATAATTAATAAGTTGTTTCAGTCAATGTCATATTGATCTCAGATCAAATTGAATTTAGCAGTACTCATTCTCATATTAGCATATCACATGCGCTTTACTTAAAAACCAAAAAATACCTAAAATAATATAATAAACCCCTTGCTAGTAAATTCATATAATCTCGGGTAAGGTTTGGTTCATGTAGTTAGGTTGGGGCTCAAAATATGTTGGGCTCGAGTTTTGTTATAAGCAAGGTATTAAATCTCGATATTGGTGTCGATATTGGGATAGTAAATTTACAGAAATTTCGATGAAAATTTTGGGGATATTCAAAATTTCGGTTTCAATTTTAAACAAATTAAATCATGAAAATTTATAAAAATATTTGAAAATTTACAGATGAACCTTTGTGTAACTTTAAATATCATAATTATGCATTTTTTACATTAATAATATTCCATGTATAATATGTGCATAATGAATCTTATTAAATAGAATGACACTGTGAGAAATATGAAATAATTGTAATAAAATAATAATTAAATATCATAAGAATTTCATTAAAATAAAGTGTAGTACAATTTTAGTAAAAATTATTCAAAACCACATCAAGCTCTAAGAGGATTTTTATAAGATCTTATTTAAATAAATTTTGTGTTCAGACTCGAATTTTTATTAACTTATTGCCTAATATCACTTTCATATTCGTATTTAAATTTATTGCTTATTGGTTTACATAATTGGTCATTTATTATCATTTGTTTTAACATGAATGATCATTTATCCCTAATTTTTAATTATAAAATATTAAAAAAAATATTTTAAATCTCGAAAAATTTCGGGTTTCAATGAAAATTTCGAGAAATTTCGATTTCGGTCAAAATTTCGATGGATATTTAACAAATATTATTTTAAATTTTGAGAAATCTCGGGTTTTGACAAAAAATTCAAGAAATTTCGGATTTTGATCTAAATTTCGGAAGATATTCTGCAAAATTAGATCGAAAGTTCGATTTCATTTCACTTCAGGATCCCCGAAAACCCGGATGTTTCGGGTGAAATTTAAGACCCTAGTTATAAGTGTGAGTATTACACTGTTAAAATAATAGTTACATATAAATGTTGATAATTATAAATTATTGATTGATAATTATTAGTTTGATGTTGGGCAATATTCTAATGTAATGTTTGTTCCCTTTAACTAAAATGTGCACAATTAGGACCGAAAGAAATATCAACCTACTCGAAACTCGTTTGAGCACTAAAAGCCGACTCTAATTCAAACCGTAGAGAACCGCACAATAGCCACTCATTCTCACCATTCAATTCCCAATCCTCAACCTGACTGGTCTTCCGCCTCTCCGCCACCCAACCCAAAATCAATATACAAACGAGGCCCTCAGCCGAAATCAATTTCCCTTCTGCGCAATCTATACATAAATATAGATACACAAAATATATACATACATATACCTTAATGGAAGGCATAAATGTAATGTCCTTAAGAGCATCATCCTCTGCCACAGCTGCTGCAACACACAGACTTTCATTTCAACAATCCCTCAATCCGATACCACAAAAATCCACATTTTTTATGCGTAATTCGAAGACCCACATGCCAAATCACTCTCTGTTGAAGCAGCTCGCCGTCCCTTCCATTAAATCTCAACAGGTAAATTATGTCCCATGAATTTATTGTTCTAATTCCTTATATATATATTATATATATAATATATATTGTCTTTGTTGTTAGTTATCATGTGGAATGTGTTGTGGTATGTGGTGGGTTTTGCTGGAATTTTTTTTAATTAATGTTTGTGGATTTTAGATTGCTAAAGTTGCAATCTTGTTAATGGGTTTTGGTTAAATTTAATTGAAAGGGGATAGGCCAGCACATGTTGGCTCAGCTGGTAAGAAACAGGCCATTTCTTGGTTGTGGGTTCGGCCCTCTGCTGATGTGAGGGCGGTGTTTGTGGGAGATACAAGTATCTCTGTAACTGATATTTGGTCCCGATGTATGCCCAGGCCGTAATGGTAAGGGGATAGTAAATACCTGCCAACTTATTTACTTTGAATGCTTTGATTTTATTCACTTGCTCTTTAGCTAATTGAAGGTCTTAATCTCTTTAAAAATTCCATAAAGGTAATACACAGCTGAAGATTGTGGTGTGGAAACCTCATGAGTTCTTGTTAGAGTAGTTTGAATGAATTAAAATTGAGAAATAGTTAGTAAATTTTTTGAAGCTATTTGGTCGAATTCATTAAGTGCTTATTAGATACAAAGATCAAAGCTGCAATGCAGTTTAGTAATATTTGAAGCAAGTTAAGAGCAATGAACTCTTGCAGTGTAGTATATGGGACTACCATTAAATGGGAGCAGAGATCTCGTATTAGATTGTTTAAGTTAATCTAAATATTTTTTTATTTTAGTTTGATGTGAAAGATGGATCAACTACGGCGCCTGAAACTAAAATTCCTGAGGAAGATGTTCTGAAAGTTAAAGAATGGAAGTTGGGATGTTTCAAGATGAAGTAGCAGCAAGTCAAGGTATAAAAATTAGGAGGAGGCCGCCTACCGGGCCACCTCAACACTATGTTGGTCCTTTCGAATTTCGTTTGCAGAATGAAGGCAATACCCCACGTAATATTCTTGAAGAAATTATATGGAATAAAGACGTTGAAATCTTCAAGGTACTCTTGAATTCACTTATGTACTTCTATATGGGACTCGTTTATTCGTGAACTATGATATATGTTTATTGGTTTTCAATGGTAGATGAAAGAGAAGAAATCACTTGGAATGGTGAGAAAATGCTTGATAATGCTCCACCGGTTAGAGATTTTATTGGAGCTCTTAAAGATGCTAATTTGCGGACTGGATTACCTGGTTTAATTGCTGAAGTGAAAAAGGCTTCTCCAAGTAGAGGGGTCCTGAGAGAAGATTTTGATCCTGTAAGTCTGCACTTCTCGTCGCCTTTAAGTTGTGTATGCTACATCGTGTTCAATTGTCTTTAATTTCTAGGAAGATCTATATTGTAATAAGGTGAATACCTTTCTCCTGAGTATTTGAAACTTTGTTACATATGCGATTCTCGTATTAAATTCGAACGATGCTATCTTTTGGAAGGCATTTTCATTTGAAGCATGAACAATAAGCATGGCTAGAATGTTCTTATTGTAAAGCATGTGAAATTGTTCGGAATATATATGTAGTCTTTGACCAAAAATTGGAAGTACAACACCATGCAGCAGTTTGGGAGCCACCTTTTTAACTTATTGTGATCATCTTGAGATTCTTATATCACATAGTGACTCTGATGTCTTTTGAAGCCTGGGAAGAACGTAATGAATGTAACTGGGAAAATTGTTATGTCGCCTACAGAAAATATATGAGGATATGTGAGATCATGCCTTGGGGTTTCAGTTATGTTGATACACATGATAACAAGTTTTGGCCGTTATTAAAATTTGGATTGCATTTATTTTCTATGAGATGTGAAGAACAAATGATTTTGTTGTGCATTTAAGAAATAAAGAATCTGATGACACATGGAATTCCTTTGAGTTTTGCTTTATATTAGTTGCTAATTTGACCAACTTAACTCTTGGCCCTTCAGCGAAACATATTCATTCGACATAATAAATTTTAGATTCCATTCACACAATTTTTCTTTGACATTATAGAAAACTAGAGCTAGAGATTCAGTTTACGGGAAGAAATTTCTGACTTTGAGAAATATAATGTGTTCTTTGATCCATTCACATTACTCCTTTGTTACCGTTAATTCACTCTTTCCATTTTTCTGGGAAAACGTAATAAGAGATGCTAGGTGAACCTTTGTTGATTTCATTTCATGTTAGAAAGAAGACTGTTGAAAATGCTGCAAGACATGAATCTTTTGGATGGTTTTCATGACAGGTTCAAATTGCTAAAGCTTATGAAAAAGGCGGAGCAGCATGCCTAGTGTTTTAACTGATGAGAAGTATTTCCAGGTAAAAGCCCATCTTTTTTATCTTCTCCACTTTCCTTCAAGATATATTGCCATGTTTAACATTATGCTTATCTGAATTTATTTACGCCTTGTTCTTGTGGGGATAAAGGGAAGCTTCGAAAACTGGAAGCCATAAGGAGTTCTGGAGTGCAAGTAAGCTCTCTTCGATTATGTTTCCTCATTGGCTCCAAATACGTAGTGTAGTGCTTTTTTTCTTATCTGTTAACTGAATTGTGACATAATTTTATATTCAGTGCCCTCTTTTGGATTGATGATCATTTTGATAATTTTCCTAGTGTCTGCAAAATAATTTTCAGGAAGCTGAAAAATAGCAATGCATCGAAATTGGGATATAGATTTCATGCTCAAGCAGCTGTTTTTTGCATGTAGGAAACCCAAGAAAGATAGGAGTCAAAGACTGAATTATCTGGATGCTTTCTTGTCACCAAGGCTTTCCCAAGCAGAACATAGAGGTAAAAATAGAAAAACTTACGCGTCTTGGGTTAATATGTTAATTCGTTGTTTAACCGGTTCTTATACGGTTGCTTATCTTTGGTTCGGAAGAACAACTTTGAGAGAGACACGACTAAAGCTGTTTCTTCCCGTCCCTTGTAAAATTACTATCAGAACTATATTCTTATCCAACAACTATTTTCTACTACCAACTTATTAAGAACTGTATCCTGTTTGACCAAAAATTAAATCAACATATCATGCCGCTATTCCCATTTTCTCATCCCTTAACCAACAGACCTTTTTTATCAGTGATTCCCTTTCTTGTCCACCAGAACATCTTCCCACGTATCCACCGTAGAGTTCGTAAAAAATTGATGGAATGCGCCTTCGTTTCATTTTTAATATGTTAATCGTCTTGAACCATTCTTATGCTACTACTTGATCTTTGGTTGGGAAGAACAGCTTGGGAGACAATGACTAAAACATTTCCTATGTGTGTAAAATTACATACCATATTATATCTATCAAACAACTATTTCAACCAAATTATTAAATGACAATATTTTGTTGACCCAAACATTAACATCTAACATATCAGTCAGCTCTGTCCCATTTTCCACCCTACAAAGTACAAACCAACAGACTTATAGTTTATGGTATTCTACTATTTGAATTTTGAAGTCCTACGATTTTAATCAAATATTTTGGGCCAAACTATTATTTCTAAGCTCTTCAAACAAAATCTGACTTCTGCTAAAACCAAATTGATTGAAACCTAAAAACTCTGAATTTCACTAAGATCATAATCCCAATCTTGCTTAATCATGATCAATCAATAGACTAAAATGAATCAATTAATACATAAACAACACAAATTTCAATAAAATTCAAACCTAGAAGAAACACGCCTTTCTTCGATCTGCCCGGACGCAAACAAAATCCTGCTCTCATCGTATATGCTCTTCACCTTTGCTCTTATAACCTTCACCTCTTTCGCAACGCCGATGATTCGTAACCAATTCCTATTCTCTTCAGCCTGATTCGAATACACGACGATCATATTTTCACCTTCGCGCACCAATTCCTGGATCCGCCTCACCAGTCCTTCCACAGCCTCATCTTTGTACCGAATTCTCTCTGCGTCTTTGAGGAACGCTTTGAACAGATTGATATCGTTCTCCAGCATTTCCACCTGATTCTTAGCGTCGCGGATCAATTGGCCATTGTAGAGCAGCGTTCGCTTCAGGTTCTCGAGTAGGAATAGTACTGCGATTGCTTTCTCTGGATTCCTGCGTTTGTTTATCGGCGTGCGGGAGCGTGTGAACACATAAGCGCTGGCTATGGCTACGAATTTGAAGGCGAACAGTAGCTGCTGCTTCATATATTCTTGTAGTAGTCTGTGTGAAAATGTCTATGAAATGAAGCTACTGTCATTTGGAAGTTCAGTTGGTTTTATCAGATCATTCTCCCTAGTGATGAATGATGCCAGAGCAATCTCTCTATTGCCAGAGCTAAGGTGCTCAAATGACATTTTTGCCCTTCCCCGCCAAGATACTTTCTAGTGAGTACTAGGGGTGTAAGTTGAGCTGAGCCGGCTCACGAGCTTGGCGAGCCGGTTCGACTCGAGCTCGAGCCGAGCTTTCTCGAGCCCAATTCCATATGTTTCAGCGGCTAGCGAGCTTTTCAATTTAATATTATTATGTTTTATATTATTAATTAATAATAAACTAATTAAAATAGATATTAAAATATCCCTTTTGACTTAGTTTTCACCACTTTCACTCTTCCTCTTCACTGGAGCGTGTTTAACAGGGCAAAAGGAAATTAAGGGCTTGAAGACTTGAAGCCACAGCACCGCCCATCCTCTTCACCTCATACCAAATCGCCGGCGGCAGACGACCCACCACCCTGAAAATGATTTTCCACCTGTTCGTGCGTCACCCACGGGCCACCGGACTTGTGCCGCCTGAATCCCCACAATTCCACTGGCACTCGCATCACCGCCGCGCATAGGCACAACCGCCGACTTCTCACTTGTAACTTGTAATCTATATTTTTTATTTTCATTTCAAACTATTGGAGATCTAGTTTTTTGAGTTTCATATCTTGCGACTGTAGAAGCTTCAATCTCTGATAAAAAAAAAAGCTTGACTTCAATCTTTTTGCTTTGGGCTCAGCTCACGAGCCGGGCTCGACTTGAGCTCGCGAGCTCGAGTCGAGCCATTTCTGCCACCTACGAGCTCGAGCTCTCTCGAAATCACGGCTCGACGAGCTCGAGCCCGAATAGTAGAGCTCGAGCTCGAGCCTGGCAAAATGGCCAGGCTCGGCTCGATTACACCCCTGCTTTCTACCATGACTTTTTCTTGTTAGTTTGATGTTGTATTTGTACATGGGATAATTACATTTTTCGTAACTAAACTTGTCGCCAAAAACGTATTAGGTCCCTCATGTTACAGACTCAACATATTTGGTCCCTTAACTTACAAAATGTATATAAATGTAGTTTCTACCGTTAATTTTCCGTCCAAATTAACGAAATTCCCAAAAAAATAAAAATTAGAGTTCAATTTGGTTTTTCAATTTGGCGATTTTCAATTTTAAAGTCAATTGTGTCTGGATGGTCAAATCTCAATCTGTTATTGCAAAAAAAAAAAAAAAATACATCAGTAAGTCTAAGACAAGATTAAAATCTCTCCCATGCTTATGGTCCCACACTGCCCATTTTTTGTTTTCTTGAACAAAACCCCACCCACCGTTTGTGGCCAACATTAAAATCAGGGGAGAAAAGCTTTTTCTGTGAAATTGAAACATGCTTAGAATGAGAAGTAAGACTAAGAGATTTGAGGTTCAAAGAATTGACACAGAGAGAGCGGAAGAGGAGATTTTGCTCAAGAAAAAGAGGTTCAAAGGATTATTGCCATGGTCATAAATTTCCTCCGAAACCTCGAAATTTCGATCGAAATTTTGGATTTCCAGAGGTCTCGAAGCGAAATCTCACCTCCGATCTAATTTTGCAGAATATCTATTGAGATTTTCCGAAATTCTCGATATTTCTGATATTTCCCGAAATCTCGAATTCTTAATAAAATTACTTTGTTAAATATCTATCGAAATTTTGGCCAAACCCAAAATATTCCGAAATTTAAAATAATATTTAATTATTTAGTTTTAAATAAGAATGAGTCCAAATTATTGTGGTTCAGTGGTTGTCTATAAATGATTGTGGCATTTTGTTTTAATGAAATTCCTAGGAGATTTGGTTATTAGTATTATTTTACTCTCAAATCATATTTATTTTATATTTTTCGCCACAGATTTTAGTTATACTACTTGACAAAATTCACTATACATACATTATATATACAATATTATTTATGTAAAAGATGCATAATTATGATATTTAAAGTTACACAAAGTTTCATTGTAAATTTTTAAATATTTCCATAAATTTTCATGATTTCTATCGAAATCGAATTTTTGAATATCCCCGAAATTTTCATCGAAATTTACGTAAATTTACTACCCCGATATCGATACCGATACCAACATTTAATACCTTAATTACTGCTACTCGGAGTCACTTTGTCGCCTGGATAATGTTGTTTTCTTCTCATTTTTTTTCTTTTGCTAAAAGGAGGTCTTTCTTCTCAATTCTCAGACTGAAAATTAGGGTTAGAATCAGGTTTTTTTAATTTTTTCATAGATCCAAGCAAACGAGCAGTTTCAGCGACTCGGTTCCGGTTCGGGCGGACCACCGGTCCGTTTGAGGGTCTGATCGGTCCGTTTGAGTGTCTGATCGGTCCGTTACACTATCATCTGACACTGGTGATGATGCCTCTTCTTCATCAACTGCATTATACAGTAGATAATCACCATTATATAATGTGGATTAACACATTATTCATTAACAACTAAGATATTATACACTAACTATAATATTATTATACACTAATTTATAGTATTATACATCATGGGTTAACACATCATACAGTAGTCATAAAAGAGCATTTCATTATTAATTAACTTTTTTATACAGCAAATATTAGTGTATTATACAATAAAAACTCATTATACAGTACCTTGTAAATCACAAATACATGTAATCATCATCAATTCCCCATTTGAATTCACTATACAATAGCTAATAAAAGAAATTACTGCACATGAGTGGTGATATTCAGTGTATGTTTATAAATCATACAGTTACAATCTTATAAATCATTATACAATATGTTATAATCCATTATTCAGTATCATATCAACGAATATACAGAATCATATAACTCATTATACAGTGAATACAATAACCTAATAAACATTATACAATATCTAATTAATCCATTATACAATAGCTAATAAACAAATTTACAGCAAATATAATGGTGATATATACAGTTGATATACAATTAGTGATTTCAAACCATTATTTAGTATCTTATAAACCAATATACAGTATGTTAAAACCAATTATACAGTGTGTGTGTATACATCATACAGTTTTAATCTTATAAACTATTATACAATATGTTATAACCAAGTATACAGTATATTATAAACCATTATACAGTATGCATTTATTCATTATACAGTTACAATACACCAACTAATTTAACAATATTCAGCCTCTATTACACAAATATGCATACCAAATCAACAAAAACACATATTTTGATCACAATCAACAGCTAATCTTTAGAGCAAATCAACAAAAACACTTTCCGTAAATAAAAAATATGTCATTATACAGTATATGATCGAACAACAACAGAAAATCTACTGTATAAATGATTACCTATCATTCTGGGAGCTGTTTTCGACCTCATCTTTGCTAAAAAAAATCGATTGTATTTTGCTTCTGTAATTTAGGTTTTGCTGCGATGAATATCGATTGATTGGAACCAGTTGATGTGGTGATAATCGAAGGAATTACAGTTTGAATATGATTCTATATCTTGATTTAGTTAATTTTGGCAACAAATTGAGTGATTTTAGGGGAGATTTTGTTCGATTAAATTTTGAGAGATTTTAGGGAGGTTTTAGCGGATATTTGTGCCGTTTTTTTTGGTAGGTGGATAGTCTGTATAATGGGTCAATTGACTATGATACCCCTGATCCCAATTGAATCAATTTTGCCGCCTGTTTTTGCTTCCTTTATGGACTGTTGGATTTAATAGATCAAATGGTGTATATTGAGTCTTAGATCTTATCTAATATAGGGTATGTATTAGATCTTGACTCTCTATATATATATATATATATATATATTCCTTCTTCTCACACGTCACTTATTCTTTCCCTTCAACTTTTTGTTTTTTTCTTGGGCTTTTGGCACATTGCACCCTTCAATTACACCTTTAAATTCAATTTTTGGCACTTAGCACCATTAAATTGCATGTAGCTTGGCACTTTGCACCCTCAAGCATCTAACTCACCCATTCACTCATTTTTGAGAGGGTAAAAATGTCAATCTCTGAATATTTGGCGGATTGCACCCACAAATTGCCACCTTTTGGCACGATACACCTCTAAATTGCATTTTTTGGCACTTTGTATGTACCCTTAAATTGCCATCTTTTTTGCGCAATGCACCCTTATTGATACATATCGTTAATTTTGTATTAATATATATTGTTAACTAGTCGGAACCCTGGCCGTGCCAAGGCACAGGACACAAACTACATAAAACTAATAATAACAAAATCTATTAGTGTAAAATTTATTTATTTATAATCTGCAAAATTAAAAGATTTGATTCTAGTTCGATGATTATCATCGAAAATTCTTTTTATATGAGTATTTTTGAAAGTATAGTCAAAATAAAGTTTTCATCTAAAATTTGACAATCAACTCCGTTAGTCAACCTTTTAACCGTTTTTTTCAAGGATTTTGCATGAGTGGCACATGATATTGAATAGAAATATCGTGATAACGAATATAATATATGTGTGGTGCATTTATGCACGAATTCTCCTTCAAAAAGTCGGTCAAAAGGTTGACTAACGTAGTTGACCGTCAAATTTTGGATAGAAACTTCGGTTGAGACTAAATGTGAGACATTTTGAAAGTTATAGGACTAAATGTAAGAAATTCGTAACGAATGAGACCAAAATTGAAATGTGGAAAAGTTATGAGTCAAAAAGTGCAATTTTCCATATTGATGCATTATGAGAGAATTATTGTTCATTGTAGCATAGAGAATTGAGAAAAATATTTCTAAATTGAATGTGTTCTAGCAAAGAGCCAAAAAATATCAATAAGGGCGCATTGTGCAAAAAAGATGACAATTTAAAGGTGCAAAGTGCCAAAAATACAATTTAGGGGTGTATTGTGCCAAAATGTAGCACTTTAAGGGTGCAATCCGCCAAAATATTCAGAGGTTGACGTTTTTACCCTCTAAAAAAATGAATGAACTCGTTTTTATGGGTGAGTTAGATTCTTGAGGATGCAAAATGCCAAATTACATACAATTTAATGCTGTAAAGTGCTAAAAATTGAATTTAAGGGTGTATTGTGCCAAAAGATGGTAATTGAATGGTGCAATGTGCCAAAAGCCCTTTTTTCTTTTTCTATTTCTCTTTGCTTCTACCTTAGTACTGCTGAAAAATACCAAACTTAACAACACTCCAATTTTGGCATTCCTATAGGTGGAGGAATCCACAGAATTTATTGTGCTTTAGGTTTAATTGACTGCTACGCGGTTGAGATTATCTTGAATATGTTTTTGGGGGAAATGGGTGTTGCAGAAGGTAGTGGTGGTTAGAGATTGTGTTGCTAAAGGAACGGTGGTCCGCAATGGTGCGCTAAAGGTAGCGGTGGTCAGTGATGGTATTGGGTGATTTGTTGTAAGCTTGATTCAGATTTCATACGCAGTTAAACTTGGCAATTGAAACATTCGCGTATTTTGCCATATCATTGGGATCGATACGGAATACGAAAGTTTTTTTGAAGATTGCTGACGGACGCGTATCGTACGCGAAATAAATATTACAAAATTACTTATGAATATATACAATAAACAAATTGAATCATTTATCATAGTAGTGCATATGAAAAAATTCACTTTTGGTCCATTGGAATTCGGCCAAAACACTCTTGGTTCCATATGAATTTTTTTGACACTTTTGGTCCCATTGGAACAAAAAACTGACACTTTTAGTCCCGTCCTTCAATTTTTGGACATGAATAAATTATTTTTGTATGTTTATGAGATTTCACGGCGCATGAATATCACACTCTCTTTTCCCTTTTTATTCCCGTTTTTTAATTTTTGGACGTAAAACAGCGCTTACCTTCATCATCACCTACAACATCCATTTAACCTTAGCCCCACCTCTATCAATCAACTGGTTAGGTGTCGAACCTACAAAAATATTTCCTACTCCTAAATTTGCAGATAGCGATAAGCAGGGTTGAATCCACAGGGATTGGTTCAAATTATTCTCAAATTGCTAATATTAAAATAAAAGAGGGGGGATTTTTAATAATCGATTAAACTAAACTTAAATAAATAACAAAAATTATTAAAATCAAGAGATGCAAAATTAACAAGTAGAAGAAATCAATTTATGGTGAGATTCTAGCCTAAGGAATTTTATCCGTTTTAATTCTTTAATTCGATCATTGATGCAAAGATAATTCAATATTCTTGAATAAATTGGCTATAGCCGTTAACAAGCTCTAACAACCTCGTTTCTCCTTATTTTATTGATAATCAAAACAATCTCTTTGATTATTTCCCTTATTAATTGAATAACCCTAAACAAGCTCTTAAGATTTAATTCAATAATAACAATTAGAGAAACACCAATTCTAATTAACAAACTCACAAGCTCGGTTCATTTAAATTAGATTATATATTCCCATAATAACAATCGAAAATTTGTCCATAATCAATGTTATTAATTGCTACCAATATTAGAATTAACCAAACAATTACAGATTTGGGATTCTAATTAGCTATATATTATTCCAACAATTAAATAACCGGCCGGATTACCTAATTAATTGAAACAACAATTGCAACAAGCATAAAGAATATGTAAATACTCAAGAATAAAGAAATAATAAGAATAAATTAGATCTCACAAATTTTTTGTAGAATTAAAACTTCAAATATCCTCGGCTAGAACTTGAGTTTTTAGCAAGACATCTTCAATGGAACAAAACGCAGAACTTTTCTTCTTCTCCCTTGAAAATAACATGTAGAATGATAAAGTCTAGAAGAGATTAAAATTCCAGCAATATCTCTTATATATGCCTAGTCAAAAGACTCCTAACTAAATCAAACTCTAATTCTAATGGAATAAGGAAATTATTTCCTTAATAGAATAAAATACTAATAAGATTCCTAAAAGAAATAGGAAAGCTCCTACAAAATAGGAAGACTCCTACAACTTCATGTGTCTTCTTCTTTTTCTTCCTTTTCTCCATCTTTTTCTTCATTTATCTTCTTTTATGAACTTTCACCTATCAAAATAGAAAATCATAATAAATATCTATAATTTAAACTTAAATAGCAATAAAAAATAAAGGAAATATATGAAAAATATGCATAAAATGCACACTAACACAACTCGACACCCAAGTCTCCGTTGCCAAGAGCCAACGTCTCCGTCGCCCAGATCGTCGTCACTGCTGCCCTCATCGTTGCTCTGCGCCGTCGCCTGCTTACACCCCAGCCAACCTACTTCGTGCCCCTGCTCTGAACTTCCCCAACCACACTTCATTGCCGTCATCGCCTCTTCTACCACCAATGTCGCGATCGCTAGATCCGTCCAAATCCACCAATGCCCCTGCTCAAACACCCACTTTACGGAGCCTCCATCACCATCGGTTTGTCGCCATTGTCGCCGCCTGGTTCCCCTCCCACGTTCGATGCCACCGTCGTCTGCTCTACCTCCCCAGCTGCCTTTGCCATCTGGTTCCAGTACCACCATCTGCACCTGTGGTGTGTGTGAGTGTATACATATATAGATACAAATACACAGATTTTTATATATATAAATATAATAAGTTTACATCTATTAGTTTTATTATTAATTTAATACTATAAAAATATATATTAATTATGAAAATTAATATATATATATATATATAAGAGGATAGATCTGGACCTTTGATCTCTATTAAAATGAATGGTTGATATTAATTTGATTAAATAAGATATCACTACTTAATATCAACCGTTGATCTTTACCAATAAGATCCAATGGTTATTAGATGGGAGCAAAATGGTCTTATCAAAAATATCATAACCACTCTCAAAATGCGCGAGTGGCGTGCGTAGAGTGCTGAATTTCTTCATTAATTTTTACATAGGGGTAAATTGCCTATTTTTATTTCATGTGGGGTTTTTGTGCACTTTCGGGATTTCACAGGGAACTAAATTGCAATTACCCCATAAATTTAGTAATGAGTAACGAGTAGTGTAGTTCTTTCTTAACATGCCAAGCATTTATTTAGGCTAATTAGTGAGTACCACCAAAGCTCTTAGAAGAATAAAAATGTTTAGTAATGGAAAGTTTGTTATGTTCGCCTTAATAGGAAATTAATTAATTCTGTCTACTTTAGCTTCATTTAGAGGAGCATCGATCGGTACTGGCGGGATGAAAAGGAATTGAGTTGTACATGTGTTTATATATTCAGTGGATGACTAGACGTCTGACAAAATATCAAGAACAAAAATATCTAAGAGCTTATTAAGTTATAACTTATAAGCAACCTGATATGCCCATTTTTGGGCTTAGCTCTAAATTAAAATAGAATCAAATAAATAACCCAATTGAGACAAAAACCCCAAAGGCCAAAAGCCGAATCATATTAAAAATAGAATACGTGTTTAGTGCAGGGGTTGGATCGTATTACATAAATCCGACCCATGAAACCAAGAACATCAGGACTGCCCCCAAGTGTAGTGATCTGAACGTCCCATATGTCTAGCAGATATCTGTGCATGGTGTTATCTATAAATATCCCTTCTGATGACAGAACAAGGGTGAGACAATCATTCCAAAAATCCTCTCTAAGCATTTATGGAGAATATAACGACCTACGACGTTGACCTAGACTCTGAGTAGACCCCATATAAATCATACGAGGTTTATGTCTGGAACGACTTTATATATTGAACTTCGTAAGACTTGATCCTGATAATAGGCACGTAGGTAGCTCATGAATTGAGTGCATTCTATAATTTATCCATCTTTGAACTTGGACCTACCTGAACCTTGACTGGTTAGGGTTGTTTTCTCACACGAACTAGGATCCGGATCACAACCTAAAAGTGTTTGGATATATCTTGTCAAGAGGAGCTTATAAGTTTTCAAACTAAGATATTAGGAGCTTATAAGTCCCATAATAATAAGTTGGGATATATCTTAACAAATTATAAACTCACAACACATACACACATGTTTATATACACACACTGCACGGATTTTACATACATTTTATGCGCGCACATGCACACACTCTTCACACATTTCACACATACTACACACATTCTCACACACAACACAAATTTACACACACAACATTACAGTAATAGGAAGAAGTTTCACATATATAATATAACGTTTAATTATCAGAATATTTGAATTCCAAGTTTGCGAATATCAAACACTCAAAATTTCTTATAAGATTCAACATCTTATTTTATCTAAATACTTAATAACTTATTTTTGAAATAAGATTTAGCATCTTATAAGCTCTTAAAACTTCTTATAAAATGTTTATGTCATGCTTTTAGTCCAAGTTGACTGCAAAAGTAGTCTCTAGCTGCTTGGATGATTGAGAGCCTTCACTACAATGAAAGCAGTTCCTCCACATGACTTGGTTGTAAGGACAAGAAGAAAAGCAAGTCAATGAACTTTGTTATTTTGTTCCATTTTCCAGGAATCTGTATTTGGAATTTTAGTGAACGTTCAGCCAACAAATTGCGAGTGACTGAGTGTGATATATAGTCTTTCTCTATACGTGTCTAGCACGACTAAGTGTATTAAAGATTAACGGATCCCAAAAATATTACATAATTTATGTCATCAATTAACATCATTTGATTATTGAGTTGTGACATATTACTATACAAATATATAATAATAAGTAGTAATTAAGTAAAAAAAAATTATATTTATTTCATTCATTCAAGTGGAGAACGGATCAAAATTTTTAACATGATATATATATATATATATATAATATATAGTCCAATTAAGACTATAATGTTGCTAATAATGAGAAAAAGAATTATTTTTGGTTAGAAAATGATGTCAAATATATTAGTCATTTTCACAATATACTTGATAATATCCAATGAAAAGAGTTAATACAAAAATATTTATAAGTATATTCACTAACATTATATTGACACGAAAGTTGTAATTCTAACTACCTACATCTCGTTACTAACATTTTGCCTTTTTTCTTTTCTTTAGTTGCTTTACGGTAGTTTCGTTTTCTTTTTTATAATTCAGTTAGCTAATTTGTAGCCATTAAATGTACTTATAGTCTTTCATATATTATTGTTACTGGAATGTTGTAATTGTTTAAGATCTCATCCCATGTAGGTAATTAAGAAGAGGAAAATAAATAAACTTGTTTATATATATTGACATAACAACTCAAGTGTAATTATTCAATATTTCTTTTAGGCAAATGGTTCGTGGCCCAATTTCAAATTACGCGTATCTCACGTCCAACTGGCTCGTCGACTTGGTCATGATCAATGCAAAAGTTGATGAGACTTCAATTATTTTGTTTTAGAATTTTCTTTCATCGATAAAGTAAGTCATCAAGTCTTTCCTACAGTCGTCTCTCTAATCTTCCCTAAAGTCTTCTCTAGTATTCCTTAAGTTGTGCATGTGCTTATATATTTCAGTGGATGACTAGAAATATGACAAAATATCAAGGACATAATTAATTAAGATTTTATAAGTTATGAGTACCCTAATAGTGTTTGAATATATCTTTCAAGAGGAACTTAAGTTGCCAAACTAATTAGATGTTAGGAACTTATTAGCTCCTTAAAAATAAGTTGAGAATTAAAGTTGAGAATTACCAACTTATTCCTTAAGATCCAAATGTATTCTTGAAATCTTAACAAATTATAAACTCGCAACACATACATACATGTTTATATGCACACACACTGCACACGTTTTACACACATTACAAACATTCTCACACACACACGACACACACACCACAAATTTACACACAAAATTATTGTTATAGGAAAAAGTTTCACATTTATAATATAGCATTTAATTAGCAGAATATTTGGATTCCAAAACTTAAAAATTTGTGAATACCAAACACTCAAATATCTTATAAAATCTATTTTTTTTAAATCAGATTCAAAATCTTATTTTATCCAAACACGTGAGAACTTGTTTTCGAAATAAGATTTAATATCTTATAAACTCCTAAAAAATCTTATAAGATGTAGGATGTTAAGCCAAACACCCACTTAGCCCAAAAGTAATCGCTAGTTGCTTGTATGATTGAGAGCCTTCCCTACGATAAAAATAATTCCTCCACATGATTTGGTTGTGGGAAAAGAAGAAATGCAAGTCAATGAACTTTGTTATTTTGTTCCATTTTCCAGGAATCTGTATTTGGAATTCCAGCAAATTGCGAATGACTGAGTGTGATGTATAGCCTTTTTCTATACGTGTCTAGCACGACTAAGTATATTAAAGATTAGGGTTTCCTCAAAAATGTTACTTAATTATATGTCATCAATTAAATTTTCATCATTTGATTATTGAGTTATGACATATTACTGTACTAATATATAATGATTCATGTAGTAATTTTTTTTGGCCATTAAATGTACTTATAGTATTACAATAAAAAATAATATTAGTGATAAAATTTAAAGTGGGAATGTTAAAATTATTGCTAAATATACATAATAAGTGACAATAATTCTTGCTTTGCTACAATAAGAATTTTTAGTAAAAAAGTTTATTTAAAGTTGTCACTATTGACAATTAGTGACACATATATAGTGACAACTTAGTGACGACACAAATAGAGTGATAACTCTAATTGTTGTTACTAAGTTGTGTCACAAATTTTCAATAGTGATAACAATTTCCTTGTTACTAAGTATCAAAAGTGAAATTTTTTATACAAATCTTGTCACTATTAAACATGTAAAACTTATTTTTGTTACAAAACAAAAATTATTGTCATTAAAAATTTACAATTGGTGACAACTTTGACATCACTTGACATTTTGTCACTAATATATCTTATTTTTGGTTTAAATAATCTTTCATATATTAATGTAACTTGAATGTTGTAATTGTTTAAGATCCAGTCCCACTTTGGAAAAAGAGGGAAAAAGATAGACTTGTTTGCAAATATTGACATAGGAACTCAAGTGTAATTATTGAATATTTCTTTTACGCAAATGGTCTGTGGCCAATTTCAAATTACGCATATCTCACGTCCAACTGGCTTCTGGACTTGGTAGTACAAATTGACCATTTCTCTAAGAAGAAAAAGAAGATGAGCATCGTATGGAGCAAATGTGTGGTCTCGATTGTCAATCATAGTTGCTAGCAATTTAGAATCTCAAACCAATGGAAACGTTGATGAAACTTCAATTGTTTTTTGTTTCAGAATTTTTTTTCATCAATAAAGTAAATCATCAAGTCTCCCTATAGTCGTCTCTCTAGTCTTCCCCAAAGTCTTCTCTAGTAGTCCTCTTACAATATTCTAATGCTTATATATAACCATATAATTGGCTGCAAAAGATCGTCCTCAATAAATAGAAATATCTTACCCCACTACTCTACTTGATCCCATATTTCAGAAAAATGAATATTACTAGTGAAAAAAAGATGTTTCAGCTAATATACACTACATTTGTGTTAGTGTGTTTGAGAAGTATGATCATTGGACATTGTTTACAAGTGAGGTGCTTAAAGAGGGGGAGAGCAGCACTTGTCAAGTTCAAAGACCAACTTATCGATGCCAATGGCCGTCTCTCGTCTTGGAGTAGACAAGAAGACTGCTGCAAATGGGAAGGAGTCCACTCATAACAAAACTAATCATGTCACAAGATTGGGTCTTCCGAGTGGTTCTCTAGGAGGTAATATTAGCTCTTCATTGCTTGAATTGCATCGCTTAAGTTACCTAGACCTCAGTCACAATTACTTTGAAGATGTTATTCCCAACTTCATCGGTTCACTAACTGAATTACGATATCTCAAGCTTTCTCATAATTATATTTCTGGACAAATTCCACATAATCTAGGCAACCTTTCGAAGTTGTTATATCTTGAGCTCAACGACAATTACGGATATAGCAAAAACCTTGATTGGCTCTCTCGTCTTCATTCACTAAGATAACTTGGCCTCAACTCTGTTAACCTCTCGCTGGCTACCGATTGGTTACCAGCAATAAGTAAACTAACTTTTATAGAAGAATTACACTTGAGATCCTGTGAATTGTTCCTTCTTCTTTACCCTATGTCAATGCGTCGAATCCTCTTGCTATCCTCGATCTCTATCATAATAATCTCACACTCGTTTCTACTATCCCCTGGTTCTCAAACTTTAGCATAGTCCTTGCTTCCATTGATCTCTCGTACAACAATTTCTTTGGTCCAATTCCTGATATTTCCTCTGTTCGTCATTGAAAGATTTGTCTCTTGATCACAACATGTTCAATGGTACATTTATTGAAACCATAGGAGGACTGTCTAACTTGGAGATTTTATCACTTGGTTCAAATCATTTGGAAGGCATAATCACGGAGAACCATCTAACTAACTTTTCCCGATTGAATTATCTTGACTTGTCTTACAATTCCTTCGTGAGTATGCAATTCAGCTCTCATTGGGTTCCTCCTTTTCAAGTAGAAGAGTTGTATTTGGCTCGTTGCAAATTGGGGCCAGAGTTTCCGAAATGGCTTCGTACCCAGAAACAATTACGTTATCTTGACATATCCTCAGCTCAAATTTCAGACACCATTCCTAATTGGTTTGGTAATCAATCTCTTTCACTGGTTTACCTGAACGCATCATGTAACCAAATATACAGCTTCTTTCCTGACATTTCCTTCTCCAACAACCAAAACAGAAGTGGTCGGGGGGCACTGGATTTATCAAGAAACCAGATTTCAGGTTCTGTCACTTTTTTATGTGGCATTTCAACTTTGTCAATTGATCTTTCTGATAACTTGTTCTCGGGCCAAGTTCCCGATTGTTTCGCAAACATTCAATCGTTAAGATATGTAAATCTGGCAAACAATGGTTTCACGGGTTCGATTCCTAACTCATTTGGTTGGCTCCCTAACATTAGGGTTTTGCATTTGCCAAACAATAATTTCTCAGGAGCAATTCCAATATCCATGATGAATTGTACAAATTTACATATTATTGATGTTGGAAAAAATCAGTTAATTGGTGAAATCCCGACATAGTTAGGATTCAGTTTATTAGACTTGGAGGTTTTAAGCCTGCGTCAGAATGAGTTTCACGGTACCATACCTTCAAACTTATGTGATCTAAGATAAGTTCAAGTCTTAGACCTCTCTTCAAACAACTTATCTGGAGTTATACCAAAATGCCTTCAGAATCTCACTTCAATGACTCGAAAGCATAGATGGAGTAAATTTGATGTGGAAAGGAACTGAAGTTGATTACAAGAACGGTTTGGGGCTTGTTAAACTCATTAATCTTTCAAGCAATAACTTGGTCGGCAAAATCCCTTCAGAAATTACAAAACTTGACGACCTAATTGGATTGAACTTGTCAAGAAACAAATTGACTGGATCCATTCCGCAAGACATTGGTAGGATGATGGCTTTGAATTTTCTTGATTTCTCCAGAAACCACCTCTCAGGTGGTATTCCAACTAGCCTTTCTGAATTGAGCTAAGATTGTATTCATTGCAGGGTGGATGTGCATATTGTTTGGCTATTGTGAAAAGCGAGGATATTAACATCATTGGACGTGAGTTTTAAAATTATCTTTAAGTTGCTTGATTTTCTCCAATGCATTTTATCTGCTTTGTCATTTCCACTTTTGAAATCTGAACTAACTTGGCTTCAAGAATTGCAGTCAACAGTTAGAATAATTTTAAGATCTTTCTACATATTTATTCTAACTGTTGACTGCAATTCTTGAAGCCAAGTTAGTTCAGATTTCAGAAGTGGAAATGACAAAGCAGATAAAATGCATTGGAGAAAATCAAGCAACTTAAAGATAATTTTAAAACTCACGTCCAATGATGTTAATATCCTCGCTTTTCACAATAGCCAAACAATATGCATATCCACCCTGCAATATTTTTAATTCTAACTACTATACACATCGTCACATCGAGTAAGGATAGTAGATAGAACACCACAATCTCTAAGAATCTGTAATAGTGAACCACACGCAAGAAAGCAACAAATACAGCTACAATTAAAAAATCAAACACCAAAAATTGAAAAACCCACATAGAGGAATCAGAACCTTACGGCTCTGATCATACCATGTTAAAAAAATTAAAGAAGACATTTTATTGGATATATTAAAGAAAATTACAATCCAATATGAAAAAGAGCAACAAGAAATTAAGGGGTAAAAGTTACCCTAACTACAGAAAAGAAGAAATTAACTCTTCAATTAATACAAAAATTCTAAGAGAATTAAAACCAAAGCTAAGAAAATATGTATTGTAGAAAGTTATAACTTAGTGAGAGAGAATTCTGAGTTTCTGTAATGCGTGAGTTGAGAGAGTGAACTCTGATGAACCAGGGCTCTAATATAATAATATTTGCAACTTTAATCCCTGAAGTAACGATCAACTACAAGTTGACCCCAAACCAAAGAATATAAATTGGGCTAAGTTAAGCCCATTAGATGAGAAACGGCCCACGAACTTGGGCTGGAATATCATTTCTTTAACAAAATGCACTTTGGTCATGAAATATATATAGATGGTGCACACTCAGTCACAATCATTATGGACTCACATTTAATCTCATGTGATAAAATTCTTAAGCATAATGAGTTCTCGTCGTTAAAAAATGGACAAAAGTCATTAGTCGACTTTTGAAAGTTGCTTAAACCCACTGAATTATGTAAAACTAACGAAAATTTCATTAGTTAAAAAGAAAAAGCAATATAAGACTGGGGGAGTTCTGTGTTACATAAATTCAAAGATTGAGTCAGATAGAAGAGGCAATATTAGAGATGGTGGTGGCAACGAAGCTGGGGAGAGAAGAAAGGGGAGGCCAAGTAGTGATATGGTGCTGGATATGGTGGTTGCAGTGCAAGGGGGGAGTCATGATGGTATATGTGGAGCGTGGTGGGTGGGGAACCAGGTCAGGGAAGCAAGCTAGGGTGGGATAGGGTAGAGATGGTGAGACATGGTGAGGTTAAGGTGTTTTTGTTTTGCAAATTTTACATAATTTAAAAAGGATTATACAACTTTAAGTAGTTACTAACGGCTTTTGTAATGAGAGAACTCAATGTGCTCCAAAATTTCATCCAATAATACTAGATGTGAAAGTCCCATAAAGATTGAGATTAAAATTACACAATTCCCTAGTAATTACCCACCTAGGAATGGCAACGGTTCCGGTTCCTTTACCAGGAACCGGTTCCGGTTCCGGTTCCAAGAGTTTTTGGCCCCAGCGGAACCGACCCGGAACCGATATTTTTTTATTTTTTTTAAAAAGTGCTGGGTTCTATACTTCTATTAACTCTTATATTTCATATTTTGCCCAAAGTTTCAAAACAGAACAGGGAAGAAGAAGAACCCTTCTCTCAACTCCCAATTTCTCAAGAAGAAAACAAGTCCCAAGAAGAACCAACCACCGTTGGTCGAATTTCCGGCGGCCGAACACCTCATCTTCTCTTTAATTCTGCTAGTCTAATCTTCTCTTTAATTCTGCTCTCTTGCCCCAGTACAGTGAAGAAGAGGAAACACTCAGCAGGCTCCGTATTTTAAAGAAAATCAAGTACGCACTTATAATGTTTTTGAAGTACTAGCGGAAGATTGATAAGCCCACATCGGAGTAGGCTCCATCCTTCCACTGTGGAGGCGTTGATGTGTTCTCGTTCTTGGTTATGGAAAGAGAAAAATGGTAAGTAAACTTTGAGTTCGATTTTATCATTTAATGTTACATTATTATTATTCACTATTTCTTTGTTTATTTTGTTAGGTACCTGTCCCACGTTTGGTGATTTATCGGCTTGTCCTACGATATTGGATGAGGAGGAGGAGGAGGAAGAAGAAGAATGTGGCGTTGAACGACTTAGTTAATTTAATTAATATGTCACAATTGATAAATTTAATTATGTCGAAACATTGAATCATGTAATTGGTAAATCTTCTATATTTTAAATGTGTTGAGGCAATTGGCAATTGACAATAGTTTGATGCTTAGTTCTTCATTCCTTTCTGCTTCCTCTTTTTTACCTTTTATCTTATTAAAGCATGACTTTTGTGGAACTTTAACTTTAATTGTAATGTGATGTAAGAAAACTAGCAATAATGCTTAAGCAAGTCAAAATGCATTGCCTGCTAACTAGATGGATATAATGAAACCTTGCACTAAATTAATGGTATGAGTTGAAGAACTTGAACATTAGACTGAAATTAAATTACTATGATCTAGTCCTGAGCACTTCATGGTATGAGTTGAAGAACTTGAACATTAGACTGAAATAAAGTTAAATCGCCGGATAAAGAATTCTCATCCACCCAAATAATTGTTTCCACTTCTTTAATTATATGTTGACATTAAAATGAAATGAGAATTCGTTGGTTGATGAGTACAATGTTTCCCTCTTTCGGATTTCGAATTAGGGAGTGAAATTTTTCAAAATTTATCACAATAACAAGCAATAATATATATATATATATATATACTCGACTCGCGGGTCTCGCCGATCCGGTTCCTAACAAGTCTTGCGGGTCCTTGCGGGTATCGGTTCCGATTCCTAAACGGGTCCTTGATGTTATCGGTTCCGGTTCCTAAGCGGGTACTTGCGGGTAGCGGTTCCGGTTCCTGAGCGGGTCCTTACGGGTCTAGTTCCTTCGCTATGCGGTTCCGGTTCCGGTTCTAGGAACCACTTAGACTAAGCGGTTCCGGTTCCGGTTCCAAGAGAACCGCCCCGGAACCGCCCCGTTGCCATCCCTATACCCACCAAATCTCTTAGGAGTTAAGAGTAGTGTAGTTCTTTCTTAACATGCCAAACATTTATTTAGGCTAATTAGTAATTACCCACCAAATCTCTTAGAAGAACAAAAACGATCATTCTGTTTACTTTAGCTTCATAGAGGAGTATCGATCGGTAGCATCTGTATGAAAAATAGTTACTTAAGTTGTGCATTGCTTATATATTTCAATGGATGACTAGAAGTATGACAAACTATCAAGGACATAATTAATTAAGATTTTATAAGTTATGAGTACCCTAATAGTGTTTGGATATCTTTCAAGAGGAGCTTGTAAGTTGCCAAACTAATTAGATGTTATCAACTTATTAGCTCCTTAAACATAAGTTAGCATTACCAATTATTTCTTAAGATCCAAATGTATTCATGAAATCTTAACAAATTATAAACTCACAACACATACATACATATGTTTATATGCACACACTGCACACGTTTTATACACATTACAGACATTTTCACACACACACGATACACATTTACACACACCACAAATTTACACACAAAATTATTTTTATAGGAAAAAGTTTCACATTTATAATATAGCATTTAATTAGCAGGATATTTGAATTCCAAAACTTAGAAAATTTGCGAATGCCAAACACTCAAATATCTTATAAAATCTAAATTTTTTTATTAAGATTTAACATCTTATTTTATCCAAACACGTGAGAACTTATTTTTGAAATAAGATTTAATATCTTAAAAACTCCTAAAAAATCTTATAAAATGTAGGATGTTAAGCCAAACACCCTCTTAGTCCAAGTCGACTGCAAAAGTAGTCCCCAGTTGCTTGTATGATTGAGAGCCTTCCCTACGATATGATGGAAACAGTTCCTCCACATGATTTGGTTGTGGGAAAAGAAGAAATGCAAGTCAATGAACTTTGTTATTTTGTTCCATTTTCCAGGAATATGTATTTGGAATTTTAGCAAATTGTGAATGACTGAGTTGATGTATAGCCTTTTTCTATACGTGTCTAGCACAACTAAGTATATTAAAGATTAGGGTTTCCTCAAAAATGTTACATAATTATGTCATCAATTAAATTTTCATCATTTGATTATTGAGTTATGACATATTACTGTACTAATATATAATGATTCATGTAGTAATTTTTTTTTGCCATTAAATGTTCTTATAGAATTACAACAAAAAATAATATTAGTGATAAAATTTAAAGTGGCAATATTAAAATTATCGCCAAATATATATAATAAGTGACAATAATTTTTGCTTTGCCACAATAAGGATTTTTAGTAAAAAAGTTTCTTTCAAGTTGTCACTATTGACAATTAATGACACATATATAGTGACAACTTAGTGACGATACAAATAGAGTGATAACTATAATTGTTGTCACTAAGTTATGTCACTAATTGTCAATAGTGATAACAATTTCCTTGTCACTATGTATAAAGAGTGAAAAAATGTATACAACTCTTGTCAATATTAAACATGTAAAACTTATTTTTGTTACAAAACAAAAATTATTGTCATTAAAAATTTACAATTGATGACAACTTTGACATTACTTGATATTTTATCACTAATATTTTATTTTTCATTTATATAATCTTTCATATATTAATGTAACTTGAATGTTGTTATTGTTTAAGATCCCGTCCCACTTTGGAAAAAGGGGGAAAAAGATAGACATGTTCGCAAATATTGACATAGGAACTCAAGTGTAATTATTGAATATTTCTTTTACGCAAATGGTCTGTGGCCAATTTCAAATTACGCATATCTCACGTCCAATTGGCGTGTGGACTTGGTCATACAAATTGACCATTTCTCTAAGAAGAAAAAGAAGACAAGCATCGTATGGAGCAAATGTGTGGTCTCTATTGTCAATCATAGTTGCTATCAATTTAGAATCTCAAACCAATGGAAATATTGATGAAACTTCAATTATTTTTTGTTTCAGAATTTTCTTTCATCAATAAAGTAAGTCATTAAGTGTTCCCTATAGATCGTCTCTCTAGTCTTCCCTAAAGTCTTCTCTAGTATTCCTCTTACAATATTCTAATGCTTATATATAAACGTATAATTGGCTGCAAAAGATCGTCCTCTAATATATAGAAAAATCTTCCCCCACTACTCCACTTGATCCCATATTTCAGAAAAATGAATATTACTGGTGAAAAAAAGATGTTTCAGCTAATATACACTACATTTGTGTTAGTGTGTTTGAGAAGTATGATCATTGGACATTGTTTACAAGTGAGGTGCTTAGAGAGGGAGAGAGCAGCACTTGTCAAGTTCAGAGACCAACTTATCGATGCCGATGGCCGTCTCTCGTCTTGGAGTACACAAGAAGACTGCTGCAAATGGGAAGGAGTCCATTGTCATAACAAAACTAATCATATCACAAGATTACATCTTCCAGGTAGTTATCCAGAAACTGGTATTAATCCAAGTCGTCTAGAAGGTACTATTAGCCATTCGTTGCTAGAATTGCATCACTTAAGTTACCTAGACCTCAGTTACAATAACTTTAGAGATGTTCGTATTCCGGACTTCATCGGTTCACTAACCGAATTACAATATCTCAATCTTTCTTATAATTATTTTTTTGGACAAATTCCACATAATCTAGGCAACCTTTCCAAGTTGTTATATCTTGATCTCAATCGTATTGGTGGATATAGTGAAAACCTCGACTGGCTCTCTCATCTTTATTCGCTAAGATATCTTGGCCTCGATTATGTTAACCTCTCAAAGGGGACCGATTGGTTACAAGCAATAAGTAAACTAAGTTATATAGAAGAATTACACTTGTGGTCATGTAGACTACCGGATATTGTTCCTTCTTCGTTACCCTATGTTAATGCTTCGAGTCCTCTTGCTTTCCTCGATCTCTCTTCTAATAATCTCACACTCGTTTCTACTATCCCCTGGTTCTCAAACTTTAGCAAAGTCCTCAGCTCCATTGATCTCTCTGGCAACAATTTTCTTGGTCCAATTCCTGATGATGCTTTCAAGGACATGAAATCACTTTCCTATCTTCATCTCTCTGACTGTGGGATTGAAGGTGGGATTCCTAAATCTCTTGGAAATGTTACTACTTTAATATCATTAGATCTACAAAGCAATGGTTTGAACAAACATCTTTCTGAAATAATGATGAACATTTCACACAACAAATTGCAATGTCTTGATTTGAGTTTTAACAATATAACTGGACCGCTTCCAAATTTTTCGAGGTTTTCTCTGTTGAAGACATTGGATATCCATTATAATCATTTGAACGGATCCATCCCTAAAGGCTACCTACAACTTCCTCATCTTGTTAATCTTTCTTTAAGATCAAAAAAAATAACAGGTCCAATTCCTGACCTTTCCTTTTGTTCGTCAATGAGAAATTTAATTCTTCATGAAAACCTGTTCAATGGTACATTTACTCAAACCATAGCAGGAATGTTTAAGTTGGAGAGGTTATCAATTGTTTCAAATCTTTTGGAAGGCATAATCACGGAGAACCATCTAACTAACTTTTCCCAATTGAATTATCTTGACTTGTCTTACAATTCCTTAGTGACTATGCAATTCAGCTCTCATTGGGTTCCTCCTTTTCAAGTAGAAGAGTTGTATTTGGAAGGTTGCAAATTGGGGCCAGAGTTTCCGAAATTGGTTCGTACCCAGAAACAATTACGTTATCTTGATATATCCTCAGCTCAAATTTCAGACACCATTCCTAATTGGTTTGGTAATCAATCTCTTTCACTGGTTTACCTGAACGCATCATGTAACCAAATATACGGCTTCTTTCCTGACAATTCCTTCTCCATGTTGAACTTCAACAACCAAAACAGAATTGATCCGGCACTGGATTTATCAAGAAATCAGATTTCAGGTTATGTTTCTTTTTTATGTGGCAGGAGTATTCTAACTCGTTTAATTGATCTATCTGATAACTTGTTCTCGGGCCAAGTTCCCGATTGTTTCGCAAACTTTCAATCCTTAACATATCTAAATCTGGCAAACAATGGTTTCACAGGTTTGATTCCTAACTCATTTGGCTTCCTCCCTAACATTAAGTTTTTGCATTTGCGAAATAATAGTTTCTCAGGAGCAATTCCAATATCCATGATGAATTGTACAAATTTAAGGACGATTGATTTTGGAAAAAATCGGCTAATTGGTGAAATTCCAACATGGTTTGGATTCAGTTTCTTACACTTGGAGGTTTTAAGCCTGCATCAGAATGAGTTTTACGGTACCATACCTTCAAACTTATGTGAACTAAGATATGTTCAAGTCTTAGACCTCTCTTCAAACAACTTATCTGGAGTTATTCCAAAATGCCTCCAGAATCTCACTTCAATGACCCGAAAGGATGGTTTTAATTATTTTGAATCTTTTCCTTATTCTGTCTTTTCACTAAGCATAGATGGAGTAAATTTGATGTGGAAAGGAACTGAAGTTGAATATAAGAACGGTCTGAGGCTTGTTAAACTCATTGATCTTTCAAGCAATAACTTGGTTGGCAAAATCCCTTCAGAAATTACAAAACTTGATGACCTAGTTGGATTGAACTTGTCAAGAAACAAATTGACTGGATCCATTCCACAAGACATTGGTAGAATGATGTCTTTGAATTTTCTCGATTTCTCCAGAAACCACCTCTCAGGCATGGTTCAAAGTCGCGGTATCGGTGATAATATCGGGGAGTGCTGTTCCATATCGGTCGCGGCGTATCGGGATATTATCGGGCGATACGATACAAAAGCATTATAAAATGCTCCAAATTTTTTTAAAAAATTAGTAAAATTAAAGAAAAATGTAAATAACACAAATTGCTATTTTTTAATACATATTAAATCACAATAAGCAAAAAATACAAAAGAATAATAATAATAATAATAACAACAACAATAGTCCCTTTACTGTAAACACATTTCTAATAAATTTGCTCCCAACTTCCAAATTTCAATTGCCTAATACTTTGATATTTATCTGATATAATTTCTGGGAATGGAACGTGGTGAGCTCCTTAAATATATTCATGAACGGATGCCTATATATAAGTGCTCAACATATAGAATTTACCTTGATGCATATCACAATTTGCAGCTGGCAACAAGGCTCATATCATCAGCATTCTGTCATGAAGGTGAAATACAAGAAGTTTATTAAAGAGAGGAAGATGGGTTTCACGCTTTTGCAAGTAAAATAACAACTTTGGAGAATTAACAACTCAAGCAGTTAGTTAGTGGGGCCTGTTGACTGAGCTCTTTTGGAAATTGTGGTCAAACTTGTATAAAAAAAGGAAAAGGCATAGAGAGATATTTTTAATCAATTTTGCAATTCATCTTTTTCTCTCTCTCTCTAGCTTTTCCCCCATTTCTGTAATCTCCATTGTTGAGTCGATTTAAGCTCAAATTGGCTGCTTGAGCTTAACACATTCAAGCACGTGTCCAATACCTCCCAATCCCTCCCCAATCCGAGGAAACCTAACTCATCATCATTTTCTCGAGCGAGGTCCTTCTTCTTAACTGCTTCTTCATATTCTTGCCAATTGCAAGCCTTCCGATCTATGCCGGTATTGCCGATATTATCCGAAAATCGGCCGATATTATCCAACATAACCGATATTATCTTGCTATCGCCGATATTATCGGCCATCGTGCTATCGCCGGCGATACCTTACACAACCGTAGAAAATCGTATCGTCGGAATTTATCGGATCGGACCCCTCCGATCCGGTTATGTATCGGCTGATATCATCGGATATCGGCCGATACTTTGAACCATGATCTCCTGGGCATCATTTTATGAGCGGCCGTCCACACAGGCCGGGATTCCCCATGTACGATAACTCATTGAAAGTCGTCATGCTCTGCAATGATGGAATATGTCTCTAAGGCTGTGATCCTATATGTAATTTCAATTACAAGATGGTAAGCTTGTGTAATTACCTATTATAGCAGTAGGTGTCGGTGTAATATTCAATGTTTTTTTTTTTTTTTTGCATTTTCCAAATTGTATCAACTATGATTTTAGATTTAACATACTACAAGAGAATGGACATAATAATACGTAGATAATTGTGTGATTTATAATAAAAACACTGCAAAATCGTACCATATCGTATCAAAATTGTCTGACAGGGATAAGATGGTACTTGTTTCAAATGTCCAGTTTTTATTTTAGTGATCCCACAAGTACCACAAAAACCGGACTGTGCACCCCCTAGCTACATGCATGTATCCTATAAAACTTCCTGTTTTTGTAAAATTACATATCATATTATAATCCATCCAACAAGGCAACAACTATTTTTACCAACCAAATTATTAAATGACTGTATTTTGTCAAAAATTAACATCAACATATCAATCAGCTCTATCAAAGAATATTTTTAATTCTTTTTAAGAATAACACTATTTACATTTTCAGAGATGTTTTTTGAGTAGGCCAACCATCCACATCCATCTCCAAGGAAAAAATACAATGAAAATTTTGAGAATAGAAAATTGGTGGTTATCCAATGAGATCCTTTTTATGTCTTGTTCGTCTTATAAATTTAACTCCACTAATAGGAAACTCTTAACTTTATAAACAAGATCCAAAACTTATAACATTGTAATTCTAACTACCATACACATCGTCACATCGAGCACACGCAAGAAAGCAACAAATACAGCTACAATCAGAAAATCATGAATACCGGCGGAAACACCAAAAATTGAAAAACCCACATAGAGGAATCAAAACCTTACGGCTCTGATACCATGTTAAAAAATTAAAGAAGACATTTTATTGGATATATTAAAGAAAATTGCAATCCAATATGAAAAAGAGCAACAAGAAATTAAGGGGTAAAAGTTACCCTAACTATACAGAAAAGAAGAAATAATTAACTCTTCAATTAATACAAAAATTCTAAGAGAATTAAAACCAAAGCTAATAAAATATGTATTGTAGAAAGTGATAGCTTAGTGTGAGAGAATTTTGAGTTGCTGTAATGCGTGGGTTGAGAGAGTGAACTCTGTTGAACCATGGCTCTGATATAATAATATATGCAACTTTAATCCCTGAAGTAACGGTCAACTACAAGTTGACCCCAAACCAAAGAATATAAATTGGGCTAAGTTAAGCCCATTAGAATAGAAACGGCCCACGAACTTGGGCTGGAATATCATTTCTTTAACAAAATGCACTTTGGTCATGAAAGATATATAGAAGTTGCACCCTCAGTCACAATCATTATAGACTCACATTTAATCACATATGATAAAATTCTTAACCATAATGAGTTCTTGCCGTTAAAAAATGGACAAAAGTCATTAGTCGACTTCTGAAAATTGCTTAAATCCACTGAATTATGTAAAACTAACGAAAATTTCATTAGTTAAAAAGAAAAAGCAATATAAGACTGGGGGAGTTCTGTGTTACATAAATTCAAAGATTGAGTCAGATGTAAGAGGCAATATTAAAGATGGTGGTCGCAACGAAGTTGGGGAGAGAAGAAAGGGGAGGCCAAGTAGTGATGGTGCTGGATATGGTGGTTGCAATGCAAATGGGGAGTCATGAAGGTATATGTGGAGCGTGGTGGGCGGGGAACCAGGTCAGGGAAGCAAGCTAGGGTGGAATAGGGTAGAGCTGGTGAGACATGGTGATGTTAAGGTGTTTTTGTTTTGAAAATTTTACATAATTCAAAAAGGATTATACAACTTTAAGTAGTTACTAATGGTTTTTGTAACGAGAGAACTCAATGTACTCCAAAATTTTATCCAATAATACTAGACGTGAAAGTCCCAAAAAGACTGAGATTAAAATTACACAACTCCGTATCTTATAGAAAAAAAAAGACAATTTTATCTAAAAATTAAATTAAATTAACGCAATAAATCACGCGCAATATTGTGCGTGAATTTTATTAGTTAGCTAAAGGGGCTGGGGTAGTTTGTACTTATTGTGTTCTTGCTACAGTTAAAACTATTTCTATTCTTCTATGTATATGCTAAATGATCTAATTAATCCATGATTAGTTGCTTTGATTAGTGAGTTCTTTATTCTTTTATTTAAATTTTACCGTTTGTTATAAGTGATAAATGTACTAAGGAGTTAAGAGTAGTGTAGTTCTTTCTTAACATGCCAAACATTTATTTAGGCTAATTAGTAATTACCCACCAAATCTCTTAGAAGAACAAAAATGATCATTCTGTCTACTTTAGCTTCATAGAGGAGTATCGATCGGCAGCATCTGTATGAATAATAGTTACTTCAGTTGTGCATGTGCATATATATTTCAGTAGATGACTAGAGGAGCTTATGAGTTATGAGTACCCTAAAAGTGTTTGGATATATCTTTTCAAGAGAAGCTTATAAGTTGTCAAATTAAGATGTTAGGAGCTTATTAGCTCCTTAAAATAAATTGGGAATTACCAACTTATTTCTTAAGATCCAAATATATTCATGAAATCTTAACAAATTATAAACCCACAACACATACATACATGTTTATATGCACACACTGCACACGTTTTACACACACACGACACACATTTACACACAAATTTCCCTCATTTGCAACAAATTTAATGCATGGTAAATACAGTCTAATACAACACGTTCTTTCCCTACAATTACTAAGTTGTAGTATATATTAAGTATAGACTACAATGTTGAAATAGTTGTAGTTTATATTCCGTACAAGAAGCACGTGCAATGAATAATTCTTAATGCTACAACTGATTGTAGGGAAAATTGTATCATTGTCATTTTTGAATTAATTTTATTACCACAATTTGTGGTGAAATAATAATTGTTTTTCTATATTATTTTATTACCAAAGTTTGTGGCATATTAACAAATAGTTTTTTCTTTCCATCAGAATTGTTCTCTTCCCATAAATTTTCTATTTATCATCCATCAATACATTACATATGCATCAACAATTACATACGTCAATTAGATATATTCATATCACCTAATAAAAATAAAAACGATCACAGTTAAATTTAGTAAAATATGACATCAGATAAAATATTCATATAAATATATAATTTGTTTGGTGGAGTCAGATCAAAATGAGGTCAAGAAGAGGAGCCAAAATAGAGCCAACAAGGGTCGGGGTTGACCGGGATCGCGAAAAGGAAGAGAAAGCATGTTTTGGGTGTTCCGGGCGAGCCGAACGACGCCCAGGTGCAGACAGATGCGCGCCTAGGCGCGGGATGCAGAAGACAGGACGCACAGTGCGATGAGCCACTGCCGGCGGCGCCTAGGTGTGGCCATGATGGAGCCTAGGCGTGGGCACAATGGCGCCCAGGCGTGGCCAGTCGGCGCCTGGGCGTGGGTCCGTCGGCTGAAGCAGTTTTGATGCGTTTTTCCTTATTTTTGGCATGTCTTGAGTCCTACTTTGATTAGAATTGTTTCCTATTGTGTTAGGAAGTATTCCCTAGTTGTTTAGGATTGTTTTCCTAATTTGCTTGAGTTTAAACTTCTCCACCATTATAAATATGTGAACTCACTCTTGTAATTGATTGATGTACTTTGAAAGAAATAAAGATGTAGTCTAGGTTGGCTCGTGGATGTAGGCAAGTTATGCCGAACCACGTTTAAATCCTCGTGACGTCATTTTCATGTTTAGGCTTAGATTTTCTCGTTTCTTGATTATTCTTCGTGCTCTGATGTTAACATCCCTAACAACTGGAATCAGAGCCATAGGTTGTAGATTTAGGAGACGTCTTAGATCTAGGTCTATGGGGAAGCGTTTTTGGTTAAACGCGGATTTCGTCGTGGGAAAGATGGTAGAAGATGGAAGGGTAATCAAGCTCCATGATCTCATTGCAGAGAAGCACAAATTGAGATCGTGGTGAAGCCGGGGAAGATGACAGAGGAGGATGAGATTGGATAGTTCGCCAGCCAAAGAAGAGTAATCCCGTTGAACGTTAATGAGAAAACATTGAAAAATTGTGGTGCCAGCAGAGGCAGATTCGCAGCAGCAAAGGGGAATTTGTGTTACCGGGCAGGTAGAACATGAAGCCAGTGGGAGCAGTTGCAGTGCCAGAGGCAGATCCGTAGAGCCAGAGGTCAGAGAGCAAATTCATATACCGAGAGGAAGCGAACGAGTTGCTAGAGATCGAGGGGCAGAGCTATGGTGTCAAGAAAGCAAATCCACCGAGCCAAAGGTCAGAATCATAGAATCGGTAATCGAGAGGGTAGAGCCATGTAGTCAAGAGATTAGAGGGGGCAGGGTTGTGGAGGCATGATCACGTAGAGGAGACCATGAGCACAGGAAGCGGTGCCGGAGGGGTTGACCGTGGAGTCGGAAGTCATGGTGGCAGGAAGCAAAAACTAGGTAGGTAGATTTGCAGAGGATCGGGTTTATTGGCAGAGGGATGTGACATAGCTTGTGGAGTGGGAGCTCGAGCAGATGTGTCAATGACCCGAGTTAGCCATTGAAAAACCAAGTAGGCGGATGGATCAGACATTGCTCATGCAGGGGCATGGAGCAGATACATGAGGGATCCGAGATTGCCGTTGAAAAAGTTCTTCGTGGAAAGATGTCAGTGGACGGATTGACCGAGGCAGTTTGAGTGTGACATGTTCGGGTTTTAGAGTAATCTATATTTGAGGATCAGTTGGACCAAGATGGATATGCCACGATATTCAGGAGTTGGCTGATCACCATAAAGAATAGTGTAGTGGCGAGGGTTCAAAAAGGAGAAACGATGTTCATGGAGAGAGTTCGTCAAGTGGGAGCACTAGGGACAGATTAATTGATGAGACATGGAGATGTCTCGGATTTGATCTCCATGGGGTTTAGGGATGTGCCAACTAGACTAAGATTCACTTGAGAAAAGTGAAGGGATGATTTAGTTGAGTTCGGGGTTATTTTGATCAGTCTCCAAGTGGGAGATTGATGGGTTTGGTGGAGTCAGATCAAAATGAGGTCAAGAAGAGGAGCAAAAATAGAGCCAAGAAGGGTCGGGGTTGACCGGGATCGCGAAAAGGAAGAGAAATCATGTTTCGGGTATTTCGGGCGAGCCGAATGGCGCCCAGATGCAGACAGATGCGCGCCTAGGCGCGGGATGCAGAAGACGGGGCGCACAGTGCGATGAGCCACTGCCGGCGGCGCCTAGGCGTGGCCATGACGGCGCCTAGGTGTGGGCATAATGGCGCCCAGGCGTGGCCAGTCGGCGCCTGGGCGCGGGTCCGTCGGCTAGAGCAGTTTTGACGCGTTTCTCCTTATTTTTGGCATGTCTTGAGTCCTACTTTGATTAGAATGATTTCCCATTGTGTTAGAAATTATTCCCTAGTTGTTTAGAATTGTTTTCCTAATTTGTTAGAGTTTAGACTTCTCCACCATTATAAATATGTGAACTCACTCTTGTAATTGATTGATGTACTTTGAAAGAAATAAAGATGTAGTCTAGGTTGCCTCGTGGATGTAGGCAAGTTATGCCAAACCACGTTTAAATCCTCGTGTCGTCATCTTCATGTTTAGGCTTAGATTTTCTCGTTTCTTGATTATTTTTTGTGCTCTGATGCTACCATCCCTAACAAATGGTATCAGAGCCATAGGTTGTAGATTTAGGAGACGTCTTAGATCTAGGTCTATGGGGAAGCGTTTTTGGTTAAACGGAAATTTCGTCGTGGGAAAGATGGTAGAAGATGGAAGGGTAATCAAGCTCCATGATCTCGTTGCAGAGAAGCACGAATTGAGGTCGTGGTGAAGCCGGATAAGATAACAGAGGAGGATGGGATCAGGTAGATCGCCAGCCAAAGAAGAGTAATCCCGTTGAACTTTAATCAGAAAATGTTGAAAAATTGTGGTGCCAGCAGATGCAGATCCGCAGCAGTAGAGGGGAATTTTTGTTACCGGGCAGGTAGAACATGAAGCCAGTGGGAGCAGTTGCAGTGCTAGAGGCAGATCCATAGATCCAAAGGTCAGAGAGCAAATTCGTGTACCAAGAGGGAGCGAACGAGTTGCTTGAGATCGAGGGGCAGAGCTATGGTGTCAAGAAAGCAAATCCATCGAGCCAAAGGTCAGAATGATAGAATCGGTAATCGAGAGGGTAGAGCCATGTAGTCAAGAGACTAGAGGGGGGCAGGGTTGTGGAGGCATGATCACGTAGAGGAGACCATGAGGACAGGAAGCGGTGCCGGAGGGGTTGACCGTGGAGTCGGAAGTCATGGTGGCAGAAAGCGAAAACTGGGTAGGTAGATTCGCCGAGCGTCGGGTTTATTGGCAGAGGGATGTGACATAGCTTGTGGAGTGGGAGCTCGAGCAGATGTGTCAATGACCCGAGTTAGCCATTGAAAAACTAAGTAGGCAGATGGATCAGACATTAATCATGCAGGGGCATGAAGCAGAAACATGAGGGATCCGAGATTGCCGTTGAAAAAGTCCTTGGTAGAAAGATGTCAATGGACGGGTTGACCGAGGCAGTTTGAGTGTGACATGTTCGGGTTTTTGAGTAACGTATATTCGAGGGTCAGTTGGACCAACATGGATATGCCACGGTAATCAGGAGTTGGCTGATCACCAAAAAGAATAGTGTAGTGGCGAGGGTTCAAAAGGGAGGAACGATGTTCATGGAGAGAGTTCGTCAAGTGGGAGCACTAGGGACGGATTAATTGATGATACATGGAGATGTCTCAGATTTGATCTCCATGGGGTTTGGGGATGTGCCAACTAGACTAAGATTCACTTGGGAAAAGTGAAGGGCTGATTCGAGTTGAGTTCGGGGTTATTTTGATCAGTCTCCAAGTGGGAGATTAATGGGTTTGGTGGAGTCAGATCAAAATGTGGTCAAGAAGAAGAGCCAAAATAGAGCCAAGAAGGGTCAAGGTTGACCGGGATCGTGAAAAGGAAGAGAAATCATGTTTTGGGTATTTCGGGCGAGCCGAACGGCGCCCAGGTGCAGACAGATGCGCGCCTAGGTGCGGGATGCAGAAGACGGGGCGCACAGTGCGATGAGCCACTGCCAGCGGCGCCTAGGCGTGGCCATGACGGCGCCTAGGCATGGGCACAATAGCGCCCAGGCGTGGCCATGACGGCGCTTAGGCGTGGGCATAATGGCGCCCAGGCGTGGCCAGTCGGCGCCTGGGCGCGGGTCCGTCGACTGGAGCAGTTTTGGCGCGTTTTTCCTTATTTTTGGCATGTCTTGAGTCCTAATTTGATTAGAATATTTCCTATTGTGTTAGGAATTATCCCCTAGTTGTTTAGGATTGTTTTCCTAATTTGTTAGGGTTTAGACTTCTCCACCATTATAAATATGTGAACTCACTCTTGTAATTGATTGATGTACTTTGAAAGAAATAAAGATGTAGTCGAGGTTGGCTCGTGGATGTAGGCAAGTTTTGCCGAACCACGTTTAAATCCTCGTGTCGTCATCTTCATGTTTGGGCTTAGATTTTCTCGTTTCTTGATTATTTTTCGTGCTCTGATGCTACCATCCCTAACACTTGTCAATAACATCAATCTATGTACTGTCAATAAAATAACATAGTTTTCTCAATGACCGCCTTACAAATTTAAAGAGTTAGTAATCTATTTATCTATCTATCTAACCTAACCCCTATATAAATGTTTGAATAACTCAATTGTTTGTTCCATTGTGAAAAGACTTTCATACTCACCCTTATTATTAATAATAAATAAATTAATAGCTAATAATTGAATTTATTTTTAAGTAAAAAAATCCATTGAGAAGTAGGAAACCATTTAGTAGTATTTGAAATTGTTTTAGTAGTTGAAAACTCTTTTAATTATTGATAAAAAATTGAAAATGTGGTGGGACACTATTTAATATATATAAAAATAGATCCCTACTTTATCTAAAATACTAACCAATAAAATAAAATAGATTTTTACCCACAACCACCAACAAAGAAGAAGAAGATTTTAACACCCACAACCAATATTCCAACTTAAACAAAAAATTAGTTATTAATTTTGATAATCTTAAATTCTATAAATATAGTATTTGGTAATTAGCAGTAAATTATTATAGTGTCGAATCATACTTTGAGAGAGTTGATATAAAGACTAAAAAGATAATTTAAAAAATTATACCTTATTCTGACATTAAAAAAAAAGAAGCAATAATTGTGATACATAGACACATATTCTGGGATATAGATGAATCATTTTCTTATATAAAAATATTTTTTAATTTTTCATTGTTATGGAATATAACATGTTTGTACAATAAAATCAACAACATATATCTGAAGTTTGTACGTACTTAAAGTTATTAACATGGTAACAAATATAAACAAAAGCATATTTAAGAATAAAATCATATAAGTACTTTTAGTGTGAAAATATGACATATTATGTAATTAATTTAAAAGAACTCGCGTTTTTATGTAATATGATGTTTACAATTATTTTAGAAAATTAATATCAGCACTCCATGTTCTTATAATGTCCATCCACTCCTTTTTAATTTGTTTAAATGGACAGTAATGTCTCTCCATGTAAGTCAAGAAAGGTACATGAACTAATGATCTATGTATAAACATGCTAAAAAATAATACTAATACTATTGTATCAAAAGTTTAATTCTTGAAATAGATTTAGTTAAAGACACATGATGGCGATATATGATTACAAAACAAGTAAATAAAAAGTATAGGCCAAATATCACTAATAGTCCCTGAACATTATCATTTGTCTCACTTTATCCATCATCTCTCAACTGCACTCAAATAGTCCCTCTTGTATATCATTTGTCCCACTTTAGTCCTTCATCTCTCAAATACACTCAAATAATCTCTCAATTCTTATATTCATCCCATTAAAGTCTACTGGAGGTTTTTCTTTCACTAGTATAGAAGAGGTCTGTTACAGCGGTTTTTTTTGCACTATTACAGCGGTTCAATAACGAACCGCTGTAATAGGTAAATAAAAAAAAAATTAAGTGTAAAAGCCGTAGCCTGTTACAACGGTTCTTTTCTGAACCGCTGTAACAGGTTCACTGTTACAGCGGTTCATCAACGAACCGCTGTAACATGATTTTTTTTTCTATTATAATTTCAGCTAGCTATATCCTTCCCACAAGCTCAAAATTCAATTCATCAATAACACATAAAACAAACCAATTGCTCAACAGAAACAACAAATTCAAATCCAAAATTAATTTCATTCACCAAATAATAATCTCCAATAATTACAAATAATAACGAGTTTACAATAAACCAATATAAACTATTCACTGCTTTTAAATCAAATAAAAATTTACAATAATTTTCAACTTACACCGCCGGCATATCAAAAGCGCATTTAAAAATATATTGTGTCAATTCAGAACGTGCTTCATCAAGTTGCGCTATAGTGTAAGAGGCGTACTGACAATCAGCAAAGTACTGCAAGACAAATATTAAAATCCAACAAAAATGTTTAATAACTTAAAAGGGACATTAGAATTTGATTAATATTAGTTAGAATTATGCATACCGCGGGTGGGGTTATAGATTCTCCGTGTCTAATAATATCTTTCATGAATTTCATGACGAAGAACCCACAATCTATGGCATTTATTTGAATGGGGCACTACAAATTAAATTCAAGTCAAAATTGTATTAGAACAAATAACTTTTATACGAATAATTTCTTGAAACTATAATTAAAATAATATAATTAAACTAACCTGTATATAACTCCATGTACATGCCTTGTTTTTTGATTTGATCTTTTGGTTGTTGTTATTTGCTCGAAACATCAACACAGCGCTGTTAAAAACATCAAAAATCAAGGAAATATGTCAATATCAAGAAAATATATATATATGAAATCTAGTTATAATATATATACTTTAAACTTAATATTAAATATAATGGATACATTTAATTGAATGATAAAACTTACTGTTTGATCATATCTTTCATATCACGTCGGTTATTTGGATCACCGTGCAAAGAATCCAAATAATAAACGATCTCTTTAATTGGATCAATCACGAGCAACAACCAATGGCCCCTAATCAGCATATTCAAAAGAAAAATTTTAAATTAGTTATGCCTACGTAACAAATTTTACAAAATAACAATGTGTCTTTAGTAGCTCACCCGGAGTTGTAAGGTGCAAGAAACAACTTCCCCTCCAGTGCACTAGCTATCATAGTATTTGCTATATATTGCGATTTGTCAACACGCTGCGTGGGAGTAATTCCTGCTCCCGCAGATATATAATGTGGGCTAAGGAACCCGAATTTATTTTGTTTTTGTTCGGGGACCACGTGATTAACCCACAAACACCTACAATTGAGCATAAAATAAATTTGAGTAACAAAAATAAACATAGTTCAAATTAATGCAGTAAAATAATTTAATTAAAAGCTTACTTTTTATTAATTAATATTTAAAAACTTACTTGATGTAAGCAGTAATGATAGAGGCTCCTATCTGTTCTTTATGCACAAAGTCACCAATCTCCTCCCGCCCAATATATTCTGGAAAGGGGATATTGAAGATTTCCTCGGGTATGTCTATCCGGATAGTGTTATCAGCAGCCATCATCCCAAAGAACCTTTCAAGAACTGCAAGTGAATTAGGGCGTGGAGCAGGAGGGTTGACCACTAGAGAAGGAGGGTTGGCCACTAGAGAAGGAGGGTTGGCCACTAGAGGTGTATTTTTGACATGTGAGTACTTCGTCATCTCTGATTTGCTTTTTCCGAGTGATGATTTGGATTTTCCGAGAGACTATAAGCAAAAGAAAACAAAACGTGGGCGTTATCAATGAAAGTATATCTATTAACATTAAACAATTGTTATAATTTAATAATGACTAGCTATTAATAATTACGTACCGATGCATCACCGACAATCACAAGACTCTTAGGCCAAGCAACCATGTATCCCACAGCCTCAGATACTGTAAACACTCCTTCATCATCGAGAGGGACTGGTAAGGGTGCAATATCTTCAATTGCAATGTCAATCGACACTTTCACGAGGTGGGAGGCTAATGGACATGTATGCAATGTTCTATCCTTTGGTTGATTGTACATTGTTCCTCTTGCCACCAAACGATAACACGGTGTAGAAAGTTCTAATTGACACTGCACCACATCCTACATATATATATATATATATATATACCATTATATTAGAAAATGTTGTATAGCATACAGAAATATAGGATTGAAAGTTACATTATCACTAAACAATATGCTTTTCATTAATTACCTGAGGAAGGTCTTTCACTTCTGGGCAGCTATCTTTCAAAGAAACCGCCTCTTCTGTATGTGGCTGCTGCGACCCAGACGCCCTATGCTGGTCAAACTCGCGTCGCAATTCGAATAGTGATTGAGTGAGCATTTGAACCGTGTCTTGCAAGCTATCAATCACCGTATTTTTTGAAGGCTTTGAATCCGAAAAGTAATCTTTTTGGGATACCCTAAAGCCTACACCCCTAACTTGACTCGGATGCTCCTTCTTTTTAAGAGCTATAGCCAGTATATCATTCCGGGTCTTCTCGGGTCCACTGTGGCTACCCTTCTGTGATAAGCTTTCCTGTAATAATACATTTAAAAAATACAAAAATTTGTTATTTTAAAATTATTTTTAAAAAAACATACAACACACTATATAACTAAAATTGCAAATAACTCACCATTGATTCCACTACTCTTTTAACATTGACATTATCAATCTTGTTCTGGCTGTCAGAATGTGCAACCCTCCACACTAGTGCTCGTGTCACCTCTGTGACATCTGACCCAACATCCTTTCTTTTTTGCTTCTATGATAAGAAAATTTGTATGAAAATAAATTTGATTAGAAAATTTGTAATTAAGGAAATTTGATTAGAAAATTTGTAAGGAAATTTGATTAGAATTACAACTTGTAACGAACTACGTACCTCAATATACTCCACTTGAGCATATCCAAGACGTGATGCCCTGTAAGGATATTCAGGTTCCTTTGCTCTTTCCCGATTTTCCTTACGTAGTTGCTGTTCATTATATAATCAAGGCATTAGTCAATGTATATAGTTTCAAATAAATTAAAATGAAACCATAAATTAAAATAATTACCTGAAAAGCTTCACTTTGGCGTATTTCTACAAATTTTGTCCAATCTTCTTGAGATATACGATATTTTTTGGGTGTGCTTGAATTAATGTTCCCATCATCATCCTCTACCCAGATTCTGGTCAAGTAGCTCCTGTAGTTTCGAGCTAGCTTCCCAGCCTCGGCTAAGACGAACTTCTGTCTACTTTCGTCAATATCAAAGGCCAACTATAAAAAACAAAGAACAAAGTATATAAAAATGTTAATTTAGAGAAAAAAAAAACTACATTTACCAATTAAAAACATAATATATAATAACTAACTTACAACTATTTCATTCCAAATGGCATATTTTATTGCTGCAGGGACGCTGCGCCAATCACTGATAGTAATAGGGACCCTGTCACGAGCTATCACGCCAATGTAACCAACAAAAGTTGATTTATTTGGGTCAACTGGTTGACCATGCTCGTTCCAACCAACTTGTAGCTTTATGCCTTTACTTTTGGCCTTTATTACTTTCTTCATTGCTGTAATACCTCTCCGTATCTCACTTTCAACACTTGGGTTTGCAGCACCTCCAGAATCCATCTACAAGATTTCATAAGTGAAAATTCAAATATTTCAACAACAACAAACGCAAACAAATATATATGCATTAATCACATCATTAACCAGTTGGATCATATAAATCACATCAAAAAGTACAAAACCAAATATTGATAAACTTACATTGGTGGTGGTCGTCGTGGTAGTGGCGGAGGAGAGGGTGACTGTGGTGGTATACGGTATCGACCTACAAAAGCAAAAAAATACAGAAGTTAGTGTAACTCATTCACTAATATAATATTACAAGCGGTTCAATATAATTTACACTTTAACTGCATACTTAACAAAAGAGTTCAAATAAGTTACTCATATAATTATCAAATAAGTTCAAATACCTTTCATCGTTTTCTTTTTGTCGCTGGTTTACTAATCTTTTGTGATCCCTCAGTACGACCATTTTCTTTAGTACGCCGACGAACAGATGGATTAATCCATATCCCTTCTTGGTGATCTTCTCGCATATAAAATTCTCGGTGTTGTGGAGCACATATAGGTGTGCCTGATCCTTTTGTGTGCTAGGAACACTCACTAATTGCTTTCCAATTACGCTTTCTCCTTCTGTCCCCCTGATAGGAGTCATTTTTACGTGTTTTTAATCCCCTTGCGTTTATGTTTTAGTTCATTTATCGCTTGTTTCTTGCCACATGTGCGTTTAATCCGTGCATTAAGTGATTTCAGGCTTGAAAAGATACAGTCGAAGAAAGGGTAGAGAAACAACGTATAATACACGTTTAGGGCAAGATGGTTCACACCTCCAAGCCCAAACAAGCAAGAAATAAACTGGAGTTAGCCAAAATCATGCTTTAGTGCCATTTCCTCATACCTGGGCGCCAAATCAGCAGCACCTGCCACGTTGGAACGCTATTTCTGTATTTTTAGAGACCGAATTTGATAAAGTGTCCTTCTACAAAGTTGTAGATCTATGTCATACCTGCACATGGGGACTTGAATCATCCAATTCGGAGATCTGTGGAGAAGGTTATGAGGAAAATACTAAGACTGCGCTGGAAAGCAAGAAAATGGCAGCATGCATGTGTTTTGTTGAAGTTTTCACATGGTTATGCTTGCTGGAATGCTTAAGGGCCGAAAGTTCAGTATTTTTTAGCTGGTTGGAATCTTAAAAGCCAAACTTTAAGCATCTCCTTAGGTGGAATTCTCATTGGGGAACTTTAATGGGAATTCTTAATGCATACTTTAGTGGAATTTTGGCTATAAAAGGAGGGGGAACCCATACTATTCAGCATTCACTATCAATTTCAGATTCTTGGAGAAGAGGGGGAGGAAGTGACTGATCCATAGAGAAGAAAAGAGGGGAGAGAGAAGGATTCTTGATTCATCATCATCATTGGAGAAGGAAGATTCAATTGAAGTTCCATCAGTATTCACTTTTGAGGGAGTTTTTATAGCTTTTCATTTCAATTATGTCTATGAACATGTGTATTAATTCATTTATGTTTTTCATATTATCCATTATGAACTAAATTCATAAGACTAGGGTCATGTAAGGCCAAATTGTGATATATGCTTATAATAGATGATTGTTGAGGTTGTTCTTATATTGTTATGTGATGTGAATTTGTGTTTTTGCCTATCTTGCATATACTTGATCACTATATGTTAGAATCTTATGCCTAGGTTAATATTTCGGGAGAAAATTGACTTAGGGTGCAAGAAATTCACATCATGACCCGTAACTAATGAGGAATTGCCCTAGACATAGGTAAAGATTCCCGGGTGAAGTTGTTCGATTCAAATCGAATGAACTCTAGTACGTTAATGCATGTTTAGTGGTTAGATTTTCGGATAGGAATATTTGGGAAATCACGATCTAAGCATAGGAGTTTATACGCGAGACATCGGTTATTCTCTACCCTCGGAGCTCTCACCATAACAATATAAGCGTAATCCTTCAACGAGAATCTTTATAAGTATAATTGATCAATTTGAACCTAGCATGTGCCTTAGTCTCCCTTTCTATTTTGTTTTAAATCATTTGTTCAACCTTGTTCTTATCTTACGCATTTCACACTCATTTTACCTTTACTCCCCCAAACTTATCAATTACTCGACCTCGAGCAATTGAAGCTATAAGTTAAGACCAACATCATTCAATGGGAGAAAACAAAACAACTAACTAACTCACTTTCGTGGAGTAAACGATTGCACTTAGCGGGTGCAACAAGCCTTTAAACCTTTGAGTTACCTCAAAGGACGAGTTATAGTCTCGTGAGGGTTTGCATGCGATATACCCACAAAATCTAACAAAATTTATCCAACCAAATCAATACACCTCAACATGATCAACAAGAATGAATGGCATAAAATCAACCTTTTAAAGTTCACAAATATATATACATATCAACTACTTTTGCTCATGTGACACCAATACTTGAAAAAAACTTCTTAGGGTGTAGTGAAAAATAAATCTAAGGCATTATAGTCGAGAGACATCCTTACCAAATTTTGGACATTAATCCCATATCTATAAACTTTTGATCAAACGCAAAGCACAAGAATCATAGAAAATCTCATAGCCATTTAAATTTCATTATGTCAAACATTCAACTTTCAATTCGTATGAAACTTCCATTAAATTCATTAAGGCTAGATCATGTGCAATGTTTTATTCCATTAGGCTTTCTATGACACCCATGTAACAAGTTTTAGATCAATGACTCCCAAACTAGATAGTTTTGGGGCATTAGGTGTAGAGACACTCCTAAGGATTTAATCACTCGAGTGTCAAAGGCCACGAAATAAAACTAGATCTTTTAAACAATTCACTTCTTTTTGGCTTGAGCATAGCTCAAATTAGCATAATAGTACAGTATATAGGCATGAAACTTTTCACCTCCGGTACGTATTAGCCTGACCACTTTTGGTCATACCAAAATTCAACCTTTTCACTTCATTGTTTAGCATATAAAATTACTACTCAACTTATAACCTTGTGAGAAATCTAAGTTAATATTTCCGGGAAAAATTCCTTAAGTGTCTCAAGATGGTTGTCCTCTCAACTCCTCTACTTTCGATCTAAGTGCATTGTGAATCATCTAAAGAATCAATTCTAGTCTAAGGTCTCCACGAGCAATTTCAAAGATATATATATTCCATTAAATTCAAATTATTTCAAGAAATCATGCCATTTTTCCTAGTTAATCAATTTCAATGCATCAATTGGAAGGACTAAAATTTTTTTTCATGCGTGATTTTCTCAACAAAGAAGCATATAAATATGATAGCAAACAAACTTTCCCCCAAACTCAAGCTAAAAATTAGGATTGCATCATCAAAGTTCAAAATAAATACTCTTCTACCCCCAAATCCAACATTGTCCTCAATGTTGTTACAACAAGCATACACAACGGTAAAAGAATACTTACAACCAAGGATGTTGGAAAACATCCTTAAACTTCCAATGCATCCTAACAAAGCTTCTCCTCCTCTTGACTAAAATGAGCATCTCTAAACATGGGGTCCAAATGTGCATCATATCTAACACTTCAACTCTTTAAACCATCAAGCATAAGAAAAACATACATGCCAAAAGTACATGCTTGAACACAACATAAAAAAAACAAACTAAACAAAACAAAAAGGAATTTTTTTTTTTGATACGAAAATTCTGCACAGTTGTGCACGAAACCTGCACAACTGTGCACCTAAAAAAATTTCAGAATGCGAAAATTTTGCACAGTTGTGCACCTAAATTTTTTTTTCAGAATGCGAAAATTTTGCATAGTTGTGTGCAAAACCTGCACAACTGTGCACCTAAAAAAATCCAGAATGCGAAAATTTTTGCACAATTGTGCACGAAACTTGCACAACTGTGCACGTAAAAAAAAAAACATAAGCGAAAGCAAAAAGAAAAGAAAACTTACAAACTTGGGTTGCCTCCCAAGAAGCGCTCTTTTAAAGTCATTAGCTTGACTTTACCTAGTTATTTTAAGGCGGTTTCCGAATGAATGCCTTGTTCATTCTCCAAGTATGGATGAAATTTAGCCCGGTGTTAGTAGAAAATACGATGAGTAGTGACCAAGCAATCATCCACTCACATATTTTATCATAGTCCATTACCATTTCCATCACTCTTTCTTCCCATTGCGCCGAGTGATGATTTGGACTATTCTCCAAGTGATAAGTAGATGCCCTTTTTTCTTCACTCATCGAGGTGGAAAACTTGGAGTTTGTGATGTAGGACTCGAGGAGGTTCTTGGTTCTTCTTTCCTGAAAAAGCTCAACACTAAAAGGATCAAAAGCATCAATGCGTAAAGATAATGTAGAATCAATTGGATGCTTAAAAACCTCATAGTTATCACACATAACCATGTCATCTCCTACACTAGAGGACAACTTACTATCATGGGCACTAATGACTTCTATACCCGTAGAGAGGGAAGACAATACCAAGGAAGCTTCTAGTAAAGGCTCGAATGTCCTTTCTTTCAACCTCGACTCCTTTGATATCAATTCTTCAATAAAAATGGGCTCGGGTATTGCTGGAGAATAAGTAAGAGTAGATTTCTCATAACTTAGAGATTCTGCCTCGGACGCTTGAATGTTAGGTGTGCGACGCTGAGGCGATGACACCTTAATAGAAATCCTCTCGTTTTTCATTTCTTCAATGATCATTAGCGCCTCCTTAACCGGTCCTTCATACAAAGCATCAATGGCTTTGTGTACCAATTTCATATTTTCCAGCTGATCCAAATCATCTAGTGTGAGTTGTAAGTCGTGTATGAGTTGTCGAACCCATTCTCGTTCCTCCAGAGTCGGGGATAAACAATATCCCTCCTGTATGGTGAAGAAGCTCAGTGATAGACTATCCCGAACAGATGGAAGTGGTTGAAAAAGAGGTGGTTGCATAGATTGGAGAATGCCTTGTAACCACTCCCGATTCTCCGGTAAATTCATATCCGGGAAACATGCACTCGGATTTGGTTGATTGATATTGTCGTTCATCTCTCGAACTCATCTACAAACCCAGAGCACATGTTCAAAATAAAAATAACAAAATCAAGTAAAGGCTCATTTGAGGAGCGGGTCATGCACCACAAATCGAACCTATCAATTAAGAACAAGGAAAAAAAAATTAAACATAACAAGGAAATGAAAGAAAAGCAAGAAGTAAACAACAAACCAAGAATTATGAAAAACGTAAACGAAAATCAAAAACTAAAATAAACAAGTCCCCCGCAACGGCGCCAAAAACTTGACACGCTAAAAGCTAACGTGCTATAATAGCAAGTGCACTAGTCGTGTGTAGTAATAAAAGTGGACGAGAAGTCCGGATTGTCGAACCACAAGGACTTGAATTCTAGTTTAAGATTTTATAACAACAAAGATCAAAACAATAAAGGTAAAATGAGTGTGAAATGCGTAAGATAAGAACAAGGTTGAACAAATGATTTAAAACAAAATAGAAAGGGAGACTAAGGCACATGCTAGGTTCAAATTGATCAATTATACTTATAAAGATTCTCGTTGAAGGATTACGCTTATATTGTTATGGTGAGAGCTCCGAGGGTAGAGAATAACCGATGTCTCGCGTATAAACTCCTATGCTTAGATCGTGATTTCCCAAATATTCCTATCCGGAAATCTAACCACTAAACATGCATTAACGTACTAGAGTTCACTCGATTTCAATCGAACAACTTCACCCGGGAATCTTTACCTATGTCTAGGGCAATTCCTCATTAGTTACGGGTCATGATGTGAATTTCTTGCACCCTAAGTCAATTTTCTCCCAAAATATTAACCTAGGCATACGATTCTAACATATAGTGATCAAGTATATGCAAGATAGGCAAAAACACAAATTTACATCACATAACAATATAAGAACAACCTCAACAATCATCTATTATAAGCATATATCACAATTTGGCCTTACATGACCCTAGTCTTATGAATTTAGTTCATAATGGATAATATGAAAAACATAAATGAATTAATACACATGTTCATAGACATAATTGAAATGAAAAGCTATAAAAACCCCCCACAACAGGAGACTTTTGAAGCTCTGCAACGTTAGAATCATTCAGATATTCTGTGCAAAATGTAATAGCTTCATCAACTATGTACCGCTCAACAATGCAACCTTCCGGCCGGCTACGATTTTTCACATAGCCTTTCAATACCTTCATATAACGCTCAGCCGGATACATAGATCTCATAAAAGATGGTCCACAAAGTTGTGTCTCTCTAACCAAGTGAATAGGTAGGTGAGTCATTATATCAAAAAACGCGGGTGGGAAATACATCTCAAGCTCACACAAAGTGAGGACAAGTTGTTTCTGAAGTGCAGGCAATTGTTCAAGATCAAACACCTTGCTCCACATTGCTTTGAAGAAGAAACACAATCTAGTTATCGTTTCTCTCACCTTTTTTGGCAGAATGGCCCGTAAAACAATTGGTAGCAAATGATCCATGATTACATGACAATCATGAGTCTTCATATGCTTTAGCTTCAAGTCCTTCACTGATACAAAACTGCTAATGTTCGAAGAATACCCTTCGGGAACTTTCACTCCACAAAGAAACTCACATAATGCAATTTTTTCTTTTCTAGATAGCGTGTGAGCTGCTGGAGGTAAATAAGTACGTTTTCCCTTCATTGTTGGTGCCAATTTACCTCTTATCTTCATTTCAACTAAGTCCAACCTTGCCTTTACTCCATCTTTTGTCTTGTCGGGCACATTTAGAAGAGTACCAATGACACTATCAAATACATTTTTCTCAATATGCATTATATCAAAAAAATGTCTAACATGTAAAGATTTCCAATACGGCAAATCAAAAAAAATTGACCTTTTTTTCCACCCAGTTTTTGCAAGGCCGCTTGCAAAAGTCTTTCCGAACTTGATATCCAAGTCTTTTACATTCTCAAACACCTCTTCACTGGTCAAACACTTAGGAGCTCGACATTCTTCTATGCTCCCATTGAAAGCTTTCTTCCACCGACGATATCGATGTTCTCGATTCAACCATCTTTGATGCCCTTGGAATGCATATTTCTGAGAGTGTGGGAGTCTATATTGATCTGTACTCTTGACACATATGGGGCATGCACATTGCCCATGTACACCATATCCCTCGAGATTAGCTCTTGCTGGAAAATCATTGATTCTACCAAACAACATAACTCTGAGATTGAAGCTCTCTTTTCTAAACCCATCATACACTTTAATATCGGTCTCCCACAACTCATTCAAATCCTCAATTAAAGGGGCCAAGTAGACATCTATATCATTTCCAGGTTGTTTCGGCCCGCAAATTAGTATAGGCATCATAATATGCTCTCGCTTCATGCATCGCGAAGGGAGTAGGTTGTAGATCATCAAAATCACCGGCCATGTACTATGTGAGCTACTTTGCAAACCACGTGGGTTCATTCCATCTGTAGCCAATACAAGGCGTAAATTTCTTGGTTCGTCCCTAAATTCAGGGAAATCATTATCGATCTTTTTCCATTGAGGAGAATCTGAAGGATGTCTAATCTTGTTATCTTCAATCCCTTGTTCAAGCCTTCTATCAGCATACCATGTCAAGTCCTTGGCAAACGCTTCACTACTGTACATGCGTCTAAATCTAGGTATTATGGGCAAATACCATGCTGTTTTGACAGGAGCAGATCCATTCTTCTTGTACCGTGAGGTGCCACATTTGGGACACACCGTCAATGATGCATAGTCCTTTCTAAACAAGATGCAATCATTGAAACAAGCATGTATCCTCTCATATCCCATGCCAATTGCAGTTAACATCTTCTTAGCCTCATAAGTACGATTAGGTAACACATTATCATCGGGTAACATACTTTTTAATAGACCAAGTCTGTGAAACTCTTATCACTCCACCCATTGTTAGCTTTTAACTTGTAGAGGTTTAGGACTGCTTTCAATCTTGTGAAATTACTACCACTATACAGGGGTGTCTTTGAATCACTTGTCAAATTGTCGAACATCTTGGGACAATTTCGCAAATCCTCCTCAATCACATTGGTCATCTCCTCCAAACGATCAGGCTCATAATCATCCATGTCAAAATCTACTGATCGATATGATGTATCACCCAAATCAGCTGAGGTGGCACTGCTTTCACCGTGTCTTGTCCATCGTGTGTAGCTTTTATCAATTTCATTACACACCAAATGATCTTCCAAGTCACGTGGACTAATTCTCTTTCCAAAACAACAATGTAAACATGGACAACTAATCCTAGTCGGATCCGATGCATGCTCAACCGCAAAGTCGATGAATTCTTTCACCCCTTTCCCATATTGCTCCGACATACGATCCACTACAATCCAACTTCGATCCATCTAAATTCTCAATTAATTAAATTAAATAATTTTAATATCAGTTGATAGTTAAATTAATTAAATAAATTTATTTTTAATTTATTTCGCATTATTTTATAAAAAATTCGGCAGAGTAACGACGCAAATATTTCTACCAAATTCTCAACTTAATCTTCTCAGTGGGTTGTAACCAACATAAGTCGAATCTTACGATCCACTAAAATCTCAATAGGGAAACGACGTAAAAAATACTAACAATTTCAACCACAACAAACCCAACACTCTAATCTTTCACCCACAACGAACACAAAATGATACAAAAATATTGATCACCAGTTGGATCACAATGAACATCATATTTCAAGGGGAACAACTACAAATATTGATCACCAGTTGGATCACATAGATCACATAAAAAACTACAAATAAAGCATCATATTATAAATATTGATCACCAATTGGATCCAAAAGCACATAAAACTACAAATAAATTAAAGCATCACGATATAAAGTTTTTGGAGCTTCTCGGTTGTGCAGAAAGTTGTGCGCGTCTTCACGAGAAAATTCATAACTAATTGTAGAAAGCTCGGATTCATGAACCGTTTTCTTCTTATGAAACTAGACACATAGGGCTATCCACACATATATCTCACATACTCAGTAGATGTCTAGAAAAAAACAGATTTGTATTCAAAGTTAGAGAAAAATCTGTCAATTTTCAAAACAGCTGTGCGCGTCTTCACGAGAAAATTCATAACTCATTGTGGAAAGCTCCGATTCATGAACCGTTTTATTCATATGAAACAACAAAAATCCACTATATAATTTATAAAACCCCAATTAACATAACATGATATATATAACAATAATTAACAAATTAACATATAACCTACATTATATACATCACAAAATCCTAATTAACATAACATTAATATATAACAAACAAGAAATTAACACATAACCTAAATTTAATATATACATAATATATATATATATATAACATAACATATATAAACATATATATATATATACCTATAAATAGAGAGAGGAGGAGAGTGGTGGGTCACGACGGCGGTGGTTGCTTGGGCGGCGGCGGCGGTTTGGGGTGGTGGTGGAGGTGGTGGCGACGGGACGGGGGCGGTTTAGGTTAGCCTGAGAGTGAGAGAGAGAGTATAGAGAGAGAGTAGAGTATAGGGAGAGAGATCGAGTAGAGAGATAGAGAAAAATCAAATGGGGCGGCGGCGACGGCGGATTGTGGTGGAGACGGTCGCGGGGGCGGTGGTGGAGAGTGAGAGAGATAGTAGAGTAGAGAGAGAGAGAACGTAGAGTAGAGAGTGAGAGATAGTAGAGAGAAATGAGGGGGAGAGCTCGGTTTTTGGGGGGAAAAAAGGGGGGGAATTTTTTTTTTTTAATTACGTTTTATAGCGGTTCGGGAACGAACCGCTATAACCAGTTTACCAGTTATAGCGGTTCAGTACCGAACCGCTATAACTGGGAATCGGTTATAGCGGTTCGGTACTGAACCGCTATAACTGGCATAAACCGGTTATAGCAGTTCGGTACTGAACCGCTATAACTGGCATAAACCGGTTATAGCGGTTCATTCCCGAACCGCTATAATTTTTTTTTTTCTGTTCGCGCTATAATAGCGGTTTTTTATCGAACCGCTATAATAGGTTGGAACTATTACAGCGGTTCGATAAAAAACCGCTGTAATAGGTACCCGGTTAATATCCATTATAACGGTTCACTTATAAACCGCTGTAATAAGTCTCTTCGTTCAGCGGTTTTCCAAAAACCGCTGTAAAATGTGCGCTGTAACAGGTCTTTTCTGTACTAGTGTTTTTTGACCTTTGCCAAAAATAAAATAAAAAAATCTCCAAAACTATCCACCAACCATCTGCAAAAATGAAAAGCGGGTAACAAAGTAGCAACGGTGAGAGGAGATGAACAGCGAAATTTGCAGATGGTGGAGGAAGAGGGCGATTTGGCAGATGGCAAAGGAGGCGACGTGGATGAGGCAATATTGTTGGATTTGCAAAGGATGGGGCGGCATCGTTAGATTTGCAGAGGATGGGGCGGCATCGTTCGATTTGCAGAGGATTTGCCGAGGTGGGGGTAGCAGTGTTTCATTTTTCAAAGATGGGGGAACGTTATTTGATTTTCACAGGGTGGGGGACAGCGGCGCAATTTGAGAAGGGTGTCAGTGGTGGCAACACAGGCGGTGGAGGGGATCGAGTTAGGAGAGTGGGATGAGGAAAAAGATGGGTTAGCTAGGAGAGTGGAATGAGGGAAAAAGTGGATTAGGGTTAGGGTTTGGGGAAGGAATGGGAAAAAAAATTAAATTTAAAATAATTAGAAAAGTATAAAATAAAATACATAAAAGTAGGAAGTTTTGAAAGAAAAATTCTTGCAAAAGTATAAAAATGCTATGTCCTAACATGTGTAAGTCACGTGCCTCAAGGTTCCATCAGTTTTTAAAGCAGATAAATTTGAGAGTTGAACTATTTGAATGCATTTGAGTGACGAGGGATTAAAGTGAGACAAATAATAGACTTGAGTGCCTATTTGAATGCATTTGAGAGATTAGGGACTAAAATAGTACAAATGATAGAGTTAAGGGACTATTGGTGATATTTGAGGCCAAAAGTATAAGATAGACACTATCAAATAATCAATTCTTAACAAGTTATTAATTGGCCAATAAACTACACATATTTACTTCAATTTAATTTCTCATTGATTCACCACGTGCATCGCACGTGATACTTTCTAGTTAAATAAAGAAGCGTGCATCGACCATTAGTATCCATCAAATCATTGCAGCAACAAAACTGATATCACTAGTCCATTTCACTTCTCCATCACCTAAAAGCATCAAAAAAAATAATAATTCAATGATGCATACAAAATTAATAACATATTTCTACAAAAATAATAAAAACTTCATAAAGATGAGCACAAATTCTTACATAAAGTAGTAACTTACATTAACAAATTTCCAAGGCTTACATCTACGAGCCACATTAGGAAATAACTTGATTTAATTGACTTGCTAATGACAACCTCAACAAATTCATGTACAAAAGCGATTTCTCAATTTTTTCATTCCAGTCCATTCCGTTTTGGACTTTCTTTCAAACCATATTCTATAGAACGACAGCAATTCAAGAATGTACAAGCAGAATTTACCTTCTTGTTTCCTCACTCCCATTTCATCTTGTTCCTTCCTCGTCCTCAGCAAAAACAATAACGAAGAGGAAGTTCAAATATAATGATATAGTCAGCTTCTCATCAAAATTGAAACGATTAGGTTTCCTTTCATGCTGTTTCGTGTTTTCGAACAAACTAGCCTAGGGAAGGATTTCGAGTATTCGATCCAAGCCCCCTGATAATCCTCAACCTAGAATTATCTAATAACCCCCGCCTACGTGTGCTAATGGTGGTTTAAGCCTTGTGAATAATTTTCGTGATGTAAAAGGAAGATAAAAAAAAGGAGATACAGTAATATTCAAGCAATTTAATCAACACTTAAACGCTCAAATAAAAATATATCTTGATAACTAAGGGAGATATGCTGAATTTTAAGCAATTAGTCAACATTTAACAACTTAAAAGTAGATATACCTCCAAGAATTCTTCGATGAATTCTGAAACATTACAGGCAAGCGAATGCCGATACAAGCCTTGAAGGCAAATGTCATCGAGTCTAACAGTAAATTACACTACGGCTAGTCCTAATTTATGCTACGATCTACTCCTACATTACGCTAAAACTACTCCTAAGACTAGAGTTAATTCTAAGAAAACGAAAATGCAGAAGTCTGATGATCTTGTGATGTCCTTTTTTCTTTTCTCCGCGGCTTGTATATATATGGTTCTTTGAGGAACCCACGTTCCTTTTCTTCGGGAACCGCCTTCAACCGTTTTCAACTGCTCTTTCAAATATTTTCAAGGAACCCACGTTCCTTTTCTTTGGGAACCGCTTTGAACCGTCTTCAACTTGCTCGAGCAGGGTAATTCCACTGAAATGCTCGAGCACTTGACTCGAGCTGCCATTTTCTGTGGACCCAATTTTCTTCTTTTCGAATTTCTATAGTTTGGGCTTTGTAATTCGAAAGCCCAAATTATTTTATAGTATAAACAAATGCCCCCCTAATATACATGAACATTTTGAGTTCATGTGTATTATGAGACACGTCTTTTGATTAAAGACACCTTCTCTCTCTCTCCTCTGTATCACTTTCTAGAAAAACAGAGCTATCTTGTCATACATCTCGAAGAAAAACATGGAAAATCCCATTTGATCATCTGACAGCTATCAATATAGAAGGTCATATTGGTAATTGTACCATATATAATTTGACCCATCTCGAAGAAAAACATGGAAATTGGAAAGTCCCATTTATGCCATCATATGTATACAGCAAAGTCCAACAATGCTGCTCAAAAGAAAAAAGGTTTGACATGGCCCTACCCACTTTGTGCCGTTATAATAATATTTATATGTATAATAAAAAGAAGATATTCATATGTATAGACCTGCTCGAGCATTTGCTCGAGCTGAATTGTCTCGAGCTGTATGCTCGAGCAGCTAACTCGAACTTTTCGGTTCGAGCAGTTCGCTCCATCGCTCGAATTGATGCGCTGTTATTTTATTAGTTCTTAGACATTTCGAAAGATGTACTTATAACCATTTTTACTTTATTTGTAAGAAATTTTTTGCCCGTTTCGAAAGATGGTTTCCTTCTTCTTTTTAGCTGGTCCTTCGAATGAAGCTGCAACTCTCGAGGTATTTTTAACTGAGTCAGCATCTCTTGAGGTCGAAATGGTGAAGACCCTCGAAATCGAAACTGGGCCCTTTTTCGAACCTTCAATTCGAGCATCTCTCAGCCATCTTCTTTGATTTGCCTTTCGAGTAAAACAGAGATCGCTGAGAAAATCGCAGAAAAATTCTTTCTTTCATTTTCTCGAGTTACCCCTTCGATTAAGATTCGGTTAATGGCAAATCTCCGAATTCTTGCCCTTCACAACCTGTTCCATTTCGTTTCTCGAGCCCTCGAGCACAAATCTTGGATTGCGAGGATACCCAAGGTTTGTATCAAATAATCATAGACTTCGACGTACTTTACCGAATGTTTGAAACTGTCCACAAATACCAATTTAAAAACGTAATTCGAAACATTAAGATTGACCCATTTTGATTTGTACAAATTTCTTCATAACTCTTTTAGACGAGTCTTCAATTTTCCTGGCATTTACCTATTGTTTCTTCGAAAACCAGGCCCGTACGTCCTCTCAATAATCATTTCGATTTGATTCTGAATAGGATCAGAGAACTATCTCCCGATATTCTCTCCCATATGGGCATCGGGCACAGCCTGCCCCCCTGCATACGGTACTTAAATATTGTTCGGGAACGTGGGAATTCCTTGACCCATTGAGGGATTCGAAAACCCATTGTTTCTTATAATAAAAGGAGTGTTCGACTAACTCCCACTGTGGTCGCCAAAAATTTGTTTCAAAAATAAAACAAACTCGAATAGGGAAGAATTTCGAGTAGTCGATCCAAGCCCATGATAATCTATAATTTGAGATTATCTTTCAACCCCTGCGTTTGATTCGCTATTTGGTGGTTCAAGTCTTAAATTCATCGCTAATTATCGTCTTCGAATGAAATAATAACACAGTGAAGAAAAAATTGAAGATACAAATTACCTATCCGATACTTAAATCTGGATAAAAGGTAATTTTATACCTCCATGAGAATCTCTCAATCGAATGTATTATTTTTCAATCCCTGCGTTCGAGTCGTATTAATTGAAGTTTCAGTTATTCATGTCGAATATGAAAACCAGTGAATCGAAATACTCAAGTCAAGATACAAATTAACTATCCGATACTTAAATCTGAATAAAAGATAATTTATATCTCCATGAAAGTCTTTAATTCTGAAAAATCACAGGTAAGCGATACAAGCCTTGAAAAGGCAAATGTCGCCGAGTCTAATACTAAATTACATTACGGCTACTCTTAAATTATGCTATGAGCTACTCCTACATTATGCTAAAACTACTCCTAAGACTAGAGCTAATTCTAAGAGAATTGAAAATGTAGAAGTCTGATGATCTTGTGATGTCCTTTTTTCTCTTCTCCGTGGCTTGTATATATATGGGTCTTTGAGGAACCCACGTTCCTTTTCTTTGGGAACCGCCTTCAACCGTCTTCAACTGCTCTTTCAAATATTTTCAAGGAACCCACGTTCCTTTTCTTCGGGAACCGCTTTGAACCGTCTTCAACTTGCTCGAACAGGGTAATTCCACTGAAATGCTCGAGCTGGAGCGCTCGAGAACTTGACTCGAGCTGCCATTTTCTGTGGACCCAATTTTCTTCTTTTCGAATTTCTATAGTTTGGACTTTGTAATTCGAAAGCCCAAATTATTTTATAATATAAACACATGCCTCTAGAAAGCAACAGTTGGAAAATAGCACTCAAACCAACTAGAATCAATGAGGGCCTACTTTGAGCTAATATGGCAAGAACTTGATATAAGCATTGTGTTTGGTTTTATTTTCAAACCAATTTTGGCCAAAACTTGTTTGTTTTGTGTTTTTTTTACCAAAAATGATTTTTTTGGTCAAAAAAATTGTCAGCTAGTGTCTCCCTATTTGTCTCTACTTTAGGGTGCCTACTAATTACATCAACTACAATATAATCATTTAAAACTTATATTATATTATATTTTTCAATCATTAACTAATTATAAACACAACTTTTCAGACAAAAATTTATCTGATTTGACTGCTACAGTAACTTTTGTCTCTTCTAAAAATAAAGTCAAACACAAAACCAAACACATTTTCATCAAAATACACAACTTCCAATAAATTTTTTCACCAAAATTTTCATCAAAAAAAACCACAAAACAAAACCAAACACAATTTGTGAAAGCAATAATCTACAAAATAATGATAAAATGAAAAATCACATTTTACTACAAGATTCGTAGTCTAGTGGTATCTACCTCTCACATTATGTGAGAGGTCATGGGTTCGAATACAGGCTGCCACAAGTTGTGGTTCTCCCCTCCTTTATGGTGCTAGATATAATAGAGTTTTTATGGCTCATGATTATGACTATAAATCTAGATTTGTCATATTTAGAGTATTCCCTCTGTCTTGAATTAAAAAAAAAATGGGTCAAATTTATTGAAGATATGTTAAAAACTATTGAATTTGTCCATTTTTTAGAATCAATTTATATCTTTCCAACACATTCCAGTCATTGTTTGGGCCAAAGTTCTAATGGGCTTCTTGTTTGTTTACATGGTTAATAAATCATTTACTCAATCGAGTCCAAATTCAGACAATATAATAAACTAATTATTTGGATCTAAATAATTAAAAAAAAGGCTCCAACCAAACGTTGCGACTATTCACCTCTTTTGCTAAAGTCTATTTCAGGCCTAACCTACTTTTCTTATATTTTTCTCCTTTGGTCGGCTACATTCAAAGTCAAGACAATATCTTCCAATTCGAAAACAAAGGTAGTTGATTAAGATTGGAGTGTATTATTTTCAACTTTGTAGGTATTGACAAAAATTTCAAGTTTGGTTTATTTTATTTTTTGCGTTTTGATGGTGTGCGTGCGTGTTTTTTAGGAGCAACTTTTTGGTGGCGATTATTGATAAATAAACTTCATGCATGTTTCTCATATTTAATTCTCGGCAAATCAGTAATTTCACAATTAGTTTTGAAAGATATTGAAGCATCAATTCTTTTTTGTAAATTAGATAAACATGGCATATGGGCTCTGGCGAGTTTGATGTTATCTTGGCTATCTATGTGTGTATTTGTGGATCGTCAATTTCTAATTTCGATAGCTTTATTTTCTAATTAGATAAACAATATTTTGTATTTCATGATAATTTTTTTTTAGAATATACCAAAAAAAAAAATTGACCAATGAGCTACATAAAATTTTGCAATGGACTTTAAATAAATTATATCAAATGTTAGAAATTTTGATGAATATTTCCTATGAATTCCATCACATGAGAAAATTTCAAGGAAAGAAATGTTGGGTTGTTGGTGACATATCTCATTGTGCATTCTTTACTTAAGTGACTCTTAAAATTCAATTAAAGAACTTACTTGTAAAGATGAGAACATCAAATTATAAATATGGAATCATAATTTCAACATTATGAGAGTTCACAATAAACACATAATTGAAATAAAAAAAGAAAATATATGAGGAGAAAGAAATTTTGTTTCACCACATCTCACAAAAATAAACAAATAAGAATTATGTTTATAATTTACCTATTCGTATTTTTTTTATTTAACAACAAATTAAAGAGTCATGGAATAACTATTTTTATGTGTGTGTGTGTATATATATATATATATATATAAATTTGTCTTTTTTATATTCTCTAGCATTATAACAAGAATAAGTTTATTGACGAGCAAATTAGAAATAATTTCAAAAAATCTACAAAAATACATAAGGATTATCTTTAAATGAATTTTGGTTGGTGTCCCATTATCTTTTCTTCCATCATTGTATATGGTCCTTGAAGATTCACATAATCGATGAGATTTAATAATAATATAAACGAACATTAGATTGGATTATCTTACATATTTAATTTTTTCAGAGTTACAAAAATTATATTTGAGTTCAAGGGCAATGCTCCCAGTCCCGTATCTGTCACCTACAGTATTATTTATAGTCCTTAATAATTTCATAATTACTAAAGGTATCATATAATATAATTCATATGAACTATTTGTGAAATCACAAACTAATATATAGATAATTTTTATTAAATTAGAAGTATCCAATGCCATACTTCATATTCATTTATATTATAAGAAAAATATGTATACAAGAAGGAAAGCCTTAAAAATCTAAATAATGCAATACTATATCAATACTCATATATAAAGTATAAGTAGTTTTCCGTGTTCTGCATTCTCAACATTATTGTAAAAATTAAAACGATCTTATTCAAAATAGATGAAAAATACTATTTTACATGGCAACAATGTCACGCCCCGAACCTTGGGACCATGACAATCGCCGGAGGCTCTCGGAAACATTCCAAAGGCCTGCAAGTCTCGCCTACTAACAACATTGGTATAGAGCATCTATACCTCAAAGATACCAATTCTTGATATATAAAAAAATAAAACTCCATAAAAGGTACTCGATTCATCCATGATATTAGTAATCTCTCACACAATGAAAATAAATTCAATACTACTAAATTAATCTCTAATTTGATCCAAAAAAAGAACAAGTTTATCCTACCCAAAAGAATGAAGTCTATCTAAATAATACTAAAAAAATGAAAAATTAATAAATAGGGCCCCTCGAGATATGACAATCGAACATGAACAATTCTCCTTCCACTAAGTCTCGGCATCTGAAAAAAAGTTAATGAGAACGACGGTCCAGTAAACAACTCTAACACCCAACTAGTCAGATCAAGCAAGAAAAATAACAATTATTTATTTTATTTAGAAGAAACAATAATTTTAAGTTCAAAAGAATATCACTATAGCAAGAACAATAGTTGAAAAGATTTACTTTAAATAAACAACTAATACGACAAGAATTTTACCATGCAAAACTAACACATAAACCAACATTGGTCAGGGACAGGTTTAACCCCCCTGTCTCGGGTCACTAGTACAGGTTCCCCCCCCCCCCTGTATAGTGTCACTAGTGTAGGCTTCATCCCCCTACACTGAGTCACTGAGATAGGCATCACCCCTATCCTGAGTTACTGACCAACCCTCAAACCCAATAGGTCACGACTTTCCATTACCTATTTCGGAATAGTCAACATTGTATTAGTCTCAACCATGGGATTTCAAAACCACCTCCACAAGACTCACATTTTCAAAACCACCTCAACAATGATCACATTTACAAACCATGCTCATTGCACATAAAAGATATCACATTTTCATTTTTGAATTTCACATTCAAAAACTCAAATCACATTCACCTTTTCGCAAAATCAATACATATATAGACATACTTGATCCAAGTTTTAAAAATCACACACACACCAAAAATATTACATACATAATTTTATATAACTAGAAGAGTGACGATTCACTTATCTCAACTCCAATACTTACAATGTCCAAAGATTCCTTAATAATTAGCTTTATTGTAACTCGACCTTGGACCTATACACTGACATATATATAATCTTCATGTAAAAAGTCTTGAATTGCTAATCAAGTCATCACTTAACTTCGTCTGAGAAAGCAGAATGTCCAAAGTAAAAACAAGACCCATTATAATAATCTATTTGTCTTCTCCTTTAGTACTACCCGAACCACTGCTAAATTGTAATCTATGGAGTTATATTATGAAAACTATCAAATTCTCCATTCCATGGTCCACCACTAACCACATACATGTTATATACTTTCCAAGACATGTGAAAGTGATCATCATTTAAATTTCCCACAAAACAATTAGTGCACAAGTCCCACAAAAGTCCAAATTTGACCCATTCTCCTTCACGCCAGATGGCGCAAATTCATTCAATTCCACCTATTTAACTATACCCACGATTAAAGAGTATATAAATGATTGACGTGTAAACCTGAAATTAATGATTCAAGAATTTAAATAATGGAGTAGCAATATTCTTACTTTTTCGTCGCTCAATAGAGAACACCACTCTGCTCAATCGCCGTTCACTTCTTTTTCCCCTAAAGTGAATCTTTCAGACTTTTAGTTAATAGGGTTTGTGAGAACCCCTTTTATTTAACAAAAACCTCCTTGTATTTCTATGTGGAACCTTTTGACCCCAAATATTGTATAATTACGAATAGGCCATGAACCCAGAAGTATTTTATATCCAGCTATTTATACCCATAAATAATTTACTAATTACATACTATCTTATTAACTTTATTATTATAATTAAAAAGAAACGAGTTTTGTCGGGTTTACATCATTTGTCATGCCTCGAGCCCGCGAGCCCGTTGGACGCGAAGCGTGCCTCCGAACTCACTGAGCGTAATTTTGAGTTCGGCATTTAAATCACGACCCAGAATGGATATCCATTGTTACACTTGAATCCTAAGGTTCTCCTCATAAACTATTTCACTTTATTTCATTTTCCCGATGTGGGACGTTACAATCACCCCTCTTTCGAGGAGCGATATCCTCGTCGCAGCGTGACTCAGTCTAGGACCAGTCACCAGGCGTCGGGACTCGAACGGTGGCTCCCATATGCTTAAGAGGAGGCTCCCACGCCCATAGCGCATTGCACCGCACCCTCAAGAGGTGGCTCCCACACCTGTAGCACTTTGAGCTGCAGTCTCAAGAGGTGGCTGCCGCAACGTGTAGCACTTAGCTCCCGAAATTTCGGCTGGTGAACAGCTCTGATAAATAAACAATTCTTATATTCCACAATAAGGTTTCCTAAATAACGTATTCTTGAATGCCTATTTATGAGTAGTAACATCTTAAGCGAGCTGCAAGTGATAAAAATTATTAGTCAATAATTCTACTATTACTCTACTTGAATTTCATAAACACTTTTTCTACAAACTTGAGGAGACTGGCAACTCAAAACATGCATTTTGTGTCAGTTATTTTGTCATGTCTGAATGAATGTGAATCATTAAATATTTACATTGTAAGGTTAAATAGTAGATGAAATGTGCATTATCCTTTATTTTGAATTTTTTTAAAAAAAGAGCAACATTGCAAGTTATTTGTAGTATTCTCATGGATGATATTTGGAAACTTCGTATTAACTTAATTACAAGAATTAATTTATACTAATTAAAAATAAATGTACCAAAAAAGTTAATTCACTTATACTCTTTTAAAATTATAGACCTATAGGGAAGTTTATTCACAAATCGAAATCAACTAAGGGCCCACATGGATCTACATATAAAAGGGGGAAAAACCCTAAAAAATTCTATATTCTGAAAACTATAGTATTGTGTCATAATCCAATTTATATGACAAAATTTCAATTGAAAATTCAGTTAATGAGATGATAAAAGAATTTATGAAAGTAGAAAAATAAAAATTTACAAATAGATTCAATAGTTTAGTATTTACATTGAAAAATTATCAATGATAAATAATTAGGAAGAAAACAATCTATGTAATTAGATATTAAAAGGATTAAAAAGAGTAAATGATAAATTGAAGTTTTACTTTTTTCTCATTTAGATCTTTTTGTCACGTATGACAGATAAGGCGGATGATATATGCACTCCACGAATTACTATAGGAGCTTTAATTTTAATTTTCTATCAAAAATATGACAACAATGCTCATAGACTCTAAAAACTTAAACTTTAAAGTTGAATTTCAAAATTATCTCTATGAAATCTAATAAATTACTATCACGTAATAGATATTATCTTCACTACTTTGTTTGATATAAAATAATAAATACATAAAATAAAAATTAAATAGTTTTAAAACTTTTATATGAAAATCTAAAACATAAGCCTATGATGAGTTTTTTTGAGCGTAGTCACAAAATAATATGTGTATATACACATCACCTGCACTGCTTGTACATGCATATAGGTATGTCTATTCCAGTATTATGCATTTATAAACGAATTATTCGACGGAATTATTAAGACGGTGAAAAGATTGAAAACATTATAAGACGACAAATTTTATCTTATAAAAGTCTTTGACAATAGAATTTTTACTAAAAATGGGTGTGCTTGTCAATTTTTTAGAGAAATCAATAAAAGTGGAGCTCCGATAGTAATATATAAAACTCCAATATCAATTCTTGATAGATAATTGAGCTACAAAAATTTTCAAGCATAATATTATTATGTAAAAGAACATTAGATATAAGTAATTTAACTGAATTATGCAATTTTCTACTTAAATTAGATATGGACCATATATTATTCGTTGATGCATGTTATGTTTTGTATATTTAGCTTATAAAATGACTATCAAGTTAAATGTAGTTTTATTTATTTTTTCAGTAATACAAATAAAATAAAAGCTAAGTAATGTTCTTGAATAAACTAAAATAAATAAAAATATTCATTGATCAAACTAGATTTAGTATATATAATAGGATAGTGCATACTTTAGTATTATATTGAGTCGTGGATAACCATCAAGTAAAACAATTTATTAACATAATAAGATGTATACATCGCAATTTTTATTTTATAACTATCAATCTTATATATATATATATATATATATCTATGATGTATTGCTATATGATACAAAATTTCATTTTCATACTGAAAATAAGCAAAAAATGCACTTTGGTCATGAAAGATATTTAAAGAGTGCACACTCAATCACAGTCATTATAGACTCACATTTATTCTCATATGATAAGATTCTTAAAGCATAATGAGTTCTTTCCATATTAAGAAATGGACGAAAGTCATTAGTCAACTTCTGAAAATTGCTTAAACCTACTGAATTATGTAAAACTAACTAAAACTTCATTAGTTAAAAAAGCAAAAGAAATATAAGACTTGGGGACATCTATGTTACATAAATTCAAAGATTGAGTCAGATGGAAGAGGCAATATTAGAGATGGTGGTGGCAACGAAGTTGGGAGAGAAGAAAGGGGAGGTCAAGTAGTGATGATGCTGGATATGGTGGTTGCAATGCAAGTGGGGGAGTGGTGAAGGTATATGTGGAGCATGGTGGGCGGGGAACTAGGTCAGGGAAGCAGGCTAGGGTGGGATAGGGTAGAGCTGGTGAGACATAGTGAGGTTAAGGAGTTTTTGTTTTGTAAATTTTACATAATTCAGGAGGGTTATACAACTTTAAGTTGTTACTAACGGATTTTGTAATGAGAGAACTCAATATTCTCCAAAATTTTATCCCGTGATACTAGATATGAAAGTCCCATAAATATTGAGATTAAAATTACACAACTCCCTATCTTATAAAAAAAAAGACAATTTTATCTAAAAATTAAACTAAATATACGCAATAAATCACGCGCAATGTGCGTGAATTTTATTAGTTAGATAAAGGGGCCTGGGTAGTTAGTACTTATTGTGTTCTTGCTACAATTAATCCATGATAACATGCCAAACATTTATTTGGGCTAATTAGTAATTACCCACCAAATCTCTTACAAGAACAAAAATGATCATTCTGTCTACTTTAGCTTCATAGAGGAGTATCGATCGGCAGCATCTGTATGAAAAATAGTTACTTAAGTTGTTCATGTGCTTATATATTTCAATGGATGACTAGAAGTATGACAAAATATCAAGGACATAATTAATTCAGATTTTATAAGTTATGAGTACCCACCATCGAGGGTGGTGGTCAAGTGGTTCCAAACTTACTCCCAAGTGGTTTGGTATTGCCGAGGTCATGAGTTCGAATCTTGATTAGAGCAGCCGACTTCTGGAATTACACTTGCCCTTGGTGGTGCTACTCTGACGGGGCCAGTGCTTGCGCTGGTTGTTCAGTTGGTCTGATATGTTCACTGGTGAACACGAGAGCCCGAAGATTGAGTAGTGGGGGGTGCTTTGGTCACCATCACTAACACCCTCTTTTTTGTTTTTTGTTTATCAAAAAAAAATTTATAAGTTATGAGTACCCTAGTAGTGTTTGGATATCTTTCAAGAGGAGCTTATAAATTGCCAAACTAATTAGATGTTAGGAACTTATTAGCTCCTTAAAAATAAGTTGAGAATTACCAATTATTTCTTAAGATCCAAATGTATTCATGAAATTTTAACAAAATATAAACTCACAACACATACATACATGTTTATATGCACACACTGCACACGTTTTATACACGCTACACACATTTTCAAACACACACGACATACATTTACACACACCACAAATTTACACACAAAATTATTGTTATAGGAAAAAGTTTCACATTTATAATATAGCATTTAATTAGCAGAATATTTGGATTCCAAAACTTAGAAAATTTGCGAATACCAAACACTCAAATATCTTATAAAATCTAAATTTTTTTAATAAGATTCAACATCTTATTTTATCCAAACACGTGAGAAATTATTTTTGAAATAAGATTTAATATCTTATAAACTCCTAAAAAATCTTATCAAATGTAGGATGTTAAGCCAAACACCCTCTTAGTCCAAATCGACTGCAAAAGTAGTCCCTAGTTGCTTGTATGATTGAGAGCCATCCCTATGATATGATGATAACAGTTCCTCCGCATGATTTGGTTGTGGGAAAAGAAGAAATGCAAGTCAATGAACTTTGTTATTTTGTTCCATTTTCCAGGAATTTGTATTTGAAATTCCAGCAAATTGTGAATGACTGAGTGCGATGTATAACCTTTTTCTATACGCGTCTAGCATGACTAAGTATATTAAAGATTAGGGTTTCCTCAAAAATGTTACATAATTATATGTCATCCATTAAATTTTCATCATTTGATTATTGAGTTATGACATATTACTGTACTAATATATAATGATTCATGTAGTAAAATTTTTTTGCCATTAAGTTACAATAAAAAATAATACTAGTAATAAAATTTAAAGTGACAATGTTAAAATTATCGATAAATTTATACTATACTCAAAGTGTGGATATCTTAGTGTTTGTTCCAATTGTGATTTTACACTTCTACCCTCAACTATGTATTGAAAATCTATACTATACATGAGTACAAATTAACCCATATTTATCCCTCCACTAAACTAAAAAATTTATATATATATATATATATATTATACTATACTATACTAAAAGTGTGGATAATTTAGTTGTTTCTTCCAATTGTGAATTCTATTTTCTACCCTTATTACTAATAATTATAATTATAATTAATGAATAATCTATATCTATATCTATATCTATACTATACTAAAAGTGTGGATAATTTAGTTGTTTCTTAGTATACTAAAAGTGTGGATAATTTAGTTATTTCTTCCAATTGTGAATTCTCTTTTCTACCCTTATTACTAATAATTACAATTAGAATTAATGAATAATGGAATAAACGCACCTTCCAATAATATTATTGGACAATGAAAGTCCTCAACCTTTATAATACTTTTAATTCAAAAATTGCACCTTTTTAACTTCCCACTAATGAATAATTGAATAAACGCACCTTCCAATAATATTATTGGACAATAAAAGTCCTCAACCTTTATACTATATATATATATGGTCAAGATCTAATACATACCCTATCTTAAATAAGATATAAGACCCAATACACACCATTGGATCAATTAAATCCAACAGCCCAGATTAATCACTGAAACACGCGGGAAACATATAAAAACGCTGACCTAGGGTTAAACTGGTAAAATTCACGCCATTATACAACAAATCAATTCCTAAATTCACTCCACAATCATCCCTGAAATCTCTCTTATTTTTGAACCCACAATCATTTAACAGTTACCCATGATTCCAATCTCATTAAATACGTCAATTATTTCCAAAATATAACTCCATATTTTCGATTACACACTCTTGCAAAGCTGTAATTTTCTCCCGATTTTGATTTTTTTGAACGCACACAATAAGGTCAAAAAATCCATCAAAATCGTCAGGTAACAGTCGAAAATACCATTTTCAGTTCATCCTCTAAAATTCTGGGTGATAATGTTGTGTATTTTGTTGATTTTGATCGTTTCTGCATCAATACGAATATATTTGGAACACATAAATATGTTTTTGTTGATTTTTGTATGCAAATAAGGAGTGATTTATTCATTTCGAATACTTATCTGTGTAAAGAAATACTGGTTTTTTTTTAAACTAGTGTGTGTAATGTTACTGAATATTGTGTTTACATATACTGTATAATGAATTCAATGTTACTGTATAATGTACTGTATAATGAGTTATATAATGCAGAAATCACAAGTTGCAAAACTCACTAGATTGAGGTCGCTTTATCTGGAAAAGATACTTACTTGCGATCTGAACGCACTCAAGAACGACATCATCATATGATCAAAGGAGTTTGAGCATGAACAAGCCCAAAAGGAAGAAAGGGAAGAAGGGTTAGATATAAGCAACATGATGGGATTGCAATATTTTGGAATTTTTAAATTCATTGTACAATTTTTTTTTTAATTAGTTATTAGTTTTTGTTGCAATATAACTTTGTATGAGCAGTTTAAATATATAAAGGTTGCTCATTGCACATATCCTCTTATTGTTCTATTCATATAAAGTGTAATTAAGTGTTCATAATACATAAAGCAACTAAAATATACATATTATACAGCAATTGATAGTTAATTATACAGTTAATACAATTACATTATACAGTAACTTTAATGCAGTCTAACAACCCAGCAATATTTCATTGTGCATAATAAAAAATACTCAATTAATTTATATAATTAAATTGTATAATAAAAAAAAGCACTCAAATATATACAAGATACATGGCATTTTTAACATACACTGAATAACACTTCATTTTACTGTCATTCATGTTTCATTTTACATTAATTAACAAGTTCATTACACAATGTATATGTCCCATCTATGAACTGTATAATGTAATATATAGTACTGTATAATGGTGATGACGTTGTTGTATAATATATTAATTAACAAAAAAACTGTTTCATTGATTCATTATACATTGATTAACAACTTCATTATACAAAGTATAATCCTAAATTATACATTGAACACTACTTCATTCGTATATTAACAATTATAAAAAAAAAAAAACACTCCTATTTTTCTTTTGAGGGACACATTCTCGCATTAGGCCCATCGACTTTTCCACATGCATCACATTTCCTCCTCTTGGGAACATGCTTGGATATCTCCGCACTGCTCTTAATTCTTTTACCACACCCTTTAGTTCGGCTCATTTGAGAATTTCTGATCCCAAGCTTGTATATATTATGCAACTGACCCTGTTGAGAGCATTTTAATATACACTGTATACTCACTATAAATGAACTGTATAATACATATAACATTACTGTATAATATGTGTTAACATTCTGTATATTATATATATGTCGTTTGAAAGATTGTAAACGTTGCGATTGTCGTGAAAGGAACCGTCCCCACAAAGGACAAATGGTAGTCTTCCAAAACTCTGCCAATTAGATAAAACAATGATAATTTTTAAGAGTTAGCAATAACAATTTGGTAAAAACAAAATAACAATATACCGTATAATTCGAAGGGCTTATTTGTATCTTCTGCTTGGTGCAGTGATAATATCCTTTCCCAGAATTGGTTACCGGGTAAGCTTTCAATGGCCATAAAAGCAAAATAACCCCATAAGACTGAAGTTGGATTTATTAATTAAAATGGGAAGATGATTCTGTCACTACGTAATATATGGGATTTGATTTTGATCTGCATGTTAATTGCATGGGTTTGTTATGACTATTGCCTAAAATGCCCTTTTCATCATTAAATTAAATATTATATCCGATAAAATGGGCATAATTATGGACCTTGGGATCAATTGATTTAAATAGTTTAGATTGAGTCTTATATTTTACCTAACTTATAGGGATGTATTTGATCCATATCCTATATATATATATATATATATATATATATATATATATATATATACACACACACACTAAAAGTGTGGATAATTTAGTTGTTTCTTCCAATTGTGAATTCTCTTTTCAACCCTTATTACTAATAATTACAATTAGAATTAATGAATAATGGAATAAACCACCTTCCAATAATATTATTGGACAATGAAAGTCCTCAACCTTTATAATACTTTTAATTCAAAAATTGCAACTTTTTAACTTCCCACCAAGTGCAGAATTTTTTTCACCATTTCAAAACCTATATTGAACTCTCAACATATTTGATTCTTTCAACTTCCACCATATGGATTAACTCTTCCACTTGGTCTTGAAATGATTGCAATAATTGCATATTATTGCATTCCTCTTCAGTTTTTAAGAAAGAGAAGGGCTATAGACATGAATCAACACATCCACAGTCGATTAATTAGAATTCAAGGATGGGTTATTTCTTAACTGAGCATTAATATTCGTATAACTAAGGACTAGAAAAAGTCACTGACAACTTTCAACTACCTCACAATTCTTATGCCAAACAGTCCTGCTTAATTAGCTCTTGAGCATGATGATATACAGATATTAGAGGGCCTTTTCATCTTTCTCATAACATGAATAAAACTTGATCCCTACTAATTAAGTCCGATACCCATGTTCTTTTAGAAGGCTTGAAAATGCGAAGCCAGTCGAGGAGGGTTCAAGAAGGTAATATTTACATATCTATAATTTGTTAAACATAAAATGATTTGGAATTAAAAGGGATTCTATTCTACTAGAAAATAAAATGAGAAGTCTTAGGTTGTCCCAAAGTTTCATTCTTTTACTTGAAGATGATGTGCACTTTGCCACTCAAAATAGCAGATACCCCCCAAACTATTAGGTGATGTCCACTTTGCCACCCAAACTATTAAAAGTTGCAGTCAACATCCTAAACTATCATATATATGCGCTTTGCCCCCTCACCTATGCGGTTTGTAGCACTTTACCCCCTGTGTGCTGGCCGAAGCTGACCGAGGGGGCAAAGTGCACATATATGATAGTTTAGGGTGTTGACTGCAATTTTTAATAGTTTGGGTGGCAAATTGCACATCACCTAATAGTTTGGGGGGTATCTGCTATTTTCTCTCCTCAATAAATAGAAATATCTTCCCCCGCTACTCTACTTGATCCCATATTTCAGAAAAATGAATATTACTAGTGAAAAAAAGATGTTTCAGCTAATATACACTACATTTGTGTTAGTGTGTTTGAGAAGTATGATCATTGGACATTGTTTACAAATGAGGTGCTTAGAGAGGGAGGGAGCAGCACTTGTCAAGTTCAGAGACCAACTTGTCGATGACGATGACCGTCTGTCATCTTGGAGTAGACAAAAAGACTGCTGCAAATGGGAAGGAGTCCACTGTCATAACATAACTAATCATGTCACAAGATTGGATCTTTGGAATAGTTCTCTAAGAGGTAATATTAGCTCTTCATTGCTTGAATTGCATCGCTTAAATTACCTAGACCTCAGTTTCAATAACTTTGAAGATGCCCGTATTCCCGAATTCATCGGTTCACTAACCGAATTACGGTATCTCAATCTTGCTTCTAATTATAATTTTAAAGGACAAATTCCACGTAATCTTGGCAACCTTTCCAAGTTGTTATATCTTGATCTCAATTACATTGGTGGATATAGCGAAAACCTCGATTGGCTCTCTCGTCTTCATTCACTAAGATATCTTGGCCTCAATTCTGTTAACCTCTCGATGGCTACGGACTGGTTACCAGCAATAAGTAAACTAACTTTTATAGAAGAATTACACTTGGGGTTCTGTGAACTAGCGGATATTGTTCCTTCTTCTTTACCCTATGTCAATGCGTCGACTCCTCTTGCTATCCTCGATCTCTCGTTTAATAATCTCACACTCGCTTCTACTATCCCCTGGTTCTCAAACTTTAGCAAAGTCCTCAGCTCCATTGATCTCTCTCTCAACTATATTTTTGGTCCAATTCCTGATGATGCTTTCAAGGACATGAAATCACTTTCCTATCTTCATCTCTCTGACTGTGGGATTGAAGGTGGGATTCCTAAATCTCTTGGAAACCTTACTACTTTAATATCATTAACTCTATTTGAGAATGATATGACCGGACATCTTTCTGAAATAATGATGAACATTTCAGAGAACAAATTGCATCTTCTTGATTTGAGCTCGAACAATATAACTGGACCGTTTCCAAATTTCTCGAGGTTTTCACTGTTGAAGACATTGGATTTCAGTTATAATCATTTGAACGGATCCATCCCTAAAGGCTACCTACAACTTCCTCATCTTGTCACACTTGATTTAACCTCAACCAAATAACAGGTCCAATTCCTGATCTTTCTTTCTGTTTGTCATTGAAATATTTGAATCTCAATTACAACATGTTCAATGGTACATTGAGTGAAACCATAGGAGGAATGTCTAAGTTGGAGAGGTTAACACTTGTTTCAAATCATTTGGAAGGCTTAATCACGGAGAACCATCTAACTAACTTTTCCCGATTGAATTATCTTGACTTGTCCTACAATTCATTAGTGAGTATTCAATTCAGCTCTCATTGGGTTCCTCCTTTTCAAGTAGAAGCGTTGTATTTGGCTCGTTGCAAATTGGGGCCAGAGTTTCCGAAATGGCTTCGTACCCAGAAACAATTACGTTATCTTGACATATCCTTAGCTCAAATTTCAGACACCATTCCTAATTGGTTTGGTGATCAAGCTCTTTCACTGGTTTACCTGAACGCATCATCTAACCAAATATACGGCTTCTTTCCCAACATTTCCTTCTCCATGTTGAACTTCAACAACCAAAACAGAAGTGGTCTGGCACTGGATTTATCAAGAAACCAGATTTCAGGTTCTGTCACTTTTTTATGTGGCATGAGTATTTCAACTTTGTCAATTGATCTTTCTGATAACTTGTTCTCGGGCCAAATTCCTGATTGTTTCGCAAACTTACAGTCCTTAACATATCTAAATCTGGCGAACAATGGTTTCACGGGTTTGATTCCTAACTCATTTGGCTTCCTCCCTTTCATCGAGTTTTTGCATTTGCGAAACAATAGTTTCTCAGGAGCAATTCCAATATCCATGATGAATTGTACAACTTTAAAGATTATTGATGTTGGAAAAAATCGGTTAATTGGTGAAATCCCGACATGGTTAGGATTCAGTTTTTTAGACTTGGAGGTTTTAAGCATGCCTCAGAATGAGTTTTATGGTACCATACCTTCAAACTTATGTGATCTAGGATATGTTCAAGTCTTAGACCTCTCTTCAAACAACTTATCTGGAGTTATACCAAAATGCCTTCCGAATCTCACTTCAATGACTCGAAAGGATGGTTTCAGTTATCATGAACCTTTTTATTTTTCTCGCTTTTCGCAAAGCATAGATGGAGTAAATTTGATGTGGAAAGGAACTGAATTTGAATACAAGAAAGGTTTGAGGCTTGTTAAACTCATTGATCTTTCAAGCAATAACTTGGTCGGCAAAATCCCTTCAGAAATTACAAAACTTGACGACCTAGTTGGATTGAACTTGTCAAGAAACAAATTGACTGGATCCATTCCACAAGACATTGGTAGGATGATGTCTTTGAATTTTCTCGATTTCTCCAGAAACCACCTCTCAGGTGGTATTCCATCTAGCCTTTCTGAATTGAGCTTCCTTGGAGTCCTGGACCTGTCATACAACTACTTGTCTGGTAAAATTCCGCAAGAAACTCACATGGTGACTTTCAATGAGTTATCATACACGGGGAATCCCGGTCTGTGTGGACGCCCGCTCATAAAATCATGCCCCGGAGATGAAACACGTCAGGATCCAAAGCACACCGCCAATGATAACGACGATTCGGATGACAATTTTATAACACAAGGATTTTATATAGCCATGGGGCTTGGTTTTGGCATCGCATTTGGGGGAATCTTTGGAACAATATTGTTCAACAGGTCATCAAGACATACATACCTTCAAGTGTTGAACAGAGTTGAAGACTATGTGTATGTAAGGGTAGAGCTTATGAAGGCACGATTGCGGAGAACTCCTCAAAATGAGTAAGTGAATGGTTTACTTTTTGACTATGTGAACCATATTTTTTTAACTACTAATCACATATCGTTTCGTTTATTTTCAGGTGAATACGCAGTCGCAACATTGGGGAGGTTGAGTTTTAATATTTGTGATCTATATGTATGTAACTTCTTGTGCTTTAGCTCTGTCTCTTTTTTCAAGTTCTATTCCGGAAACCCCAACTACAAACGCATGTACTGTAAGTCTTTTGATTCAACTTCAGAAATTTGTTGGATAAGTAGTAAATTTGAACTTGTTTTACTTGTGGAAAATTGATTAAAGAAGCTCCTATAATAAATCTTTAATAAAAAGTAAAACTCATCAAAATATTTTTAGTACAATAATATTATTTCTGCTTTTTTTATTTTTTTAATAATTTAAGTGATGAGCAAAAATGTCATTTAGTATTGTTTGACTATTGAACGTGGTTTTCCAAGGGGGTAAATGTAATTTTTAATTATAATGGGTTAGGCGTTTGTAATTTCAATTACAAGATGGTAAGTTTGTGTAATTACATATTATAGCAGCGGGTGTTGCTGTAACTTTTTTATGACGTGAGTTTCGCATGCAAATGAATTAAGTGCACTATTTTATATGACTAACTTATATTTGAGTGCATTGTATTTATCATAGTGAGTTTATTCTGATTAGAGAATTATATTTGTATGCTTTAGAGTGCTATACGCGCAAAGCATGTGACAAAAGTATATTTGAAGCACTCAAATTAGTACTAAAGAAAAACCATGGACTTTGGAATTTGTTTCAAAGGACATCACTCGATTTTGAATAACTGAGCGGGAAGATCATACGTCCATAAATGAATGGATTTTCGATCTTGGTGGAGGAGCTATTTCATGGAGCTCTAAGTAGCAGACGTGCACTTGTTTCAAGTAGTTAAGAGGCTGAATGGCTAATGAATTTGTTAATTGAAACTCCGGTATAGCCAAAGCTGATGCCATCAATATCGATTCGTTGTGACAGTGAGGCCACACTGTCGAGAGCTTATATTTTATAAGGTGACTAATGGAAAGTCCAGACATATTGGACTATAAGGCATAGCTATGTGAGACAATTACTAGTTCATAGAGTAATTACAATTGATTTTGTACGGTCTTTTGAAAATTTAGCGGATCCTTTGACGAAAGGATTGACAAGAGACTTGGTACAAAATATTGCCAAAGGGATGGAACTTAAGCCCATATTATTGGACCACCAATGATGGAAACTCATTTCCATCTCAAAATATCGAGAACCAAAATTCAATGAGCAAAGTACATCATATGAAGTGGTTGAAGCACTAATATTATTATTCATCCCGAGGAAAATAGTGCTTGTACCTGTAATGTTAAAGGAATATTGAGTTTTATACTCTTAATAGATTTATAACACATGTGTGTTAAGTGCTTTTATTACGGGGGTGCTTTCGATAAATCTACCTATGTGAGTGTCGAAGGTGGTGCCACCTTCTATGAGTTAAGGATTTAACTCTAGAGTACTCATGAAACAGGATATAGACACAAGGCCAATCCAAGTGTCGGCTTTTTGAATACTCAAGATTATTGGATATATGTGTCTTTCCCGGTTTTTCATATAGGAAGTTAGTTCAAAGACAAGTCTACCATTCTTTCTGACTAACTTTGAAATGCTTTCACTAAGTAATGGTTCAAGTCGTGAGACACTGTTATCTATGCACATAGTCGTAGGCTCTTATATTCACATACTTATAGATAGTATATATTTAATTTTGAAAATGGTGGAGGATTGTTAGATAATTTTCAATATTAATATTAATGTTAATTTATATTTACATAGTTGTCATTTATTTTCCAAGAGTTGAATTTCTTAAAAGTTGCAACTCTTTGTGAAATTATTTGAAATTTGAAAATCAGAAATTAAACGTTGGAACTCTTCTCCAAATTTCATCTTTCTCTGAAAAGGTGCTTCCATTTTCATGTCATCTGTACAAAGGTGTGAATATATCTATATATACATAGATGATGGAACGGATGGAGGCACAAAAGTTTCTGCTTTATTGGTGCTGTAAGCAGAGCACTAAAACACAAAATTCTATTGATATACCAACATTGAATATATAATCCTCGTTACCTCGTATTTAGTATGTGTGCAAAGTCATGGGGCTCTTAGAGTGCCTCGTATACGAGGGAACGAGGTAGATTGCATATCAGGTCCCTAACATAATGGTATTTGCACTACACTCCAAGATTCGCGTGTTTTTGTTAATCCGGGTAGGGTCGATCCGTGACCCAACCCTACGATGGTCAATCGGTGGCATCCATCAAACACACGTGTAAGGGATCCACAGGCAAGACGTCCCATCTGTCATTCACTCTACAGTATAGAGTGGAAACTCTATAAATACCATCATTTGTGAAGTTTTACGGACGGATAATTGGAGCAATAAATACTACAAATCATATATTGTATAGCTCGGGTTATTCGTAGACTTGAGAGTACGATCCTAGAATATAAATATCAGATACCTTTGTAATACGAACCATAGATATTACAATAGCTTTGTTTGAACTACGTTTAGACTTGATCCTTTAAAGGTACGTAGGCAGCTCGGTAGTATTCGAGTGCAGTCTATAATCTTGAGAGTACGTTTGTTGGTCCGTATTTGAGGTCTTCTTGATTGTAATAGTGTAGGGTAAAATCCGTGCTAGATCATCTATCATTCAATTTTCTTGTTTACTATATTGCTATGAAAGTCCCATTTCCACCGAGTTATAAAATTACATTCACGCATCGTTGGCCTATATTTTAATTTTGAGTATTCGGGTTTCTCTTCGAAAGTGCAATTCGCAGTCAAACAACAGTTTTTGTAACTGGGCTCCATTGTATCCTGGGACAACTTCGCTACATAACTCGTTTGCACTCTGTAGGGGGCGAATATTGTCTTGAAGAAAGCGTAAGTTTTATGTGCCTTGGAGGTTATACGAAATTTTATTCGAAGCTAATGCCTATATTACATATTATATTGCTCCTATAAAAAATAGAAAAACATGTGTTCTTCTGTATTACGTTGATCCTATAAAATCCACATTCATCTCAATATTACCATCTCCATTTTAGTAGTATGTATGAAAAACTTTTGTTAACAAAAGTCAACCTCAGAAAGAGTTTTCAAAATTATTCTCACGATTATAGTTGCTCAAGATATTTTGAATATCAAATCCGTTGGAATTTCCTAAGCAAGTGATGACAATTAATACCAACTTTTAGCTTCGTAAGTCTGATGAACCATAATTCTATATACAATTTTTATAAGTAGCTTTCATTCTAAGCAATCGATGAGATGATTAAGAAAATTTCGACACTCTTTTGTTGATAACTACATTCATTTTTTGCATCTTATCGGTTAAAGATAAAAAGAAACACAACACAAACAACCAGATGTTTAATGAGGGGAAGAGACAAATGAAATCTCAAGAAGAAAAAGGTAAAAAAATTCTTTACTCACACACACAAAAAAAATCACGAGTCGTGAAGGTCAAACCAAAAAAAAGGCTAATAACATGAACTTAAATTAATCACAATTAATGGCTTAACAATTTATTTAGTTTGGATGTTCAATAATTTGGGTTCTTTAAATATTTTATTTATCATCTGTAGTGATAATTTTTTTAATCGCATTATAAGATTTTAATTATTTATTCAATCAATTATAAGCTTTCAATGATTTTAGAAAGGCCCAATATTTTACCATCTTTATTTATAAAAATATCATGAGTAGTACTAGAGGAACATTTAATTGGAATATCACCAAAATTTAAAAGTGTTACCAATTAAAAACTAAATTACGATGAAATCAAGATTCAAATTAAGAAATAAAATAATTTTCTCCATCATATTTTTCTTTTATTTCGCATAAGGGTACATACTATTTACTGCACGCTTACGTATATATTCAGTAGTAAATACTAAATACACTATTTTTAAAAAAAAAAACAAAAAAAACTCAGACCTCTCATATTGATGATACTTTTTGAAATCTTATACATTTTTATTCATCCATTAGGTCAAAAAAAAATTATGTAATCTTTGTCCAAGAAAGAACCTCAAAACACATGCATCGTTGCGCATGCTCTTAACTAGTACTTTAAACATCACACCAGCAGTCTCAAGTCCTGGCTCGGAGAAATGAATCCTGACCAAGTACCAGAGTCCTACATCCACAGATATTTTCCAGGTAATATTATTGTTCATCTTGTTTGCTTTTCGGTTATTAACCGTTTCCCACATCCCAAAGATGTCACTAATATCACCAGCTGAAGACGTTACAGAATCCTGTTTAATATTTCGTCGGTGGAATATTTCAAGTGCAGTGCTGTTATCGACATTTATCAGAGACTCTTGACCAACCACTTGAAGCACTCCTCCATGAAAATAAGAAAGACTTGGGGGCACTGAGATGATTTGAATACCATTTATGAAAGCATATGATTGACTATTTGCAGGAGAGAAAATTATATTGAATCCTTGATTTTCTTGTATGTTTATACAGAATTCCTTGGTAAAGGAATCCACACCAAGAGCATCAGCTGTAAGAGAAGCACTAAAGTTGCTGAGGAGAGTAAACGGACCGACTTCAACACTGAATAAATCCTTGAACCTTTTATAGCCTTTATATGGAGCCGGATTAAAGTGGAGCCAGAGAATTTTCTGACCTGGATTCATTTTAAAAAATTCATACGCAAATTGGGAACGGGAGATTCTTGCCGTTTTGTGGGGAACTGGATCGGAAGAGATATGGACGAGACTTGAGGTGGTTGATGAGCCCTTTATTTGTAGCAAGGAAGAAGTTTTTGACTGGACATAGAGGTGGTTGATGAGCCCTTTATTTGCCCCTTATAACTTTAACCTAAATTCTAACTTGTTTCATAGCATCCATAGAGTTCTATTCGGTCAACCAAGAACACATCCTAAATTCTAACTTGTTTCATAAAATATAAATGCAAGTTCTAGTATTTTTATGAATGCGATGTTTTGTTTTTCAAGTTACAAATGCATACAATTGTTTTTTTTTTTCAAATATACACTTAGATTAGGAACATATATACTTGATGTGTATCCATGAATTGTAATAGAGGATGAGACATGGAAACACAAGATCTTCAATAAGCTAAACTAGCTAGTATAAGATGATAGTCTGAACTATTTTCCTATTCTAATTCCCAGAGCGTTGAGGTTTTAGGAGAGAAAGGACTTCATAAGTTCGGTGTTTCGGTAGGAGTCCCAGATTGAGCATTCAACAGGGACCGGAGAGCTATTACGACAAGGCTCATGCTTGGACGGAACTCAGCTTCATGTTGGATGCACATGGCAGCAATTGCAGCCATCTGGTTTAAGAAAAATATTCATAATCATTAAGCAAGCTTTAAATCTTTATATTTATGATATTACATATAAATGGAAGTACAAAAAGATAGTTCTATGCGTTATGTAGTAGCAGCATGCCACACTATTAGATGCGTCTCATCCAAAAACAAGTCATTTATATGGAAGGAACAAAAATTCAGCTTAAAAATAGATTATTTAGCAAATTAAACAACCCATTTACCTTTGCAACTGCCTTAAGAGGGTATTCTCCGTTCAGTCTGGGATCAACACATTGATTTATCTTGTCTTGACTGAGTATTGGTGTTGCCTGGATTTATTTGGTGCATTAATCAGTTTATAGTATATATACATATAATATACTGTAGGAAAATTGCATACCCATGTCACAAGACTTTGCTGTCCCCTTGGCCGTGTAATATCAGTTGGCTTACGGCCGGTCAAGAGTTCCAGGAGTACCACACCAAAGCTGTAAACATCACTCTTAAAACTTTTCTGGCCAGCCATCACGTATCTGCCACCCAAAATTCAAAAAAAAAAAAAACAGAGAGAGAGAGAGAGAGATAAAGAACAAATGAAAATAAACCCAAAAGTAGATAATTTTTTCTACAGTTGATGGACTCCAAAAAGGAAAGAAGAGAAGAAAAAAAAGCATACTCGGGAGCTTGATATCCATAAATCCCAAGAGCACGAGGGGAAAGAAGACGAGCTTCCATGTAAGAGATTTGATTTGACAACTCAAAACCAGTGATCTTAGCAACATCATCATCGAAAAGCATAACATTGCTGGACATGAGGTCAGAATGAATAATACAAGGTTGTGCCTCCTCATGCAAATATCTTAATCCTTTTGCAGCCCCAACAGCAATTTTCACTCTCTGGGACCATGACAGAGCCGGACCTGGCTGTGCACCTTTGATGCCTGTTTGTTATATATTAAAAATAAATATAATTAGTTGCATATCAGATAAAAATCTTGATGAAATAATATTAAGATGGGCATATCCCCGACTGAGTGAAAGCAAAATTTATAAACTATACGATTAATTACACTAACCACCTCTCTTATTTAGTGTAATTAAACCCACTTATTTTGGGCCCATAAAAAATAACTAGGCCTGTCAATCGGGCTTTATGAGCCAAGCTTCAGCTCGCTCAAACTCAAATATCATCGGGCCTATCGACCATAAGCTCAAACTCAGCCCATATTATTTTTCTTTGTCTCAGCCAGTGTTTTAAAAGGCAGTCTTGGGGCGCGCCCCGGGGCGTACGCCCTAGGCGGGGCGTTCGTAAAACGCCCGGGGCAATATGAGGGGGGCGTAACCCCTCATGGGCATACGCCCAGGGCGAAAATGCGCCCAGTCCTTGGGCATACGCCCAATGTATTTCATGTCCATACGGTATGATTTTAGGCATAAATTGATTGTTTTTCCAATTTTCAATCTAAAACCCACTTAAACTTTTTGCACATTTTATTCTTTTAGTAAAAACTCATGGCCCACTTATTCAATTAAATCAAACATTAAAGAAAAAATAAGCTGCAAGAGCAACGCAGCTTAATGCTCGAGTATTGAGAGCCGAAGATGAAGATAATGATCTTAATGATGAGACTTTTGATAGTGATTGAGTAAATTAGTGCTCGTTAACTATTATTTTAAATCTTTATTTTGCGTAACGCTAGAATTTGAAACAATTATTTGTCTATCTTGATTGTTTTCTGCAAGAGTTGAGATTGGACTTTTAGTTTGCATGGTTTAATATATTATTATTTTTAACTTTCTCTATCTTATTTTTTTACTTAATTCTATCTTTCAATTTTATAATTTTTCGCTAATTTAAATTAATTCTTAACATTATATTATAGTTTTTAATACTAAAAAAGCAAAATTCGCGGGGCATACGCCCCGTGCCTCGGGGCTTACACCCCGCCTTGTGGGACATAAAATGCCCCGCTCCGTGCCTTCGCCTTTTAAAACACTGGGCTCAGCCCAAACTCAGCTCACATATTTACACGAGCTTTAGGCTTATTTCGGGCCGGCTCACAATTTTTTTTTATTTCAATGAAATGTATACGGGATAGTAATTTCACATAGTCTAATGAGATTATACTAATGAAATATAAATTTCAAATGTGTAATCAAACCATGACCATAAGCAATACTTTGAATTCAAAACTCATACTAAAATAATACTAATAAAAAAAGAAAAAACACAAAAAAATCAAACAAAAAATAAAACAGCAAGTAAATATTAACCTGCAATTGATTTATATGTGTACAAAAAGAAGACAAAGAGGGGTGGTTTTTAGTGAACACTTTTATACATTTTGTAAACTTATGAATACATCTATATTGTTTTAGTATTTTTCTCAAGAAAAATACATTGAGCACTTGTTTTGATCTATTTTTTTTATTGAATATTCTGTTCTAATAAATCTCATATCAATGAAACAAATATATACATCGAAATGCATAAGCTTAGAGAGTAATTACAAAATGAAGTATCAAGTGAAAAATTTATTCAAATGGCTTTAAAAAGATTGTAAAAACTTCAAAAATCCAACTCCAAATACCCCACTTCAAAGATTGCTAAATCCTAATGTTCTATAGAATTACTACTCATAAAATTAAAAGAATATTTAAAAATAATAGTAAAAATTATCTCCATGAATAAATCCCAAGAATGCTTAGAGGAATTTGACAATATAATTAATCTAACTTGTTTGTTGAATTCTCACTAAAATTGAAAACCCACTAAAATTTTGATTCACATGACCCTTCAATCTTCATTTTTTTTTTGTCTGTAGCCCAAGGAGTTGGTTAACCCACTTCACAAATATTATTTTTCAGGTACCAAAATTCTCTTTCTTTGTTAAATCACTAATGAAATATCTTGATTCTTGGAAGACAAAATGATTAATTAGAACTTAGAAGGCCATCAAGCATCAGTCATTGATCTGGACGGCTAGAAGTCAGCTAGCAATTAACCTTTGCACATAAAACAATGTTTAGTTATTTTATAATAGTAAAGTATAAAAATTTAGAATGTTTGTGATACACTGATATATATATATATATATATATATATATATATATTGAACTTTAAACTAGTCGGGCTTAATTCGGGTTGAGCCGTGTTAAGCTCAGGCTCGGCTCACAAATTAATATGGTTACATCTAAAGGCTCAAACTCGGCCCTGCTCATATTCAATTAAGCTCGGCTCATATATAAGCGGGCCGAGCCATCGAGCTTCGGGCAGGCCCGGATCAATTGACAGTCCTAAAAACAACCCCATCTTATAATAAAACCTTACAATCGCTCCCTTTTGTTAAAAAACTAACTGAATTTGTTGACATCATCAAAAAATATTTTCATATTTTGTCCTTCTCTTAATCAACTACTTTTCTTTGACCAACACACCCTCAGAGGGTGTGAATGTAATTTTAAAGATGATGTAATTGTAACTTTCAATCTTTAAATACATGATTTTGTAAAAAGAACATGTTAACATCTTAATAATGTAGTGCAAATTCCGATTTAGCTAATTTGAGACGATTCAAATGAATTTAACTAATCAATTAAAGAAAACACTCGGTAAAATTGTGATGTGGGCCAAAATAACATATGCTGAATATTTTGATTTGGCTAGATTGTTTTACAAATTGATTTTCGTTTAGGAGAACCAGTAAACAATCTTTTAACAAATATTAAAGAAAACATTAAAATAAATAGTCAAATCTCATTAAAAAGTAAAAATATCAATGAAAATTATATAAAAATGAAATTTGTATTTGGTCCAATACAGTGAGACAAAGGAATACTAATTGAACTGAATACCAAATTTTTAGAGAATGAAAATATATACTGAGTTAGGATAATCTTAAGAGCAATATCACGTTTGACTAATATCAGTTAGTCGTAGGTAGGTGAATGTAAAGTTTTATTATAAGATGAGGTCCGTTATATGCTCTAAATAAACGGGCTAGAATGTAATTACACTAAATAAGGAGGGTAGTTAGTGTAATTAATCAGTTTTCATTATTTTTTGAAATGAGGTTAAGATTGTCATTTTACACATTCCGTCACGCTTGACTAACGGTTGTTAGTGAGAGGGGTCAATCAATGTAAAACTTTATTACAAGAAGGGTGTCTGTTATGAGCCCAAAATAAGCGGGCTGGGTCGTGATTACACTAAATAAGATGCATAGGTAGTGTAGCTAGCCCTATAATAAATTGGAGCAACGTCTATCAACTTCATCACAAATATCCTAAAAGAATGTCAAAAGGAGTAGCTTCATTGTGACAAAATTAAGACGAACTCACCATTAAGAATGTCATGTAGGGACCCATGTGGAGCATACTCGTAAGCTAAGACTCGTAGACCACCATCCACACAATAACCAAGTAGCTCAACCACATTTTCGTGCTTTGCGTTGGGCATCTTTGAAACCTGAAAAAGCATATATTGAATAACATATATTGTTATGGAAAGTTATACTTTATGCTGCTATATCAACACACATAGTGTTATGGAGAAACCTGTGCTATAAATTCATGGTCTGGATTCTTGCTGGAGTCTAACATTATAATTGATGTGTCCCGTCCACTTCTTAAGACTCCATGATATACTTTTCCATAAAACCCCTCACCATTAAAGGACTTTGAACCAAAATTATCAGTAATGTCCTTCAATTCATCTACTGGAATGACAGGGACATTAATCGGCTGCATTGTAATAGTTTGTTCATCTGTCTGTTTGTCCGTTTGTTCGCGCATCTGTTTGACCGTTTGTTCGTCCATCTGTTTGTCTGTTTGTGCTGTTTCTGTGGTAAGATAGGCTGCAGGATTTCCTAAAGAAAATCTCTGATAAGTTCAATTATGGTAAATAAGAAATCTTTAAGCTTTAATCAAGAAGTTGTTAAAGAATGGCTCTTTCAAAAGAAGAGCAAAGAATCCCACATAGGAAAACATTAGAAGTGATGGGCTCATTTGTTGTATAAAAGGAGCCCACCTCTTCACTTTGTAAATCATCCCAAATTGCCTAAGTCTTTTAGCAATTTCTTCTTTCTTCCTCTATAGTTTGTAATAGTTTCACTTTAGTCATTTAGTGAAATATTTTGGTGGGGTCCGAGGACGTAGGCTAAATTAGCCGAACCTCGTTAAATTTGGTGTTCTTTATTTTGTGCTATTCTTCAAGTAGCCATTGTTAGTTATAGTAGTAGTGTTATATTGTGCTATTAAATTCGTCTAGTTAATTCTGTCGAGGAGGTTGGGTTTTAAGCGCGACCGTTGTGACGCCTCCAATCTTTCCTGGGAATTAAATCTAGTGTGGTTTTCTAGTACAATATTTCCCTCGCTATTTCTATATTTGGTGGAATATGACTCTGAGTTCCACAACTGGTATCAGAGCTCGGGTATTCTGAGTATGCTCTGTGGTCGCAGTTTAATCTGATCTTCCACATCAGAAAAGTTTTGCCTGGCTATTTGGCTTTCGCATTTGGAGGGCTATTGAAGAATAATTTGTAACCAAAAATGGAAGTTACCTCAAAAGCATCGTCGTCGTCCATTTGGGCGAGAACCACTGTGGCGAATACACGATTGGCAGTGGAGTCTTTTGATGGCACAGGCCATTTTGGTATGTGGCAAAGCGAAGTTGTAGACGCACTCTTTCAACAAGGTCTATACTTAGCTATTGAAGAAAAGAAACCAAATGATATAGAGGAAAAAGAACGGAAATCTGGATGAGAAGGATTTGGCTCTGATGTTGCTGGGATCCCTTCCTGAGGAGTTTGAGTTTCTTGAAACCACTCTACTTCACGGGAAGGCTGCTGATGTATCTCTTAGAGAAGTTTGTGCTGCCCTATACAGTTATGAACTGAGAAGGACAAGCAAGTTTGTTCAGGCGGAGATGTAGAAGTTTTGTTCATCAGAGGTCGTTCACAAAACAAAAGGAGTGAAATACTCCAAATTGGAGTTTTGTGAACTTTGTGTTCGTGGGAAACAGACAAGGGTTAAATTTGGAACAGCAATCCATAATACTGATGGTATCTTGGATTATGTTCATTCGGATGTGTGGGTCCCTCAAAAACGATTTCTTTGGGAGGGAAGCACTATTTTGTAACCTTTGTTGATGATTTTTCCCAGAAAGTTTGGGTGTATACGATGAAGACAAAGGATGAAGTGTTTGAGGTATTCCTTAATTGGAAAAAGATGGTGGAAACTCAGACTGATAAAAAGGTCAAACGTCTCCGTACAGACAATGGTGGAGAATTTAGGAGTGGTCCATTTCAGAAATTTTGTGAGGATGAAGGCATTGTCAGACACTTCACTGTCAGACATACACCACAACAGAACGGAGTGGCAGAACGCATGAATCGGACTTTGCTGGAGAAAGTTCGGTGTTTGTTATCCAATGCTGGGTTGGGTAAAGAATTTTGGGCTGAGGTTGTGACATATGCGTGTCATCTCGTTAATCGTCTACCATCTACTGCTATTGATGGAAAAACACCATTTGAAAAATGGTTTGGAAAGCCTGCTGCTGATTATGATTCCTTACATGTGTTTGGTTCCGCTGCATATTATCATGTTAAGGAATTAAAGTTGGATCCTAGAGCAAAGAAAGTTGTGTTCATGGGGATCACCTCTGGTATAAAAGGCTATCGCCTTTGGTGTCCAGATAGTGAAATAATCTTTAGCAGGGATGTCACCTTTGATGAATCTACCGTGTTGGAAAAGGTGAATGCAGAACAGCAGGATGGTACTCCTAAACAGGTGGAGTTTGAAAAGTTTGTTGGCCCAGCAGATCAAGAAACTCTTGATCATTCTCCTATGGTAGAAGGAGATTTTGAAGAAGAGGAAGTTCAACCCCAAGAACTTCCACAGCAACTTGAATCAATTGCAACTAGCAAGCCAAAGAGGACAATCAGAAAGCCTGCTCGCTTTGATGATATGGTGGCTTGTGCATCTGCAATTGCCGCTGATGATGTTCCTACCACTTATATTGAAGCAGTCAAAGGACCAGAGAAAGATAAGTGGAGGATTGCCATGAGTGAAGAAATGCAGTCCCTTCATAAGAATCGAACATGGGAACTGGCCAGTCTCCCGAAGGGAACGAAGGCAATTGGATGCAAATGGGTATTTGCAAAGAAAGAAGGATTTCCTAGCCAAGGTGATGTTCGCTACAAAGCCAGATTGGTGGCCAAAGGTTACGCTCAGAAGGAGGGCATTGAGGTATTTTCTCCAGTTGTAAAACACTCCTCCATTAGAATTTTGTTGGCTTTGGTAGCACAATTGGATTTTGAACTAGTTCAGTTGGATGTAAAACTGCATTTTTACATGGAGACTTGGAAGAGGAAATCTATATGACTCAGCCAGAGGGATTCAAAGTTGCTGAAAATGAAAATTTGGTTGGTAAACTTCAAAAATCGTTGTACGGATTGAAGCAATCTCCGAGGCAGTGGTCCAAGCGATTTGACAAGTTTATGATGGGAATTGGGTACACAAGAAGCGCATACGATCATTGTGTGTATTTGCATAAGCTACAAGATGGATCCTTCATATATCTTCTTCTGTATGTTGATGATATGTTGACTGCCTCCCCGAGTCTAATAGAAATTGAGAAGTTGAAGACTCATTTGAAAAGGGAGTTCGAGATGAAGGATCTTGGTGAGGCGAAGAAGATTCTCGGCATGGAGATTTTCAGAGATAGAAAATTGAGGAGGCTTTGTTTGACTCAGAAACAATATCTGAGTAGGATGTTGAGGCGTTTTGGCATTGATGAAAAGTCGAAACCAGTTAGTACTCCGCTTGCTCCTCATTTTAAGCTTAGCGCCGCTTTGTCACCGAAATCTGATGCAGAATGGGAATACATGTCAAAAGTACCGTATGCAAATGATGTTGGTAGCTTGATGTATGCTATGGTGTGTACGAGGCCTGATATTTCCCAAACAGTGGGGGTTGTGAGCAGGTATATGCATGATCCTGGAAAGGAACATTGGCAAGCTGTGAAATGGATTTTGTGATACATCCATGACACAGCTGATGTTGGTTTGATATTTGAGCGGGAACATAGTCAGTATGTAGTCGGATATTGCGATTCAGGCTATGCTGGTGATTTAGATAAGCGTAGATCAACTACAGGCTACGTATTTACTCTTGCTAAAGCACCAGTCAGTTGGAAGTCTACCTTACAGTCAACGGTTGCTCTGTCTACTACGGAAGCAGAGTATATGGCAATTTCAGAGGCTGTAAAGGAAGCAATTTGGCTTCAAGGGTTGCTTGGTGAACTAGGAATTGGACAAAAGTATGTCAAAATTCATTGTGATAGTCAAAGTGCTATCCATTTAGCAAAGAACCAAGTTTATCATGCAAGGACGAAGCACATTGATGTTCGGTATCACTTCATAAGAGAGATACTTGAAGAAGATGGAGTCAGAATCGAGAAGATCCATACTACTGAGAATCCTGCTGATATGTTGACAAAAGTTGTGACTGCAATCAAGTTCAAATTTTGTTTGGACTTGATCAACATTGTCAAAGTTTGAAGATTGATTTTGGTGACCCCGTTTGACGAGGAGATTGAAGATTTTGAAATTCGCCAAGGTGGAGATTTGTTAAAGAATGGCTCTTTCAAAAGAAGAGCAAAGAATCCCACATAGGAAAACATTAGAAGTGATGGGCTCATTTGTTGTATAAAAGGAGCCCACCTCTTCACTTTGTAAATCATCCCAAATTGCCTAAGTCTTTTAGCAATTTCTTCTTTCTTCCTCTATAGTTTGTAATAGTTTCACTTTAGTCCTTTAGTGAAATATTTTGGTGGGGTCCGAGGACGTAGGCTAAATTAGCCAAACCTCGTTAAATTTGGTGTTCTTTATTTTGTGCTATTCTTCAAGTAGCCATTGTTAGTTATAGTAGTAGTGTTATATTGTGCTATTAAATTCGTCTAGTTAATTCTGTCGAGGAGGTTGGGTTTTAAGCGCGACCGTTGTGACGCCTCCAATCTTTCCTGGGAATTAAATCTAGTGTGGTTTTCTAGTACAATATTTCCCTCGCTATTTCTATATTTGGTGGAATATGACTCTGAGTTCCACAACAGAATTAAGTCAGCGAAGGAGCAGACATGGTAATAACTGCTTGAGTTTCATAGTCAAAGACAAGTTCAAGAGCACTTAAAGCAATTCTCAAGCATCTTAGACACTTCGAAAAACATAAGATACAGTAGACCATGAAGGTCTGAACATCAAAAGATGAGTTTCTAAGATTTGTATTGACAAATGAATTTGAACCTGATAATAACAATTCATTTTTTGTGGGTGTTTTAACTCTCTTCCAAAATACATCCCAGAGCCAAAATCGTGATGGCTTATCTTTTCTTCCTGATTTCTTAGCAGTAAGCACTTTGTTGTTAGCAAATATAGCGGATGCAAGATTCTGCACATCTTTGGAGGCCATCCTGAGTTGCCCATTGTTGACTGGTAAGTTAGTTTCATTACGAATATCATCACCCAAATGACTTGTTATTCTGTTCGATACCAGTGATTTTATACTGTCTTGCTGCTCAAGTGCAAACTCAAGTTGTAGCACGACTTGAGCCATTGTTGGCCGTTTCTTTGGTTCTTCATGCAAGCATTTTTCAGCAACACCCACAAATGCCTTTAGGCTATCTATTGAGATTTCGCCCCTCAAATTTGTAGCTACAATCTCACCAATTTTACCCTTGACATTTGTGCTGCCATGGCTCTCTAACTTGCTTATATTTTCATGTTTTGCCAAGCCAAAATCTGAAACTTTAACTATGAAGTTTTCATCCAGCAGAATATTTGAAGTCTTTACATTGCGATCTATGAGTGAGTGTCCGGTGTGAAGATAGTCCAGCCCTTGACCAGCTCCAATGCATATATTGAGGCGTTGCTTCCACATTAGAGATGAACTGTTCTCATTGTTCCTTGCAAGTTTGTAAAGGTGGTCAGCTAGAGTGCCACATGCAATGACTCATAAACAAGAATCATTTCCCTATGCTTATTGCAGTAGCCAATCAGAGAGACTAGATTAACATGCCAGAGCTCAGTTAGTGTTTCAATCTCTGTCAAAAACTCATGCGTTCCTTGATTGGAATTTGATTTTAACCGCTTTATGGCCACAACCATAGTCTTTTGCCCATTATCAATGAGGCCTTTGTAAACTTTACCAAACCCACCCCTTCCAATGAGATGTGCATCACTGAAATCTCTAGTGGCAAGTTGGAGCTCAGCTAGTGAAAACCGACGACAAAGCTGCTCAGCCCGCGCTGATGGATTGTTTTCCTCCTCTATACAACTAGCTTCCCGGATTTGTACTAAAGTATGAATTACAATGTTTACCAGAGCAAGTATTGCAATTGCAATAGTTGCAATCACGTTTCTGTGACCAAGAACTCGGAGTAAGTTCTGGATAGTACCGTGTACTGAATCCCGTGTTGAAGGCAATGGATTTGGACTGGCGAGGCTATTTTCAAGGTTGCTCAACTTCATTATTTCAAATCCTTTAATAGGTCCATATCCATCGACGAATTCATCGTTTGATTGCAGGCAAATCAAGAGATTGTGTTTACCCTCATGTTTGCACCCTTTTATCATCACTATGTAGTCCCGAAAGCAGGGAATGCTGTTATCTTCAATGCGTTCGCTGACTGTGCCAATATTATTAGTATTAGCAATCATTTCATTAATGTACACTTTAAACATCAAACCAGCAGTCTCTGTCATCTTGAATCCTAGCTTGAAAAAATGAAGCCTGATTAAGTACCTGAATCCCACATCTACAGATACTCCCCAGGTATTATTTTTTGCTTTTCAATTATTAACTGTTTCCCACATCCCAAACATGCCACTAGTAGAAGAATCAGAATCCTGTTTAACATTTTGTTGGTGGATTATTTCAAGTGCATTGCTGTTATGAACATGTACCAGAGACTTTTCACCAACCACTAGAAGCACTCCTCCATTAACGTCTCCTCTGTTAAAATAAGACAGACTGGTGGGCACTGGGATGATCTCGATCCCGTTTATGAAAGCATACGATTGACTATTTTCAGGAGAGAAAATTATATTCAAATCTTGATTTTCTTGTATGTTTATACAAAATTCCTTGGTAAAAGAGTCCACACCAAGAGCATCAGCAGTGAGGGAGGCGCTAAAGTTGCTGAGCAGGGTGAAAGGACCGGATTCAACAGTGAATAAATCCTTGAACCTTTTAAAGCCTTTATATGGAGCCGGATTAAAGTGAAGCCGGAGAATTTTCTCACTGGATTGACTCGAAAAAATGCATATGAGAATTGGGAGTGAGAGATTCTTGCTGTTTTGTAGGGAACTGGATCAGTAGAGATATGGACGATTGTTGAGGTGGTTGATGAGCCCTTTATTTTCAGCAAGGAAGAAGTTTTTGGGTGTGTATCTCCTTGCCACTCCTGGCCATTGTGTGCTGCGGAAGTGCCACTTGAGCCGCAATTAATTGAAACATCGCCTGTGAAGTGATGATCAGTTGAAATATTACTAGTGTCTGCAAATATTTTCAGGAAGCTGAAAAATAGCAAGGCAATCGAAATTGGATATAGATTCATGCTTCAAGCTGTTTTTTTCTGTAGTAAACCAGAAGAAAGATAGGTATTCAGGACTGAATTAGCTGTGATGACTTTCTTGTCACCAAGGTCATTTCCCAAGCAGTAACAATAGAGTTAAAATAGAAAAAACTTACGCGTCTTTGTTTAATATGTTAATTCGTTGTTGAACCATTCTTATATTGTTGCTTGATCTTTGGTTGGGAAGACAACTTGAGAGAGACGACGACTAAAGCATTTTCCGGTCTTTGTAAAATTACATATCATACTATAATCTATCCAACAACTATTTCTACCAACCAAATTATTAAATGACTGCATCCTGTTGACACAAAAATTAACATCAACATATCAATCCGCTCTATCCCATTTTCTCATCCTATAAGCCAACATTTAATTGTTTTTCAACTCAATTCCTCTCATTTCAACTCTTTGATTGTTGATTGGAACCATTTTATCCGAATTCGGCTTGATTATTGCTTGATTTGATGTACAAACAATGTTTCCAGTTGCAGGAGATTGTTCTCCACGTCTTTGTTATCTGGTGTAGTTCAATTTCAGATCTGCTGATTTTGTTTTGGGGTTTATGTAATTTGAGTTCGTGCTAAGTAGAATTTCATTTTGGATGTGTTTGATGTGGTGATTGCAGTTGACTAGCATAGGGATCAATCCGCAGTTCATTACTTTTACGAATGTGACTATGGAATTATCCAATTCATTAATGAATTTATTTACTACATGGGTTTTGGATGGTGGTGACTGGTGATTCTTATTTCATGTTAAGCCTCTTGAAATTTTCCCAGTTAATGGTGATGCAGCTGCAGCTGTAGATCTCAGTCGAAATTTTCGTGATTTAATATAATACATCATTTTTAATCTTTTCATAATTCATACCTTAATCTTTAATGAAATCTAATGAATAATATGTCCTAAATATTGTTAATTTCGTTTGTGTATTCTTTGTCACCATGAGTGGCTAAGACTCCTCGCGTAATTAATTTTAATTTACGTGACTTCGGCCTTCTCAGTGTAAGCTGCACAGATGACTTCTCAAGTCCAAAATGTCCTCAATTTTTTATTATATAAGAAAAGCTGGCTAAATACTTCCCTTCGGGTGTGCTCGAATCCTTCTTTAGTTTTACTTTTTTCGTCCTTTTTTACTTCTATATGAGCTCTAGAATGGTACTCATTTAATTAAGATGTCTTTTTGAGATATTTATCATGGATACAGTTGTTTCATATTAATCGAAGCATTTGCCAACAGAATATGAACCATGCCTGAATCAAAAGGCGTCACAAGGACAACTGCAGTCGAAGCCGAGGTATTGAAATTAGTATCAAAATGTTGCGATCCAAAGTTTGTGAGCACATCCCTCTTTTTCCTAAATTTGCATAGTTAGAATATTCGTTGTCTAATTTACCGTATGAAGAAATTTGTCTTCAGTTTTTATCTTGTAATTAACTTTCCCTAATTCATTTGCAACAGGACGGCGTCAAAAAGGGTACTGTAATATTTTTCTATCAGTTTGCGGTGTCAGTTCCTATTTTAGCGCGCTTGAGTTTTCTATTTCATTAATTCTTTGTTAGGCGAAGGCCTACTGCATTTTTATGACCCCCCTCCCCCATGTGTATAAAAAAAGCTAATTTGTACTGCAATCTTATTTTTGTTTTTTTTTTTTTGCAGTTCCAAAGAGTGATGTTCTATTGTTATATGTTTTTTTCGACTTCATGTAATTCTTAGTTTGTAATACACTTACATGTAGATATGAGTGTTTTCTGGGTTTGATGTATTGGTGAAATTTGTGAATAGAAGAAAGAAGTACCACTATAGTTAATTCGAAATGTGTAGTTGCTAATATGACAACTTTGTTGTGTGGAATTGCCAATTATACTTTATACATCATTGTGAGTGTGGTACAGTTGACAGTCAGTACACTGCTCCCAGTAATTGATTTATAAGACCTGTTCAGTCTAATTCCACGTTTTCTCGGTACAATGAATTATGAAGGAGGTGTTGGATTTTCAGCTCTTGAGCTATAAATGAGCTACTTGAGCATAAAAATTTTCATTCCTTTATGTGAAGTTTCCCAAATTGGTCAGCTTTTGTTTTTCTTTCCATAGTAAGGTTTCTGTCTTTTAAAAAAAAAAAATTATTACTGCCATTTGCTGTCCTTGGATGTGTGCTGTGTTTTTGGTTATGTTCCTTTTTATAGTTTCGGTCTTATTTTTAAAATAGCTATTTTAAATTTTTATTTATTGGGGGTCAAGGAAATTAATATTAGGCGTTTAGTACTAATTAATTTTGACAACAGGGAGATGGTCTATGTTGGGGTTAGATTTTGTATCTGTCAAATTAATTAACTTGCCCGTTGCTCACGGAGGAACCGTTGCATGTGGATGTAACCTCGCTTGATTGAGGAGTTTTTTGTTTTTACACCCTAACCTTTGCAAGTGTGGGATGCAGCGGTGGACATTTTGGGATCGAAAGTGATAGTGTTAGTGCCCGTCGAACCATTAATTTGCTTAGCCATCTAAACTGTAAACACTATGACACTCCCCTCCCACATTCGATGCCACCACCATCTGCTCTACCTCCCCAGATGCCTTTGCCATCTGGTTCCGGTACACCATCTGCACCTGTGGTTTTATACATATATAGATACAATACACAGATTTTTTATATTATAAATATATATTTTTTTATTATAAATTTAAAATTATAAAAATACTATATAATTATGAAAATTAAAATATATATTATATATATATATATATAAACTGGACCTTTGATCTCTATTAAAATGAATGGTTGATATTAATTTGATTAAATAAGATATCACTACTTAATCTCAACCGTTGATCTTTATCATTAGATCCAATGGTACTAGATGGAAGCAAAATGGTCTTATCAAGCAAAAATATCATACCATTCTCAAAATGCGCGAGTGACGTGCGTAGGGAGCTGAACTTCTTCATTATTTTTTACATAGGGGGTAAATTGCCTATTTTTATTTCATGGGGGTTTTTGTGCACTTTCGGAATTTCACGGAGCTAATTGCAATACCCCATATTTACTAATGAGTAACGAGTAGTGTAGTTCTTTTCTTACATGCCAAGCATTTATTTAGGCTAATTAGTAAGTACCACCAAGCTCTAGAAGAATAAAAATGTGTAGTAGTAGGGAATCTATTATGTTCGCCTTCCGAGGAATTAATTATTCTGTCTACTTAGCTTCATTTAGAGGAGCATCGACCGTACTGGCGGGATGAAAAGGAATTGAGTTGTGCATGTGCTTATTATTCACTGGATGACTAGAAGTATGACAAAATATCAAGAACATAAATATTTAAGAGCTTATTAGTTATAATTTATAAGCTATGATGCACCGATACGGACACGGTGACACGGACATTGCACGACACAGACACGGGAACGGCATTTAAAAAAAAATGCAAGCACGACACGGTTGCCCAAATTTTTTTTATATATAATTTTATAAATTTGTATTTTACTTGTTTCTTCGTAAAGTTATGTATATTGCAAATAATTCAACTACTTATCAATAACAAGCAAAATAAAAATATAAACTAATATAACAATAAACATGTTTTCAATCAAAAACATGATATACACAATACATATCAACAGACATTACTTCCCCGTTCAACATTCATATTTCCCACATAGTCAAAAATTTCAACTCTAATTTCTTCTCTCTGTCCCCTGCAACACAGTTTCATGATTCCCAATGGATCAAATCATTCCAAAAAAAGCCCTCACAAATATCAGGCAAAAACCCAACCTCTCTCTAGAAAGAAAGGCCCTAACCTAAGTATATGGTTTGATATTGCAGAATAGATGGTCTCAGCAACATATAATTCGCATAAACAACTATTAATACATTAATATAAGTTCTTCACAATCATCACCAAACTAATTAGCATAATAATTTCGAAATAATATAGATTTCTTCAATTTGGGGATTTAGGGTTTTGAATTTGTGAAATAGAGTTCAAAAGTAAGAATATAACCTGCGATTGTGGCTGCCGATGGAAACGAGCGACGGCAACGGCAACGCGATGGACGACGATGACGGCGACCGGTGACGGCTGATGGCGGAGAAGAAGAAGGATGAGAGAAGGACCAAGCGTGTTTTCTTTCTGCTGGTGTTGCTGCTGTTTTCTATGTTTCCTTTAAAAAATGGTAAGTTTTTATTTATAAATTTTGACACCCCAAAGTTTTAGTATATTATAAAAAGTGCCATCCGTGTCCCACTCTGGCCGTGTCCGACACGGTGTCCATTTTTTTTAAAAATTTTAATTAGGGACACAGGATAGCCGTGTTGACACGTGTCGGAGTCGTGTCCTGTCCGAACGCGCACGACACCGCCCGTCGTGATTTTTTGGAATGTCCGTGCATTATAGCTTATAAGCAACCTGATACGCCCATTTTTGGGCTTAGCTCTAAATTAAAATAGAATCAAATAAATAACCCATTGAGACACCCCAAAGGCCAAAAGCCCAATCATATTACAAATGAATCCGCGTTCAGTACACGGGTCAGATCGATTACAAATCCGACCCATGAAACCAAGAACATCAGGACTGCCCAAGTGTAGTGATCTGAAGTCCCACATGTCTAGCAGATATCTGTGCACGGTGTTATCTATAAATATCCTTCTGATGACAGAACAAGGGTGAGACAATCATTCCAAAAATCCTCTCTAAGCATTATGGAGAACATCACGACCTACCGACGTTGACCTAAAACTCTGAGTAGACCCCACATAAATCATACGAGGTTTGTGTCTGGAATGACTTTATTATTGAACTACGTAAGACTTGATCTTCATAATAGGCACGTAGGTAGCTCATCAATTAAGTGCAGTCTATATCTATCCTTCTTGAATTTGGACCTACCCTGACCCTCGACTGGTTAGGATTGTTTTCTCATACGAACACGACCCGGATCACAACCTAAAAGTGTTTGGATATTCTTGTCAAGAGGAGCTTATAATTTCCAAACTAAGATATTAGGATCTTATAAGTTCCATAATAAATAGTTGGGACATATCTTAACAAATTATAAACTCACAACACATACACCATGTTTATATACACACATTGCATGCATTTTACATACATTTATGCGCGCACACACACACACTCTTCACACATTTCACACATACTACACACATTCTCACACACAACACAATTTACACACACAACATTATAGTTATAGGAAAAATTTTCACATATATGATTAACATTTAATTAGCATAATATTTGACTTCCAAGTTTGCGAATATCAAACACTCAAAATTTCTTATAAGATTCAACATCTTATTTTATCTAAATACTTATAACTTATTTTTGAAATAAGATTTAACATCGTAGAAGCTCTTAAAACATCTTATAAAATGTTTATGTCATGCTTTTAGTCCAAGTTGACTGCAAAATTAAAGTAGTCTCTAGCTGCTTGGATGATTGAGAGCCTTCACCTACAATGAAAGCAGTTCCTCCACATGATTTGGTGTACGGACAAAGAGAAAAGCAGTCAATGAACTTTGTTATTTTGTTCCATTTTCCATGAATCTGTATTTGGAATTTTAGTGAACGTTCAGCTAGCAAATTGCGAGTGACTGAGTGTGATGTATAGTCTTTCTCTATACGTTTCTAGCACGACTAAGTAGATTAAAGATTAACGGATTTCCCCAAAAATGTTACATAATTTATTCATCATTAATTTCATTTGATTACTGAGTTGTGACATATTACTATACAAATATATAATAATAAATAGTATTAAGTAAAAAAAATTTATTATATTTATTGTATTCATCTCAAGTGGAGAACGGCTGATCAAATTTTTTACAGCAATGCCACACAGAATACGGTTAGTATGCCTACTTCTACCAGGAGTAGCGAGATTAACAATGAGGCAACAGAGATTCCACGAAATGTTGCAAAATTTGGACCGCCAGTGGGCCTCAGGTTGAGTGAATCACGCGAACGATGAAAGATTGAAGATACAAAGATACCAGATGATGACGAGATACCAAGGCGCTCGCAGGTCAAACTACTACTAAAGGCGTTAAATGTGGCAAATCACATGAAGTGTCATAACCTTGGGAACCCGTCACGATAGTATTGGAGGTCGATGGTATGATTCGATGAATAATTGAGAACTAATATGTCCCTAGAGCACGAAATGATGTTCAAGTCATTGATGATTGACTAAGTTTTAAGTCTTTTTATTCATTTCAATAAAATCGAAGTATTTAACACCTTTAAACATATATTATCACTAATTTAGTTTATTAATATTTATCCTATTATCCTCTATTCTATATTTAATTTGTACAATATTGTAACCTAACAAATATTATTTTAACTACACCAAAATAGTAAAGTAATAAGTAATAACTAAACCTTCTATTCTAGTAATAAATTATAAACTAACAAGTAATAAAAAAAATTCCAAAGTTGTGAAATATATTGAGAACTAAGAAATAATAGCTAAAAACTTGTAGAGTAGTAATAAATTCTAAACTAACAAGTAATAAATAAATTGTTAGTGTTGTGAAATATACTATGAACTAACGAGTACTAAATGAATTGTAATTAGATTAAAACAAACAAATAAATAATTAATAAAATAAATAACACAAAAAAACCAAAAAAAAAAAAATTGTTGGCCTTGTTGGGAAACATACATATAGCCCGACTATGCACAACGAAAAATTAAAACCTTAGTTTCCAGGATTCAAACATGTGAGTTTATTAATCTTGCGAGCTTATCACGTATCATAAGCTTGTGCATCTCTGCACTAGATATTTAAAAATTGAATAAAGAAGATCTTACCTTATTCGATTTTTCGTAAAAATCGAAGGGTTTCTTCTTCCTTACCATAAGCTCCCCAGCTTGCTCATCGTTCCTTGAATCAACCGCCTCGTTTTTCCCTTTGATTATGATTTTGAATTCCTCCATCAAAAGCACCTTTGATTAGATTGTTGATTCACTTCAAAGGCCCAAGTGTTTCTCCTTTAAAGTTGATCCACACCCCGGATACCCACTCATTTATAATCTTTAGCTGGGTTGATGGATAAACGTTTATTCTAACTCTAAGGAATATTGTATGGAATTAAGGTGAAAGCAAAAATTACTTCTCTAAGTATTTTGGAAGAGTTTTTGAATTCAAGGTTTTGATGAATAATCAAGAATTCAAGAATATGTATGTGAGAAAGAGAGAGAACGATTTTTCTTGCAAGAGGAACAAAAAATTTGACTTGTGAAAGTATGAAATTTTCGTCCAACACTAGTCTTATTTATGGACTAGTTTTTTTTGCAATTCTGTCTCATGTAGAAGTCTTCTATATTAAATCTTTTCCATGTAGGAATAGAAGACTAATTAATTTCTAAATAGAACTCTTCTATTTTAACTAATTTCCTCATACAACGTAGATTCCTATTTATTAGGAACCTTATCCTTATCTAATAGGAATCCTATTCCAATCTTAAAAAGGACTCTCTTCTCTCCAAAAAATTTTATTTCCTTGTAGAAGAAAATTAATTAAACTCCTTTAGTTATTTTTCTTCCACCAAATTTTTTACCAAGGCCATAAAATAAGCATTTTAATGATTAATCCACCATACTAGATTAATTATAAGTCTCTTACACTTAATTTGGGCTTACCCAACTAATTAAATACTTTCTAGATTTTTACCAAACATCTTTTGAACTTAATTAAATATTTATCCAACTACTGAATAAATAAAAAGTCTTAACTAATTAGTCTAAATAATTAATATATTAACTCAACTACTTTGAATTGAATTCCCTTAGTCAAGAAATGGATTTTTTCGAGTATTGTGTGTGACCCTTTAGGTTCGCCAACATACTAGTAATGGGCTCATAACCTTTATGATTTAATTTGGATAATTAAGTTATCTCCATTAATTAAACACTTTTAATTAATCATCTTATTATTTAATCTCCTTTAAATATAAGATACTCATAAATCAAAGAAAAGTTTCTAGCTACTTATCTTGAAAACCTAGATGTAGGCGATTCAAAGTGAACATTTTCAATCGCGCACTCCATGCAAGTGAGATTCTTCCATCATCTAATTTCCCAATTGAATTAAGAATCGGGGAATCTTATTGGTCAAGATCCTTGTAAATTCAACCTTAATAATTCAAGTGTGTTTGATTAGTGATTAATTAATTCAAGAAATCCTAATCTTAATTAATTAATTATTTACCTTGGCCAAGGACTAACTCAGTCAAACCACTTAGAATATTATAGAAAATTCACTTGTTCATTTAGATAAGTGACGGATTATTTGTTGTCAACACCAACATCCATATACGAGTCACTACACCCAATAACCAGTTCATATGTGCCCTTATAAAAGAACTGGCACAGGAGTCAAAGTGCAGTGAGTCAATATACAAGACTACTGTGATGACTCAAGTCAAAGAATTAATCTTGCACTATCGTGATTAAGAAACCCCTAATTGGACATAGATAGAAATAATTCCAATTTAGGGGTGATCAGTGAACTTGTTCTGAACAAACACCCCGTGTATGTGCATTTGTGTCAACTATACTAATGTCTATAAAATGAGACATTCTTTAATTAAGAGTGTGCACCATGGGCACAAGTCTATCTGAATTATCAATGTCCTATCTTGATAATTCTATGACTTGGACGGTATTTAGAAACCACAGCCTTAGAGACTTGTTTTATGATATAAATCCAATGAGATATCAAGCCTCATAGCTATATGTGAATTCTAGGAAATTTATCATACAGTTATAACAACATAAGATGAAGAAATGCTTATTATTAATATAATGTAAAATGAAATTGTTTTTTACAAGAATAGATAAAGAAGCCTATTTAGTATTGGCTCGCAGAGCACTATCATAATAAACTTCCACTTGCACTAGAGTCAATCTCCTTGGTACGAGATAAGGGCTTAGTTAGTGCATCCGCTATGTTCTCCGGTGTATCGACTTTTTCCATGCATACGTCACCTCTACCAACAATCTCTCGGATCAGATGGTATCGCCTCTCTGTATGTTTAGATCTTTGATGACACCTCGGCTCCTTTGCTTGAACAATGGCACCATTATTATCATAGTACAGAGGTACTGGATCGACAATGCAAGGAACTGTACCCAACCCTTGGATGAAGTTCCTAATCCAAACAGCTTCCTTTGCTGTATCAAATGCAACTATGTATTCAGCCTCAGTTGTAGAATCCGTATTAGTTTCTGTTTGGAACTCTTCCAACTTATTGCTCCACCATTGAGGGTTAGGTATGAAAGCCACCCATTTTCTGTAGAGAGCTTTTGCATTCTTTGTCACCCAATTGACCAAGTTTGTGATATAAATAATAGCAATATCTCGTTGTCTTTAGAATTTATGAAGTGCAGGTAGAAGCAAGTTAGCTGTTATTTTGTTGCAATATTATCCTGAATATTTGATTACCAGTTATAGTTGAAATTGAAATAAGACTTACAAAGATCCTCATCCACCTCAGATTGGAAATGAGAGTTAGTGAACCCTTCTAGTTTCAATTCTCCACTGTCGTATAGCAAAAATTAATCCTCAGTTCTTCACAAGTACTTGAGAATTGTTTTCACGGCTACCTAGTGTAATTCACCTGGGTCGGACTAAAAACGGCTCACTACACTTAATGCATGAGCTGCATCAGGCCTTGTACATAATACTTCCTTTGGCCGAAGCATATGGTATGCGAGCCATACTATCTCCTTCCTGGGGTGTCGAAGGACACATGGATCTAAAATACCGGATCCCATGACTCATAGGCAAGAATCCTTTCTTTGATTCCTCCATGCTAAACCTCTTTAGCATTTTGTCTATGTACATTGACTGAAATAATCCTATCATCTTTCTTGATCTATCTCTATAGATTTTGAATCCTAAGATGTAGGACGCATCTCCTAAGTCTTTCATGGAGAATTTGGTGGATAAACATACTTTAGTTGATTGCATCATTCCTACATCATTTCCAATTAGTAGAATGTCATCAACATAAATACTAAGAATGTCACTGCATTCTCACTGACTTTCTTGTACACACATGGTTCATCTTTATTTTTAATAAAACCATACATCTTTATAGTTTCTTCAAAACAGATGTTCCAACTTCGGGATGTTTGCTTTAGTCCATAAATGGACTTTTGGAGTTTGCAAACCTTTTGCTCACTCCCACTAGATGTGAAACCTTTTGGTTGTTTTATGTAAATCTCTTTCTCTATGTTTTCATAGAAGAAGGATGTTTTCACATCCGTCTGTCATATTTCATAATCATAATAAGCAGATATTGCAAGTAGAATCCTAATGGATTTAAGCATTGTTACTGGTGAATAGGTTTCTTCATAGTCAATACCCTCTCTTTGAGTGTAACTTTTTGCCACTAGTCTAGCTTTATAGGCCACTACCTCTCCATTTGCTCCTACATTTCTCTTATAGATCCACTTACAACCAATAGGTACTATACCCTTTGGTAGATCTACCAAGGTCCATACCTTGTTGGAGTACATGGAGTCCATTTCAGATTCCATGACACTTTGCCACTTCCCCGAATCAATATCACATATTGCTTCGTTGTATCTTCTTGGATCTTTATTTGCTTGAAGCTCTTCCTTATTACTTTCTAGTAATAGACCATACCTCTTAGAGGGCCCACGGATCCTTTTAGATCTTCTCGGAGATTGTGTGTTAGATATTTCAGTATTTTTTGTGTTTGTATTTCCAAAGTTTGTGAGATAATTTGTGGTTCTTGAACTTCTTCATGTTCTATGATCTCACCATTTCTATCTAATATAAACTCCTTCTATAAGAAGGTGGCGTTTCTTGAAGCAAACATCTTTTGTTCCGATGGATCATAGAAGTAGTACCCCGTAGTTTCTTTAGGGTATCCCATAAATTTACATAAACTAGACTCTAACTTATCTCCCACTAGCCTTTTGACATAGGCAGAACAACCCAATACTCGAATATGTTTGTATGAGGTCAGTTTACCGCGCCATAACTCATAAGGCGTTTTGGGCACAGATTTGGAAAGTAATCTATTTAATAGATAAGCCGCAGTTTCTACGGCATAACCCCAAAAAGATGAAGGAACTTCAATGAAACACATCATGGAATGCTCCATATCCTATAAAGTCTTATTCTCTCACTCAGACACCTCATTCAATTGTGGTGTTCTAGGTGGAGTCCACCGAGAGAGAATCCCATTCTCTTTAAGATAACTAAGGTATTCGTCACTTAAATATTCTCCTCCTTTATCAGATCGAAGAGTCTTAGTATTATGACTCAGTTATTTTTCTACTTCATTCCTAAACTCTTTGAACTTTTCAAAAGCTTCGGATTTGCGTTTCATAAGGTACAAATATCTGTACCGTAAATAGTCATCGGTAAAATTGATGAAGTAAATACACCTTTCTTTAGTAATTATACTAAAAGGACCACAAACATCCGAGTGGATCAAATCCAAAGGATGAGTGGCACGTTCCACTAGTCCTACAAATGGTGATTTGGTCATTTTTCCTTTAAGACAAGATTCTCAAGTAGGCAAGGTTTCCTCTTCCTTAAGGTCGAATACACCTTCCTTTGTCAATTTGTGCATTCTTTCTTTGGAAATATCCTAGTCTAGCATGCCACATTAGTGTACTATTTAAGTTATCTTATTTTCATTTATTACTATGTTGAATGTGAAAGACGAAATTAATTGGTTGAACAGTGTATAAACAGTTCGTCAAAATACTAGTAAAAAGTAAAGAACAATCTTTAATAATGAAACACTTTCCATCTTTTATTAGAAACTCAAAACCCTCTCCATCTAAATCAAGGATGGAGATAATGTTCTTTATTATACTAAAAACGTAAAGACAATTATTTTAAAACTATTCTAATGTCGTCGTCTAATGCCAGGTTGACCGTCCCTATCTCTGTGGAAACAACTTTTGCTCAATTGCCATGTCTCAGAACGATCTCATCCTTTCATAGCATCCTGCTTCTTGTCATCGCCTGCAAATTATTGCAAAGATCTGGTGCACAACCGGTATCTAATATCAAGAAGTATCGTTAATAGATAAGTTAACTTCAACATAGAATATACCCTTGGTCGCATCTCGAGTCGCAAGGTACTCCTTGCAGTTCCTCTTCCAATGCCCTGGTTTACCGTAATGGAAACACTCACCCTTATCCTTATCGGCTTTAACCTTCTTGACCCCACCTTTGGCTTTTAGCTTCTTGTTCTTTTGGGAACTCTTCTCTTTCCCTTTCTTTGGTTTCTTAGTCTTAGAATGGGCTGAACTCATAAGTAGGACTGGCTTGTCCATCTTGATGGTGGCTTCTGCAGTCCTTAACATGCTCAACAAATCAGGCAATGTTGTCTCTAGACTGTTTATGTTAAAATTGACCACAAATTGGCCGAATGAGCTAGGCAAGGATTGAAGTACCAAGTCTATTGAAAGTTCATTGTTTAGAAAAATGTCAAGACTTGCGAGCTTCTCAATGAGCGCAATTGTCTTTAGCACATGTTCTTGGACATTTGACCCATCAGTCATACGAGCTCTGAAAAACTCTTTAGACACTAAGTACCTTTTCCTCCTAGACTTTTCACCATACAACTCTTGTAAATGTTCAAAAATATCAGTAATCGTTGCCATATTTTCGCGTTGCTTTTGCAACTCATTCGACATTGATACAAGCATTGTGCACTTTGCTTGGAGGTCATCGTTTAACCATTTCTTATGGATTTCGATTTTCTCCCCCAGCACCCTCAGCCAGAGTCGAGGGGGATGCATCAGTCAAGACATAGGCTCTATTGTTATAGTTGATCACTATCTTAAGGTTTCTAAGCCAATCAGAATAGTTGGATCTAGTTAGTTTGTTTGTGTAGAGAATTGTGGAAAGCAGGTTCTTAGCCATCATAGATATCTAGTTATCTACAAATTAAAGCGAAATGGAGAGTAAGAAGATGTTTAATACATTATGTGTAGATATGATTTCAAGATCTTTTAATCATAAATTACCTCCCACTATTTAATTCAAATTCAATAACCCTCATCAAAGAATTCAATAAAAAATATTTTTTCTTAGTGAGTTTGAAGTCCAATTTAATTATTACATACCCCAATTTTATGGACACATACATAATAATTAAATAAGTAGACAAAACTTGCCAATTACATCTCTATGTAACCCTCAATTATTTTACCTCATGTTCAAATGGACCTCAATTTTATGCGCCCCCATATTACTCCTATGTTAAGTTAGACCCATCAAACCTACATGTAAATAACCCACCCAAAAAGTTCCACTTGCAATGGTCAACTTAGAGGATAAACTACTCATGTGCATCTCCATGCTTAGTAATAATCACGGCTTTCTTATTATAGAAAGTCTCACTTGCAATGGTCGACTAATCTACATAAGTAGCACCGACATGCTATTACTTTTGATTGTAGGCATGGAATATTAAACCCCATTTAATTTTATCTCATATTAACTTAAATTAAATAATTAAGATTTTATAAACTTATCAAATAAGTAGGAAATTTTAATATATTATGAAAGGTCTCATGAACGCTTCAATCATCTTTTCTAAGTCTCTATCCTAACATGCCCCACAACACATGAAGAAAAATAAAACATACGACAGAAAAGAAAAAAATTGTATCTCATACTAAAATTCTTCATCTCACACATTAAATCATACATCTCATACATAAATCCATGTGTCTCGTAAAATCATGCATCTCATACATGGAATCATGTATACCATAAAATCATGCATCTCATACATAAAATTATGTATCTCATACATAAAAAAAAATAAAAAAATTGATATTTTGGGCCATGTCTAAATCGATCCTATCTAGAGCTATTAAGGACCGAACGCCGGCAAGGCGATAAATTAAATATAGAAAGCAAACATTCTTGTATAATCCTAATGGCCTCAAAAATCCATCATGCATATCATCTCATGTAAGCATATGTAAATTCTTAATTTATCAAATATTCCTCATAAATTAAATCAATTCGAGGTTTCTCAATAAAACTTGATTTTTTCAAAATTAAACAATTTAAAACACCTTTTAAAAAAATTTAGAAAAACAATTCCCGAAACAGGACAATGACCCGCTACCCGACAATCGGGTTCAATCGGGCAGGACGATTCGGGCTACCCTATTTCAACGTCAAGGATTGTCCGAAATAGTCTTTTGTCCCTTTTCACTTGATGTTTTAATTCAAATGGTGGATCGGGTGTTCGATGTTCCTAGCATCATTCTCGATCCGTTTTTCCATGTAAACTCTAACATAATTAATTTTCAGATTAAATAAACCTTAATAAAATATAAAGTTTTTATGAATATCCCCCAAATCAATAAAATTCATAATTTAATAATTCTAAACGTGCATCACATGTAACGAATAAAATTAAAATGATCATGCATAATGATGCATAAACCTTAGGTCTGATACTACTATTGGGAAACATACATATAGCTCGACTAAACACAACAGAAAATTAAAAAAATTAATTTCTAGGATTTAAACATACGAGTTTATTAATCCTACGGGCTTATCACGTATCATAGGCTTACGCATCTACCCTAGTTATTTAAAACTTGAATAAGGAAAATCTTACTTTATTCATTTTTTGTAAAAATCAAAGAGTTTCTTCTTCCTTAATGCAAGCTCCTTAGCTTGCTCCTCGTTTCTTGAATCAACCGCATCGTTTTTTCCTTTGATTAAGATTTTGAATTCCTCCACCAAAAATAACTTTGATCAGATTTTTTATTCACTTTAGAGACCCAAAAGTGTTTCTCTTCTAAAGTTGATCCACACTCCGGATACCCACTCATTTATAATTTTTATCTAGGTTGATCTATAAACTTTTATTTTAACTCTAAGGAATATTATATAGAATTAAGGTGAAAGCAAAAATTATTTCTCTAAGTATTTTGGAAGAGTTCTTGAATTCAAGGTCTTGATAAATAATCAAGAACTCAAGAGTGAAGAACATGTATGAGAGAGAGAGAGAGAGAGAGAGAGAGAGAACAATTTTTGTTGCAAGAGGAATGAAAAATTTGACTTGTGAAGTATGAAATTTTCATTTAAACACTAGTCTTATTTACAGGACTAATTTTTTGCAATTATTTCCCATGTAGAACTCTTCTACATTAAATCTTTTTTATGTAGGAATATAAAACTAATTAGTTCCTAAATAGAACTCCTCTTTTAATTAATTTCCTCATACAAGGTAGATTCCTATTTATTAGGAATCTTATTCCTATCTTTAAAAAGAATCATTTCTCTCCAAAAAATCTTATTTCCTTCTAGAAGAAAATTAATTAAACTCCTTTAGCTATTTTTCTTCCACCAAATTTTTGACCAAGGCCATAAAATAAAATAAGTCTTTTAATGATTAATCCACCATACTAGATTAATTAAAAATCTCTTCCAATTAATTTGAGCTTACCCAATTAATTAAATAATTTCTAGACTTTTACCAAACATCTTTTGGATTTAATTAAGTATTCATCCAACTATTGAATAAATAAAAAGTCTTAATCAATTAATCTAATTAATTAATATATTAACTCAACTACTTTGAATTAAATTCCCTTAGCTAAGAAATGGATTTGTCCAAGTATTGTGTATGACCTTGTAGGTTCACCAACATACTAGTAATCAGTTCATAACTTTTATGATTTAATTTAGATAATTAAATTGCCTCGATTAACACTTTTAATTAATTATCATATTATTCAATCTCCATTAAATGTAAGATACCCATAAATCAAAGAAAAGTTTCTAGCTACTTATCTTGAAAACCTAGATGTAGGCGATTCAAAGTGAAGCTTTCCAATCGCGCATTCCCTGCAAGTGAGATTCTTCCATCATTTAATTTTTCAATTGAATTAAGAATCGAGGAATCTTTTGGATCGAGATCCTTGTAAATTCAACCTTTATAATTCAAGTGTGTTTGACTAGTGATTATTTAATTCAAGAAACCCCTTTCCTTATTAATTACTTACTTGCATTCGTCAAGGACTAACTTAGTCAATCCACATAAAATATTATACGAAATTCACTTGTTCATCTAGACAAGTGATAGATCCTTTGTTGTCAACACCAACCTCCATATACGAGTCACTACACTCAATCACCAGTTCATATGTGTCCTTGTAAAAGAACTGGCACAGGAGTCAAAGTGCAGTGAGTCAATATACAAGATTTTTGTGATGACTCAAGTGAAAGAATTAATCTTGCACTATTGTGATTATGAAAATCCTAATTCGACATATATAGAAATAATTCCACTTTAGGAAGTTTCAGTCAAGGTGATCAGTAAAGTTGGGGACGTTCTATGCTGGGCCGAGACCATCGACCGTTGGATCCCCAACTAGGGGGGGTCATTTAGCAATTTAACCCCCCCCCCCTAGTTGGGGATCCAACGGCTGAGACTGGGCCTAGACCATTGGTCTCGGCCCAGCATAGAATTTTTCGTAAAGTTGTTCACAACAAGCACCCACTTATGTGCATTTGTGTCAACTACACTAATGTCTATAAAGCTAGACATTCACTAATTAAGAGTGCGCATCATGGGCGCAAATCTATCCAAATTGTCAATGTCCGATCTTGATAATTCTATAATTTGGATAGTATTTAGAAATCACAGTTTCAGAGACTTGTTTTATGATATTCATCCAATGAGATATCAAGTCTCGTAGCTATGTGTGAATTTTAGGGATTTCATCATACAGTTATAACAACATAAGATGAAGAAATGTCTTTCATTAATATAATGTACAATAAAATTATTTATTACAAGAATAAATAAAGAAAACCTATTTAGGATTGACTCGCAGGGCACTATTCTAATAGGCCTAACAAATTTGGCTGAACTTGGCCTTAAAAGGGACTGTTGAGGCCAATCTGGCCCCTCATTTGGGGGGGGGGGGGGGGAGGCAGCCTTAATAGGCCTAATAGGCTGACTTGTGACCTTAACAAGCCAACTTGTTTGTTAAAGTGGTCGATCCGGCCCCTTTAGCTAAAAGGTCGAGACCCTGACGGGCCTGGTCAGGCAGGCCTATTGGTCCTTTTTTAACACCTTTATCCTCAATTATTGTGCTCTATAATCAGCAACTAATCTCAACAAATAAACGTATGATTCTAACAACTATTCTATCAACAGTATACTATGTGTGTAATTCTTATCCCTTTCCTTTAATCTGTTTGTATTGCACTCTCCAAGTCCCAAAACCTTTTCTCTATTGAGCCCTGCAAAAACAGTTCTAGTTGAGCTATTTACTAGAGTAAACAGTCTTCTGTTATGTCTGACCTAATATTGTAAAGAACCCAAGTCACACCAGCAATCAACACTCCTTGTTTAAACTTCCATGCTTTGAAAGCATGTTGTAGCCGTCTTCTCCATCTATTAAACTGAATAGGGCAATTGTTCCCTTTTAATCATTGCATTACCTTCTTCAGCAATTCCCTCAGACCATTCACATACAAAGAACAAGTGATCACTAGAACAGTTAAGAAGTCAAGAATGAATCAAATCTGCATCAAGTGGATATGTGGACAAATCAAATGATATTTAAACCAACTTATATTTACCTCTTTATAAATATTAAAGAGATAATACATGAGCCAATCAAATATTAAAGATATAAATATTAAAGAGATAATATCAATGAAGTTTATCTTCTTCATACATGAGTCAATCAAATTGTGCCAAATGATTAATTTATCTCTTGAAAAAATACAAATAGTAAAGAGATAATTTTCAAAGATGTTCAAGTTTTATGACTCCACCATCCTACATCATTATAATGGGTCAATGGGAGCTTATAATCAAAACATAGAAGTTCATATCCAAGCAAGAGAAGTACTCAGACGATCTCCAAGTTCTTCAAATTTAAGAAGGTTCACAGTGTTCAAGGCGAATATCAAGGAGTTCTTGATGAAATTCACTAAATTAAAGCATTTAATCCGAGATTATGGTGTTAAACCCTCGTATAAAAGTTATAGAAGTCCAACTCAATTTGAAGGAAAGATCAAAGTTACGAGCTGGTCTTGAAGCTTTCAACTTCCATACATCATTTTAAAGCGTTTAGTGTGAGATTATGGTGTTGGGCCCTTGTATTAACGTTATAAATATTCAAGTATACTTTGGAGGAGATCAAAGAAGCAATTTCTATTCCAATTTTCGTATCATCATATTTGAAGGGAGACTCATAGGATTAGAAATAGGGATTGTACTCAATTTCTCCTTTTAATGAATAAATTTCATTTGTCACCATATTTTTATTTATTCATTTATAGACATAAAATTTTGTTTTATATGTGTAAGTGTGTGTATTGTAACTAATAGATTTGTGGTCCATATTATGGACAAGGACAACTTGTGCGCTCATCTTTGATACTTATTTTTGAATGATCGGTTATATGATAGATGTCATGACTATTAAATTGTGATAAGGTACTATCAATTAACAACTTATCATGAAAGTAGAGAAAAACTCGCACGGTTTCAATGGGAATAGGACCCAAAACTTCTAATATATTATGGCCTCAACTTCGCCAGTAAAACTAGGGTTCACCGAAATTATCTAGCAAGTTGCAAATTCATTTATTTTCTTGACGACTGCTTTTTCTGTAATAAAGAATTGTCCAGCCAAGAAATTATCTAGCAAGTTGCAAATTCATTTATTTTCTTGACGACTACTTTTTCTGTAATAAAGAATTGTCCAGCCAAAAAAAACCTCCAAACTTTCTGCAAGTGAGTAAATAATTAAATTTATCGTAGACGATTGCTTGGATAAATTAGATAAAATTCAAAAATTAAATACCCTAGAGATATGATTTTATCTCTGATCAGATCACAGTATGTACTGTTAGTCACCTACTTGGTCTGACAGGAACACTGGAATATGATCATAATCTAGTTGCTTAAAAAAAAAACTATATGTCAAAAAATGTGGTCTAGATAGCTACCAATTTGGTCTATGCCTTTTTCTTTTTCGTTTAATTTTGGAAAGTTTTTAAACCAAATGACACCACAAATGTGGTATAAATATCAACCATATTTTAATCTATCTTCTTAATTTCTTTCGTTTTGAACAGTCTGTGAACCAAAATAACCTCTATGACAGAGACGTTTAAGTTTGTAATAAACAATTAATTACAATGGGAGAGAATGTAGTGGGGATAGTGAGTTGGCAATTCTCGTGGGCAATGATACTGACCACATGATGTTATATCGAACATAATTACAAAAAGAATTGTCAAAATAATGAGTCCATATGTAGATAAATAAATTTAGAATTTTCAAAATAGTACTACTTCTTGGATTAATAGAACTCCGACTGAGCTGTGTACGTAGGAACTAAAATATCAATAATTCAATATGATGAATTTCATGTGGGTTCATTTAAGGTGATTAATTGTTATACTGTGATTTTTAAGAAATTTGAAACACGTTAAGAGTTCAGACGAGTTCATTTTGAGAAATGAACAAACTCTCTTTTTTTTTTAAATAGTGGTTTAGATTTTATCAATACCTAATTGATTTGATTTGTTTTATTTTGTCATTTCAATTTTATTTTTTTTATCATTTTGTAATTTGATTCGGAGATATTAATTTGTATTTTATTTTTTTTAGCAGCAGTAATTTGTAATTCTTTTGAAAAAAAAATTGCACATTATATGCATTAATCAATGGGTGATTCTTTGTTAGACCAGGACCAACGATCTCAGTTCATAATACACCATTAGATAGGAGCATGAATTGTCTTAAATTGCTCGAAATCCAAATTTGGACCGAAATTTTGGATTTTCGCAAGGTCCCAAAGCGAAATTCCACTTTAAATCAAATTTCGCAGAATATCTACTAGCTAGAATACCCAAATCCCAAAAAAGAAAAAGCTACTTCAATTTGGTTCTTGCTATGATCATATATTTAATATTTCTAATAATCTGTTTTACTTTTTGGTTTGCGATTTAGTGGCTGAAATCGAAATCCGCATAAGTAGAAAAGATAGCTTGATGAAGAGTTCGGTATCCGTAAAAGTAGAAAAGGGACACTACAAAAATGTAATTTATTGGTGACAAAATATGAAATGATAATGTGATATTATACTACCAAATCATATTTTCCAAACAGGTTTTATATTAGTCATACTATTTAACAGAACTCACTATACATATATTATATATAGAATATTATTAATGTAAATGATATATACATAAGTATGATAATTAAAGTTACACAAAGTTTTAATATAAACTCCTATAAATCTTTTAAAAATTTCATGATTCCTTTAAAATCGAATAGAATTCCATAAATTTATAGCCCTGATATATACACCGATGTCGAGATTTTGGACCTTGGATGGGGTGATTTATGTGCTCTTTACTATAACACATTTGTATCCAATGGTGTATAATAGACGGAAATCGTTGGTCCTGGTATAACATAGAATTTTCCTTAATCTTACTGTTTGGTTCACGTGTATTAGGGTTGACAAATAAATTATTACTCGATATATATATACTTTGATTCAAGATCGATCACTTAAAGCTTTGTTTGAAGTCGAGTTGTCGACATAATAATGAAACGTGAACACTTTTCTTTCAGCTGGATATAAGATTTGAAGCTCAATTTGTGCTCGACTCGATTAAAAAAATAAATGATGAAAATGTGCGAAATAATCAAACTGCTCGAGTTTGATTAGATTAAAATTCGTCTAAAGTCGGTTCGACTGACAATAAAACCAAATTCAAATATCAATCTTAAGACTATATAAAAATGCAAACAAACATGTTATTTTATTCAATTCGACTCGATTCGTTTACACCCTTATATACCCCTACTCTAGTAATTTGATCAGAGATCATTCTTATATACCCCTACATGTACTATAGTAATTTCATTAGAGATCATTCTGATCCAAATTGCGTTATAGAAAGCGACTTCCTCTTCTATTTTCTTACTAATTACGGAAGTTGTGTGATTTTGCCCAACACAAGTTCCCACCACTTGTCCTTATATAGAGAGAGATCAAGAATGAAATTTTTTATTTCCAACTCATCCCTTTCTAATTTGCATATAGCTATAGCACTATGGAAAAAATGAGTTTTTATTATGAGATTTTCTTCATGTTGTTCATCACTTTCATCACACTTTTCTTCTTATTCTTCTTACTAATGAAGAACAAAACCAGAGATATGAATACAAGAAAGCTTCATCCTGGTCCCAAAAAGCTCCCAATCATAGGCAACCTTCATCAGCTCGGAAAATTGCCTCATCGATCGCTTAAAAACTTGTCCAAAATATACGGTGATCTCATATTCTTGCAACTAGGATCAATACCTACATTAGTCATCGTCTCCTCGCCTGACATGGCCCGAGAAATCTTTAAAGCCCATGATCTTGTTTTCTCGGGCCGACCGCCTCTTTACGCTGTAAATAAGTTTAGTTACAATTTTTCTAGCCTCTCTATTGCACCCTATGGAGAGTATTGGAGAGAGTAAGAAAAATCGTGGTTTTGGAGCTAATGACGGCTAAAAGAGTACAAACTTTTGGCACAATACGGGTTCAGGAGGTGGCTCTCATGATCGATCATATAATGGCTCATGCTAAAACCCTAGTCAATCTAAGTGCATTGACTTTTTCTCTATCTAATAATGTTGTCAGTCTTGTAGCCTTCGGCTTCAAAAGTGCTATCCATCATGGTAAAAGTGATGGTGAATTTCAGGAACTGCTTAACGAGACGCAACATTTAGCGGCTGAGTTTAATATCGCGGATTATTTTCCACGGATGGCTTGGCTTAACAAGTTTAATGGTGTCGCCCGGAGACTGGACAAGAATTTTCAAGATCTGGATGAATTCTTGGACAAAGTAATAAAAGAACACATTGATGCGGATAGGCTTGAAGGAGATCATGAAGATATTATTGATGTATTGCTTCGGCTTCATAAGGATCCGGATCAAACAATCACCCTAAAGAAGGAACAACTCAAGGGTGTGGTCTTAGTAAGTTCTGTTTACATTTTGAGTTGGCTTTTCTATTACAATTTTAATATATACATGCCGAGTTTAAATTATTTCTTAAATATATATTTGAGCAAGAATTATATACAGCTAATGGATACTTATCAAATAGAATAGAAGATGGAAGACAAATAAAAATAGATGATTCAAAGTGCTTACCTTGGCAGGGACGGAAACTAGTAATTTTGTTGAGAGAAGATGAGATTGTTGTGATATAGCTGTACATTTTTTTTTTCCAAATAGACGAAGAATTCAAGGGGTTCCGCCCGTGGTACGGTACGCTATGTTTATTGGGGAAAATATAATAATGAACTGGGTTCAATTACAACTTTTGACATACTTTATATTCTTATATCTCTTTCATAGAATTTTGGGTTTGGGGGCGAACTCAAAGAAAAGGGAGAAAGACTGATATTTTTCAATTTTGAGGGCGGACGAAATTCAAATATAAAAAATTTTATAAGGTAAAAATTGATTTTTCAAAATTGGGGCACCCCCTGCCCCGCTTGGTCCATGTACCTTGGAATAGAGGACCCCCTTTCCATGGTTGTCTTCAAATATTCTATTCATATTTTGATTTGAATTTGTCATTTACTATCACAAGTGCACAACAAAGTGTATAGAGTCCACGTTAGTTGTGTGTTTAAATGAATATTTACTAGGAATACTAGTTAAAACATTAAGGCTATGATTGGTTATGTTTTGGGATGGTATTTTGGTGAGAATTATTGATGAAAATTTTATGGGGACACGTGCAATTTTGATGGAATAATGTTTGGTTATGTTTTGGGAGTTGGTTTTTGAGTGATTTTTTGGTGAGATAGTGTTTGGTTTTATTTTCAGAGGAAACATAAAATACTGTAGCTGTCAAATCATGTAAGTTTTTGTCTGTCAATAATTAAAAATTATAATATAATATTGATATTGAAATAATTATTATATAGATAAATATATGTGTATATATGTAAGTAATAGTAGTGGGTGTGTATATATATATATATATATATATATATTAGTGTATATATATATGTGTAATAGTAGTAATAGTAGTTTATATAAAATTAAAAGAAAAGTATATATATATATATATAATAGTAGTAATAGTAGTTTATATAAAATTAAAAGAAAAGTATATATATATATATATATACACACACATATATATATAAGTAATAGTGTTAATAATAGTTGATACATAATTAAAAGAAAAGTGTATATATTTATATATATATATATATATGTATCAGCGTGTGTGAGAGTGCGTGTAACAGTGTGCGTGTGTGACTGAGTGTGTGTTTCTGTGTGTGTAATTGTGTGTTTGTGTGTGCGTGTAATAGTGTGTGTGTGTGTGTGACTGTGTGTGCGTGTAACAGTGTGTGTGTGTGTGCGCTCAAACTGTGTGTGTGTGTGTGCGCGTGGGAAAGGGGTGTGGGGGGGTTGGGGGAGATTGGGGAAGACGATGAACAGTCCCCTCCTCCCTTCTTTTTTCTTTTTTTTCCTTTTTTTTATTTAATTTATAAAAAAAATATTAATATGTAATTTATTTTAAAAATTATTTACAATTCTATTCTTAAATAATTAGGTCACTTCTATTGCAAGTCAATTACCAAATCCAAACCAAAACCACGAAATAAGAAACCCTTGCTTCAAGTCACTATTCACGCGGTCAAATCCCCGTTGACCACGCGGTTGACTTGGTCAAACCCGAGTTGACCGTGGTCAAATTGCCTTTGACCGTCCCAAGACCTTTTTTTTTCCACATAATATACATTAAGAAAACATACACATATAAATATGGGTAACACACATGCATTTCTCGATCCACACACAATCAAATCACAAATTTAGCAATGAAATAAATTATACACAGCCACACATAAAAAAATAAATAAAACTTTAAAATAATATATACAAATAACATATATATGTATATAAATATAGATATATATAAATCCAAATACTTTCACTATAACTAATTTGAAAAACAAAATTTGAAAGTTTTACTTTAGAAAACTCCACAAATTTTAATCTATATTTTATCAATACTATTTTTCATGATAGAATTACAAACAAACAAACTTTTTTCTATTTTAAAGTTTAATGGTACACAGTCAAAGATATGACAAAATTTTACCAAAAAAAAAAAAAGACACGGTCAAAGAGAATAGAAAGAGTGAGGAGAGAGAAGAAAGAGTGAGGAGAGAGAAGAAAGAGAGTGAGGAAAGAGAGAGAAAGAGGAGAGGGGGATAGAGAGAGAGATAGTGGATATTAAGAGGAGAGAGAAAAATTTTGTATAAAAAATAGAGGAGAGAAAATGAGATAGGGGACAAAGTGAGAGAAAGATGAAAAATAATGATTATGTTTTTTTGGATGAAAAAAGTTGTGTATTTTTGATGAAATATTGTGTGAAACAAACATTGTTTGGCGGGAATTTTGGACCAACTATGATTTGAAAACATAACCAAACATAGCCTAAGTTTTCTTTTTTTCTTTTTTTGATCGAATTTAAAACATTAAGTTGGAAATAAAAGATATGCATGGACTATATCTTTTTATTTACATTATTTTGTTCTTGGTTCAATAAACTCCTTTATCCTCATTGTAAGTAGGGGTGAGCATTGGATTCGAAAAACCGCCCGAACCGACCGCACCGCACCGAACCGCACCATTTTTTGTCAAATTTATAAGCAAACTGTGGTTTAAAATTTAAATGAAAACCGCACCGCCCTATGCGGTTTGGTTTCAAAATTAGTGTTAAAAAAACCGAACCGAACCGCCACCGCCTATATATATATGTGTATATTATTCTTTTTTAATTTGAACTTTTAATAGGTTTTACTCGTAATAGTATTCATATTTGTAGTTTTATTTAATATTTGTTATTGAATTGATATGGTTATATTCTTTACAAAATTAATAATATATTCAATCAACATTTGTGCTTGAAACTTTTAGAGTAATAATATCTTATGATATTTTAGTGTTATATTTTTTTTTATATAATAGACACTTGAAGATTTTTGATGAAAAAAAGTATTATAGATTATATTTATAACATTTGTTCTATTTAACTATCACATTATTTATAATAGCAATGTCACAGATTACCTATTGTTTTATAACTTTATAATATACTTTACAATATCCTTTTGCAGATTTTAGTGCACAAATTTTAATAAACAAACAATTGCAACATGTCATTTTTTGTATTACTTGTTTATATACAAATTTATTGTACTATTTTTCATGCAAGCTAGATGAAGACATTTTCTTATAGATGAGTGTGTTCTTATTTGATAAAATATATATACATTAGTAAAATATGTACATATTATAATTATACTCGGTGTAAAACAGATATTTAAATTGATATACTAGTATTTTTTTCATGTTCTAAACGTATGATACACTTATTTATTAATATGTGATGACATTAGTGTTTTTTTTAATGATTCATGGAATTTAATCTTGATAAATATTTTCTAGACAAGTATTTTCTTAGTTATCAATTATCATTATCTTTTTATTAATTAGTTTAACAAAAAATATTGCAAACATTGTATGTTTATTTAGTTTTATAATGTAAAAGATCTTGAAAAATCGCCAAACCGCACCGAACCGCACTGCAACGCACAAAACCGCATAGTCGGTTTTGATTTACAAAACCGCAATTTAAAATTTTATTTCCTTCAAACCGCACTTGGCAATTCGATTTGAAATTAATAAAAAAAAACCGCAAAATTGAACCGCGATTACCCCTAATTGTAAGTAGGGTTTCTTAATATCTTTTGAAGCATTAAGGAAATATTATTACGGGTGCACAAGATGCTCACGGTGTATTCATCACTACATATTCAAGAAGTGATGATGGTTTTCATTACCCACCCTTCAAGTGAAACCCACCCCTTCCTTTGAGTGTGTGGTGTTAGTACGTTAGATGCATAAGAATATTGATTTCGCTGCACTATGATATTTTCCCAAGGATTATATATTTAGATGCAAGAAAGTCAAACATTATCATATATATTAGGGATAATAGTAGACACCCTCTCAGTCATGGGATGATGTGTACTTTGCTCCCCAACTTATTGAAATATGTGATTTACCCTCTCACTTATAAAAAATGTGCACTTCACTCCTTCGGGCAGCTCGGGCAAATTTAGGCACTTCACTTATCATAAAAATTGGATTTTTGCCCCCTGACATATGTATTTTTATATCACTTTGCCCCCTGACTTGTGTGTTTTGTAGCACTTTGCCCCTGCCTGAGCTGCCGGAGGAAGTGAAGTGCACATTTTTTATAAGTGAGGGGGTAGATCGCACATTTCAATAAATTGGGAGGCAAAGTGCACATCACTACATAACTGAGGGGGTGTATGCTATTATCCCAATATATTAATTGTTAGATCTTATTCCAAATGGAGCTGAATTTGACTTTTCTAATCCAACTCAAGGGTAAACTGTCAACCAGCTTGCATGCATAATAGAGTCGTAGCTTGTGTAATGGAATCTAGCAATAATAATATTATTAAAGTCTCGCTCGAGTCCTATGAACCTATCCACTTTACTTTTAGAAGCTTGCTAAACGAAATGGAAAAAAATTAAGGAATTAAAAAGAATATGAATGGGATCCCATTGTTGTTTCAGGGTCATATTTGGACACACGTATTTATACGGTCCATTATATTGGATGATGGAGATTATTCCCAAAAATTTTGGTCATGTGATCTCTCAAGTATTATCCGTTGTTTTATTTGTTCGTTTTCTCTTTTTTTTTTCTTTTTTTTTTTTGGGGTAAGAACGTTGTTTTATTTGTTAATATCATGCTTTGAGATGGTGAATTATATAATTGGTCAATAACTAATGGTTTAAACTACCGGTTAAGATCTTCTATTCCATATGCTATTTCATCTTCTATTCCAATACATGAATTTTTGTCAAGTACGAAAAATGCATTAATCTTAGTTTGTCTTGTGTAAGTTGTCTACATAATTATATCATTTGATAAAAACGGAAAAAGTGAAAATAAGGAAACAACATGAACAGTTGTGATACCCAAAGCTTTAACACTAATTCAACTGACAGTAAATTCTATTGTTCATAAGACAAATATTTAGAAACATATAAAATTGTATAATATAATTTGAAAAAAATGGAACCTTTTAAAATAGAGAACCGATCGTAATGAATTGAACACATATAATATTAAAACGAAAAAAATAAAATTTATTTTTCTAATCAATTACTGCTTTCTTAATTAAGCTGGTAGAATTGTAATAATCCATGATCTTCTTCAAATGAGATATATTTTATTCAGAAATATAAAAGATTTTATTTGTCGAAATTACAAATTAGACTGTCATAATGCGTAGTCGGTGGAAAAAATGCATCTCATAATGTGAATGGCAGTATTTCTTTAGGGATGACAATGGGACCGGGTCTAACGAGTATTCGTCCCTAATGGGATGGGAATGAGTCCAAAAAAATGGGATCAGGTCCGAGTATCGAAATTCAAGACCCGGCCAGGTCCGGGACTGGAAACGAGTCCAGTCGATACCCGTCCCTGTAGTATAATATATATATATATATTTTTAAAATTTTATATATATAATAATTATTATATCAACCAAACCCTAATACCTTATTCTCTATTTCTCTCACCTGGTATCAAGCAAACCCTTCACTTTCCTCAAAAAAAAAAATGCAGAAGAAGAAGAAGAAGAAGAGCGGGTGGGGTGGGAAGCGGATCTGAAGATGAAGAAAAAGAAGAAGAAGAAGTAACAGGGGGTGAGGAGAAGAAGAAGAAATTGCAGGGGGGGAAGAAGAAGAAGAAGACGAAGAAGAAGAAGAAAAAGAAAAAGAAAAAGGAAGAAGAAGAAGGAAAAAGAAGAAAAAGAAAATGGAAGAAGAAGCAGAGGAAAGAAGAAGAAGAAGAAAAAAAAAAAAAATCAGTCGGGTCCAACGGGAAAGACCCGGATCCGTCGGGAAATGATCGGGTCCGGGACGGGTCCAGGTGGGACCGTGAAATGACCTGATCCGAGACGGGTCCGGGTCCAAAAATTTTTTAACGGGACGGGAAACGAGTCCTGCCCTACCCGTCCCGTTGCCATCCCTATATTTCTTACTTCATTTATTTCTTTGTTTTTAACATGGATATGTTTATACCCAAAACCTGTTGGTCTAATGGTATCCACCTCCCACTTTATGTGAGAGGTCCTGAGGTCAAATTTAAACTGTCACAACTTGTGGCTCTTCCCTCATTTATGGAGCTAGATAGAGTCTTTATAGCTCAGAATTATAACTATCAACTCGGATTTATTGGGCTAAATATTTAAAGTATCCCCTTCGTCTTAAAAAAAAGGAACATGGATATGTTTATAACACGAAAATTAGATGAGAAAAAAATTGCATTCTTTAATTGATCTTTTTACATAAATTATATACAAGTAAAAGAAGAATTCAATTAGATTTGTAGTATTAGTATCCGCCTATGGTGTTTTTCCAATACTATGTTATTGTGTTTCCTTATTTATCTCCTTTTCAATTTTGTCTAATTAAATATAGCTACAATACTATGTTATTGTGTTTTTTTATTTATCTCCTTTACAATTTTGGCTAATTAAATATAGACAATTCATACAAGGCAAATAAGGATTAATACATTTTGCACATGGCAGAAATCTATGCACTAAATTACAAGATGAAATAATATTTTGGAACAGAAGATCTTATCCTTTTTATAAAAAAAAAAAAAAAAGAAAAAAGATGTTCTTATTCGTTAGACTACACGGTGTTTATTACGATGTTTATTAGGAGGTAATCACTTCACGCCGAACATAGTATATATTATTATAGATGGAATGGTCCTTATCCTTAATTTACACCTTAGCTAAGTAACCACTTCATTTTGACAGATAACGATAAGAAGCTAAGAGAAAAGGGCAACATATTTGTTGTCTTGGATAAATAGTTGTTGAACTTTGTTGATTCTTTCGCATAGTCTATTTTGATTTACATGATTTGTTTGGATTTTATTTTATTAATATGACATCATACGACGGTATTTTACACTATCTTGCACCCAAAGTATTAAATTTCGGTATCAGACTCGATATTGAGGTAGTAAATTTACGAAAATTTTGATGGAAGTTTTGAGGATATTCAAAAAAAAAAATTTGGTTTTAAAGTAATCATAAAATTTATAGAAATATTTGAAAATTTACAATGAAACTTTGGATAACTTTAATTATTATAATTATGCATTTTTTACATTAATAATATTTTATATATAATATATGCATAATGAAGTTAAATAACATGGCTAAAACCTGCTGTGAAAAATATGAAATAAATATTATTTGGTAGTAAAATAATAATCAAATCTCATAAGAACTTCACTAAAATAAAATGTACCACAATTTTAATAAAATCATTATTCAAAACCACATCGAGCTTCTAGAAGAATTTCTATGAGATTTTAGTAAAAATCATTTTTGCGTGTTTATTTTCTATGGCTCGGATTTCTATTAATTTATTGACAACATCACTTTTAATTTAAATTTATTTTTTTAATGGTTTACATAATTGGTTATTTATTATCTTTCCTTCTAATATGAAGGATCATTTGACTCTAATTTTTTACTATAAAATATTTTAAAATATTAAAAAAATATTATTTTAAATTTTCAAAAATTTTGGGTTTCGGTCAAAATTTGATGGATATTTAACAAATTAATTTAACAAATCTCGAGTTTCGGTCGAAATTTCGAAAGATATTCTGAAAAATTGGATCGAAAGTTCGATTTCGTTTCAAAATCCCCAAAACCCAGAATTTCGAGGCTTCGGGCGAAATTTAAGACGATGCTTGCACCCTTGCTTAATAGCTATAAGTTCTAGATTGGAGGTGATGACTACTTGCGTTTGACAGATATGGATAAGAAAACTAAAAGAAAAGGGCTATACATTTCTTGTCTTGGAAAAATAATTGTTGGACTTTTTTTGTTTGATTTTATTTTTAACTGTTTTGGAGAAATAAATTTAGAGTAAATGTATTAGCGAATGTGTGAAGAATGCAAATATGTGTCATTTAATTTTGTATTTGTAAGAGATATTTTTTATTGTAGATGTCATATATGTAGTGTCACATCAAGTTGTTATATAATCTATTATTTTTTGTTATTAATGAAAATAATAATTGAAAGATATATTTTTATATTTAAGATAATGATTGATTGAAATATATAAATATATATGTATTTTACTGTATGATGTCTAATCAAGTTGCTATATTTAAAATTAATGATTGAAAAATATAAATATATATGCTATTTATTCTATGTGATGATTGAAGTAGAAAATAGAATGTTTTGGGAAAATGTTATAGAAGAAGAGATAACAAACATGTGGTTTGGTTTTGGGAGAAGAAAATGGGATGTTACAAATCAAACCAAACAAAGTACGGCTATGTTTTCTATCAAAAAGAAAAAGTACGGCTATATTTGCGTTTTTGAGTTAGAATTTTAAAATTTATCGAGAAATGGGTAATACGAAAATTCATGTAAAAATGATGTGATGTGTATTGTGTTTGTTTATATTTTATAAAATTGTTAAAATTTGTATAATGTGTCAACTTAATGGTAATATGTTGATGTATGATGTGTTGAATGATTGAGTTGGTTATTTATATAATGATTATGTGAATAAAGAAATCATAAAATATAAATTAAGAAATTGTAAACTAAGAAAGAGAAATAATGATTGGAGTAAATGATTTTGATTGATAATTGTATGAAATGATAGATATAGTGAATAAAAGGTAGTTATATAGAAGACTGAAAATATTAAGTTGAAAAAAAGTGAATTCAGATAAAAATAGTTTGTGTTATGATTTTTTGAATTTATGATGCAGGATATTGAAAATGAAATTTGAAAACATAATCTAACAAGTCCTAAGTTTCTTTGGCATCGTCTTTAAATGATTTTATTTCAATGAGTGCCGCACATATTAAAAATAATACTAAATGAACCTTGATTGAAAAAGATGATCTCAATTGCACTAAAACAGATTATCATTTTATCATTTAATAGCCACCACACTTTGTAATTACTTGGCGTCGGTGCTATCATTTTAATTTAATTTGTACGCGCTGGAATCCCTTAGTTAGGGGGGGGGGGGGGGGGTAAGTTGTTAATTAATTATTAATTAATTAGATGCCAACGAAACAAACTTCATTTAATTTTTCAAATTATAAAATAATTTCTTACTTTGAGACTTGCATCACACAATATAATAACTACTAGCTTTGTTTCTGATCTCTAGCTCGAATTTATGAATTCCCAATTACAAAGCTGGCACGTACTTGTTTAGTTTGACACCCGTAGATCACAAAAACTAAAAGAAAATTGTTATGATAATTCACCAAATAAGAGCATAAAGATTAAAGACACAAAAATTTACGTAGTTCGGCAATTGCCTACATCCACGAGAGAGGAGAGAATATTTTACTATTTGTAGAAGATGAAGTTGTATTTCCATGTCTCAGATATCAAACTTATACACATATTTATATACACAAACTATGCTAAAACAATAAGACTAATCCCTAAAAACCTTCCTTAATTTCTGCCATGTATTCCCCCACTTCCTTAATATCTGCCAATATATCCTACCACTTCTTATTATTATAACACTCCCCCTCAAGCTGGAGCATAGATATTAATCATGCCCAGCTTGTTACAAAGATAATCAACCCGAATCCCATTTAAAGCTTTTGTGAAAAGATCTCCTAATTGTTCTCCAGTCTTCACATATTCCGTAGAAATGAGATTTTGTTGCACCTTTTCACGAACAAAATGACAGTCTATCTCAATATGTTTAGTTCGTTCATGAAACACAGGATTGGAAGTAATGTGAAGAGCAGCTTGGTTATCACACCAAAGTTTTGCTGGCATTGAGACTTTAAGACCTACTTCAGTTAATAACTGATATATCCACATTATTTCACACGTAGATTGAGCCATAGCTCTATACTCTGATTCTGCACTAGAGCGGGATACAACACGTTGTTTCTTCCTTTTCCATGATATCAAATTTCCACCAAAGAAGACACAATAACCCGTGGTAGATCTTCGATCTATTTTAGATCCTCCCCAATCTGCATCTGAATAGCACTCTATACGAGTGTGACTATGATTCTTATACAGTATACCTCGTCCAGGAGCTCCCTTTAAGTAGCATAAGATGTGTTCTAGAGCAGCCCAATGATGAACCGTTGGAGTAGACATAAATTGACTCACAGTGCTAACACAATATGCGATATCAGGACGAGTTACTGTAAGATAGTTCAACTTCCCGACCAACCTTCTATACCTTTCTGGATCCTCGAATAAGTCTCCTTCATTAGTGAGTTTTAGATTAGGTGGCATCGGAGTACAGCATGGTTTAGCTCCTATCTTTCCTGTCTCCGTTAATAAATCAAGCACATATTTCCTTTGTGATAAGAAGATGCCTTTCTTGCTTCTTGTTACTTCAACTCCCAAGAAATACTTCAACGACCCTAAATCTTTTGTGTGGAACTGGCTATGAAGAAAAGACTTCAAAGATGATATTCCCATAGCATCACTTCCAGTAATAATAATATCATCCACATAGACAACGAGAAGAATAACGCCGGATGAAGATTGTTTATAAAACACTGAATGATCAGACTTGCTCATATTCAGTCCGAACTTTTCAACTGCTTGACTGAACTTGCCAAACCACGCACGAGGGCTCTGTTTCAAACCATATAGAGACTTTCGGAGATGACAAACTTTCCCATACTCCCCCTGAGCAATAAACCCAGGTGGTTGCTCCATGTAAACCTCCTCGAGTAGATCCCCGTGTAAGAAAGCATTTTTGATGTCTAACTGGTGCAAAGGCCAATCATGAGTAGCAGCCATAGATAGAAATAATCTAACTGAGGTCAATTTAGCCACAGGAGAGAACGTGTCAGAATAATCCACACCATACGTTTGAGCATAGCCTTTAGCAACAAGGCGAGCTTTAAGTCTAGCCACAGAGCCATCAGGATTCATTTTGACCGCAAAGACCCATTTACAACCAATAGCCTTCTTTCCTGCAGGTAACTTCACTAAATTCCAAGTACCATTAACATCTAAAGCATTCATCTCTTCTATCATAGCCGCACGCCAACCAGGATGAGACAATGCTTCACGAACAGTTTTAGGCAAAAATACAGAATCAAGAGAAGCAATGAACGAGTATGTAGAAGATGATAAATGATCATATGAAACAAAAGAGGAAACGGGATACGTGCATTGTCGCTTACCTTTTCGAAGAGCAATAGGAAGGTCACTACCATTGTCTGATGGATCAGATGGCGAAGAAGAGACCGGTGCGGGACATATACTAGGAGGATCACGTCGTCTGGAGTAGACATGTCGAATAGGTGGAGGAGCAACAGACGAAGCAGGAGGAACAGTAGGTGTAGGGGTAACAGTGGGTGATTGGTAAGTGATATGGTAAACTAGCAAATCATCCGCTTCCCCCTTACTATTAGGAGGGTCAGAAGACGAAGAAAAGAATGGATAATGTTCCAGGAAGGTGACATCGGCGGACACAAGATACTTGTTGAGAGTGGGACAGTAACACCGATATCCTTTTTGTAAGCGAGAATAACCCAAGAAAACACAATTTACGGACTTGGGATCCAACTTGGTAACAGTAGGACGAACATCACGGACAAAACAAGTACTACCAAAGATACGAGGTTCTATAGGAAACAAAGGTTTGGTAGGAAATAGAATACTATACGGAATCTCACCGTGTAGGACAGAAGACGGCATACGATTAATGAGGAAACAGGCTGTGGAGACAGCATCCGCCCAAAAAATCTTAGGGACATGAGTTTGGAAGAGCAAGGCTCGGGCTGTCTCAAGAAGGTGGCGATTTTTTCGTTCAGCAACTCCATTTTGAGATGGTGTATCAACACATGAAGTTTGATGAAGAATTCCATGGGTACTCATATAAGTGCGAAGTGAATCTGAAAAATATTCTTTTGCATTATCACTTCGCAAAGTACGTACACGAATATTAAGTTGTGTTTGTATTTCAGCACAAAACGCAGTAAAATGACCGAATAATTCAGATCGATTCTTCATAAAATAAATCCAAGTCATCCGAGAAAAGTCATCAACAAAAGTAACAAAATACCGAAAACCAATTTTGGATATAACAGGACAAGGACCCCAAACATCAGAATGAACTAAATCGAAAGGAGAATCGACTCTTTTAGTGAGCCGAGAAATAGAAGACAAACGGTGATGCTTAGCAAACTGACACGACGCACAATCTAAAGAAGGGAGACTCTGGAACTGAGGACAAAGTTTCTTCAACATAGGTAGAGACGGGTGGCCTAACCGACAATGGGCTTCAAATGGTGTAACGACAACCGAGCAAGCAATGGACTTGGGCACTGACATCTGATTATCCAGAACGTAGAGACCGCCTGATACATGTCCTCTACCAATAATCTGCTTCGTCAAAAGATCCTGAAACAAACAATGATCCGGAAAGAATGAGACACAACAATTGAGTGTGTTAGTAATTTTGTGCACAGAAAGAAGATTAAAGGAGAAATTGGGTAAATGTAAGACAGATGAAAGCGAAAGGGATGAAGTAGGATGAATGGATCCAGACCGGTGGATGTAGAACCATCAGCTAAAGTGACATAGGAGGGAGAGGAGTATGGTTTAAACGTGGAAAAATTACTAGGATTACCTGTCATATGATCGGAAGCCCCGGAGTCAATGACCCATTGTGAGGAAGAGGAAAGGAGGCACGTAGTTGGATTACCTGAGTCAGCGGTGGCAGTGACGGAATGAGAAGAGGGCTGTAATGTGTTTTGGTAACGAAGAAATTTAGCCAAGTCAGTTGCAGATACAGTGACAGTCTGATCAGGAGACAAGCCAGGAGAAGCGACAATATTGGCAGTGTGAGGGGACGAGCTAAGTGGGGTAGGAGCAGCGGCAATATGAGCTGAGTGAGACTTGCGATATTTGTTTTGCAGCTTAGGACAAGTGCGCTTAGTATGACCCTCTTCATGACAATAACGACACTCAATTTTTTCTGTATTCTGACCACCTGTACTGCCTCCACGATTATAATTTTGACGAGAATAGCGCAATCCATGATTGTGACTCACAAGAGCATTAGGCACGGAAGCAGAGGGAGGCATGGAAGCAGTCGTATCAGTGCGAAGAACTCTACTAAACACCTCATGCAATGAGGAAATGTCAGTACCAGAAAGGATATGAGATTTGGCAACCTCAAATTGAGAATTAAGTCCTGCTAAGAAACTCATAATGGCCATCTTCTCCCGTTGAGCTTGTTGTACTTTAATATCAGGATGAAATGGTAACAAAACATTTAATTCTTCATAAATCTTCTTAAAATGCATAAAATAAGACTGAAGAGATTGGTCATGTTGCTCGGGGCGATAAAACTCTTTACAAACTTCATAAATACGAGATATATTTCCTTTTCCCGAATATAAAAATTCCAAATATTCCATCAGTTCCTTGACATACTCACAGTGATTAATTAGGCTAACCACATCAGTATCAATCGAATTCCGAATTTGTAAAAATAATCTTGCATCATCTTTCAACCAATCTTTGCGAGTAGCATCTTTAGGGGGATCATCAGTAAGATGGTCATCCTTAGAGATACTTCGCAGATATATTCGAACAGTTTTACACCAATCAAGGTAATTCGGACCAAGTAATTTATGTTCTGTAATTCGGGACATGACCGGAACTATATCAGGCATAACAGCATTTTTCTGTTCTTCACCCATGAGGTATTATCAAGGAAAACAAAACACCCACACCACACAGAGAAAACCAACAGAGAGAATGCAAGAGATAGAGAGAGCAGCGGACAAACTGTGCAAACCCGGACCAAAATAACGCACAAGGTATGAAAGGAAACCTGTGGGTGTGAGAGAGCAGAAGACGGCGACGCCGGGAGTGATGACCGGAAAGAGAGACGGGGACGCACGCGCCTCCACGCGCCGGCGCGTGAAACTACGCGAAAACTGCTGACGGCGCGTGAGGTCCACGCGCAGCTCGGAAGCGGAAATTGATTACGTGGGTTCGCCGGAAACGGAACGGCGAACCTTCCTGGAGGGGCGGTGAGATGAATGGAAGCCGCGACAGCTGTGTTTGCGGACCAAACAGTGTATGACACGGTTAAATAGTCGGACGACGCGTGAGTAGGACGCGCTGGCCGGACGATGCTCGGATTCCGGGTTTCGGCCGAAAAAGGGATGGCGGACCTGCTGGTGGTGGAGGTGAGAACCGGAGAGGAGTCGAAAATGGCTACTCAAACGTTGCACAGGCAACCGAAAGAAAAAAAATGAAAGCCAAGGTTTTCTTTACTAATTACTGGCTCTTATACCATGTAGAAGATGGAGTTGTATTTCCATGTCTCAGATATCAAACTTATACACATATTTATATACACAAACTATGCTAAAACAATAAGACTAATCCCTAAAACCCTTCTTTAATTTCTGCCATGTATTCCCCCACTTCCTTAATATCTGCCAATATATCCTACCACTTCTTATTATTATAACACTATTGATTAAAGAGGTACAATTTACAATAAATGTCAAAAGTACTAATTACAATAAATGTCAAAAGTATTGAACTAAAACTTAGCACCTGATTTTTTTCTAAAATACACGTGTACCGTACCGCGGGGGCAAGCCCCCGCACCCCTAACGATCCTTCGTCGAAGTGGGCTCAACGCGTGTTGCATAATGGGCTTGCTGCATAATTTTGGGTTTATGACTTTAAAACATATCACAATAAAAATTATGATTTTCTTATTATTGCAGGACCTATTTTTAGCTGGAACTGACACGGCAGCAGCAACAATATATGGACAATGGCAGAACTCACGCGAAATCCTGTAGTCAAAGAAAAAGCCCAACAAGAAGTGAGAAAAGCTGCCAAAGGAAAGGCCAAATTAGAAGAAAGTGATCTCCCAAAACTCACATACCTAAAACTAGTCATAAAAGAGTCATTTAGACTCCATCCACCAGCCCCGTTACCTGTCCCTAGAGAAACCACAGAAAATTTTACCATTGCCAAAAACTACGAAATTCCCGCGAAAACAAGAGTGTTTCTCAATGCGGCGACAATATCAACTGATCCGAAACATTGGGAAGACCCGGAAAAATTCTCACCTGAGAGATTTATGTATAGCCAAATTGATTTTAGAGGACAACATTTTGAGTTGTTAGTTGTTACCGTTGGTGCTGGAAGAAGGGGGTGCCCTGGAATTAATTTTGCGATTCCACTTGTCGAGCTGGCATTGGCTAATCTCTTGTTTTGCTTTGATTGGGAACTTCCGAAGGGGATGTCTATAGAGGATCTTGTTGAAGTGTGGCTTATTTTGAAAGAGAAAAATATCCCACATAGATAGAATTTGTAAAAGGTGGGCTCATTTGTTGTATAAAAGGAGACCACCTCTTCACTTTGAAAAACATCCCAAATTGCCTAAGTCTTTTAGCAATTTCTTCTTTCTTCCTCTATAGTTTGTAATAGTTTCACTTTAGTCCTTTAGTGAAATATTTTGGTGGGGTCCGAGGACGTAGGCTAAATTAGCCGAACCTCGTTAAATTTGGTGTTCTTTATTTTGTGCTATTCTTCAAGTAGCCATTGTTAGTTATAGTTGTAGTGTTATATTGTGCTATTAAATTCGTCTAGTTAATTCTGTCGAGGAGGTTGGGTTTTAAGCGCGACCGTTGTGACGCCTCCAATCTTTCCTGGGAATTAAATCTAGTGTGGTTTTCTAGTACAATATTTCCCTCGCTATTTCTATATTTGGTGGAATATGACTCTGAGTTCCACAACAAGTAGTATCAGAGCTTGGGTATTCTGAGTATGCTCTGTGGTCGCAGTTTAATCTGATCTTTCACATCAGAAAAGTTTTCCCGGGCTATTTGGTTTTCGCATTTGGAGGGCTATTGAAGAATAATTTGTAAACCAAAAATGGAAGACACCTCAAAAGCATCGTCGTCGTCCATTTGGGCGAGAACCACTGTGGCGAATACGCGATTGGCAGTGGAGTCTTTTGATGGCACAGGCCATTTTGGTATGTGGCAAAGCGAAGTTGTAGACGCACTCTTTCAACAAGGTCTATACTTAGCTATTGAAGAAAAGAAACCAAATGATATGGAGGAAAAAGATTGGAGTATGATGAATCGGTTGGCATGTGGAACAATTCGTTCGTGTCTATCCAGAGAGCAGAGATATGCGTTTTCGAAAGAAAACTCGGCATATAAATTGTGGATGGCACTGGAGGAGAAGTTTCTGAAGAAAAGTTGTCAGAATAAGCTCCATTTGAAGAAGCGGCTCTTTCGCTTCACATTTGTTTCGGGTTCCACTATGAATAGTCACATTACCAGTTTTAATCAACTGGTTACCGATTTGATCAATTTGGATGAGACTTTTAAAGACGAGGATTTGGCTCTGATGTTGCTGGGATCCTTTCCTGAGGAGTTTGAGTTTCTTGAAACAACTCTACTTCACGGGAAGGCTGCTGTATCTCTTAGCGAAGTTTGTGCTGCCCTGTACAGTTATGAACTGAGAAAGAAGGACAAGCAAGTTAGTTCAGGTGGAGATGCAGAGGTTTTGTTCATCAGAGGTCGTTCACAAAACAAAAACAAAGGAAAGAAAGGGAGATCCAAGTCCAGGCATAAACTAAGCAAAGACGAGTGTGCCTACTGTCGAGAAACAGGACACTGGAAGAGAGATTGCCCAAAGCTGACAACTAAGGGCAATTCTAAGGCCGTGGCGGAATCAAATGTAACCGCGTGTGATGATGCCGAATCGGACTTCTCATTGGCGACATCATCCAGCGGTGCTTCTGAAGTATGGATGCTGGATTCAGCATGTAGTCATCATATGACACCACATTTGGATTGGTTCTTTGATTTCAAAGAACAAAATGACGTTGTCTTCACAGCAAATGAAGCTCCTCTTACTACACTTGGGATTGGTTCAGTTCGCTTGAAGAATCATGATGGATCAATCATAACCCTAAAGGGTGTTCGGTATGCACCAGAAGTGAGGAAAAACCTTATTTCTGTTGGAACTTTAGAATCGAAAGGTTTTGAAGTAAGAGCTAAGGATGGGGTGATGAAGATCATCTCTGGTGCACTCGTGGTAATGAAGGGAATTCGGAAGAACAACAATACGTATCACTACATGGGTGGTAAAGTTGTGGGTGCAGTAGCAGCAGTTACTGTTGATGATCGGAATTCAGAAGCAGTTAGGCTATGGCATATGCGCTTGGGACATGCAGGTGGAAAATCCTTGAATCTCCTCATAAATCAAGGATTGTTGAAAAGAGTGAAATACTCCAAATTGGAGTTTTGTGAACATTGTGTTCGTGGAAAACAAACAAGGGTTAAATTTGGAACAGCAATCCATAATACTGAGGGTATCTTGGATTATGTTCATTCGGATGTATGGGGTCCTTCAAAAATGAGTTCTTTGGGAGGGAAACACTATTTTGTAACCTTTGTTGATGATTTTTCCCGGAGAGTTTGGGTATATACTATGAAGACGAAGGATGAAGTGTTTGAGGTATTCCTCAAATGGAAAAAGATGGTGGAAACTCAGACTGATAAAAAGGTCAAACGTCTCCGTACAGACAATGGTGGAGAATTTAGGAGTGGTCCATTTCAAAAATTTTGTGAGGATGAAGGCATTGTCAGACACTTTACTGTTAGACATACACCACAACAGAACGGAGTGGCAGAACGCATGAACCGGACTTTGCTGGAGAAAGTTCGGTGTTTGTTATCCAATGCTGGGTTGGGTAAAGAATTTTGGGCTGAGGCTGTGACATATGCGTGTCATCTCGTTAATCGTCTACCATCTACTGCTATTGATGGAAAAACACCATTGGAGAAATGGTTTGGAAAGCCTGCTGATGATTATGATTCCTTACATGTGTTTGGTTCCGCTGCATATTATCATGTTAAGGAATCAAAGTTGGATCCTAGAGCAAAGAAAGCTTGTTCATGGGGATCACCTCTGGTATAAAAGGCTATCGTCTTTGGTGTCCAGAAACAAAGAAAATAATCTTTAGCAGGGATGTCACCTTTGATGAATCTACCGTGTTGGAAAAGGTGAATGCAGAACAGCAGGATGGTACTCCCAAACAGGTGGAGTTTGAAAAGTTTGTTGTCCCAGCAGATCAAGAAACTCTTGATCATTCTCCTATGGTAGAAGGAGATTTTGAAGAAGAGAAAGTTCAACCCCAAGAACTTCCACAGCAACTTGAATCAATTGCAACTAGCAAGCCAAAGAGGATAATCAGAAAGCCTGCTCGCTTTGATGATATGGTGGCTTGTGCATCTGCAATTGCCGCTGATGATGTTCCTACCACTTATATTGAAGCAGTCAAAGGACCAGAGAAAGATAAGTGGAGGATTGCCATGAGTGAAAAATGCAGTCCCTTCATAAGAATCAAACATGGGAACTGGCCAGTCTCCCGAAGGGAAAGAAGGCAATTGGATGTAAATGGGTATTTGCAAAGAAAGATGGATTTCCTAGCCAAGGTGATGTTCGCTACAAAGCCAGATTGGTGGCCAAAGGTTACGCTCAGAAGGAGGGCATTGATTATAATGAGGTGTTTTCTCCAGTTGTAAAACACTCCTCCATTAGAATTTTGTTGGCTTTGGTAGCACAGTTGGATTTTGAACTAGTTCAGTTGGATGTAAAAACTGCATTTTTACATGGAGACTTGGAAGAGGAAATCTATATGACTCAGCCAGAGGGATTCAAAGTTGCTGAAAATGAAAATTTGGTTTGTAAACTTCAAAAATCGTTGTACGGATTGAAGCAATCTCCGAGGCAGTGGTACAAGCGATTTGACAAGTTTATGATGGGAATTGGGTACAGAAGAAGCAAATACGATCATTATGTGTATTTGCACAAGCTACAAAATAGATCCTTCATATATCTTCTTCTGTATGTTGATGATATGTTGATTGCCTCCCCGAGTCTAATAGAAATTGAGAAGTTGAAGACTCATTTGAAAAGGGAGTTCGAGATGAAGGATCTAGGTGAGGCGAAGAAGATTCTCGGCATGGAGATTTTCAGAGATAGAAAATTGAGGAGGCTTTGTTTGACTCAGAAACAATATCTGAATAGGATGTTGAGGCGTTTTGGCATTGATGAAAAGTCAAAACCAGTTAGTACTCCGCTTGCTCCTCATTTTAAGCTTAGCGCCGCTTTGTCACCAAAATCTGATGCAGAACGGGAATACATGTCAAAAGTACCGTATGCAAATGCTGTTGGTAGCTTGATGTATGCTATGGTGTGTACGAGGCCTGATATTTCCCAAGCAGTGGGGGTTGTGAGCAGGTATATGCATGATCCTGGAAAAGAACATTGGCAAGCTGTGAAATGGATTTTGCGATACATCCATGACACAGCTGATGTTGGTTTGATATTTGAGCGGGAACATAGTCAGTGTGTAGTCGGATATTGCGATTCAGACTATGCTGGTGATTTAGATAAGCGTAGATCAACTACAGGCTACGTATTTACTCTTGCTAAAGCACCAGTCAGTTGGAAGTCTACCTTACAGTCAACGGTTGCTCTGTCTACTACGGAAGCAGAGTATATGGCAATTTCAGAGGCTGTAAAGGAAGCAATTTGGCTTCAAGGGTTGCTTGGTGAACTGGGGATTGGACAAAAGTATGTGAAAATACATTGTGATAGTCAAAGTGCTATCCATTTAGCAAAGAACCAAGTTTATCATGCAAGGACGAAGCACATTGATGTTCGGTATCACTTCATAAGAGAGATACTTGAAGAAGGTGGAGTCAGAATCGAGAAGATCCATACTACTGAGAATCCTGCTGATATGTTGACAAAAGTTGTGACTGCAATCAAGTTCAAATTTTGTTTGGACTTGATCAACATTGTCAAAATTTGAAGATTGGTTTTGGTGACCCCGTTTGACGAGGAGATTGAAGATTTTGAAATTCGCCAAGGTGGAGATTTGTTGAAGTGTGGCTTATTTTGAAAGAGGAAAATATCCCACATAGATAGAATTTGTAAAGGGTGGGCTCATTTGTTGTATAAAAGGAGACCACCTCTTCACTTTGAAAAACATCCCAAATTGCCTAAGTCTTTTAGCAAATTCTTCTTTCTTCCTCTATAGTTTGTAATAGTTTCACTTTAGTCCTTTAGTGAAATATTTTGGTGGGGTCCGAGAACGTAGGCTAAATTAGCCGAACCTCGTTAAATTTGGTGTTCTTTATTTTGTGCTATTCTTCAAGTAGCCATTGTTAGTTATAGTTGTAGTGTTATATTGTGCTATTAAATTCGTCTAGTTAATTCTGTCGAGGAGGTTGGGTTTTAAGCGCGACCGTTGTGACGCCTCCAATCTTTCCTGGGAATTAAATCTAGTGTGGTTTTCTAGTACATTATTTCCCTCGCTATTTCTATATTTGGTGGAATATGACTCTGAGTTCCACAACAGATCTTGATATGGAAGAAGCATTAGGAATAACAATGCATAAGAAAACTCCTCTTTGCTTGATAGCTTCACCTATGACTGGTTAGGAGAAGTGTTCTACAATTAAACTACCTTTTTTTTTGCCTCTTTATTTTCTTAATTTGCTTTTCAATCTACGTTTGATGAATGGAGGTGAGAGATGCTTGTGCTGTTAGCCACTTGCGTGATTATATTTGGACGGTGTCGAACCAACTATTTTAAGAACATTTTAGTCACCTATGGACAAGGTTCGCTTAATTGAAATATATTGAGACATCTCAAGAATCACCTAATACGAGTGTTTTCAGTTGTTTTGCGACGAGCTCCTTGTCTTGATTTTCCATCATAGGAATCTTGGAATAGAATAGTATATTCTCCTCATTAATTTTGTGTTGCATTTTGGATTGATTAATTTATGCATGTGGGGCGAAATTTTTGAGTAGTTACTAAGCATTATTAGTAGACTAACAATATAACTTCCCACTACATATACTTTAACTTATCCCCTCTTTTAACTTTCCCAGTATTGGAGCATTTGTGCTTTATTTATACAGAGAATCTCTTGACAAATTGCTTCGATTTAGAAAGAAAAAACAATTTTTGACAAGAAATATGAGCAATACTAACTTTATTATTATCATTTTTAAAAAAAACTTGAATTATATTTAAAATCACTAGAAAAATCCAACATTCAAATTGCTATAATGCTTGTGTTTAAATGCGGGCTTGTATTTACATAATATATACACATATTGTGTACTAAATGTGCGATCAGCTTATACAACTTGATAAGGTCATAGAAGAGATCATACATAAGGGTATTATAAGACTTTTATATCAAGCAATATTTCTATTCCTTTATTGCGACTGGTATATACATTGATGCTAGCAAAATGTGTAGTCTAATATTAGGGACTATTAGGACACCAACCTATAACTACCATTGTGATTACGATATAAAACATGCAAAAAATAATAACCATATCTTCTTTTAACACGGAATATCTATTAAAAGATGAAAATTGAGAATAATCCTGAAAATTCTGCAATTTTGTTTATCTATATACATACATATATATATATATGTGTGTGCGCGCGCGCGCAAGAAATAGACACCTAAATCATGCATAGCAACTTATCCCAGTTTATAAAGATGCTGATAGAGATACTGAAACACATTTTATTTGAAAAAGATTGAAATAATGTAGTGAAAATGATTAATGGATCATAATGTACAATTTCAACCGTCCCCGCCTAGGACAAAATCAAAAAGACCTCCTCTTGTTGTCTGCAAAAGTAAATACCTTTATTCCCTTGCTCCTTATGAGTTCTAAACTAAATTAGTCCTAGGATTAAAAAAGTGTCGGCTCCAAATAGGAGTGAGTTTTATCGACTCCAAAGTTTTAAATTCCAACATAATTATAATCATTATTTTTTATGTAGTCTAGAAAAACTATTGTCTTTCAAATTTCTTTTAATTACATGTATATACATAAAGTATTATAGAGCCTAGTTAGTTAAATACAGGAAGGAGAAATTGATCATTTAATACGTACAAATATATTACGAAATTTTCTTAAAAGTTACGGTGAACAAATGGGTTAATAGATATAAGAACAGAAAATAAACGGATTCGTAGATATACGAATATAATAGAGATACAAATTAATTATTTGGAAGTAAAAATACAATATATTTCATATAAATTTTATGAGTCTCTAGTTAACAAATGACACTAATTAATGTTTTCACAAGTTATCAATGTTCTTAGTTTTTGATTGTATAATACAAAATTAGTACATATAAAAATATATTATAATTTTCAAGCTTTAAATTAAAAATTAGTTTTTTATACCAAAAATAGAGTACTATTCGTCAAGTATATATGTGATACGTAAAGTACGAGTACTAAACAATTAACTCAAAAATATGAGTATCATTCGTTATGTTCAGAATGTATATGAGAAACCAAATTATTTTTTAATTGTATGTACATACGGGTATTATACGACTATAATACGAGTTTTAACTAAGAGAGTTATAGAGCATTATTCTCATTTTCATTTCATATCTGAAAATAAGATTGGGAGTGTATATAAGATTGGAAGTGTATAAATGATTAAAAAAATCTACCATAATTTATTAACGCTTATCTAGGCCATTCTTAGAAATTTATATGACTCAGAACTGTCGACAACACAATCTTATCTGTAATTGCATTTAGTCAGAATCAATTATATATACACAAATAATTTCTATATTGAAACTAAAAGTCCATAAGACTATGAATCTCTAACCAATTGTAAATCCCCACCTAAATTTTTTATTTAGAATCAATTAATACACAAATACTTATAAACATAACTAGATTTGAGATAACAAGAAATCCTAAAAATTAGGTCACTATTCTTATCCCAAGTTTTTAATTTTTTGTGGGGAAACTTCTTAGAAGAGTCGTAAGACTACATGTGACTCTTACGTCTACTGGTCTACTTCACTTCAAACGACAATTCCTTTCACAATCCACCAAATTTCAACTCTATCGTCTCTCTCTCTCTATACACACACGGCACAGAGTCTTTGTATCTATATCTTCTTTGTCAACCTGAATATGTACAAGTGTTCATAACCAGGTAACGAAGATCTCTAATACTATGGAAAGAATAATATATAAATTTGTGCCTGATATATATATATATATATATATATATATTTTTGTGTGTTTTTTGGTTGTTTTGTTATTTAATCCAAATGGGTTTTTGCTTTTTGTTACAACTTCGGTGAAATTTTATGTGATTCTTGTATTCTGATTTCATTAAATTTGGGGTTTTTTTTTGTCTTTTTCTTTTTGAATTTATTTGTTCTATAATGTTGTATGTTTTTCTTTAATCTATTTTGGGTAATGTTGGAAGTTAGCTTTAATGGATTCTTTTCAGTGAATTAGTAGCTAATTTGATGTATTTTAGCCAAATTTCGTGTCAATTGATATTTTTACCATAATTATTGTCATTGTGGTGTTGAAAATTGAGTTATGCTGTGAAAAATTGAATCTTGGAGTAAAAGAAAAAATAATCTAGATTTCTAAATATAATTCAGTAGTCAAGAATTCTGCTTTTTTGCACTTTGTATTTTTGCACTGATTCCTCAGTTGTTATTGTAGTTCCCATAAGAATCAGACAATTAAAGGAAATGTATTGGAACATAAAAACCCCTTTCTTCTCTTTTCTAGAAATATTTCATGCTTGGGTTATGGATTCTGGCTGAATTATGCGTAAAAATCAGATGGCGCCACCCGTAAATTCTTATTTATTTATCATCGAAAATATTGTGAAATTTTGGATGGAAATGCTGCAGAACTTTTTATTTTTATTTTTTTAATCTTATGGGATTGTAATTGTAATCAGTTGGGAGTGTTGAAACCATGTTTTCTGTTGCATTTTTCTGAAATATAAATTTATATTAGAATATATTATTAAAATGGTGAGCCCCGAAGCGACTGACAACAACTTGTTGTGAATACCATTTTTTTTCAAATGTAAGAATCATAGTTATTTGCATTGATCTTTATAAAGTAATCTTCGTTATTCCTCCTTGTTACTCTTTATAATATATTTCGTACCACTTCTTTTTGGCCCCATGATTGAAAATCCAAAATCTGGGGCTTGCTGTGCAAACGCTACATTGACGTGTGTTTGACTGACTTTTGTATAATCTCATTTGGACATTTTTGCGTTCAAAACCACGTCTTGGCAGCTGGAAATTCAAGCTCTTGCCATAATCAATTCTCCTATAATCTCAATTATGCAACAGTAAGGCCAAACTCACCCTAAATCATATGAAAAGTTTTGTATTTTTTTTTCCATGTAGTTTATATCTTGACCTTGAAAGGAGAAATTTAGCAGTAAATACCTCAATAGTGTTATACAATGGTTTATGTAACATAGTCAAGAATCTCAATCATGGGTATTTTGTACGGTGTCTAGTTGCCTGTATGCCTCGCCAGCTTTCCATAACTACTATGATTAAAATCATAGAATATTCGATGATTTATCTTCTTTTATTAATACCTCTAATTTATCTAGTTGGCATTAAATAAAGCAACCATCTTTGTATGTATTGACTCTCATAAATTTGTCTTGTTTTTAAGCGAAAGTTTTATATATAAATATTTATTACTGAAAAAGAAGTGTTTTTAGGTTCAAGAGCTCATGGGTGCCAAGAATTCAAAGAAGTCGATATCAGGTCGGTATTCAAATTATGGATCCAGTTCAAATTCATGGAACCACAATGCCTATCCACAGTCATCATATGCTCAACCGAGTCAAAGCTACGCTTCTCCATATCCAACCTATGGTGGTCCACCACCCCCCCAGTCTCAGAGAAAGCTGGAGAGGAAGTACTCGAAGATAGATGACAACTATAACAGCTTAGATCAGGTACAATTGTTACCTGGAATGTGGAAAAGGAAAGGAGAAAAAGGATTTTCATCATCTGGTTATACAGAACTTTTGCATTAGTAAATGTCGGAAAATCATAATTATTTTCCTAGAAATTTTGAGGTTTTCCCAAATGTATGGAATATGAAGAGAAGTTTTATATTTTCTTTAGAATTGAGGAGTAATCCTGAAATTCTTGATCTTTTCCCATTTTTTTAAGAAACTAATGAAGCCTTATCTTATGCCCTTTTTGATGTTATCGAATATCAATATCAATATCATACATTTCATTAGCATTGAGCATTTCGTACTTAAAGTAGTATGTGAAGTCAAGTTATAGAACTTTCTTTGACTCAGAAAAAAATTGAGACTGTATAATAATTGTTTCCCATTTGTTGGTGACTCATAAATGAAAACGTTATACAATTGAGCTGATAGTCTGCTCATAGTTTGCTTTGTAAAATATCCCAAGAAGGTAATTTTGAATTTATTGATGGAAATTTCTTGATATTTCCAGTAATCTTTTTTGTTGGTTCATGTATCTTATGATCGTGCGTCGAAGCATTATTTTGAATAATCCAGCTGAAAAAGTTATTTACTGCTTAGGTCACCGAAGCCCTTGCACGTGCTGGTCTGGAATCTTCAAATTTAATCGTTGGTATTGATTTCACCAAGAGCAATGAATGGACTGGTATGATCCCTTCTGTCTGCTAAAAATTGTTTCGAAGATAATTACATAACAGTTCATTGAAATTTTCTTTGGTTTCAGGTGCCAGATCATTTCACAGGAAAAGTTTGCATCACATTGGAGACGAGCAAAATCCCTATGAGCAAGCCATATCAATCATTGGAAGAACATTAGCCAAGTTTGATGAGGATAATTTAATTCCTTGTTTTGGATTTGGAGATGGTATTTTCTTCATAATTTGATTATTTTCAAAGTCCGTAGCAAAATAAATAAATTAAAGTTCTTATAATTCTACTATTTCCAGCTTCAACGCATGACCAAGAAGTCTTTAATTTTTTCCCCGACGATAGATTTTGCGATGGTTTTGAGGAAGTTTTGGCACGATATAGAGAATTAGTTCCTCAATTACGCCTTGCAGGTTACGTTCGAGTCCTTTAATTTTGTCTTTTTTTATTGTTCTTTTCGTTTTGCTAAAAAAGATTTTGCATCATCTACAGGGCCGACATCATTTGCTCCTGTTATTGAAATGGCTATTACTATCGTCGAACAAAGTGGTGGCCAATACCATGTTTTATTGATTATAGCTGATGGACAGGTACTAAATTATATAGAGCAAAATTAATATATATTTTCCTGTTTGAGGATGCAAATTTGTTAATTACCTATGAATTTGCTTGTAACTTTTAACTATAACATTTAATTTTGATGTTTTTTGAAATTAACCATGAAAAGAGCGCTACCCACTGTGTAGTGTGTCTAACTGAAAGACCGAACTCTGAAAAGGATTTTCGATAATGCATGCCCTAAATAGACGATTGAAATTCTAGTTCAGGCCAGGTTCGGTAACACTCAAAGCCAATTACATTACGAGTGTCATAACACTTGTCTTGTGATTGGTCACTCTCTTTAATACACCAATTTCGTTTACTTGGGTTTGGCCAAATCTGACCCTTCGCAAAATATAAAATTTAAAGAATTTGGCAAAGAGTTAAGGTTTAGAACTCATCGGTTGCTTTTGAATCTTTAACTTTCTTTGATGTATAGGTTACAAGAAGTGTTGACACCGACCGTGGCCAGCTAAGTCCCCAAGAGAAAAGAACCGTGGAAGCAATTGTCAAGGCAAGGTAATTATACTGCACATCGACGGTCTTGTAATAGATAAGTTGTTATCAATTATTTTAATGGTACGAGGTATAAATTGTGATTCCTTTATTTATTTTTAATGTTTTTATTGTTCATGTACAGTCAGTATCCGTTGTCGATTATATTAGTGGGAGTTGGGGATGGTCCGTGGGATATGATGAGGGAGTTTGATGATAATATCCCTGCTCGAGCATTTGACAATTTCCAGGCAAGTTAACCTCATGTAGCTCCCTTGTGATTATAATTTTTTAGAAAAAGAATGATAAATCAACAGATCTTAAAGTCTAATGCATTTTATTTCTTCTATGTATTTCTAGTTTGTAAACTTTACAGAAATTATGTCGAAAAACATGCACCGGTCCCGGAAAGAAGCTGAGTTCGCGCTTTCAGCTTTAATGGAAATACCTTCTCAATATAAAGCAACACTTGAGCTTAACATTCTTGGGTAAAATTTTCATCCCAAATTGTTTTCTTTTCTTTTTTTTTTTTTTTAGTTTAAATTACAGACATCCCTGTGTAAAATCCTAATCACGAAAAACGCCCTGAAGTTGAGAAATTACCATAACTTCCCCTATAAGTAAAACCATATAACAATTTCTCTCACATGTCAGTAAAATCATATTACATTTTCACCCCCTATTTTTTGAGTTACCGGAATTTGACACTGTTTTAGTACTTTGCAAAACCTCTGAGGTCTCGTGGTAATTACCTGATAAGTGAGGCGGTGTGCATGTAATTATCCTTTTTTTTATTTTCATTTTAATTTCCTTATGGGGAGTTCTTATTGCAATCTTCTTACTTTTGGTTAAATTACTTGATCAGTGCTTCTAGAGGGAAGGATATAGATAGGATTGCTCTTCCTCCTCCTCTCTATGGTGCCTCTTCCTTTGCCACACCGAAGCCATCTCGTTCTAGTAGTTTCCACCCAAGTGCACCTTCTTCAAGTAGGCGTGAGCCAGCTGCTCATCCAAGCCAGCCCGGAAGCCATGCTTCTGAGAATCATGTAATTATCTATATATTTCTTTAACTACAAAGATTTACAGATTTTGGAGTCTGAAGACCCAAAAAAACTATATGAAGGATTAGTTTTTCCTTGATACACAAACTCTGACTATGGTCTTTATGGTTCGTTTTTTGACAGCTTTGCCCCATTTGCATTACCGAACCAAAGGATATGGCATTCGGCTGCGGGCACCAGGTATAATTTTATGCATTTTCCCTTAATTATTGCGGTAAATTACATGGACACCCCCTACTAAAAATACGCCAAAATTTGAGAAATTACCAGAATTTCTCTTGTATTTAAAAACATATTACTACGCTTACCTTGTTCCAAAAAAAAAAAAAAAGACAAACATATTACTATTTCACCACAGTTTTCCGACATGGAATCTTTTGTTAATTTGCAAAGCCTAGGGGGTTGTGGTATTTACTCAATAAGTAAGGGGTATTATGGAAAAAATCTTTAATCCATCTCTCTCTTTCCCCTGTGGTAAACAGACATGTTGTGAATGCGGACAAGACCTTTCGACCTGCCCCATTTGTCGAAAGCCCATCGAGGCAAGGATAAAACTCTACTAAATGATGAGTTCGTCAAGTGTTATTTCACATCTCCTAGGTATAGGTTTCCCTATGTAAAAATCTGCAAATACTCGTCTAATCACGATTTCGTTCTTGCATTTATGTCGATTGCAGCATTCATGCGTATTATAGTTTTCAGCTTCTCTGTAAATAAATGATTTAAAAATTTTAGTCCATTATTGTTCTTATATAACAATATCTGTTTCTGTTCAATTGATGGATTTTTTGAATTGTGTTTGCTTGTTAAGTCGTCTTGCTCATGTTATTTACCTTTTGGTTTTACAGGGTGCTCCCGGGACCCAGGTTCCAGGTGATCTCCACCCGACATGTATAGATATACATGTTGGGGGTCTACCATCACATATACATGTGATGGTGGAAATCATCCTAGGATTTCAAGTTCGGGAGCGCCCAAGTATGACCGGTTTTATAGTGTAAAACTTCACTTGGTTTGTTATGCAATTAATTGCGCATTAGTATTAATTTGCCCATCTTGTTGGGGAGTTCAAAGACTTCCATTAGTAGTATAACTCCAATAGTCGGAACTATCAAAAGGAAAAAAAACTCCAATCGCCGTTGGATAATGGATTTGATATGAATTTCATTACATGGATAATTGTGATTGTACTCAACTTGAAATTTCTAGTCGACTTGTAGAGTTTAATAATCATTAGTAGTCGGTTGCGGTTTGTAATTATTAAACCCATCATCCGACCGAAGGTATTGGATTGCAATACATTCAAATTGCTACTATTAATCAAAAGTTCTAAATCAATTAGGCGAATCGACTTGATTTTAGCGGTTCGGGCGCATTACAGGAAAAAATAATATTAGTGGCAAAATTTGAAGTAACAATGTTAAAATTTTCGCTTGATATGTATAATGAGTGATAATAAATTTTATTTTATCACAAAGAATTATTAGTGACAAGAATTTCTTTAAAGTTGTACTATTAATTATTAGTGACACATGTATAGTGACAATTTAGTAATAACACAAATAGAATGACAACTATAATTATTGACACTAAGTTGTCATTAAAGGAGTGTCACTAAATGTCAATAGGGACAACAATTTCCTTATCACTAGTTATCAAGAGTGACAATTTTTTTTCAAATCTCGTCATTATTAAACATGTAAAGCCTATTCTTGTGACATAATAAAAACTCTTATCACTAAATATTTATAATTAGTGACAACTTTGACATTATCACTTGACATTTTGCTACTAATATTTTTTTTTATTGTTTTTTGGCGGGTTTATTATGTACATCCCTAAAAAAAAGTGCTACGATCCCAACAATCTCTTTAGATAATTCTTGGAACACTTGCTAGCCATTCTACTATGAAGATAAATGAAAATTGAATGAAAACAAAAAAGAAAAAAGGAAACAGAATTTCTAAAATGAGGGATTTTGATTGCTCAATTTAGCTGGTTCTAGATTGTATTTACCAAGATCAAGCTACTCGATAAGGTTGATTTGTAATCAACTCAATTCTTTCATTCAATTAATAACCAAATCAAGATAAAAGAAATTAATTAGATAAAAATTCAAATAAATTTGAACATTATCTTGTTCAACTCAAGTTCATTCTTTTACGTTCCTAACTATAATACATCAAATCAGGAATTTTGATTAAAATTTTCAAAAGAGAAAAATATATATATATATATATATATATATATATATAACTTAAAATATAAAAGAGGGAAAATTACACTGTAATCCCCTCATTTATTGTGTAATTACAAAAAATTTCCCTCGCTTATTGGAAATTACAAACACACCCCCTCATGTTAACTATTTCTTACAATTGTATCCCTTGTATGTAACAATTCTTACAATTTTACACTTGTAAACCTTACAAATAGACCTCGGGGGTGTGTGTTGCAAATTTCCACTAAGTGAGGGGAGGTTTTTGTAATTACACAATAAATGAGGGGGTCTTTGTGTAATTTTCCCTATAAAAGATTTAAAACTCAAGAGAACTTCCACTATCAGAATGGTAACATCAACATCTTGAAGATTATCAATCTTATATAACAAAAGAAATAAGAATAATCAGAGTGATCATCAAACTTGATGTGAGAACAACCAAAGAACCAAACCACAAATAACCAAAACTATAGGGATCAGATGAACAGCTTTCTCTCCTGATAATATTGAAGTCTTTGGAGAAATATCCTTCTTTGAAACATCATCAGAAATGAGACTTTTATCATTAATATAACTAGGCAAAAAATCATCACCAGCTGGGGAGAAATTCAGCAAGAACTCATCGGATGATCGAGCGGACGAATAACTCGACGATCGATGCATATTTTCGTTGGAACTAGCAGTAAACATACAGAAAATTTATGAATTTGCATAACAAAATATGTAAGGAAAAATGTACAGGATATTAAGTACTTAAATAGGGTGAATGGAAATTGAAATAATAATACCTTTGCTTCTTCTTGTAATGAATTCTAATGCAGAAAAAGTGAAGATCAAGAAAAGTGTTAATGGTTTAATCCTGAGTTTGTTTGGACTTTTGATATTGAAGAGAGGATTTGGGGTTTGAGAGAATCAACTTGTAGAACAATTAAAGGACATGCATGTGATGGACACGTTATATATATATATATATATATATATATATATATTATTTTTCCATTTTTAAGAATATCTTCTAATTGTGTGAAGAAATATGTAATAAGAATATCTTCTAATTGTGGGAAGAAATATGTAATTGCATTATTTGAATATATGTTGTAATTAATGGAACAAATCAACCTACCGAGATAATATTTACCACGACATTTGATGCAGGATTCATAGGGAAAATTCTAGCCCAGACCCTGCTCGGTCGCACTCAAGTGTATTTAACAAGGAGAGTGTATTACACTTGCTATATAATTGGTAAATTATTTCAAAAAATACACATGGATTTGGACGAGCCGGAAGCGGGCTAAAATTTCCCGATTCATAGTATCAATCCTTACTTTTTTCTCACTTTAGGCGTTTCTTGTTAATAATAATTAATAAGTTGTTTCAGTCAATGTCATATTGATCTCAGATCAAATTGAATTTAGCAGTACTCATTCTCATATTAGCATATCACATGCGCTTTACTTAAAAACCAAAACAAATACCTAAAATAATATAATAAACCCCTTGCTAGTAAATTCATATAATCTCGGGTAAGGTTTGGTTCATGTAGTTAGGTTGGGGCTCAAAATATGTTGGGCTCGAGTTTTGTTATAAGCAAGGTATTAAATCTCGATATTGGTGTCGATATTGGGATAGTAAATTTACAGAAATTTCGATGAAAATTTTGGGGATATTCAAAATTTCGGTTTCAATTTTAAACAAATTAAATCATGAAAATTTATAAAAATATTTGAAAATTTACAGATGAACCTTTGTGTAACTTTAAATATCATAATTATGCATTTTTTACATTAATAATATTCCATGTATAATATGTGCATAATGAATCTTATTAAATAGAATGACACTGTGAGAAATATGAAATAATTGTAATAAAATAATAATTAAATATCATAAGAATTTCATTAAAATAAAGTGTAGTACAATTTTAGTAAAAATTATTCAAAACCACATCAAGCTCTAAGAGGATTTTTATAAGATCTTATTTAAATAAATTTTGTGTTCAGACTCGAATTTTTATTAACTTATTGCCTAATATCACTTTCATATTCGTATTTAAATTTATTGCTTATTGGTTTACATAATTGGTCATTTATTATCATTTGTTTTAACATGAATGATCATTTATCCCTAATTTTTAATTATAAAATATTAAAAAAAATTATTTTAAATCTCGAAAAATTTCGGGTTTCAATGAAAATTTCGAGAAATTTCGATTTCGGTCAAAATTTCGATGGATATTTAACAAATATTATTTTAAATTTTGAGAAATCTCGGGTTTTGACAAAAAATTCAAGAAATTTCGGATTTTGATCTAAATTTCGGAAGATATTCTGCAAAATTAGATCGAAAGTTCGATTTCATTTCACTTCAGGATCCCCGAAAACCCGGATGTTTCGGGTGAAATTTAAGACCCTAGTTATAAGTGTGAGTATTACACTGTTAAAATAATAGTTACATATAAATGTTGATAATTATAAATTATTGATTGATAATTATTAGTTTGATGTTGGGCAATATTCTAATGTAATGTTTGTTCCCTTTAACTAAAATGTGCACAATTAGGACCGAAAGAAATATCAACCTACTCGAAACTCGTTTGAGCACTAAAAGCCGACTCTAATTCAAACCGTAGAGAACCGCACAATAGCCACTCATTCTCACCATTCAATTCCCAATCCTCAACCTGACTGGTCTTCCGCCTCTCCGCCACCCAACCCAAAATCAATATACAAACGAGGCCCTCAGCCGAAATCAATTTCCCTTCTGCGCAATCTATACATAAATATAGATACACAAAATATATACATACATATACCTTAATGGAAGGCATAAATGTAATGTCCTTAAGAGCATCATCCTCTGCCACAGCTGCTGCAACACACAGACTTTCATTTCAACAATCCCTCAATCCGATACCACAAAAATCCACATTTTTTATGCGTAATTCGAAGACCCACATGCCAAATCACTCTCTGTTGAAGCAGCTCGCCGTCCCTTCCATTAAATCTCAACAGGTAAATTATGTCCCATGAATTTATTGTTCTAATTCCTTATATATATATATATATATATTGTCTTTGTTTGTTAGTTATCATGTGGAATGTGTTGTGGTATGTGGTGGGTTTTGCTGGAATTTGTTTTTTAATTAATGTTTGTGGATTTTAGATTGCTAAAGTTGCAATCTTGTTAATGGGTTTTGGTTAAATTTAATTGAAAGGGGATAGGCCAGCACATGTTGGCTCAGCTGGTAAGAAACAGGCCATTTCTTGGTTGTGGGTTCGGCCCTCTGCTGATGTGAGGGCGGTGTTTGTGGGAGATACAAGTATCTCTGTAACTGATATTTGGTCCCGATGTATGCCCAGGCCGTAATGGTAAGGGGATAGTAAATACCTGCCAACTTAATTTACTTTGAATGCTTTGATTTTATTCACTTGCTCTTTAGCTAATTGAAGGTCTTAATCTCTTTAAAAATTCCATAAAGGTAATACACAGCTGAAGATTGTGGTGTGGAAACCTCATGAGTTCTTGTTAGAGTAGTTTGAATGAATTAAAATTGAGAAATAGTTAGTAAATTTTTTGAAGCTATTTGGTCGAATTCATTAAGTGCTTATTAGATACAAAGATCAAAGCTGCAATGCAGTTTAGTAATATTTGAAGCAAGTTAAGAGCAATGAACTCTTGCAGTGTAGTATATGGGACTACCATTAAATGGGAGCAGAGATCTCGTATTAGATTGTTTAAGTTAATCTAAATATTTTTTTTATTTTAGTTTGATGTGAAAGATGGATCAACTACGGCGCCTGAAACTAAAATTCCTGAGGAAGATGTTCTGAAAGTTAAAGAATGGGAAGTTGGGATGTTTCAAGATGAAGTAGCAGCAAGTCAAGGTATAAAAATTAGGAGGAGGCCGCCTACCGGGCCACCTCAACACTATGTTGGTCCTTTCGAATTTCGTTTGCAGAATGAAGGCAATACCCCACGTAATATTCTTGAAGAAATTATATGGAATAAAGACGTTGAAATCTTCAAGGTACTCTTGAATTCACTTAATGTACTTCTATATGGGACTCGTTTATTCGTGAACTATGATATATGTGTTATTGGTTTTCAATGGTAGATGAAAGAGAAGAAATCACTTGGAATGGTGAGAAAAATGCTTGATAATGCTCCACCGGTTAGAGATTTTATTGGAGCTCTTAAAGATGCTAATTTGCGGACTGGATTACCTGGTTTAATTGCTGAAGTGAAAAAGGCTTCTCCAAGTAGAGGGGTCCTGAGAGAAGATTTTGATCCTGTAAGTCTGCACTTCTCGTCGCCTTTAAGTTGTGTATGCTACATCGTGTTCAATTGTCTTTAATTTCTAGGAAAGATCTATATTGTAATAAGGTGAATACCTTTTCTCCTGAGTATTTGAAACTTTGTTACATATGCGATTCTCGTATTAAATTCGAACGATGCTATCTTTTGGAAGGCATTTTCATTTGAAGCATGAACAATAAGCATGGCTAGAATGTTCTTATTGTAAAGCATGTGAAATTGTTCGGAATATATATGTAGTCTTTGACCAAAAATTGGAAGTACAACACCATGCAGCAGTTTGGGAGCCACCTTTTTAACTTATTGTGATCATCTTGAGATTCTTATATCACATAGTGACTCTGATGTCTTTTGAAGCCTGGGAAGAACGTAATGAATGTAACTGGGAAAATTGTTATGTCGCCTACAGAAAATATATGAGGATATGTGAGATCATGCCTTGGGGTTTCAGTTATGTTGATACACATGATAACAAGTTTTGGCCGTTATTAAAATTTGGATTGCATTTATTTTCTATGAGATGTGAAGAACAAATGATTTTGTTGTGCATTTAAGAAATAAAGAATCTGATGACACATGGAATTCCTTTGAGTTTTTGCTTTTATATTAGTTGCTAATTTGACCAACTTAACTCTTGGCCCTTCAGCGAAACATATTCATTCGACATAATAAATTTTAGATTCCATTCACACAATTTTTCTTTGACATTATAGAAAACTAGAGCTAGAGATTCAGTTTACGGGAAGAAATTTCTGACTTTGAGAAATATAATGTGTTCTTTGATCCATTCACATTACTCCTTTGTTACCGTTAATTCACTCTTTCCATTTTTCTGGGAAAACGTAATAAGAGATGCTAGGTGAACCTTTGTTGATTTCATTTCATGTTAGAAAGAAGACTGTTGAAAATGCTGCAAGACATGAATCTTTTGGATGGTTTTCATGACAGGTTCAAATTGCTAAAGCTTATGAAAAAGGCGGAGCAGCATGCCTTAGTGTTTTAACTGATGAGAAGTATTTCCAGGTAAAAGCCCATCTTTTTTATCTTCTCCACTTTCCTTCAAGATATATTGCCATGTTTAACATTATGCTTATCTGAATTTATTTACGCCTTGTTCTTGTGGGGATAAAGGGAAGCTTCGAAAACTTGGAAGCCATAAGGAGTTCTGGAGTGCAAGTAAGCTCTCTTCGATTATGTTTTCCTCATTGGCTCCAAATACGTAGTGTAGTGCTTTTTTTCCTTATCTGTTAACTGAATTGTGACATAATTTTATATTCAGTGCCCTCTTTTGTGTAAAGAATTCATAATAGAGGCATATCAGATCTACTATGCTCGAGCCAAGGGTGCGGATGCAATTCTGTTAATCGCCGCTGTTTTACCTGACCTTGACATTAAGTACATGCTTAAGATTTGCAAATTGCTCGGGTTAGCCGCACTTGTTGAGGTTCGGTTTTACCGTTTTTGCCATTAACTTCTTGATATGTGCTATATTTTTACTTGATGCATGAATTTAGTAGTTGATTTCATGGTGGTATTTTTTGGTGTGATTCTATTAAGTTCAATAAAGTCTGTTATTGAATAATTAATCTTTTGTCCTTTTATCTTCCATTTTCTAGGTACATGATGAGAGAGAGATGGACCGTGTCCTCGAGATCGAGGGGATTCAACTTGTTGGCATCAATAACCGTGACCTTGGTATTTTCCTTGCTTCTAGGAATAGGCTTTATATATTCCTTCTTAAATTCTTCTACTACAGATCTTCTCTAACGGAGTTGTTTTGGTTATTTCACCTCCACTTAATTCTCAGTGTTTCGTTTTCCGCCCATCGTTAGCATGTGATAGTTTACATATTAATGTTACGGGTAAATTACATAGCCACCCCCTACGTGAGACTTGATTACGAAAAAAACACCATGTGGTTTGAGAAATTACAATAACATCTCGTGTCAGTGACAACATATTACAAATGCACCCCTTGTCAGTAAAAGCCCAATGCGATGTGAGCCCCTATGTTTCGAGATGTCAGGATCTAACAAGGGTGTGTTGGTAATTTGCAAAACCTCAGGCCCCCCGTTGTAATTACCCAAATAAGTGAGGGGGTGTGCATGTAATTATCCCTAATGTCAATTCTTTAGCAGTTTCTTTTCCGCGTCTTATAGTATTCCTACATGATTAGCTTTGCTGACAGGTTCGGCCACACCCAATTAATCACGTGGCAAGCTAAAACTAAAACGAGGCACAGTTTGGCAAATGTAAAAGCCATAAATCTTCAAATACTAAAATCTGCTTTGTGAATATCAGGATATAGTCTCACGTCATTAAATTCTTTTTGTTAGAATTTGCTCCGTTTTGTAATTTCCGGTTTTAGGGGGCCATTTAATTTGATTCATGTCGCGTTTTAAGCTAAACATTAGTCAACACATATATACATTCCAATTATTGTGAACTTTCTGAGACTGTTCGCCTGCTGCCCTTTAGGAACATTTAAAGTTGACATCGCCAACACAAAAAAGCTTCTTGAAGGCGAGCGTGGAGAAAGGATACGTCAGAAAGGAATTACAGTAAGTAACCTTATAAGTAAACTTGGTTAATTATATCTATCCTTTTTATTTGTTTACTGTTTTCTCATTTATAACCTTTCAACATCTTATTTCGCTATTCATAAAAAATTTCAGGTTGTCGGAGAATCTGGTCTTTTTACTCCAGCTGATATTGCATATGTACAAGAAGCTGGTGTTAAAGCGGTAAGCGCTCTATATGCAGATATGACCGTTAAACTAATCGGGCTGATTTTTCTTTGTTGGGAAATTCCAGTCTTAAGTTTTTGGGTAAATTAAATAAACACCCGTGTGTGACTTTGATTACGAAAAACACCCCGATGTTTGAGAATTGTCATAACTTTCGTAACAGTACATTACAATTTTACCCGCCACCAAAAAATATCTTTCAATTTCACCCCCTGTTTTTCATACTTATGTGTGTATGTAATTTGTTCTGCCTTGTACAGGTACTGGTTGGCGAGTCGATTGTTAAGCAGAATGATCCTAGCCTGGGAATAACTCAACTCTTTGGCAAAGATATTTCTTCATGATGTTTGTGAAATATCCGACTTCTTGTAGCTCGTCGCAAATGGAACGGAGATACAATTTACTAGTGTTAAATTGAGTCTTTTGCATTCTTGATTGATAAGTGATACATAGATAAGTATTTGTTTTGTTGTGTTATTTTCAGTCCGAAAATCTGTAGTAAAAAAATTTGTATAAAAAATGTCACTTTTATGCATTTTATTAGCGAAAATAATGGAAATTATTAGGTAAATTACTTCTGAATATATCATTGCAAGTGTGATTCTCACTTTGTGAGTTATAATTGGGTTCGCCCCGATTAGGTCTGGGAATTTTTTGATAACTGTCTCCTCAATTCTGGCCTGTTTGGTTCATAAGTTGAATACCAATTTCCAGTTTTTCATTCAATGATTTCCATGCCAATCTATTGAGCCTACATGTTGTTCCTAAATTTTGCCGCACTGTATAAGAAAATTAAATTACCACTATGTAATTCGTGTAAACCTCAAGGAGAATAAATGATTAATCACAAAATAGGCTTGTTTTATTGAACATGACATGTGAATATTTAAATGTGAACATGACATGTGAATATTTAAATGTGAACATGGCATGTGAATATTTTCTCGTTATAGTTGGTGTTTCAGATGTTCTTAGTACATCGTTTGAGTCGATATGAATTGTATTGTTCCAGGCGTTGTAAACTTTCGATTGAATGATATATACGACCGAATTTTCTTTAAAAAAAAAATGTGATCAAGCCTGATTTAAATTACAATTTCTGTGCAATTTGATTTGGACTGGTGAATTTAGTGACGCTCACAATTTTGTTTAACAACTATCTCAAATCATCCAGTTTAATTAGATATCGGGTGGCCGATGAGGTCTGGCCTAGTTGGTCAAGGTTGAGACTTCATAATCAAGAAGTTGTGGGTTCGACTCCCACTAGTGTATGTGGGTTGTTTATCTACCTATATGATATCTTGTAATAGTTTATTATAAAATTTGTTGATGATTCCTACTTATAATAGATATTATCTTGCAATTGAGATAATACGATTATATAATCGCTCCCTTAAAAAAAAAAAAATCAAATATCGTGTGTGATAAGGTTTTGAACAGAACCTATTATATGTTCACTTATTTTTTTGGTTGACATCCAATAAGAAAAATAGAAAAATAAGTAATGGAATTATATAAAAGAAACTTCTAGAATGTTGTATTTAGCAAAAAAAAAGTCAAATTTCATCTTTTAACACAGACAAACAACACATAATATTCTCTAATACCATTGTATAATCAGTAGGCAAAGAAGAAAAACGCAGTTGCTTCCAGAAATGGAGCATAATTTCGTGGGGAAATTCGTCTTATATATATTAGGTATGGTTGACAATTTTGGGACACTATCTTCTCCAACTTGCAATTAAGTCTACTAACTTTTCTTTTTGTGGCCAGTTTGGTCGTCCGACGCTGGAAAATTTAAAAATTGGGGATTTTAATTTGATTTGTGGATTTGACTTTGATTTGGGGCAATTGACTTCGATTTGGAGATTTTAATTCTGAATGGGAGAAAAGTGGGCCCAAAATGACGTGATAAAAACCAAATTGGAGGAAGAAAATAATCTTCTCCCGGCTATACACTATTCATACAACTTGGTTATATATATTTCTCCAATTTTGTGGGAAGAAGATGATCTTTCCTATCAATACAATTTTTGCCACATCATTTTTGACTCAATTTTCCCCCATTAGGAATTAAAAGCCCAAAATCGAAGTCAAAATCCCCAAATATGATTAAAATAACCAATTTTTTAATTTTCGGCGCCGGAGGATCAAGATTGCCACAAAATTAATAGTTAGTGGACTTAATTGCAATTTGGAGAAGATAGTGTTCCAAAATTTCCACCCTCTTAATATACAAGACCAAAATTACAATTTTCCCTAATTTTGTTGAAACATGAAAAAAAAAAAAGTCTGATTCAAATCAGATTTGGTCATATCCAATAAATCATAGACGGCATACGTTATACTTATTATGCAACCAATATTCGATTTAGATTATGATTAACCACAAGATGAATTTAATTTATTTATCTTACAATTAATTTCAATTTTACTAAATCCAATCAATAAATTAGTCAAAATGAGAAATGATAATACAAGGTAATGAGTTGTTGTCCTTGTCATCGCCATGTACGCAACTAAATCTATAACTAAGTCAATATCCTGAGAATGTTTTGAAGTATCGAGAACTATCCACACGCCTCCCAAATCTTTCATTTTCCCTTTTAGCTGTCATCCAAGTTGAACCAAAGTGGTAAAATGTACTGGTTTGTTTGTTTTTTTTTTTTTTTTTTTAAGAGACAGCAAATGTTTAAAATTTATTTAAGAGGACACTTTAGAGAGAACTTCTCTTTATGCAATTTGGCCCTAGAAATGAAATGTCAAATGTTCGAAACATGTATGAGCGATTATTATAGGGAGGACTTATCATTTTGCGCCTCCTAATTGATAAGGTAAAATTCCCTTTAGTATTGAATTGAACTAATCAAAGGTTTATATAGAGATTACAAAGAAAAGAATAATAAAGGAAACAAATAACTAAATATAAATAAGAAATCTAAACTACTATAAACTCTAACACTCCCCCGCAACCGAAACGGGAGGCTCGCGAACTGTGAGACTGGATCGAAAATCAATGAACAGTGACGAAGGCAAGCCTTTTGTGAAGATGTCAGTATACTGATAGGATGAAGGAACGTGTAGCACACAAACTTCACCTAAGGTAACCTTTTCACGCACAAAGTGTAAATCCGATTCAACATGTTTAGTACGTTAGTGCTGCACCGGATTGGAAGAAAGATAGACAGAGCTAAAATTATCACAATAGACAAGAAAGACCTTGGAGAGAGCACAATGGAGCTCAAGAAGAAGATTATGAAGCCAAGCGATTTCAACAACGGCATTGGCAACACCGCGGTACTCGGCTTCGGCACTAGAACGAGAGACAACGTGTTATCTTTTGGAAGACCAAGAAATAAGATTATCACTAAGAAAAACACAATACCAAGAAGTGGAACGACGAGTGTCGGAGCACCCAACCCAATCGGCATCAGAGTAAGAAACGAGCTGAGATGTGGAGGAGGGAGTAAGAGAAAGACCATAAGCAAGCGTGCCACGATTATACAGAAGAACACATTTTAGAGCTATCATATGACTATCACGAGGATCATGCATAAAGAGACGGAGCTGCTGAACGGCGAAAGAGATGTCAGGATGAGTGAAAGTAAGATATTGGAGAGCACCAACAAGACTGCAATAGAGAGTCGGGTCAGAAAAGGAGGGACTGGAAGAAAAGGAGAGTTTCACTTGAGAATCAGCAGGAGTGGAAACAGGATTACAAGAGGACATGTTTGCACGGTCCGGAATTTCGCGAGTAAATTTTTCTTAAGAGAGAAAAAGACCAGAAAGAGTGTGAGTGATAAAAATGCCGAGAAAGTAATGAAAAGGACCAAGATCGGTCATGGCGAATTCCTGAGAAAGAAGAGAAGTAAGATGAGTAAGAAGAGATGTAGAAGAGGCAGTGAGGACAATGTCATCAACATAGGGAAGAAGGTAGGCAGTGGAGGAGCCACGACGAAAAATGAAGAGAGAAGCATCAGCACGACTACTGATAAAGCTAGTGGAAGAGAGATAGGAAGCAAAACGATAATGCCAAGCACAAGGAGCTTGTTTGAATCCATACAACGCTTTTTTAAGAAGGAAAACGTTATCAGGAAAACGAGGATTAGAAAAACTAAGGGGTTGCTTCATGTAGACAGTTTCGGTCACATGATCATTAAGGAAGACATTCTTGATGTTGTGCTGATGAAGAGGCCATGAGTGAAAGAGCAAGGCTAAGGACAATACGAATGGTAGCGGGTTTGACAATGGGACTAAAAGTATCTTCATAATCGATGCCAGGTTGTTGAGTGAAACCCTGAGCAACGAGACTAGCTTTATAGCATTCAAGGGACCCATCGAAATGAAATTTCTGTCGAAAAATCCATTTGGACCCGACAAGGTTGACATTAGGAGGGCAATGAAAAAGATCCCACGTGTGATTAGAGTGAAGAGCATTAATTTCATCCATCATAGCAGAAGTCCATTAGAGATCGCGAAGAGCTTGAGTATAAGAACGGGGAATAGGAGAAATAGAAGGGGAAAAGGCAGAGAGATTTAGAAGGTAGTGAGGTTTAGTAACCCCAGCTTCGGATCGAGTGACCATAGGATGGGTAGAGACAGTAGAATATTAGGAGGGGGGAAAGAAGACACGGGAGCAGAGGAAGGAGAAGTGGGAGAGGGCAGCGGAATGGGCGAAGCAGCACGAGGTGAGAAATCAAGCGGTGAATCGGCAGAAGCCCGATTCGGTATGGCGGTGGAGAGATGGCAGAGCAGAGGAGGCGCATCCTCGTCGGAGTCAAAATCAAGAAATTGATAAGAGGTGGAATCGAGAGAAGGAGAATGAGAGGAGAAGGGGAAAACTGATTCATCAAAATTACATGCTTAGAAAGAATGATTTTATTCGTATCGAGATCGAGACAACGAGAACCTTTGTGATTAGATGGGTAACCTAGGAAAAGGCAGGAAGACGAGCGAGGACTTATGAGGAGCTGTTGTCCGAAAACACGGAGATAAAAAAACCGGAATTGTACACCATTAGTCGCAAAAAAAGATCTAAAAGAATGATTGTCAAATTCGCCACCATGGTCGAATTGAAAAATTTTAATTTTGAATTTACATTGATTGAGAACATAATAAAAGAAACTGACAAATTTTTTAAAAGAATCCTATTTATGACGTAAAGGAAAAATCCATAAAAAAAATGCGAGAAATCATCTAAAAAAAATTAAATAATACCGAAAACCACCCAAACTCGGACAGGAGATGTCCAAATATCAGAAGGAATAGTATCGAATAAGTTTTTGCTAGAAGAATTAGAACTAAAAAAATGGTAAGCCTTTGTGCTTTCCTAATTGACAAGCATGACAAAGAGAACGAGAATAATCCTTATTACAAGAGATGAAATTACGACTACAAAGAAAATTGAAAACAGCAATTCCTGGATAACTAAGACGACGATGCTAGGTGGAAGATGATGGAACCACAAAAGTGAAGAGAGCAGTGGAAGATGGATTCAAAGGATAGAGATCGTCATCGCTGTTGCGCCGAAGAAGTAACGAACCAGAATTAAGATCCTTTACAAAGAAACCAAAAGGGTCAAACTCGATTGAGCAATGATTATCACGTGTGAATTTATGAACGGAAATAAGATTTTTAATTAACGAGGGAGAAATAAGAATATTATTGAGAGAAAGAGAACGAGAAGAAGTAGGAAGAGATGAGTGACCAATGGAAGTAACCGGAAGTGCTGCACCATTACCAACAATTATTGAATTTAAATTGTCACAAGGTGCAATATTAAAAAAATTACCTTGATGAGAGGACATGTGAGAACTCGCACCTATATCTAAATACCATTGATCATAGGGTTGTTTGAGTGTCGTTGTTTGATAAAGAGCAGATAGGTCTGTAGTCGTGAGAGCAGGTTGCTGAGTTAAGTGAGTTGGACCGGAAGACGTAACGGCTGGAGCAGGGGGAGTTGGGCTGAATGTAGTTGGGCCAAATGTGCCAGAAGGCCCAGAAGGCGTTGGACCCAGAATTCCTTGAGCGCCGGGTGCTGGGCTGCTGAACAGTGAAGGGGAGAATGGGCCGGGTATTGGTGGAGGCCCAATGGCAAACGGTTAGATCCATGGAGAAGTAGTGGGTTGAATGGAGTGAGCCTGTTTTGCTGAATTTGAGGCAAGATGCACACGTGGATTGCTGGACGGAGTGAAACTTGCATGAATTGGGCAAGTAATTGTGGGCCTTGTGGAGTGTGTTGGACGAGTTGATAAGAGTAACCAGAAGGCAGGTCAGCTGAATTATTCGGGCTTTGATGATAGCCCATGTAGTAGGAACCCGAGTGACCACTACGATTATTATGACGACCACCTCTTCGTCCACGCTAGTTGCCATAATTTCGATAATTGTTTCGATTTTGGTTAGGAGAGGGATTTTGGGAAAAAAAGGGTAGTAGCGGAGACGGAGGGTTGTGTATGAGAAGTGAAGCACGTTTCTTTGGATTCGTGAATGAGAAGCAGATTACGCACTTCAGGTAAAGAGGGTAGAGGCGGTTTGGCGGTTATGACGGTAACTAGAGGTAGGTACAACTCAGGGTGACCTTGTAAAAGTTGAAGAATTATTAAGGCTTGATCAGTGATGGGGATGTCAAGATCGGCGAGATTGTCAGCTAAAAATTTCATCTCCTGATAATATTGGGAGATAGAGAGTGTGCCGTTGCGAAGATTATGAAAACACTCATTAAGTTGCATGGAGCGGAAGGGTTTATTATTTCAAAAATTAGCCTCAACGGCAAACCAAATATCATGAGATGTAGCATATTTAAGATAAAGATGTTTTAGCAATTTGATGTCAACATACGAGTAAAACCATCGTTTAATAGTTTAGTCAAGAGAAAATCAAGTTTCATCAGTATCAGAAATCGATTTTGATTGGCCAGTTATATGATCAAAAACGGAGTAGCGACGACAGAGATTCATAAACATGCCGCGCTATAATTTATAATTTGAATCGTTTTTCGTTAACTTAAAAGCAAAAGACGAGTGAACGTTACCGGTTGCTAAAGCAAGGTGAAGGGCCAGCGGTTTGGACACGGGTGGTGGGGTTTGGTCATGCGCTTGGATTTCGGTGGCGGATGAGTTCTCGGTTTGAGACATAGAGATGTAGGGGAAGGGAAGAACCGAAACAATTACCAAAAAAAATAAAAATAGAAACCAATCACGCGAGAGAAGATTAATCGAAAAAAATACATTGATAAATCACCGAGATTACACTAGAGAGGAGGTGCCGGCAATGGAGACTTTATAAAGTGATAGGTTTACGTTGAGAGGAGCAACGACTTGAGAGAAAATGAAGAATATAGAAGAGCCGAAGAAGAAGAGTAGGATGCCGGTGATGGCAGCAGTGGAGAGTATGCAGACGGCTTGGAGGAGGCGGAAACCAAGATTCTAGAGTTTTTAGGCTGATACCATATTAAGGTTAAATTTCCCTTAGTATTGAATTGAACTAATCAAAGGTTTATATAGATATTACAAGGAAAAGAATAATAAAAGGAAACAAATAACTAAACATAAATAAGAAACCTAAACTACCATAAACTCTAACACTAATTTGAGGATGATCTTCTTTTTCTTCGATGAGATATCAAATATTCGAAATCTAAATGAGACATCATCATAGGAAGGACTACTCATTTCAAAGGGAGGACTACTCGTTTCAAGCCTCCTATTATATATTTGAACAGATCTCGGGTGTGATAAGATTTTGAACAGAAACTATTATATTTTCACTTATTTGTTTGGTTGACATCCAATAAGAAAATAGAAAAAATGAGTAATTGAATTATATAAAAGAAACTTCTAGAATGTTGTATTTAGGAAATAAAGTCAAATTTCATCTTTTAACACAGACAAACAAGCACATAATATTTTCTCTAATGCTATTGGATTATTAGTAGGCAAAGAAGAAAAACACAGTTGCTTCTAGAAATGAAACATAATTTTGTTGAAACATGGATAAAAATTCTGGTTCCAACTTCCAATCAGATTTGGTCATCTACAATAAATCATAGACGACATACGTTGTACTTGTTATGTAGCCAATATTCGATTTGGATTATGATTAACCACAAGATGAATCTAATTTAGTTATTTTAAAATTAATTTTAGTTCGACTAAATCCAAATCCAATCAATAATTACTCAAATTGACAAAGGATAATAAAGATAATGATTTGTTGTCCTTGTCATTGCCATGTATGGAACTCAATCTAAAACTACGTCAACATCCTGAATGTGTTGAAGTATCCACAACTATCCACACGCCTCCCAATTTATTTATTTTTGGGTTAAATGCAAAAAAAATCTCTGTGTTATTTTTAATCTGCAAGAAACCCCCCTGTGATAAGAAAATAGCTTAAAAACCCCATGTAAAATATAAGAACTCTGCAAAAAAACACCATTTCGTCAAATTTAACCGCGTTTGAGACACACGAGCGTGAGATGAGAGTTGGCAATTTTTTTTTTTCAATTTTCACATGTAAAAAGTCTGTTATACCCTCAAAGTTTAATTCTTTTATTAAAAAAAAGTTAAATTTAATCCTTTTATTTTTCTCCCTATTTTTTCCTTCTTCTTCTTCTTCCACCAGCCACCACCACCGCTCAAACCATCCACCTGATACACCACCATCCACCTGAGAGAATTTTAAGAACCCCTAGTCCCTCTTTCACTCCACAAATTGAAGTCTGCGTGTGTGTATATAAATATATGTGTGTGTGTGTCTGCGTGTGTGTGTATGTATATATCTACATACATACATATATATATTTGTATGTGTGTGTGTGATTCTGATTGTGTGTTGTGCGTATATATGTGTGTGTGTGATTCAAATTTTTGTGTTATATATATATATAAATATATACATATATATATATATATATGTGAGTGAGTGTGTGTATGTGAGTCAGTGAGTGTGTGTGTGCGTCTGGTGTGTGTGCTTTTTTTGTGGGGGTAGTGGGTTGAATAAATATATACATATATATATATATATATATATGTATATATGTGAGTGAGTGTGTATATGTGAGTCAGTGAGTGTGTGTGTGCGTCTGGTGTGTGTGTGTGTGTGTGTGTTTGGGTGGGGGTGGGGGAGTGGTGGGTTGAAGAAGATAAGTTAGAGAGAGAAAAAAGAGAGGGTAAAATGGCAAAAGGGTATAAAGGACATTTCAAATAAAACTTAACGGAGTTAAGTTTATTTAACGGTTTAGGAGTGTGTGCAGAGTTTTTATATTTCAAAGGGGTTTTTTAGGCTATTTCCTTATCACAGGGGGTTTTCTTGCAGATTGGGAATAACACAGGGTTTTTTTTTGCATTTAACCCTTTTTTTTTTCCTACCAGTTGAACCAAGTGGTAAAAGGCAGGTATTTTAGCGAGGCGTTAAATGTTCAAAATTTACTTGAGACACCCATTTTACGAGAATTTATGCAATTTGGTCCTAGAAATGAAATGTCAAATGTTCGAAATATGTATGAGACATTATTATAGAGAGGATTCTCATTTGACGCCTCCTCCTAATTTGAGGATAATCTTTTTTTTTTCTTCGATGAGATATTAAATGTTCAATCTGTATGATACATCATTGTAGGAAGGACTACTCATTTCACGCCTCCTAATTTGAGGATAATCTTTTATTTTTCTTCGAAAAGATATCAAATGTTCAAAATCTATATGAGACATCATTATAGGGAGGAGTACTCATTTCACACCGCCTAATTTGAGGATAATTTCTTTTTGCGTGACCTGATCGAAAGATGAGATTTCAAATGTTTGATACAACGACAAGGACTTAGAAAGGACTTTCTCTTTGCATAGACATGATAAATTACGTTTCCTTGTTCAACATTTTGTAGAAAAAGTTCTTGCAATTTTATACAAGACATGTCAATATATGGCTAAAAAATGAACTAAGCTACTCGATTCGAGATCGTTCACAAAAAGCTCATTTGAGCTCAGTTCGTTAACATCTCAAACCAAGCTTAAACAACTATTTGTTTGATAAGTTTGAAACTCGGCTCGAGTTTGATTCGATTAGTAAAAAATGATAAAAATATGTGGAAAAATTAAGTTAATCGAGCTCGACTTATGTTCGGCTCGATTAACAATCTAATCCAACTCAAATGCAAAGTTCGAAACTTTATATTAATTCAAACAAACTTGTACATTAATATGTTCAAGTTAAAAAATATGGAAAAATTAAGTTACTCGAGCTCGATTTGTGTTTGGCTCGATTAACAATCCAACCCAGCTCAAATATAAATTTCAAAATTAACATGTTCGGCTCGACTCATTTACAGCCTATTACAATATATCAAAATACCAATTAAAACAAAGAGGTACGCATGGGGTACAACACTAATAGTTTTTCAGCTTTAAGTGGGTTTGAAAGTGGTGACGTTTTGATTTTTAACAATGGTAGTGGGGTCCAAGGGAATAACAAATTAGATGGTGAGAAAAAGAAAATGGTTTTCAATAAAGTGGGCAACCAACTCCAAAACAAACGAAATGTGCAGCAAGGTCAAGGAGTTGGTGGGTCTTCTGTCGGGAATAAAGGCAAAAACCCTGATGAGATCTTGATAAATCCTTTTCCCAAATTTAATGCTGAAGATGGGAATAAATCAAATTTTATGACCTTTACAGCTCCAAATTTACGTACATCCTCAACCTTGGTAATAGAGACGGAGCCGAGTAAAAAACAACCTGTAACAGCCCCATCTCAAGGTTCTCAAGAAATACGTTTCAATGGCGGGAAAAAACAGGTGAACTCAGAGCTCCAGAGTGATATTGGTAACGGAAACTATGACCCGGCCCGAGTTCATCTCCCAGACGAACCTGGTGATACCATGTGCGAAGATCACCCTAGTGAGTCCCCTATTTTGGCATCTGGAGGTAGTGGCGAGATACTCGAAACATTTGGAGGAAGTGAGGAGGCGACTGGTTTTGGAAGTAGAGATCAGTTTGTAGGAAATGATGAGGCAGATATGGATTGCGCGACTGCTCTCCAGACAAGGTTACCAGGATTTGTGCGGTGACGGAGTCGGTATCCCCGTGCACCTCTTCCATCGCTTAATTAATCCCATGAAGATACTTACATGGAATTGTATGGGGGCGGGTAGTGATGAGTTTAGAACGAATTTTCGTGAATTAATACATAACCATAGACCGAATGTGGTGTTTTTAGTGTAGACAAAGGTCTCGGAGGAGAAAGTCGAAAGCATTTCTCAAAGGCTGGGTTTCTCTAGCGTTATTCGAGCTCCGACAATAGGGCGTCGAGGAGGCATTTGGATGCTTTGGAATCATGAGGAGATGGATGTGGAAATTATGGATGTTAGTCATCAGGCGATCCATGCATTTATCGGACCTCGTACTAATGAGGAATGGTTATGTTGGGGGATTTACGCGAGCCCGGATGAGGCAGACAGGGATATTCTGTGGAGCCAATTGGAAGCTTTGGGCCCCATGATTCGCATGCCTTGGCTAGTCACGGGTGATTTCAATGAATTAGCGGCATTGTCGGAAAAACGAGGGGGTAGACCAATTAATTTCTCAAGAAGTTGTAGATTTATTGAGATGATGCATGCTAGCGGGTTGATCGATCTTGGTTTCCAAGGGCCTCGGTTCACGTGGCACAACTCTCGGGACGGACTTGCTATCATTAGGGAGAGGCTCGACAGATCAATTGCAAACAGTGAATGGAGGCTTCGGTTTCCGGAAGGTATTGTTCGTCATTTACCCCGTACCCATTCGGATCATCATCCCATTATTACGTATCTGCATGGTTTACCCATAGCTAAAAAATCAAAACCTTTTCGATTTGAATTATTTTGGACTACTCACTCTCAATGTGAGGAAGTCATCCAAAGTGTTTGGAACTCTTTCCCCTCCATTCATGTTGCTTTAAATAATCTCCCGAAATGTATGCGAGAGTGGAGTGTGAACACTTTTGGCAATATCTTTAAGAAAAAATGAGATCTGCTTGCGAGAATTAATGACATTCAAAAGAGTCTTGCTTCAAACGAAAATTATTTTCTTAAAAATCTTGAGAAAGATCTTATTAAGGAGTATAATCTTACTATCAAACATGAAGAGATGCTTTGGTACCAAAAGTCTCGAGTTAAATGGCTTTCTTTTGGGGATAAAAATACCAAATTTTTCCATTTGTCCACCATTTGTCGGAGAAGAAAAAACCACTTTTTTACGTTGAAAATTGAGGATGTGTGGGTGACTGAGGATTGGGTTTTAAGAGATCATGTCTAAACCTATTTTTCGAGAATTTTTTCTGGTGTGTCTTTGAACCGTAGAGCCCCTCAATCCCTTATCCCTTGTTCGCGCCCTCTTGATAGTGAGAGAGGGACGAACCTCCTTGAGATGGTGTCGATTGAGGAGATCCACGAGGTGGTTAAAAGCTTGAGCCCCCATAAAGCCCCGGGGCCGGATGGGTGCCAAGATTTTTTCTACCAAAAATTTTGGCCTACCGTTGGGGAGTCAGTGTTTAAAGTTGTCAAGGAGGCTTTTGAGAGTGGAGGGTTTCATGAAGATGTAGGGCGTACTTACTTGTGCCTCATTCCTAAAAAACCAAATCCTAGTTGTGTGACCCTTTTCAGACCTATCTCTTTGTGTAATGTCCTCTACAAAATCATAACGAAAACAATTGTCAAGAGAGTAAAACCATATATTAGTGAGTTAGTGAGCCCCATGCAAAGTAGTTTTATTCCAGGAAGGGGGACCCAAGATAACATTTTGTGTCTTCAAGAAATCATTCATAGTTCTAGAAACTCAAAGTGTAAAAAAGGAAACATGGTGATTAAAATTGATTTAGAAAAGGCTTATGATAAAGTGCGTTGGGACTTTCTTGAGCAAACCCTTGATGCTTTCAATTTCCCAAGACAATTGATCAATCTCATCATGCATTGTGTTACTTCCTCGTCCCCTCAAATTCTTTGGAACGGGATGGCTCTCCCGCCTCTTAAACCAAAGTGTGGGTTGCGTCAAGGAGACCCTCTCTCCTTTTATCTTTTTGTCCTTTGCATGGAGAGACTTTCTCACATTATTGAGGCGGCGGTAAGAGAAAGAAATTGGCAACCTATCCAACCGTGTAGGGGAGGGCCCAAATTTTCCCATCTTTTTTTCGCCGATGATCTCATTCTTTTTACGAAAGCTTCCCATGATAATGCCTGGAAAATTAAACTTATTCTTGACTCATTTTGCACTCATTCGGGCCTTTTGGTAAACAAACATAAGTCTAAGATTTTCTTCTCAAAAAATGTGGGGAATAGGCGTAAGAGAGACCTTGCTAACTGTCTTGAAATGTCTAGTACGAATAATATTGGTAAATACCTTGGAGTTCCAATATTGCATGAGAGAGTCAAAACTAGCACTTTCAAAGAGGTCATTGATCGCATTCTTAGTAAGCTTACATCTTGGAAAGCTAGGTGGCTTAACTTAGCCGGTAGAACCACCCTTATTCAATCGGTCACCTTAGCTATCCCGGCCTATGCGATGCAAACCTCTTGGCTCCCGACCTCGGTGTGTAATAGTATTGATAGGATTAATCGTACCTTTTTGTGGGGGGGGGGGGGGGGGGGGGGGGGGGGGGAAGAGGGGGCAAAAAGAAAAATTCACCTGGTGAAATGTGATACCATAACAAAAGGGAAAAAGGAAGGGGGTTTGGGCATTAAGGATAGTCGTAAGTCGAACATAGCTTTACTTGCTAAAGTTGGTTGGAAGACAATTAGGAGAGAGGGCAATCTTTGGGGGGATCTTTTTAGGAAAAAATACCTTAGGAAGTGTGACCTTCTTGATTATGAGATTAAGGGTAGAGAGTCACATCAATGGAAAGGGATCGTTCAGGGTATGAAAGCGGTGGAGAGTTGTGTGAGATGGAGAATCGGGAATGGTGTTAAGATTTCCTTTTGGTATGATAGATGGCCAAATGAGAGTTACCTTTGTGACCAAATTGAAGGGGATATTGTTGAGGAGGAAACCACCTTGACAATTTCGGACGTCTTGACCGACACCGGGGGGTGGGACCTTAGTTGTATTCGTACAAGTATACCCGATCCTATTAGACAAGCGATCCTTAGACACCCGACTCCGTATGTGTCAATCAAACCGGATACTCGAATATGGGTAGGTACCCCGAATGGGAGTTTTACATGTAAGAGTGCTTATCTTTCTTTATTGACCCGTGTTTCGTCTCCTTCATGTGTGTTTACAAATTGGAAATCTATTTGGAAATTACTTTGTCCCGAAAAACTTAAATCTTTCTTTTGGCTTATTAATCATAATAGTCTCCTCACAAATGCTTTTAGATTCTCGCGAAGTCTTGCTTCTTCAGATATTTGCCACAGGTGTGATTTGCATTCGGAAACTATTATTCATATTTTACGAGATTGCCCATTCTCCATGTCAACTTGGGAATTTCTTGTCCCACCATCACACTTTCGAGCTTTTTCTAACCTTCCTTTTGAGGATTGGATCATATCCAATTTTGAAAATGAATGGTGTTAGGTCTCATATTTTACATATTTTCATCATGATTTACCTCACATTTATCTTTATTTTATGCCTTGTAGTTAGTCTTTTCCTTTATTTTAGCCCAATTTACGTATTTTGATTTCTAAGTCGTTTCAATGCTTTTGTAGGCATAAAAGCGATGATTTTGATGAGTTGAAGGAGTATTTATTACAAGAATAATGAAGGCTATCCAAGAGGATGTGAAGAAATGCATTAGAAAGGCCAAACGAGAATGTTTCGTTGAAGAAAAATGAAGAGAAAAATTTCTGCACAGGCAACTGCACAACTGTGCAGATATTCTGCACAGCTGTGCAGCTGCGGATTTTTATATTTTTGTGGGCCGATTTTATGACTTGGATGGGCATAATTTATGTATCTAAGACTCTTTTTTAGTTAAATAAAGTGGCAAAAACATTTATATAGGCTAGAGTGAGGTGGAAGATCATAATTCATTCATTCTTACAAAAAAAGTAGATCTTGGAGAAGACTTCTAGAGAGAGAAAGAAGATCTTGAAGAGAGTTCTTGGAGAGAAAAACTTCATCTTCTCAAGTTGTATTCTTCCAATCCTCCATTGTTGAACATGAGTAACTTTATGTTTATGCAATTTATTTCTTGTTTTTCTTTAATTATGTATAGCTAAATTATTTTCTAGGGTTTAAGATGTAGTCTTGTGTATTGATTTGGATTATTGATGATTTATGGATGTGATTTCTTGTTTGGTTTATCTATTAATTAGTGTTTAATGCTTGTAATTGCTTGATCACCAATTGCATGATTTAAGATAAATTAAGAAGTACCGGGAGGTGAATTAGTTTATTGGTTCGGATTTAATAGACATGTGTAAATTGCTTAATAGGGATATTGGTAATTTTGCATGAGACTAGTTAAACAATATTCATAGAACTTAATGGATTCATCTAAATTAGTTTTTGATCATGGGAGTGACGTTAATTAATTTAGGTGGGTACTCATGAAGATCTCGGGAGAGTATTCGTGTATTTAAGGAAATTGGGTCTTTAATTTAAACAAGAATGATAATCCATTGAAAGTCAATAATCCATAGAAATACCTTGATGAAATCTTAATCCCTAGGCCTTTCGTTAATTGATTGTTCGTTTTAATTATATTTGTGTTAATTATTCATAATTAATTCTGTTTTTATAAATTTCTGCTTTTAATTAGTTAAAATCTCAAATCTTTGATAATCGATAGTCTAAATAATAAGATAAACTTTATTTGGTACTTGATAACCTTCCCTGTGGAGACGATCTTACTTTCACTATATTATTTGTTCGATTCCGTGTTGTTACGGACGGTTAACAAATTGGCGCCGTTGCCTGGGAAGGCAACAAATAGTCAATATCAATAAAAAGTTAATTCTTATTAGTTTAGACATTTTTCTTTCTCTATTTCCTTTTGTTTTGGATTCTTTTATTTGTTTAAACTTTGATACTTGAGAGTATTGTTTCAGAATGGCAGATGACTTACAGAGGATTGAACCTGCTGCGCAGAGAACTCTCCGGGATTATGCTACACCAACATATCAGAACTTAATCTCCAGCATAGCGGTACCAACTGTTCAAGCCAATACCTTTGAGTTGAAGCCGGCTATTATTCAAATGCTATAGCACACTGCATTTGAGGGAGATATTGAGAGGGAGGATCCTCATTCCCATATGGGGAATTTCTTGGAAATCTGTAGTACTTTCAAGATGAATGGCGTTACTGAAGATGCCATAAGATTGCGACTCTTCCTGTTCTCCTTGTCTAAAAGAGCTAAGGAGTGGCTGAAAAACCAGCCGGCAAATAAGTTCATCACTTGGGCTGATTTGTCGACTGCGTTTCTGACCAAGTATTTCCCCCCAGCCAAGACTGCCCAGTTAAGGAATGCAATCACAGGATTCATGCAAATTGATAGTGAAACCCTCTACCAAGCATGGGAAAGGTACAAAGAATTACTCAGAAAATGCCCACATCACGGTATTCCTAGTTGGATGCTTGTGCAGACTTTCTACAATGGTTTGTCACATAGTATCCGGATGAATATCGATGCAGCTGCAGGAGGGAGTTTTATGGCAAAGAATCCGGATGATGCATTGGCTCTTATGGACGAAATGGCATCCAACAGTTATCAGTGGGCAAGTGATAGTCGGGCTACAAAGAAAACACCAGGCATCCACAATGTAGATAGCATTACATTGCTCAATGCTAACATTGAAGCACTTGTCAAGCACATGGAGGGACTCAAGGGAAATGTTAGTGCAGTATCTCAACCTACTTTAGCTTGTGATATTTGTGGAGCACCTCACATGGCTACTGATTGCCCACTCATCGAGCAAGCTAACTATTTATCCAATCAGAATAAGCAGCAAGGAAATCCATTTTCGAACACCTACAATTCGGGTTGGCGAAATCACCCGAACTTTTCTTGGGGAGGCCAAGGGAACCAAGGAGTTCAAGCAAATCCTCCTAGACAACAATTTCCTCCAGGTTTCCAATAGCATGGTCCTCAGAATTTTCAACAACCACATCAGCAGGGACCACCACCTCGAGAACCACAAGCTTGGGAATTAGCCATTGAAAAGCTCGCTAATGGAACAGCAAAACGGTTTGAGAATCTGGAAGCAAAAATTGATCTGGTAGTGGGAGCAACGAAGAATCTGGAATTACAAGTTGGACAATTGGCAAGTTCTATGAATTCGAGGTCAAAAGGTACACTGCCTAGCCAAACAGAGGAGAATCCGAGAGGACAGTGTAATGCAGTGACTTTGATAAACGAAAATATAATTGAAGAATTTGAGCCACATGCTATACACAGAGATGAATTTGTGATGAAAGATAATTCAATCTTTGAACCTTCAGGCAAGGTTGAGCCAGAAAAGGTTATCCCGAAGCCATATGTGAAACCATATGTTCCTCCAATTCCATTTCCCCAAAGGTTGCAACACAAGAGGTTGGACAAGCAGCAAGAGAAATTTCTTCGAACACTTAGGCTGTTGAACCACAATATTCCGTATACAGATTCTCGGGCTCAGATGCCTGTTTGTGAGAAGTTTCTCAAAGAGCTGTTGAGCAATAGAAAGAAATTAGAAGACGTGGAAACAATCTCCTTGAATGAAGAATGCAGTGCCATAATCCAACGAAACATTCCTCCAAAGCTAAAGGATCAAGGGAGTTTTTCACTTCCTTGCACTATTGAAAAATTCCACTTTGATAAAGCACTTTGTGATTTAGGAGCTAGTGTTAGTCTAATGCCTTATTCAATTTGCAGGAAATTAGGCTTTCAAAAGCTTAAAAGCACAAAGATGTCACTTCAATTGGCAGATGGGAGCATAAAACGCCCAATGGGAATATTAGAAGACGTTTTCGTGAAAGTCGACAAGTTCTACATCCCATGTGATTTCGTGGTGCTTGAGATGGATGAAAATTTGAAAACACCAATCATCCTTGGAAGACCGTTTCTCGCAACTGCGGGAACCGTCATTGATGTGCGTGCTGGCAAGCTAGCGTTGAACATTGGAGAGGAGAAGGTGGAGTTCGACTTAAATAAAGTGATAAAATCTCCGCCTTTTGAAGAAAAATGTTATTCAGTGGATGTGATTGAAGAGGCCATCAAAGAAGAAATTGCTCAAGGTAAAAGAGATCAATTAGAGTCGTATCGCGAAATATCATCTAGACCTAAGGTAAAACTTAAATCTCTTCCACCATATCTCAGGTACGTTCTTCTTGGAAACAATACGTTTCTATCTGTTATTGTAAATGCTATAATTGGTACACCTGAAATGGACCGATGGTTAACTGATTTACAATGGAAGAAAGACGGAATAGGTTGGAATATATCTGATATGAAAAGAATTAATCGTGCTTTGTATTTTTCAGGCGATGATATTCCTCGAGGGAAAGCAATTTCCCTCGCCAAAACTCAACAATAATTTTGTCTAAGTCGAGCTAATGACTTTAAACAAGCGCTTCTTGGGAAGCAACCCAAGAGTTTTCGTTATTTTTGTCATTGTCGTTTTCTTCTTATTTTGTTTTCAATATTTTATGTTTGAAGGTTTTATTTTATTTTATTTCATTTTTATTTTTCGGTGCTCAAATGCTTTATTAATGAAAGGTATTCTTATTGCAGGTCAATAACATGAAAAACGAGGTGCATGAGGCATTATACAATGTAAATCAGATGCACAATCGTGCCAATTTTCGCACCACTGTGCACAATTTTCGCACTTAGAAGAATTTTTAGGTGCACAGTTGTGCAATTTTTCAGCACAGTTGTGCAAAATTTTCGCACTTTTGCACCCTAAAAAAAAAAAATTTTTTTTTTTTTTTTTTTTTGCAAAAAAAAAAAAAAAAAAAATTGAAAAGTGGGGTCAAAATCCCAAAAATCATTCTACCCACTCAGCCAATTTCAGCTCATTCTTCCAGTGACTACCACCGATCACTACGCACACTACCAACTCCCAGGCCATCACTCACATTCATAGGGGAGTATTTCTTTTGCTCTTATTTCAAATTCATTCTGTTTTTTGTCCATACATATCGGTATCAATAAAATACATTGAGGACAATGTGTTGCTTTAAGTGTGGGGTGGATTGTTTGCAAATTGTGATTAGAGTTTATTGAATTGCTCAAGTGTGGGGTGTTTGTTGTTAAATTGGTGAAAGGATCGGACATATTACATGTTTTTTTTTGTTGAGTATTGCGTATATTGAATTGCTCAAGTGTGGGGTAATGTGGTTAAGTGGTGAAAGAATTGGGCATACGGCATTTTCTGTTGAGTTGTTGCTGAAATTTGGTTAACTTGTTCACAATATTTGTGTTCCCATATTTGAGCTCTTGACTATATAAACATATGAATCTGATTTCTGTACATGGATACTCTTTTTATTGAGTTTGATCGCTGAGCCTGAAATTTGTAAAATTTCTATGCATCTTTACACACTACACATGAGTTCTAGTAAAATGGATTGATCGGGGAGATAAAAGCAATTACATATTTTTGATACATGGTGATATTGGAGGAAAGTCGAGAAAATGAAAAAAAGAAAAAAAAATCGATGAAGAAAATAAGGAAATAAAGTTGATTCAGTGGTTAATGAAAGCTAAAATCACCCAGTTTCGTTTCTAGCCTTTGTCACTTGAGTGATTAAGTCCGTTGGGGTGTCTTGACACCTAGTGCCTTAAAACCGACTGGTTTGAGAGTCATTGGCCCAAAACTCGTTACAAGGGTGACATAGAAAGCTTGATTAGAAAGACATTGCACGGGTTGATAAATTTTGAATGAAGAAAAGTGAACGAGGATGAAATATGATAGATGTTGTGTTCTTGCTTGAAATAACTGAGATGTTCCCTTGCTAGAATTCATAAATCAAGCACGAATGGATGTATATGAAATTGAACTTGTTTGGGATTAGTGTGATAATTTGAGAGTGAAGATATTCATGTGGTTGGAAAATATTGATTCTAAGTGTTTAGTGGTTTATGTGTGATGATTGTGGGGAGTCATAAATGTTGTGACTAGTTGCTGATTTGATGAACGATGAGGCAGATAGACGAAGGTCATGAATTTTGTGGGTATATTCTCTGCAAACCCTCACGAGACAAAACTCGTCCACTAGGGGTAACCTAGGGGTTTAACGGCTTGTTGCACATGCTAAGTACAATCGTGTTCCCTACGAAAGTGGTGTTATCTTTATTTTTGTTTTTGTTTTGTTTGGATTTACTCGAGGACGAGTAAAGGTTAAGTGTGGGGTGTTTGTTAGGTCTCATATTTTACATATTTTCATCATGATTTACCTCACATTTATCTTTATTTTATGCCTTGTAGTTAGTCTTTTCCTTTATTTTAGCCCAATTTACGTATTTTGATTTCTAAGTCGTTTCAATGTTTTTGTAGGCATAAAAGCGATGATTTTGATGAGTTGAAGGAGTATTTATTACAAGAATAATGAAGGCTATCCAAGAGGATGTGAAGAAATGCATTAGAAAGGCCAAACGAGAATGTTTCGTTGAAGAAAAATGAAGAGAAAAATTTCTGCACAGGCAACTGCACAACTGTGCAGATATTCTGCACAGCTGTGCAGCTGCGGATTTTTATATTTTTGTGGGCCGATTTTATGACTTGGATGGGCATAATTTATGTATCTAAAACTCTTTTTTAGTTAAATAAAGTGGCAAAAACATTTATATAGGCTAGAGTGAGGTGGAAGATCATAATTCATTCATTCTTACAAAAAAAGTAGATCTTGGAGAAGACTTCTAGAGAGAGAAAGGAGATCTTGAAGAGAGTTCTTGGAGAGAAAAACTTCATCTTCTCAAGTTGTATTCTTCCAATCCTCCATTGTTGAACATGAGTAACTTTATGTTTATGCAATTTATTTCTTGTTTTTCTTTAATTATGTATAGCTAAATTATTTTCTAGGGTTTAAGATGTAGTCTTGTGTATTGATTTGGATTATTGATGATTTATGGATGTGATTTTTTGTTTGGTTTATCTATTAATGAGTGTTTAATGCTTGTAATTGCTTGATCACCAATTGCATGATTTAAGATAAATTAAGAAGTACCGGGAGGTGAATTAGTTTATTGGTTCGGATTTAATAGACATGTGTAAATTGCTTAATAGGGATATTGGTAATTTTGCATGAGGCTAGTTAAACAATATTCATAGAACTTAATGGATTCATCTAAATTAGTTTTTGATCATGGGAGTGACGTTAATTAATTTAGGTGGGTACTCATGAAGATCTCGGGAGAGTATTCGTGTATTTAAGGAAATTGGGTCTTTAATTTAAACAAGAATGATAATCCATTGAAAGTCAATAATCCATAGAAATACCTTGATGAAATCTTAATCCCTAGGCCTTTCGTTAATTGATTGTTCGTTTTAATTATATTTGTGTTAATTATTCATAATTAATTCTGTTTTTATAAATTTCTGCTTTTAATTAGTTAAAATCTCAAATCTTTGATAATCGATAGTCTAAATAATACGATAAACTTTATTTGGTACTTGATAACCTTCCCTGTGGAGACGATCTTACTTTCACTATATTATTTGTTCGATTCCGTGTTGTTACGGACGGTTAACAAATGGTCAACCACTCTTATGCCAACAGTTCCTTGGCAAAAAAAATTTGTTGCTACCATTTGGACACTTTGGAAATATAGAAATTCCTTTGTTTTTGATAATAGAGCAGGTAACCTACGCGAAACCCTTGCCTCCATTAAATTGTTTGCCTTTGATCTGGAGAAAGCATTGCCTAAGGGAGTAAAGCCTACCCGTATTTGTGCAGCGGTTCGGTGGAGGAAGTCGGATATCGGTTGGCTTAAAATGAACACTGATGGTAGTGTTCGTATAGAGACTAAGAGTGCTACAATGGGAGGCATTTTGAGAGACGAGAAAGGTAACTGGGTCGTAGGTTTTAGTGCGAAGCTCGGGAATGTTTCGATTACGTTGGCAGAGCTTTTAGCAATTCGGAAAGGTTTGGAAGTGGCATGGAGTAGAAGAGTTCAAAAAATTATTATCGAAACAGATTCTTTATCGGTGTGTCATCTTATTAAAGAGGCAGACACGGTAAGCCACCCGCTTGGGCGGATCATCGAGGACTGTCGGGAGTACTTTGGGCGTGCATGAGAGTGCATCTTGGACCACACGAAGAGAGAAGGAAATGCTTGTGCAGATGAGCTTGCACGAATGGGACATGACATTGCAGGAGATGAGATGATTTGGACTACTGCTCCGTCAAATTTGAATGTTTTGTTAAGTGATGATGTTATTTAGACTTTGAGTCTCGTCGATTGTACCAAAAAAAAAAATACCAATTAAAACACAAAATGAAATTATAAGTATGAAAAAATAATGGAAAAGAAAAGTTCTAGAAAAAGACATTTGGTCAAAAGTTGGATATTTTCTTACACAATCATCCACCCCCTGGAATTCTCATTCACTCTCTCTCTCAATATTTTTAAATTTCTAATTTCCACCAATGGCAAACACCATAACATTCAAATCAACAACTATATATAGTAGCATCAAATCACAGCCCTCTTACGCATCTCGTACCACTGTTTCTTCACAGTTTTCATTTCTTGATTTCAGTACTAGACTGTCACACAACAATATTAAGAAATATTATAGTTGTACAATTAGTATCAGTTGTAAGAATTTGTCTGAAACTAAAACCGACCCATTGGCTAAAATGACGGTGACAGCCGCGCCACCATGCATAAAAAACGGTTCTTTAATGGTTAACGGGAAGGTTGTGTTGACGGGTGTCCCCTCAAACGTCGCCGTTTATCCGGTCACTGATGATTCTTCTTCTTCTCTCTCTGCTGCGTTTATTGGTGCGAGCTCGAGTACTCCCAATTCAAGACATGTTTTTTCTCTTGGTGTTATTCAGTAAGTTCTCTGATCTCCCAATACTTTACATTTTTTGCTTTTTGTACTTGGGTTGTATTCTGTGGGTAGAAATTAAATTGACCCCGAATCTTCGAATTTCATTATAATCACGTAGTCAGCAACATACTTCCTGGAAGCGTGCCTGATCCATGAGAATGAAATTTGTCGTTGGATTATGCCTTCCAACCAATTTTGCTGCTTCCAATTGTGTTTAGACCCTTGTTTTCTCTAGACGATGAGATATCATTGAGAAGGGGAAAAGAATCGTTTCTTCACAATTGGGGACCATAACCCGTTTATGAATAAGTTTTGGATTTAATTGCTAATTAGCCAGTCATAAATTAGCAATTAAGTCTCCGAATATCTACACATATTAATTAGAACTCCATACTTAACATAAGATGACTTACGCCTTAGGACTTTATTTGATCACTTAAAATTAGGTTCTAAACTTTAAGAAAATGAGATATGTATATATATATATATATATATATACACATGATATAAATCCATAAAATTCTAACAATTTGGTGATAGATAAACTGGGTGAATGGGTCGGCCCGAGGACGAAACCATTTGTTGAGGTTTGGGGATTGAATACAAAAAAAATGGAGAAAAACTTGATCATTTTAGATTGGGGGTGTTGGGGTGGGGCGAAACTCAAATAGCAAAAGTTTTTAGGGGGCCAAAAAAATTACTCAAAGTTGAGAATAGGCTGATGCTTCCACCAGCACCCTAGCTCTGTCTCTGGGTCGACCATGACCCAGATAACAAAGACTATACACTGTACTTGGATACTAGGCCAAACCTCATAATAATAACTATTTAGAGGATCATGTTTTACATAGTTTAAAGAGTTTATGCGGTTAATCTATTAGGTCCTACAAGGACCTATGCTCCGATTTGTAAAGGAACTACTTTGAATTTATAAAACAAGTAGTCGAGGATCGAATACGATGCTTTATAGGTGAATTAGAGAGTAAAATGTACAACTAAGATGCTCAGTAGAAGTTCTATCTATTGAATATCGGGCCATTATTTTGGCATTTTCCTCAAATAAACTGAAAATTGAAAGAAATTTATAAAACTGTAGCTAGAATGTGAAATTCTCAACCATGTTAGATCAAATGTAGAGATAACAAAGTTTTACACTGGCTAGACTGCATAATACTATGAATATGAATTTTGTGAGTTTGAGCTTTCCTTTAATTTATTTTGGATATTGCAGACAATTCAAGTTTATGTGTCTCTTCAGACACAAAATTTGGTGGATGATACCTCGGTTTGGGAGTTTAGGAAGCGATATCCCGATGGAAACGCAAATGTTGCTCCTGGAAGTGAGGGAAAAGTCGGCAACGTGTGATGATAGTTCTTCAGGACAATCTGCTGATAATACTTTCTATGTATTGTTATTGCCTGTATTGGAAGGACAATTTAGGGCAACACTGCAGGGGAGTTGTGCAGATGAGCTCCAGTTCTGTGTTGAAAGTGGTAAGCTTAACCAACCTCACCCCCCCCCCCACCCCCCCTAGGAAAACACGTGCTACGAAGGTGATCGACCAAACAGTGAGGATCATGATGTGGTCGCACCGCTGATGTGTCATTATCCTCGTGGTTTTTTTGTGAAACATCTGGTGTTGATAAGTTTTGTGGATTCCGATGACAAAAAGTAACTATTGTAAAACGGACCTCTAGTTGCTGAATCTTAGAAGGGTATTTTGGTCATTTTACAGTAATTGTAGTAGGCTTAAATAAGATCTCTAGTGGTCTTCACCGAACCACATAAATCCTGCTTGTTGTGTGTTTAATTGGACCTTCAATAATCTTCTTTTGATTCATCATCGTCATGGTTTTGTGTGAAAACATCTGGTGTAGATAAGTGATGAGATTCCGGATTCTGGTCAAAAGTACCTATGTAAAACAGGCCTCAAGTCCTCAAATCTAAAAAGGGTGTTTTAGTCATTTTCACATAGTTGTTGTAGTCATATATTTTGGAGCTTAATGGTATTTGATACTCCAGTGCACATATGGGAATTTGTGACATTTTTCTCCAGGCGATGCTTATGTCCAAACCACCCAGGTAACAGAAGCTGTTTTCATAAATTCCGGGGATAACCCGTTTGAGCTCATAAAGGACTCTATCACGTAAGCAAAAACCATTTATTTATAATTCTTTATTCAGCATTTAGTATGATTCTTTTTGGTTAACGTCTAATATATTTTCTTTTGCAGGATACTTGAGAGGCACAAAGGCACCTTCACTCATATCGAACACAAAAAGGTACGAATGAATGAATCATTTTGTGTTTCTATGCTCATGCACAATATGGAATCCCGTTTATATATAATGTGCTTCAATTCATAGAAACCAGCACATTTAGATTGGTTCGGTTGGTGTACTTGGGATGCTTTCTATAAAGACGTCGATCCACGGGGCATTAAAGAAGGTCTTGAAAGGTAAGATTAATCACTCGACAAAGTCATACCTTAAACTTTCTTTAATGATAAGGCATATCCATAAATTGTTACACTTCATAACAGTTTTCTTGAAGGAGGTTGCCCACCCAAGTTCTTGATTATTGATGATGGATGGCAAGATACGTTTAATGAGTTCCAGAAAGATGGAGAGCCGTTTATTGAAGGATCACAGTAAGTATAGCTCGTTATGGCGGGGTTGCCATTTGCTCCAAGTTTTATTTTTTGGTTAAATTTTTTATAATTTGTGGATTTGCAGATTTGCGAGTAGACTGGTTGATGTCAAGGAAAGCTCCAAATTCACAGGCTCGGATGAAGATACTTCATGCAATGATCTGCATTACTTTGTTAAATTCATCAAAGAAAAATATGGCGTGAAGTATGCTTCTATATTGAATTTCCTTATTTTGAGCTCGAATATTAGTTTGAATATGCTATCCGTCCTAAAATTATAACTCCTTTTGCTACAGTATGAAGTCAAATGGTTTAGTCTTTGGACTAATATGATATCCGTTCTCTTAACAATTTTAATATTTTCTAAATTTTATTAGTTAATGTTATCCAAATAAATTGAAGAAAATTACTAATATTTTTTTGTTGAGCTTAAATTATTTTTTAAAACATATTTAACTGGTCAACAACACGACCAACACATAATTTTGGAATGGAGGGAGTACTATCGCCATTTTTTCCTTTATTCGGTAATCAGGGAGTAGTATGGCATGCTTGCTAATTAAGCCACTTTACGCTATAGATTCGTGTACGTTTGGCATGCATTGATTGGTTATTGGGGAGGGCTCCTCCCATCATCTGAGAAAATGAAGAAGTACAATCCGAAGATCACATATCCCGTGCAATCTCCCGGCAATGTTGGAAATTTACGAGACGTAGCCATGGATAGTTTGGAAAAATATGGTGTCGGCCTGATAGATCCCGAGAAAGTTTACGATTTTTATAATGATCTCCATAGCTACCTTTCAAGAAACGGCATTGACGGAGTAAAAGTAGATGTCCAAAATCTCATAGAGACGCTTGGTGGAGGCTATGGCGGGCGAGTCTCCCTCACCCGACAATATCAAGAAGCACTAGAAGAGTCTGTTGCTGGAAATTTCAAAGAAAATAACCTGATTTGCTGTATGAGTCATAACTCCGACTCCATTTATAGGTTTGTGCAACTCTTATTCAGATTATATATACATATATATATATATATATTTTTTTTTATTATTTTTTTTTTTATTTTTTTTAATTTTTTTTTAGAAAATTACATAGACCACCCCCCTTCCCCACCCCGCGTGAAACCCTAACGAAAACAATCCGAGGTTTCAGAAATTATGATGACTTCCCGTGTCATTAAAATTATATTACAATTTATCCCTATAATCAGTAAAAAAAAAAAAAGATTACAATTCTTCCCATGTTTTTAGAGTTGTCAGGGTCTGAGTTGGGTGTTTTGGAACTTATCTCTGTTTTTAATGTAATTTTACGGTTTTTTCCTGATTGATGGTGAATTTTCTAGCTCGAGGAGAAGTGCTACAGCCAGAGCATCAGAAGATTTCATGCCACGGGAACCTATGTTTCAGACTTTACACGTAGCTGGTGTGGCCTTTAACAGTCTACTACTCGGGGAGATTGTCGTGCCAGATTGGGACATGTTCCAGGTATAGTAGACATCACGAGCTACTCCCCCCTCCCAAAAATTATAGCTCTCTTTATTACAATATCAACTCAAAACGTTCAATCTTTGAACTACCTTACAAGAGATATATATTTGGACTTCTTTCCAGGAAGAAATGTGCATTTGTTAACACTGCAACAAATTCCCGAATTTTTGTCACTTTTTTTAAAATTTTCATTTTATCTATTATTTTAGAGTCATCATTACACAGCAGAGTTCCATGGTGCAGCAAGGGCACTGGGCGGATGTCCGGTGTACGTGAGGTGAGCTTTGCTATTAAACATAGCGAAGTAGTTTCGGTCGAATGCTGAAAATTTTCTGGGGAAATGTATTTTTACTTTTTTTCACGAGAAAGGCCTTTGATTTTGGGATTTTTCTGTTATTACTACAGTGACAAGCCAGACAGCCATGATTTTGAAATACTTAAGAAGTTGGTGTTGCCTGATGGCTCGATATTAAGAGCTAAATACGGAGGGCGCCCTACACGTGATTGCTTATTTGTAGACACAGTAATGGATGGAAAAAGGTGAGACGAGATAATTTCTCCATAGATTGAATTTTGAATCAGAATTTATATGTTAATTGGCATCGTTTTGTGCAGTTTGTTGAAGATTTGGAACTTGAATAAGTTATCTGGAATTGTTGGTGTTTTAAACTGCCAAGGAGCTGGAAATTGGCCATTGAGAGATGGACCCGAGTTTAATGACAGGTCGTCCTCTAAGTCTATAGTTTTATCGGGCCGTGTGAGTCCTCATGACATCGATTTTCTTGAAGAAGTTGCTGATCAGAGTTGGAAAGGGGAATGTGCCATTTATGCTTTTCATATGGGTAAACTGTTGAGTTTCTTAATTTGTTTTAGCTAATAGAAAGACCTAATCGTCCCTTACTTTTTCGACATTGTCATGGTGTAGGATCCCTTTTTCGACTGCCAAAAGACGGAATCTTTGAAGTGTCTTTAGCCACTCTCGAATGTGAAATATTTACCATCTCTCCAATAAGGGTGAGTAAATAAGGGAAAATTACTGCCTTGTGACCCGGTCTGGTCAGAATTGAACCAATCACATGGCAAGTGCAATAAAAAATGTTAAGTGATTGTTTAGTTCCTTTGAAATGTTCAACCATCACGTCATCTATAACTTACTTGTCATGTGATTAACTTGGATTCGTGATTGGTTTGGTTAGGTCCAGCTAATCCCAGGGCAAGTGCAAGACGACATGTGATTGGTTACTTCCTTTGAAGTGTATACCGGTCACATCAATTGAAATTTACTCGTCATGTGATTGTTTTTATTCATTCAGACCCAGTACGAGCTAGAATTTCTCATATGTTTTCTGATACATAACAAGTGCCACATTTACAGGTATTAAATGAAGCCCTGCACTTTGCTCCAATTGGATTGATTGATATGTATAACTCTGGAGGTGCAACGGAGAGTCTAGGTTTCACCCCCGAGCCTTCGGGATGCATTGTCAGAATAGAAGCACGGGGTTGTGGCCGTTTTGGTGCCTATTCAAGTAAGAAACCGATTTATTGTACAGTGGACGACAAGAAACAAGAATTCGAATACGATTTGGACAACGGATTGCTGATACTTAAACTTGAAGGTGAATGCAAAGTTAAGGACCTTAACATCTGCTATTAGTACCCGATCGATGTTTCCCTGAAGTCATTTTTTGTCGAGAGCAATTCACATTATCAAGTAAAAGTCGTTTATCATGTCGATGTTACAAAGAATGTTCTTTCTTTGTAGAATAAATTGTGCAAGTCATTTATCATATCGATGTTACAAAAAATGTGTTTTCATTGTAGAATAAATTGTGTATCTATAATTAAGCTAGAAAATGTGTTATTTCAGGTTTTGATGGAAATTTCGGGTTTCGGTCGAAATTTCGATGGATATTCTGCATAATTGGATCGAAAGTGAAATTTCACTTCGGGACTCTAAGAAACCCGAAACTTCGGTCGAAATTGTAGGATTTTGACCGAAATTTAAGACTATGGTTGTAGCCAAGGTCTTAAATTTTCTGTGGTTTAGATATCGGGGTACTAAATTTAGTGAAATTTCGATCGAAATTTAGAGGATATTTAAAATTTCGGTTTCGATTTTAAAGAAATAATGAAAATTTGTAGAAATATTTGAAATTTTATAATCAAACGTTTGGTAACTTTGATTATATTACTTATGCATCTTTTACAAAATATTATATATATATATATATAATGAATTTTGTTAAATAATATGATCAAAATCTGTTACAAAAAATATGAAATAAATATAACTTGAAAGTAAAATAATAATCAAATCTCATAAAAATTTCATTAAAATAAAGTGGTGTGTGGTTGGGGTGAATGGTTGGTAGGTGTGGACCAAATTTAAATATTATTTTTAAATAATAAAATTTTAAAATGTATAAAGAAATAAATATTATTCAAAATCTCGGAAATTTCAGGTTTCGGTGAAAATTTCTCGAAATGTTGTGTTTTGGGCTAAATTTCGATGGATATTTAACAAAAGTGTTCGTTTTGGGAAATTTCGGGTTTCGACAAAAAATTCGGAAAATTTTGGGTTTCGGTCGAAATTTCGGAAGATATTTTGCAAAATTGGATCGAAAGTGAGATTTCGCTTCGGGGCCCTTGAAAACCTGAAATTTCGACCAAAATTTTGAGATTTCGAGGGAAATTTAAGACCACAATTGCAGCTAAGAATTTATGTTGGGGTATTCTACAAGATGACCTTTGTATGGCCGCGGTCAGTAAAGATTCCTTTTTTGTAGCTCTATCGGTCATGTCTGTTGCTTCCTCTATTCTATCGACATTAATAGCAGGTCTAATTCCGTGATAAAAGAGCTTTGTTTCCAAATCCTAATAATAAGGAATAATTACATTCACATTCTTTCACTTATTGTTTAATTATCAAAGTTCCTCTCACTTTTGGTAAATTACTAACACACCCTTTTCAATGGTGAAATTATAATATTTTTTTATTGATAGGGGGTGAGTTGTAATATGATGGATAAAAGCATTTTCAACCCCAACATATGTCAGCCAGAGCAATTTAGTACATAATTTATTAATTTTTACACCCGAATACCTAACATTTGTAATTTGATTTAGACTGGAGTCGAAAATGTTTTTTACCCTAATATGATAGGGTGAGATTGTAATCTTTGTGTATTGACAGGAAATGTTATGATAATTTCCAAAAGTGAAGGAGTTTTTCATAATTACACAATAAGTGAGAGTGTGTGAATGTAATTATCTCCATATAATAATGAGAGTTGTTTAAGACACTCCAAGTCTCTTTTAGTTTTATCAAATAGCTAGACTAAAATGTCCTTCATGTGGCATCGTTCGTTTTGGTGTGAGGCGTTTTCTCCTTGAGAAGGGGAAGTCAGCCTCGAAAAATTCTTGCTATTAAGGGTTTTAATAAAGCATTATTGCAGTATCTTACCTTTTTTTATTTTTTTGTTAAGGGTAGATGATACAAGTAAAATGGAGTGATAAAAAATATATAATCAACTAACAAAATTATCAATAACTCAATTTTTTGCGATACTTGAAACTATTGTAAAGTCGAATAACACATCAAACAACAAAATAAGCCTTAATAACAAAAATAATAAATTACAAGAAACAATTATCCCTCCTTTATGGACTTTCACCGTAACTAAAAGAATTCAAGTTTCCCTCCGAAAAAAGTTAGGGCGAAACAAAATTTCTTTAAATTTTCCTATTTTTAAAGAAAAAATTATCCAGCTGTTGCTACATTTGTGGTTTTGATGGTTTTTAACAATGACCAAAGAAGCAATTAACATGATTCAGTAGAGTTTGGGTGATGCGTTAAAACTCGTAAATACAAAAGTTTTGAAAAAATCTCAGAGTATTATCAATCATCCAATCAACTCATTGATTAGGGGTATAAATAATCCGAGTTGAGTTGAGTGAAGTTTGGATAAAATTTATTGGCTCGAGCTCGATATATATAAAAAGCATATTATTATTAATATAAATATATAATATAATTAAAGTTTAAAATATTTTAAAATTTATAAAGATCACGAGCTACGTACCTCGTGACATCTCTAAAAGATAAGAAAGCTTGAACTCAACTTAACAAGGAACTCGAGCTCGAGCCGACTTGACTTTAGTTGCAACTCAAAAAGAAACTCGAGCTCAAGCCAACTCGTTTTAAAATCATATTGATAAATTTTGTTAGTTGATTAATATATTTTTTATCACTATATTTTACGTGTGTCATCTACTAAAAATCAAAAGGACAAACAAGAACCAAAAAATAAAAAGAAAGAGGTAAGATATTGCATTAATAATTCATTAAAATCCTTATAAGGATATATGTGTTTTCAAGAATTTTGTAGGCCATAATGAAGAATTACACACAATAATAATACAGAAAAGGAGAGTAAAAGAGTAAGAGGCAACTAAACTAAGCATGCGCTTGTGAGTTGGAGAGAAGAGCAGCTACAAAATCATCCATTGCTTTGAGGGAAGACCCTTTTTGGCTCTCATTCACATTCACAGCAGCTCTCATCAACTCGCCAATTTTATATGCTTTTCTCTTCATCTCCTCTGCCTCTTCTTCAGTACCCATCACCATTTCTATCACTTTCTTCACCTCTTCCTTACTGATTATACTCCCAACTCCCCTACATATTTCCACACACACTCCCATTTCCTCCACCAACATCTTTGCATTGTACCCCTGCTCCGCCGCCAACGGCCACCCGATTATCGGCACCCCTTGGCTCAAACTCTCCATTATCGAATTCCAACCACAATGACTCATAAACGCACCAGTCGATTTATGGCACAGTATCTCCAGTTGTGGCGCCCATCCATGCACCACCAGCCCTTGATTCTTGTTCACCATTCTTTCTTCAAACCTTTGTGGTAGCCATTCCGTTTTGAACTCGCCTTTCAAATCGAAACCAACGGGTGGCCTAATCACCCATATGAATGCCCTTTTACTATCTTCCAAGCCCATTGCAAGCGCCATCATCTGCAAAGGGCTGATGGTGTTCTGTGAACCGAATGATATGTAGAGAACAGAGTTTTCAGAGTGTGAGTCCAACCATTGGAGGCATTTTTCAGGGGAAACTCCGGGTTCTCTGCCCGTGTGTTTCCCGATGAGACGACTATGATTACGACACGTGACCATCATGTTTGATGGGAGTAGAGGACCAATGCACCAAAGGGGGAGTTGGTTTGTGATTTTCCTCAAAGCGTGTAACCCAAAGGGTTCAATGTCCTCGGCGGTGTTGCACAACCAGCCGGAAGAGTTTAAAGAGTGGGCGATTTGAGGCTGGAAGAATTTAGACCAAGAATCTGTTCCATCTGCATTTCTCAGAAAGTGATGAAGCTGGGTGGTATGGAAAGTATAAGAATCGGGAAATCCAGGCAAGCGAAAGTAGTAGTCATGGTCATTGTTGTCCGAGTGTAGGCGGCGGTGGGGAAGGTGTTTCCATAGAGATAGATAGGCGGCGGTGCCATAGGCGCCTCCGGTGGTGAAAGTGATGTTCTTGGTGGAGCAAGATTGGGCAACCTCAGTGGCCCAACCCATGAAGACATCAGAGATAATGCAGAGTGGAGGGGTGGCGGCGTCTTGAATGAAGCGTTGGAATGATGGTTGGAGTGATTTAGAGGAGTGGAAAAGGTTAACCATTTGGTTGAGCGGTAAGGCTTCCGTGTTCTCAGTATTTGATGGGAGGCCGTGGTCGCTACTATTGAATGGGAGTTCCAATATATGGATATGGATGTCGTCATTATTATGATTATTAGCGGATCTAAGATATCGCGCGTTGAGCGGTGTGGTGGCGATGGTTATTTTGAGGCGGGGAAATGAATGACTGTAGTTGTTGATGAGTTTGTTGGCTAAGGCTAGGAATGGGATTAGATGGCCTTGTGCCATGAATGGTAGCATCACTATGTGCTCTTCTCTACCTCCTCCTCCTCCTCGTTCCATTATATTTTCTCTCTATATATATTCTATTTCTTCCTTTCTTTCTTCACTTCACCTTGTGTTTGTGAATACTACTTATAAATTGAAATCAAATGAAATGAAATACTCCAATTAGGTAGCAGCAGGATAACAATTGACATTGGCAACTGCACTGCTTGCTCAATTATATATCAGGTGACGTGGAAAATTTAAGTTCACATATCATTTCTTCCTCGAATTCAGCTACAATTTCATTGCATTGGTGGTCCACTAAATGTGGATTTCAATTTAGAATTTTCTTTTGAATTATTATTATTAATATTTTGGTTTTTTAGTGTATCTTCAAGTTCGAAGACGCGAGCTATTATCGGATACTATTGTGTGGACTTCTCCAAATAAAATTTTATGCATTTGTGAATTATATTAGACTAAGCTTGTTAGTAGGTAAAATCTTGAAGGTCATGGAGCTCTTCCAGGCAAACAATCTACATTTCATTGATTGGATCAAACTTTGCATGATGATCCAACTTATCAAACTTTGCATGATGATCCAACAAATAAGTTTAATAATGGACAAGATAACCTACAAACATGGTCTTAAATTTTCATCGAAATATTGAAATTTCTAAAATTTTGGGTTTTCTAGGGTCCCCAAAATGAAATCACAATTTCGATCCGATTTTGTAAAATATCCACCGAAACTCAAAATTTCTCAAAATTTTAATCGAAATCTGAAATTTCAAATGATATTAGAATTATTTTGCAAAATATCCACTGAAAATTTAAATTGAAATTTATAATTTTCAGAAATTTTTGTCGAAACTCAAAGGCTGTGTTTGGTTTTATTTGGGGGGTTTTTTTTGGTGAAAATTTTGGTGAAAAAGTTTATTGGAAGTTGTGTATTTTGATGAAAATGTATTTGGTTTAGTGTTTGATTTTATTTTCAGAAGAGACAAAAGTTACTGTAGCAGTCAAATCATGTAAGTTTTTGTCTGAAAAGTTGTGTTTATAATTAGTTAATGATTGAAAAATATAATATAATATAAGTTTTAAATGATTATATTGTAGTTGATGTAATTAGTAGGTACCCTAAAGTAGAGACAAATAGGAAGACAATAGCTGACAATTTTTTAGACCAAAAAAATCATTTTTGGTCAAAAAAACACAAAACAAACAAGTTTTGGCCAAATTTTTTGGCCAAAATGGGTTTGAAAACAAAACCAAACACAGCAAAAATTTCTCAAAATTTAAAATAATATTAAATTATCTATATTGTATTTAAATATTTGATGTTTACTTTTATATGTAAAGTAAATTTTAAATATTTTTATTATTTCTTTGGGATCGCATCTATTTTCTATAGGATCACACCTATTTGATCCTTCTAAGAATCGCATATATGGTTTCAAATGATACACTTTATCGAAATTGTATATCTTTTATTTTAATGGAGTTCTTGTGAGATTTAGTCATTATTTTACTATAAAATTCAAAACTTATTTTATATTTCTGCAATCGATTTTAATCACAATAATTAACAAAACTTGCTATTTATAATTCATATATACACTATTATTAATTGAAAAGATACGTAATTGTGATAATTAAAGATATATAAAATTTCATTTAAAATTTCCAATTATTTCTACAAATTTTTATGTTTTCCTTAAAATCGAAACCGAAATTAAAAATATCTCCGAAATTTCTTAAATTTACTACCCCAAAATTTGTTGGAAAAATGTCTGTGAGCCTATTCGGGCTTAGTATCTTCAAGAACGATTTCAAAGTCGAGGCAAGTGTTCTACATTTTATCTTTGAAACTAAATTGCCCCGCTCACGGTGCTTACGGGATTTGGCAATCGTTTCCCAAGATTCAACGACTTAGTAAAGAAGTAGTAACACTACAAACTTCGATACTCTACGAACAAACTTTGTTCCAAACTCTCTCGATGGACTATGATGAATTAAATGCATATCTAGACATTTAATATGCAAAACTATTCTCCAAATGTTAAATTAATATTAGAGAATATCCAAAGAATTCTCAAAAATACTCAAAATAATATTTAAGAGAAGAAGGGAGAAGAGAATATGTGAAGTCAATACTTCGGTGTCTTTAGTTTCAAAATATCGGGGTCTATTTATAGAGAATGAAGAGTTTTGGATCAAAAGTTGTAACTTTTCGTACATTGCAGAAGGGCCCAAAAGGTGTGACGTTTGGACGAAAAGCCCCCTGAAGCAGCTTTTCATTTTAGCCCCAACAGTTGCACCTTTAGTGAAAAGCCCCCTGGCATAGGTTACGATCCAGTGTGGTCGGGTGCACCGTGCACCCGCTCCACAGCCAATAAAAGGTGCTGTCATTAGGGCGATTATCCGGTGTGGGCGGTTGCACCCATTTTTGTGCAATTCAGCCCTTAACTTTCTAGATCTTACAAATTGACCCCAAAACTTTTAATCTTGATTAATTAGGTCCTTTCAAATTGGTCCCTCGATATTTTGATTTGAACATTTTAGTCCTCAAACTAAATGAACCATTTTCCATGCGATCGCGGCCGTCGATCGTATGAATTTGATCATTTAATCATGTATGTTCATATCGATCAATTGATTCCAATTAGAAACCACATTTTAAGTGACATACTTTGTTAATTAATTTCTCATTCACCCTAAATCGGAATTGAGTAATTAAATACTCAGAATTTATCTACTCCAAACGTAGATTAATTTGAGCCAAAGACATTGTACTTTTGACAAATGGAACTTACTTAGTTTTCTTGTCAAAATTGTGTTAAATCACAACTTACTCAATCAAGATTTTCCAACAATACCCACCATGAATGAAATTAATGCAAGTGCAGACTATGCAGATGCTGAGAGAGTTCAGGTGAAAAGCTATTGCATCAGGAGAGGTAGTTTTTTGCTTTGAACCTTCCTTAGTGTAATACAATCGGATTTACTTGCTGGGCAGTGGACGTGATGTCTTGAACTGGTCAGCGTTTTGTGTAAACTAAGACAATAATACACACACAATAACTTCTCTAACAAAGTTATTTGTTCTCACTGTTGTGTCCGTTTTGGTCATGGAACACATCTTGGATTCATAAGTGTTTAATGTTAAGGTCTAACATTTGAAGTGACCCTCACTTCACACTTATATAGGTGACATTCCTATCAAGAGTACCCTGCCATACTCCACTTTGTTACATCTCATCACCCTTTTAGACAGTATAAGAATCATTAAAAGCTTTTAGCTTAACCTTACCTACGCTCTACAGGTTTTGCACTTGTTCTATCCTAGGAATGAGTAGGAGATTATTTAAAACTCCTCAAGTGCGACACTGAATCTTCATAACTTAGTTGTCCCTTTTGAACCAAGATCTTGGGATCTCCAGTCAACATGGTTGGGTTACGGCTATGTCGATTCTTAAGATGTAGGATTTAATCTCATTCCCCTTGATAGGCAGTATATTTGATCTTTTTAGGCATACATTTGGATCCATAAGTTCTCAATTGATTTTACTCAATCAATAAAGACAATGCCACTGAAGATCAACTGCTTAATGGTTTTATGTCTTCAATGTATATGTCGAGACTACCATTTTACCTGCTACTTTGTGCCCTTCCGACTGTCGACTATTTTGTACAATGTATCGGAATAGACATAATCTAGCCAATAAAGAGTATCCAATTTTCCTCAGTGTATTCTATTGGTACACTCAGATATATCGTATAGAGTAATCACAGTTCATAGTATATTTCAGATATCTACGAACTCTAGTCAATGCCTTCAAAAGGTCATTAGATCGATTAATCGTGATACTCAATACATATGCCTTTCCAGCTTGGATGTATGTCTAGCACCGGTGTCAACCCACCATTCGCTTAGTTATTCGCCATAAATGGCGTCAGATACTACAGCCGGGAGCGTGAGGTCCGACCACCCACCATTTGCCTAGCTTGGTTTGTTAGAATAGTGCCCTGCGAGCCAATCCTAGATAGGATTTCTTTATCTATTCTTGTAATAAACAATTTCGTTTTACATTATATATTAATAAAAGGCATTTCTTCATCTTATGTTTATATTATTATAACTATATGATGAAGTCCCAGAAATTACACATAGCTATGGGACTTGATATCTCATTGGATGGACATCATAAAACAAGTCTCTAAGGCTGTGATTTCTAAATATCATCCAAGTCATAGAATTATCAAGATGGGACATTGATAATTCGGATAGACTTGCGCCTATGATGCACACTCTTAATTAGAGAATGTCTCGTTTTATAGACATTAGTGTAGTTGACACAAATGCACATACGCGGGTGCTTGTTGAGAACAAGTTCACTGATTACCCTGACTGAAACTTCCTAAATTGGAATTATTTCTATATATGTCGAATTAGGAGTTTCTTAATTACGACAGTGCAAGATTAATTCTTTGACTTGAGTCATCACAGTAATCTTGTATATTGACTCACTGCACTTTGACTCATGTGCCAGTTCTTTTACAAGGACACATATGGACTGGTGATTGGGTGTAGTGACTCATATATGGAGGTTGGTGTTGACAACAAAGGATCCATCACTTGTCTAGATGAACAAGTGAATTTCCTATAATATTCTAAGTGATTTGACTAAGTTAGTCCTTGGCCAATGCAAGTAAGTAATTAATTAAGAAATGAGTTTCTTAAATTAATTAATCACTAGTCAAACACACTTGAATTATTAAGATTGAATTTACAAGGATCTCGACCAATAAGATTCCTTGATTCTTAATTCAATTGGAAAATTAGTTGATGGAAGAATCTCACTTGCATGGAATGCGCGATTGGAAATGTTCACTTTGAATCGCCTACATCTAGGTCTTCAAGATAAGTAGCTAGAAACTTTTCTTTGATTTATGGGTATCTTATATTTAATGAAGATTAAATAATAAGATGGTTAATTAAAAGTGTTTAATTAATCGAGACAATTTAATTGTCCAAATTAAATCATAAAGGTTATGAACCCATCACTAGTATGTTGGTGAACCTAAAGGGTCACACACAATACTCGGGCAAATCCATTTCTTAGCTAAGAGAATTTAATTCAAAGTAGTTGAGTTAATATATTAATTAATTAGATTAATTAATTGAGACTTTTATTTATTCAAGTGTTCGATAAATAAATTAATTAAGTTGATAAGATCAATTTAATTAAGCTTAAGTGTAGAAAGCATTTAATTAATTGGAAGTGACTTTTAATTAATCTAGTATGGTGGATTAATTATTAAAAGACTACTTTATTAAGCCTTTGTCGAAAATTTGGTGGAAGAAAATAACTAAAAGAGTTTAATTAATTTTCTTCTAGAAGGAAATAAGATTTCTTGGAGAGAAAGGAAACTAATTAAAATAGAAGAGTTCTATTTAGAAATTAATTAGTCTTCTATTCCTACATGGAAAAGCATTAATGTATAAAAGTTATACATGGAAAAGAATTGCAAAAACCTAGTCCTATATATAGGACATGTAGAGAACGAAAATTGGATGATGACTTTTGAAGCAAATTTTTTTTTGTTCTTCTTGCATAGAAAATCATTTTTCTCTTTCCTTCATATAATGTTCTTGAGTTCTTGATTATTCATCAAGATCTTGAATTCAAGAATTCTTTCAAAATACTTAGAGAAGTAATTTTTGCTTTCACCTTAATCCCATACACTATTCCTTAGAGTTAGAATAAACGTTTATAGATCAACCTATCTAAAGATTATAAACGAGTGGGTATCCGGGGTGTGGATCAACTTTAGAGGAGAAACACTTGGGTCTCTGAAGTGAATCAAGAATCCGATCAAAGGCGTTTTTGGTGGAGGAAATCAAAATCTTCACCAAAGGGAAAAACGAAGGAATTGATTCAAAGAATGAGGAGCAAGCTAGAGAGCTTACGTTAAGGAAGAAGAAACTCTTCGATTTTTGCGAAAAATCGAATAAGGTAAGGTCTTCTTTATTTAAGTTTTAAATAACAAGTGTAGAGATGTGCAAGCCTATGATACGTGATAAGCCCGTAGGATTAATAAACTCGCATGTTTAAATCCTAAAAACTAAAATTTTAATTTTCCGATGTGCTTAGTCGGGCTATATGTATATTTCCCAACATGGTTTAGTGATTTAATCACCCACCATTTGCCTAGCTTGGTTTGTCTTGACGATCACACACATTTTGTGTGGTTCGGATTGTCTTAGACGAACACCCACCATTTACATGGTTCAGAACCATTCTCTGTGTGGTTTGATTTACCACTTTTGTGGTTGTCCACTCGGAACAATTTTTCCTTATCCTTATTTTGACTATTGTCAATACACCAACTACAATTTGGTCTTACCAAATTGTCTATATCCTTAAAATCATTTTCTATGATTTAATTTCAGACGTTTGATCGACTTTCACGATCTTACTCCGACAATTAACATCTTTATTTTTTACCAAGTTGTGTACTTTGTACAATATGTCATTCATATTTCTCTTCGGAGAACACGTTTCATAATATGAAACATTCGGAAAAATTTTCACTTTTAAACCTTGTAGGTTCATATTGAATACGTTCCACATTTGTCTATTTTAATTTCTTAAAATTAGACTCAATTTTCTTTCGCATAAATGAAACCACGACTAGTTTAGCCTCAACACTATTTCACTTTTACGGTAAAAATTGTAGGCTACAACTCTAAATAATACAATAATTATTCTTAACACAAAATTGACTTCTTTAAATAAGCGTCACTATCACATGAAAAGAACATGCAATCAATTTAAATCAACTATTTAAATGATCATTTCTTCATTCATTGTGATCAGGATTTATTCTAAAGATTATGAAACATAGTGAAGAGTCATACTTATTGCATTTATTCATAAGCCGAAAGGAACTACTAAACAATTACTTTATATATCCGTAGCAAAATAAAGTAATTCTATACATACAAATTATTTTTTCTTTATCAAGAATAAATCACTACAATATTAAATCACAATTATATTGCATGCTCAATTCACATAATAAAATATGTAGTGCTTTAATATAATTAATTAAAACATAAACTTATCTCATAATCATCATATGTGCTTCGGCAGTAATGAGCATTTCCTCATTCACATGAATCTGCCATATTCATCCCAATTCTCGTGAATCTGCTCCAGTTTGATCGAAACGGTTCAAGTGGATCTTTTTGAAGGGTTCCTAATGCCTTTGAAACTGACACCCCTCTAAACATTTCTTCATTTTCCAATTGTAGAACCATTTCATCAAACCAACTGTAGAAGTAATTCAAGACCAATCACTCGAATATTCTCAAACATCTGAGTAGAACCTTCGTTCAATTTGAATTTTACTACAAACATAAATTCAAACTAGAATTAGTCATAAAAATAATTAGAGTTATAAATTATGACAAAAATAAAATTAAATGAAATTTCCTCTTGATTTCATTATCTTCATCGAATAACGTCATTTTCAAGAAACACTCTAATATTGTCTTAAGTTGCTTGGTGATGAACTCGACATTCTTCAAGATACAAAATTTCATTTCAAAATTGTTGGAAAAATGTCCGTGAGCCTACTCGGGCTTAGTATCTTCAAGAACGATTTCAAAGTCGAGGCAAGTGTTCTACACTTTATCTTTGAAACAAAATTGCCCCGCTCACGGTGCTTACGGGATTTGGCAATCGTTTCCCAAGATTCAACGACTTAGTAAAGAAGTAGTAGCACTACAAACTTCGATACTCTACGAACAAACTTTGTTCCAAACTCTCTCGATGGACTATGATGAATTAAATGCATATCTAGACATTTAATATACAAAACTATTCTCCAAATATTAAATTAATATTAGAGAATATCCAAAGAATTCTCAAAAATACTCAAAATAATATTTAAGAGAAGAAGGGAGAAGAGAATATGTGAAGTCAATACTTCGGTGTCTTTAATCTCAAAATATCAGGGTCTATTTATATAAACTTAATTAAAACAAATGCTTCTTAATTACTAATTGGACACAAATATACCAAATAATTTAATTTGTTCTTACTTTTTTTAAAATTATAGACCTACAATAGAAAAGTCTGCTCACAAATTGAAGCACTGAATAACACATGTGAATCTAAGGAATGTATTTGTAAAAAGTAAAAAGGAATCCAAAAATCTTAAATATATCCATGAAACTTATAGGATTGTGACATAATCGAATTTATAAAACAAGATTTCAACTTGAATTAAATTCATGATATAATAACAAAAAAAAGTTGAAAAAGCACAAAATGAATACTTACAAATGAGTTCAATAATTATTATTTAGATTGCAAAATTTTAATAAATGGATAATTAGGAAGAAAATAAATCAGTATCTAACAAAAAGAGGAATGCAAATAGTCGTTGCAAGGATTAAGGAAAAAAAACTGGTAAGTTTATCTTATTTATCTTTTTCTCACGTACGACAGATAATTGAGCTTCAAAATTTCAAGCAAAATATTATAATGTAAAATAACATTTAGGTAAAAGTAGATTTGATCTAATTAAAGCGGGAGCAAGAATGGGAACAAATGCGAGAGCGTTAAAATTTGAAATTACTAAAGAGCGGGACTGCCTTAGTGTTAGTCTTAATGAAATAAAATAAAAATAATTTTTATATATTCTACCAAATTATCGTTAGATATTATTTTGATATGATAAGCTTATGTTAAAAGATTTATTTTTTAACTTGAATTTTAAAATTAGTTAGATATGAAGATTGTCTTTTTGGGTAGGTATAAATTTTAAAGTGCGATGACATAAAAAATATTCAAAATATTAGTTTAAATAGAAAGGACATCAAAGGTTCAAACTTAACATTACAACTTACAAATTTTGCATTTCTGCAAAATCTATATATGTGGTTTCATTCTTTCTTGTTTTATGGGTAACTGTTTTTATTTATTTTGAATAATGAAAGAACTTTCATTGTATGTACATGAAATATCAGCTATTAGTGGACAAATATTCTTGTGAATTCTTGAAATTTGGTCATAAATTTTAGTGCAAGAATTAAGAATTTTAAGAGCATAATAGAGCGGGGCTCTTGCTCTTAAGTCGACAGAGCGAGCTTGGAGCGCTAGATCGTCAACCTTGTATGGAAGACTATGAAGTCTAGGTTTTGATTGAGTTACGCAATTATCAAATCAAATTAGACGTGGACCATATATTAATCTTAGTGTTATGTTTATATATTTTGATTACGAAATAGTTGTCATTTGTAATACAAACATAAAATAAAGGCTATAAGTATCTAAATTTTAAAAAATATATTAATTGATCAAACTAAATTGACAATATGGATTACAATATTTTGCATTTTAGTGTTCTTTGATTGTGGATTATCATCAAGTGAAATATTCTATTACATATAGTAAATAAAATGTATAAATCAAAATGTTTACCTTACTACTAGGGGTGTAAGGTGAGCCGAGCCGGCTCATGAGCATGGTGAGCCGGCTCGACTGGAGCGCAGCTCGAGCTCGAGCTATTTCGAGCTCGAGTTGAACTTTTCGAGCTCGAGCTTTTTTTTGAGTCGAACTCGAGCTCATTTATAGTTGTTCATATGCTCGTGAGCAGGCTCGTGAGCTTTTATTATTATTTTTTATTAATTTTTAATATATGTCTAAAAATACTTGTATTTCATAAAAATAATACTTGCAATTTTATATACAACATAGTTTAATAATATTTAAGTTTTTTTTTCTATTTTGTTTAAATCGTGTAAAACAATAACAACAACAATTATAAGATTATATATTTTAGTTGATATGATATACTTTTCTATAAAATAATTTAATGAAATCATGTTTTCATGACACCCTCATCTATTTTCTAAATACTTATTGAATATAAGATATTTAATTATTATTTATCTTAATAATACTTATTGTATATGTGAATAATGTATACTATACATTATTAACGTATTGTTATAAGCTAAAAAGCAGAATATATTTTATTTTATTTTATTTTCTAAAAAAAAATTAAATTATTTTTTACTTCAAGCTCGAGCTCGAGCTCGGCTCATTTACTTCGAGCTTGAACTCGAGCCCTAAAAAATGAGGCTCGTCGAGTTTGAGCTCGAGCTCGAGCTCAAAAAAGTATAAACGAGCTTGAGCTCGAGCCTAAAAATTTCATCAGGCTCGGCTCGTTTACAGCCCTACTTACTACTATCAAGTTTGTTTATTTATCTATGTCTATTATCTATCCATATTATACAAAATTTCATACCCAAAATAGTATTAAACATAGTAGATTACACGCAATGCGCGTGCATTTTACTAGTATTGTTAAAAAGCGTGAATTACTGCACGGATTGCACTACACTTGGCATGTATCTATACCGTAAAACATAGAAATTAAACAAAAAATATAAGGAAAACCAGTATTAAACTGAGATGGCCGGTGCTATTCGTCCAATAGGAAAGTCCGTCATATTAATTAATTGTGCTTACACTAATAGTGACCAATAATAATTATTTACATTAAGTTGCTCTTTATTTTGAGAAATGATCCAACAGATCCTCATAAGGTGCTGACAATGCATAATTATTAGTCAGATTAATTTGTTAATTGTAGGACATAATTGAATTAAGGGTTTAAAAATCTTAGGCAAATTTGGTTCAAGCTTATGGACAAATATACTTTGGTAAAAATAATATTATGTCTCTATGTTGGTTGGTGGCCTTGACCTATGTGGTGTCACCAAAATCGGCTAATTTGTATGTTGTGACTTGTGAGATACCAAGGTCACGTGACGGTCGTATGGATGTGGACGCAGTGGTTTGGAAAATCTCGTAACCTGACCCGACTCTGACCCTTTTCTAGTTAACCCGAAATGTCCAAATGGGGCTGGGTACCCATTTCATTTGGATGTATTATAATTTAGGATAATTCGCCCCGTAAATTTTCATTAAAGTCAAAGCGCACCTCAAACCTAGCCTAGGACAAAATAACAAAAATGTACCCCGACCCCGAACCTTGTTTGGTTAACCTGATCTCGTCCCAAATGACTGTGTCGGGGCGACTAAATGTGTCACATTAATTTATTCCATTCTTAGATAGTTCTACTTAACTTGTCTAGTTCGTTACTTTCAATAAAGAGTACTTTATAAGTTCAATTCTTTTTGTGTGGTAATAGTCGATAAAATCAATCATATCTAGACTAGGATCAAAGTGATATTGGAATTGGACCGTGTTGAAAGGTTTACCCTTCAAGTAGTAGCTATGATTAGAATGTGTTTACCCTTCGAAAAGTAGTGATTGCTTAATTTACGCAATCAACAACAATGGTGATTATATGTGATGTTTAAGGAGAATTGTTGCGCTAGTCTTCCTGAACTTGTCCTCCTAACAACTCGTAAAATTAATATCAACCATATGAATCCGCCTTAAAAGGTTGCACAACACAAAATTAATTGTGATTTACGAATCTGTTGGATGAAAACAATGTCAGTCAAACCAATAGTCCAATCTAACTTAGTTTGGGTATGGACTTAGCCGAGGTAAAAACTGAAATTTGATTGGTTAATGTCACTTTTAGTTGTTTCTCACAAGAAACCACTTAGTTCTGTTCGTTCAAACTAAACTGATTTTAATAAGCAAATAAAAAAATAATACGGCTAAAATAAGAATAAAAAAAAAAACTTTCTTTTATCTGTAAACTTGGTAAATCAACAGCACGTCGATTGACACGCGTTGATAGATATTAATTTGGCACGAGGGCTGCAAGTAATTCCATAATGGACCGAATATGATATAGTCAGTCCACGTTTCACCATTGAATTCTGACGAATCAGTGATTTTCTGAAAATAAACAAGAAAGATGATTATATCTAGCATAACTGTCAACATGTAGGGTCAGATTAGACCTTACATATTAATTTTATTTTGTAGTGTAAATGACTTATACATATATAAGAATTAGATACCTATCAGAAGAGGAACACAATCTAATTATACTGCTAAAAATACACTGAAAACAAGCAACTTGACGTTCGCTTAGGCCATTTTTCTGGAGTCAATGCTACTACGATGAAGCTTTGGCTCTCTATAGTGCAGAGCCGACATCCCTTCCTTGGCATTAGGGCGTGTTTGCCCGCCTGCTCGAGTTCTATCTCCCGTGTTCGATGTCTCACTTACTAGCCCCTTTTCGCTCCTTGTCGATCCTATAAATTTTTTGATATATCAATGATTATGATGGAACTTAATTATTCAACTACTTCGAGCAATAATGTAGAATTATCACGAGGGTGGGATGCTATGATGTTGGAAGTCACAGAACAAACAATGGACATGTGAACTGTGACAAAAACCCACCAACTCAAATAATTTGGTAGCTAGTCCACACAAGTTACTTTTATTTACATTATATCTACTAAATCATTAACCACCACCATTGAATTAAACTAATAGTAACAATTGTTTTTTTTTTTTTTTAACAAAAGTTGCTTATTTGTTTGATTTTTCACAAAATGTATGTCAGATTCAACTTTAAAAATTGAAAGAAAAACAAAATAACAAAAATGTTAGATCTTGTCTTCTTTGATGCTCCGCAGACTGAACGGTAGTAAGACAGTGATTAGAGTATGTATTTTATTAGTGTATAATATCCTATGATGTACTGACACTCTGAAAATTATCCCGTGCAGTGTCATACACGCGTCGTGCCCATGTCCAGCCTATTTGAGAGAAAAAGAAAATAAACATAGGCAGTTGTGTGCGAGCCGTGTTTGTGTCCTAATTTTTTTAAGAATTGATGTGTCCCGTTTCCATGTCGAGTCCGTTTCCGTGAATCATAGTTGATATCTCAACAAATTCTTAGATTGTCAGGTGCCTACGTTCCTCTTTAAAGAGTTATTATTATTATTATTTATCTCATAATAACTTCTTCTTTTTTTTTTTGGGTAGAGAAAAGTGAAGGAGACGAGCAATGTAATAATAGAAGTCGCTTATTATGATGTGTGTATGTGTGTATATATATATATATATATAAAGAACGAGTCTGTCACTATAATGTCTTCACGGACCATGATTGTAAAAGTTCTCCACTATTGCGAAATGTGCACATTATGCTGTAGCTACTGAAGAGCGAACCACCCCACTGTGGAATTTGATCTGTATCTATGATTGTTTACACCATAAAATAATTGGGCTTCCGAAGTACAAAGCCCAAATAGCCCAAATTGGGGAAATTCGAAAAGAGACAAATTTTAGGTCCACAAAAAGATAAGACAAAGCCCACTAAATCCAGAAAATAGCGAAAACAGGGGCTGAATTGACAAAAGCCCAAGAATCGAATCCGAAAAATAAAATGAAGTCCAAAAAGCCAATAATCTGCATTCAAGAAGACGCGCCAAGTTGAAGATTTTGAAAGAGACGGTTGGATGCAGTTGACGGCAGTTCCCAAAAACGAGGAACGTGGGTTGAAGACGGTTCCCGAAGACAAGATATATAGGAGCCGCGGAGAAAAGAAAAAACATCACAAGATCATCAGAAGAAAAACTTCTACATTTTATTTCTCTTAGAATTAACCCTAGCCTTAGGAGTAGTTCATAGCGTAATGTAGGAGTAACTCTTAGCGTAAATTAGGAGTAGTTGTAATGTAATTTAGTGTAGATTCGATGGAATTTGCCTTTTCAAGGCTTGTATTAGCATTCGATTGCTTGTAAATTTTCTGAATTGAAGACTTTTCTGGAGATATAAATTACTTTGTATTCAGATTTAAGTATCGATAGGTAATTTGTATCTTGATTTGAGTTTTTCATTCGTAATTCTCATACTCGAAATGAACAACTAAAATGTCAATTAAAGACATGAACCACCGTTTAGCGAATCGAACGCGGGGGTGAGAAATAATACATTCGATCGAGAGATTCTCACGTAGGTATAAGATTATCTTGTGTCAGATTTAAGTATCAGAGAGATAGTTTTTACCTGAACTTGAATTTTTCCTTCACTATGTTATTATTTCATTCGAAAACGATAATTATTTGGTCCACTCGAAGAAGATGAAGAGAAGTTCGAATACATTTAATCAACTTTTCGTTTAAGACGTAGGAGCACCGGTAGCCTATTTAGGCAGGGGTCGATAGATAATTCTAAGTTGAGATTATCGCGAGGCAAGGATCGTCTACTGGAAATCCCTCCTTATTCTAGTTTGTTTTTATTTTCGAAACAATTATCTTAGCTAGGGTTGAATCCATCACCACCGGAACTCCTTCTAAGGGCGCGACCATAAGAGTCCCACACTGTAACCAAAAAAAAAACATAAGAGTCCCACACTATTGTGGAATGTCCTTTTTTTTTGGAAACGAAACGGTGACTATTGTGGAATGTCCTAATTGAACTATATAACTCATGTCGAAAGGGCGAGTTTGTTATCACAACTTCAACTAAATGTGATAGATTAAGGCACTTTAAAATAAGGGAAAATTATACACCCCCTTACTAATTTTGTCATTACGAAAACTCCCTTTCACTTATTGAAAATTACCAACACACTCCCTCAAGAATTTTATCTGTAAGGTTTATAGAGTAAAATTGTAATAATTATTAAACACAGGGGGTGTAACTGTAAGAAATCCTTCACATATGAGGGTCTATTGGTAAATTACAAAAGTTAATTATAGTGAGAGATTTGTGTGTAATTATCCTTTAAGATAATTGTTATTGGTTCATGAATTATTACAATAAATCAATCAGACACTCTGACCTTTTTGTTGATTGAGTTATATAATATTCAAGTTATAACCATATAATATAGAAGTTAAAACTATAGGAAATAGTGACAATAAATAAGCCAACGATCTCAGGTAACCAAACATTTCAAATATTCGTAATACAAATGAACTCAGAACTCATCATATATTTGCAGAAAATAGTAGATTGAAATTACATTTGAATGTATTGATTGTCTGATTTTAATCTCCCACAATTATTAAACTTTTGTTACCAGTTTGTCACACCACAGGCAAAATCTTTAAGATCTGGTCAGGCTCTTTAATAATGTGGACAGATTTACATTTTGTCATTATTGATTTGCCAAAATATTTTGTGTTTTCAAGGCCAAAAATGTTGTTATGATCTTATGCATATTATTTTCTGGAAATATTTCTATAAAACAACCTCATTTACAAATTATATGCCCTAATTTTCAACCTATTACGAACTCAATATCCTATACTTGTCGTCCTCGAAGAGTTCTACAAATTATTTTTTAGTAAGAAACAGGAAACACAATCCTATGCTTGTAAATTGCCAATCACGTGGTCAAACCTCTGTTGACTCAGTCAATCTCGTGTTGATCATGGTCAAACTACCTTTGACCATCTTGTGACCCTTTTTTGACTTCTCCCCTCACTTCTTTGACTTTTCTCAATCTTTTGTATCAATCAGTCTCCACAAACTCATCGTCTTCCTCTTTCGGTGTGCCACTACCCACCAACAATCTTCCACACCTCCGCCCACACTGCTTCTCCCTCTATAAATCGTCGTCGCATGGGGAAGAAAGCGGGAGGGAGAGCTTCCCCCCTCTGCAAATCTAGGTTTAGGGACAGGAGAAGACAGCGGCGAAAAGGTTTGTATGAACAGATGGGTGGTGGCAACGATGATGAGATTTACAAAGATGCAGCAACGTGATTTTTCTGACAGGGATGCAGTGATGACACTATTTGGGTGGCGGAGGTAGTGTTGGGCCGTGAATGCTGGTGGAAGGGATGGGTGTGCGCTGATTTTGAAGGATCGGGTGTGTAAAAAGAGGATTAGGATTTTGGGGAAGAAGATGAAAAAAAAATTTGTGTTTAAAATAACTAGAAAAATATAAAATAAAATAGATAAATTATAGTGTAAATATCTCTAACTATAAGGACACTTTCGTCCTCGGAGAAAAGTTCCCACGCAAAATTTCTCCTATGGGCGGTGTGTATAATAATTAAAAAACGGCAAGACAGTTTGTTGATAATTATTTTTCCACAAGGTGGATTTTGCATAATTAGACATATAAGGTATGTATTTTGCCTAATTTAAAATGAGACAACCAATTATGACATGTCAACTTAAATGATCAAGAAATGCAACTCGCAATTCCGACCCCACATTTATCTTTTTAAAGTTCCCGAAAAATTTCCTAAACATGTTTTGCAAAAAACATGCTAACATACGATAATACGAATTATGCATTACTATAATGACCAAAAGTCCAAAACAATCTAAATGGTGACTCATTTCCGTGTCAATCTTATTTGGATTGGTCCCCATCTACAACTAGATCAACTATTATTGACTCAAATAATCTTGCATAACAATCCAAGATCTAAACTCATGTAGAACAATTACATAATAATACAATCCATATTGCCCATGCCATTTTGTTGTCCCCTAAAGCAGTTCAAAGTTCCATTACACATAAAGGACGGATTATAATTTCCCAAGTACTGAAATGTTAGGACTTAAAATGTACGTGAGTAGTACTTTTTGTTTACTATTTCTTTAATAATTCTTGTACTATTTTTTGGAAATTAATTAAGGGTCAAGATCCCATAATACCTCTCGTCTAGACACGAAAGTGGTTTAATGAAAAAAATGAAAAATTTTATTTGTGTAATACTTTCCATTACATGTATAAATTTGTGACAATTATATACATGAGTGATTACAACATGAAGAGAGAGAAAATTGAAAATTTTGTCTCCACGTCCTCACTATCCGTATATATGTACACAGATACATGACAAATTCATAACACAAACGGTTAAGATTTGGACATACCCAAAAGCAGTGGCGGATCTAGAATTTTTGGTCAGTGGGGGCACCAGGAATTTTAGCCAGGGGGCCGAAATTGTTGTGATATAGTTATACAATTTGTTAAGGGGGGTGCGGGGAGCTTGCCCCCCGCTGTACAGTACACTCTATTTATGGGAGAAAATATAATGAGGAATTAGGTTCAATTACAACTTTTGACATAATTTATACTCTTATACCTCTTTTGTTATAGCCAGGATTTTGGATTTTTTTTGGGGGGGGGGGAGCGAACTCAAAATAAAGGGAGATAACGTGATATTTTTCGATCTTGAGGGGGGCGAAATTCAAATAAAAAATTTTGTAAGGTAAAAAAAGATTTTTCAAAATTGGCTATATATACTCAATTCCAAATCATAAGTTCCGCACCCTTCATTTCAATTACATCTTTCTACGTTAAATAGGTAAAAATATTAATATATATATATATATATATATATATATAACATGTTTCTAATTTGCTTTTTCTTGAATTCTCAGCTACCATTTTAGCTTCTGTTTCAACATTTTCCAGCTTGTATATAACATAGTTTACTCATCACATTTTCTTGATCTTCAATTATTTTGTATCCAATTCTGTGCAGTTCAAATTGAAAACGCCATTGTAATCTTTTAAGGAAGAAATGACAATCACAGCTGTGCCAGTTGTCGAGAATGGCAGCCTCGTTGTTCATGGAAAAGTTGTGTTAACAGGTGTTCCAGAAAATGTGGTGATTTCTCCAGCAAGTTCAGGATCAGCTTTCATCGGGGCCGATTCGACATCCTCGAGTTCTCGACATGTCTTCAATCTTGGAGTTCTTGAGTAAGTTTTATTTGCCTTTATGTTATTCTCCAGCTAGTTTCCAGTATAGTACTTTCCCATGTTTGCACGAAAAGTCAATGTCATGTACGTCAGTTGTAGGAACGGAGCCAGAATTCTTAATTTACTGAACGAGATAGATAGATGCTTTTGTTAGGGAGAAAGATGTGATAGAAATACATGGAAAAGACATGGATTTACGTGGTTCGGAGATTAATGCCTATGTTTACAACGAATTTAGAGATTTCTAGTGATTTCGGAGTTGTATATTATGAAACGATACCTTTACTGTATTTATAATTTGTATTTAGTAACAACTGCAAAATGATCAAAAGTTGGATGCGGGGATCAAAGTTTTTTGCAAGTACTTTTTTTTTTTTAATCACACTCCAAAATTGACAATATTATCCCACACTGGAGCTTACAATTGTCTCGTAATACATAATGACTAATTTCTCGAGATAGTAGCACTAAAAATTTCTAAATCGACGAACAAGAAGAAGCTTTGGACTCTTTTTGGAGAACTGAACTTACTATAAAGACCATCCATTTGGCTCAAAGAGAAGCGAATGTTAGGAATTTTTCAAAGTTTCAAATTTTATTTATTTTATATGTAAATATTATATACAAGTGAGGAGGCGACAGCCAAGTCGAGCTCCCTAGTCGTTCCGTCTCTGCTTAACTGCAAACATGATATACATCTTATAATTCTTGTAATGTTAGAACTTGAAAGTGAAAATTTATTTTTTTTCCAATTCATAACATTAAATTTTCTCGCAGAAATCGCAAGTTCATGTGTCTCTTCGTTGTCAAGATCTGGTGGATGATACCGCGTGTTGGAAACTCAGCTAGCGAAATTCCTATGGAGACTCAAATGCTTCTATTGGAAGTCGACGAAGAATCTGTACTAGGCGTAGCAGACGAGGATTCCCCTGCTGAATCAACGAGCGAAAATAAATTTTACGTTCTGATGTTGCCGGTTTTGGACGGAGCATTTAGGACAACTCTTCAAGGGAATAAAGCAAATGAGCTCCAGTTCTGCTATGAAAGTGGTTAGTATTTTCAAGTCATAAAACCTTAGTTCAAATGTTCGTTTTTCGTGTTAGTACTTTTTCGGGTTGTTAAAATTGTATTTGCGTTTTGTAAGGTGATCCTAATGTCCAAACTTCTCAAGCACTTGAAGGCGTTTTTGTTAACTCCGGGGACAACCCTTTTGAACTCCTTAAGGATTCAATCAAGTACGTTGGCTTCGAATATTATGAGGCTTTTGTCTTAAATTAAGAGTTTTTAAGTATTTCTAGTTATTAAAGTCCAATTTTCGAAATTCTTGCATTTGCAGGATACTGGCCAAACACAAGGGAACATTTAGTCACCTGGATAACAAAAAGGTAAAATTTGATCTTCTTTTACAGTATGTTTTCGCTGATCGCCCTTCCCCTGCCTTTTTTTTCATTAGAAATATTAAAATATATAATCCATTTGACAATAAATCTTGCTTTATATGACAGGCCCCGGCTCATTTAGACTGGTTTGGATGGTGCACTTGGGATGCTTTTTACACTGATGTTAGTCCAAATGGAATCAAAGAAGGTCTTCAGAGGTTCGAAAAAAACGATTTACGTTGAATACTAATTGAATCTACTTTACTGAATGAATGGGATTTTTTTTATTTATGCAGTTTCAAAGAAGGTGGCGTTTCGCCAAAATATTTAATCATAGACGACGGATGGCAAGAAACAGAAAATGAATTTAGGAAGGAAGGGGAGCCTGAGGAGGAAGGAATTCAGTAAGTACTACTATCAATAATCTTAGAAAATAAACTAAAACTATGTAATCCACTTGTTCATTCTAACTCATGTTGACGTTTATTTATTTATTTATTTATTTTTAATCTTTTTCGGTATAGATGTGCAACAAGATTAACAGGTATTAAGGAAAACAGCAAATTTAAGTCCTCAGAATCAGCAAATCTCAAAGAGTTAATCCATGACATCAAAGAGAATTATGGCTTAAAGTAAGATTCTTGACTATATATATATATAAATTCTTAATAACTCATTTTATTACCAAAATTTTCTCAAATTTTACTTATGAGGATTCTGCAGATATGTTTATATGTGGCACGCTTTAGCCGGTTATTGGGGCGGAGTTCTTGCTTCATCAGAAACATTAAAGAAGTACAACTCAAAACTTGCATATCCGATGCTATCGCCTGGGAATATTGGGAATGTGAGAGATGTAGCCTTAGATATCTTGGAAAAGTATGGAGTTGGAGTTATAGATCCTGAAAAAATTTACGATTTCTACAACGATATGCATAGCTATCTTGCTAGTAGTGGAGTAGATGGTGTTAAAGTCGATGTACAAAACTTATTGGAGTCTTTGGGTACGGGATTTGGTGGAAGAGTGTCGATTACAAAAAAGTATCACGAAGCTCTTGACGAGTCTATAGAGAGAAATTTCCCGGACAATAATTTGATTTGTTGTATGTGTCATAATTCTGACTCCATTTTTAGGTAAACTACTCGACTGCAGCCTTTTGAAGCTCCAATATCCCTTTTGGATGCCTTTATCAAGTTCTTCATTATTATTTTTTTGGTTCGTTTATAGTTCAAAGACGAGTGCAACTGCTAGAGCGTCTGAGGATTTCATGCCGAATGAGCCGACTTTTCAGACGTTACATATTGCATCTGTATCTTTTAACAGTCTTCTAATAGGCGAAGTTTTCGTCCCCGACTGGGATATGTTCCATGTGAGTACACATCTAACAAATTCGTATGGTTTTCTTATATTCGACGATATATAGTTGTAACACAGTTCGTATAGCATTTTCTGTTATACGCATAGATATGTGACAAGTGTATACACGGTGAATTTGGTCTGGTTTTAAAAGAATGATCTGGTTTTATTTCTCAAAAATAACTGAAGTTGGCTAAATGCTAACAAATTTTCTTTTTTCAAATGTAGAGTAACCATAACACTGCTGATTTCCACGGCGCAGCAAGGGCGATAGGCGGCTGTCCGGTGTATGTAAGGTAAAATGGAGCCCGTTTTATTCTCATTACATTTTAATGAAAAAACTCCAATAACCAAAGACAGTCAAAACTCCAAGTTTTGATAGATATTCTGATCACTCATAAGCTAAATATTGAATTCCATTTGAGTTACATAAAAGAAATCATTTAAACTTACGTGACTGGAGGCGATTGCCACGTCCGACCCCTTATAAGCATTTTCTTGATTGCCATTATTGACTAATGTGATTTAATGTTACAGTGACAAGCCAGGAAAACACGATTTCGAAATCCTCAAGAAACTTGTTCTGTCTGATGGATCCATCTTAAGGGCTAGATATGCTGGTAGACCTACTCGGGATTGCCTGTTTATCGATCCGGTCATGGATGGGAAGAGGTAAGAAAATATCTTATTTATTGTATTTTTAACATCTTTTCAATTTTGTGAAAATACATTTCATTTGACTAGAAATATTAATAACTTACAATTTTATTTTTCTAATTCCATTCTCAACAGCTTGCTCAAGATATGGAACTTGAATAAGCTAACCGGAGTAATTGGAGTTTTCAACTGCCAAGGTGCTGGAAGTTGGCCAATGAAGCAAGCTCCCGAATCAGCCGAAAAGGCCACAGCAGCAGCTATATCTATCACGGGCCGTGTTAGTCCCCTCGACGTTGAATTTCTTGAGGAGATTGCTGGAGAAACTTGGAGTGGAGAATGTGCTTTATATGCATTTCAATCAGGTTAATTAGTTCATTTCCCACAAGTTGTGTTTAAATAAACGTAACGAAACGTATAAAAACTCCCCGTTTTTCAACTGCTTAATGCTGCAGGTTCGCTTACCAGAGTACCAAAGAACAAAACCGTTGGAGTCTCTTTAGGCGTATTAGAGTGCGAGATATTTACAGTCTCTCCAATAAAGGTGAGTAAAGTCCCCCCGACACAAAATTGTCAAAGCTAAGAATTCTGGCTCTGTTCCTGTACTAATGCAGATTACTTGTATATTATGAAACAGGTATTCAAAGATAACGTTCATTTTGCGCCTATTGGATTAATTAACATGTACAACTCGGGAGGAGCGGTTGAAGATTTTAGCAATAAAGATGCAATAACTATCAAGGCAAGAGGGGCCGGAATATTTGGAGCGTATTCAAGTGAAAAACCATGTTTCGTTAAGGTACACAAGAAAGATGAAGAGTTTACGTATAATTCTGAGAACGGACTATTGACAGTAAACCTTCAAGGTGACTGCAGCTTCAAAGAGATCGAAATTGGTTACTAAGGCCGATTTCTTATAAGTGATCGGCATTTTTAAGAGATTCACTTTCGAAAGCTTGTTATGATCAAACATTTTGCATTCTTATGTTTATGAACTTCATATTGTACCACTTTGAATTATTTACTTTGGTTGGATCTTAACCATTTCAATGTGCTGCGTTTATCTTCTCTTATTGATTTCATGAATGATATACGAAATATAACAAATTAACAATCGATCTTTTATAAGTACACATAATCAGTTAATCAAAACTGTGAATGCACTTGCCATCGAGTTTTGTGGATCGAGCTTAGAGAGACTCAAACTCACATTTCATTAGACTCGATAATCACATGCTCAAATTCAATTTATTTAAAAGAATCTCTATAATTACATTCAACTCGCATTTTTTCTTTGTAAATTTCAAGTCATACTGGGTAAAAAACAAGATCTTTTCGAATAAAATATGTATAATTGATAATAAAAAATTAAGGCTAATTACACAAGTCATAGCTAAATGTAAATCAATAATTATTAGAATTAATTCAACACCTTATGTTTTAAATGAAACCGAGAATATTTGGTTAAATTTTAACTCGGATCACAAATTAATTGAGTTTAATTAAAGTATTCAAACTTGACCTTGTTCAAATTTAACTTGTTCAACTTCAAAAAAAAAAAAAAAACAATAAGGAGATTAATCCGTAAGTTAAATAATATAAAATTCTTGAATAATAAATTATTGGAAGCGTAAAGCATTACTACCTAATCCCTTGATTAACAAAAATCTCATCAAAGTAAAAAGTCTTACCAATTTAAAGAAAATAATATCATACTCAAACAAATCTTGCTAAACTATTAGTATTATTTATTCAAAATTATTAGGTAATTCAATATATATACATCAAAGTAAAAAATCTTCCCAATTCAAAGAAAATAATATCATACTCAAACAAATCTTGCTAAACTATTAGTATTATTTAATCAAAATTATAGGGAAATTAATATATATATATATATATATATATATATATCTATATATGGTATTGATCGAATACATCCATATAGTTTAGATAAGATATAAGACTCAATCTAGGCCATTTAATCAATTTGATCGCAAGGTCCATATTTTAAGCAGTTTTTTTAGAGTTTATATTAATTTAATATTGTTAAGGGTATTTTAGACAAATTATTTAACAAACCCATGCAACTGACAATCGAGAGGAGCAAAATCAAATCCCGAATTCATGCAATAACTGATTCACTATCATTTTCTCCGTTTTTTGTTCTAATTTCAGATTCATCAAATCTTTAGTTTCTTACGGTTTCCATCATCGGAATTTCATTTTTTGGCAATTCAACGATCTGCAATTCATCAAATCAATATCATAAACTCCGAATTGGCCGTTTCAATCATCGGAATTTCGTTGTCGGCTTTTTCGACGATCAGTAATTCATCAAATCAATATCATAAACTCTGAATTCCAGGCGAGTTTCACCAAATTATCGAAATAACTCCAAAATATTATTCGGTACTCATTGGCGATCATTATCGGTAATTTCATTTAACTTTGGCGAAATCAGTTCAGCATTTTCGACGATTCGAGATCAATTTTAGATATATTCATATATTTAGCACGATTCATGGCTGGAATCGAAACAGGTATGGGCAGTTTATTTATCAAATCTTATGATTTGACGTTGGTTTTAGAATTATCAACTACGCCATTATTATGCAGTGTTTTATTATCAACTATTCAGTCCTAAATATTGTACTATACAGTGTTTGTGAATGATATTATACAGTGTCTTCTCAAATGCAATCCACGGAGCCAATTGAGTAATATATACAATAGAATGTCTTACATAGGTAGTATAATGTAGATATACAGTGTATGTTTTTACATTATACATATTATCATAATGTGTATTTTCTGTTTAACAATATATACACTATATGATGTTTTTTTACGCATTTTATGATTGTAATACAATTTATATGGGTTAAATTTGATAAGTTATACTGTGTATTATTTTCAGGATCAGTATTGTTTAATAATTTTGATGTTGAGAATCAGAATGTTGCATCTTCATTGTCATCTAATTCGATCACATCACCTGGAGGCTCTAAATATTGGGTTCCAGTGTGCGCGGATGAGGTAAAACCTTGCATTGGGAAGACTTTTGGGAACCTGAAGATTGCATTTGATTTTTACAAAAATTACGCTCGTTTATGTGGTTTTGATGTCCGTAAGTGCTCACAAAAAACACATAAGGATGGGACGGTTATATCGAAGCATTATGTTTGCAGTCGTTCCGGTATTTACAGAAACTCGAATGATGGCTATAGGAAAAAGAAGTTTATGATTGGACGATGTGATTGTAATGCTAAGATTGTACTGAGGTTTAGTGTTCGAGAGGGATATGTTATCAAGAATTTTATTGAGCGGCACAATCATGAACTTGCAACAGACGAGGGTAAGCAATTTCTGAAAATTAATCGGAATATTGATTCGTCTCAGATAATGTTCTGCCTGAATGCATCGAAGGTGAACGTTGGTGCGGTTAGGTCTCATTCATTTCTAAAGGAGATTGCGGGGGGATTTAATAACGTTGGTTCGACGTCTACTGATTTTAAAAATGCAAAAAGAGATGTGAAGCAGTATGTTGGTGAGAATGATGGGGAGATGATTGTTAGGAAATTTATGAATATGAAAAAAGAGGGTGAAGGTTTCTTCTTTGATTACGACACAGACGTTGAGGGGTGTATGACTAAGTTGTTTTGGGCTGATCTAATTGCAATTCGGAATTTTGAACTTTTTGGCGATGTTTGTTCAGTTGATGCAACATTTCGATCCAACAAGTAAGCTCATTTTCTTGAATATAAAGTATGATAATGTATATGTTTTCAATAGTTAATGAATAATGCATATACATTGATTGTATAATGATAAGTTAAATTTTTTTTTCATTTTTTGAAGTCAGTGTTACATGTATAATGTATATATAAATGTAAATGACTATCTAATACATATACAATTACTGTATAATATATGTATAGTAAATGTATAATATAAGTACAATTACATCATTTTTTTTAATTTTTTTTTAAGATATTGTCTCATACTATATTTCAGGTATCAAATGAAGTTTGTTCCGTTTACTGGCATAGATAACCACAAGAAAATAGTCACATTTGGTGCTTCTTTAATTGCAAAAGAAGATATTGAGTCGTATACTTGGGTATTTGAAGCCTTTACTCGATCAATGGGACGGGAACCAAACTATATCGTGTCTGACCAATGTCCGGCCATGAAGCAGGCTATTCCTAGTGTGTTTAAAACTGCTAGTCATCGGTTATGCGCATGGCATATTATGAAGAAGTTTTCTACAAAGGTATGTGTGATAATGTATAAGTTTTTTTGACGAACTATATGATGTTGTGTGTTTTACTGTATAATACTAGTTAACAGTAGGTAATGTGTTTTTAATTTTTTTTATAATGTTTACAGGTTTCACCACATACAGGTAATTATGAAGAATTGATGAGTAAGGTGAATAATCTTGTGTATAGTGATGATATCACTCCAAGTGAGTTTGAAGAGGGATGGAAGGATCTCATCTCTAAGCACCAACTAAGCCATATCGATTGGCTTTCTGATATTTATGAGAACAGACAATCTTGGATATCGGCTTACTATCGAGATGTTTCAATGGGTGGGATACTAAGGACTACATCGATTTCAGAGTCGGTTAACTCATTTTTCAATCAGTTTTATGTGAATGGTGATACAATTATTGAATTTTATAATAGATTTGAGAGTGCTATGGACAAACAAAGGAATACGAATGCAAGATTGAATCATGAGTCTCTGGTGTCTAAGCCATCAACTGACACTCCTATGCGGATAGAGGAGGATGCTGCTGATGTATACACTCGTGCTGTATTTTATGATGTTCAAGCGGAGATCAAAGATTCCGCGTATAAAGTGATACTTCAAAGATTTGATGAGGTGGACGGTGTCAAATTGTTTGTTGTAGGTGACGCTGACAATGAATCAAAGGCATATGAGGTATTTTTTATGTTTTTCAGGCTGTCTGATATTAAATAATTCAAACTGTATGATAGTGTTACATAATGTATAATTTGGTTTCACATAATGTTTATGAACTTTATATACACTGTATAATAGAGGTTGTTTAATGTGTTTACAGGTTAAACATGTTGTCTTGAACAATCGTGTTGATTGTTCTTGCAGAATGTTTATGAGGAGGGATTTTTTGTGTAGGCACATTTTTTTTTGCATTCAACTATGGTCGAATACACAAATTGCCAGCCGAGTATGTTATAAAGAGATGGAGAAAAAATGCAGAAAGTATGGCTTCTGATACAATCAACAATTAAGTCACGCAATATCGATTGATGATTCAGAAGACTACGACTGATGTGAGTCAAATTTGGATAGACTTTCAAGCATGTTTAAATATTGCAGGTTTCAACAAAGAAAAACTCGAATATTTAAAAAAAGCAATTGGTGGATATGGAGTTGCATTTGAGTGTTGGTGCTGATGACAACATTAAAAATATCAGGAACGCTGTTATTGAGACTCTAGTGGGACCACAGATTGAGAACGAGCTTGGGATTAGAAACCCCCAATTGAGTCGAACTAAAGGGTGTGGTAAAAGAATTAAGAGTAGTGTGGAGATTTCCAAGCATGTTCCTAAGAGGAGAAAATGTGCGGCATGTGGTAAAATTGATGGGCATAATGCAAGAACCTGTCCGTCAAAGAAAATTTAGATGTATTTTTATTTTGTTTACAGTTGTTATTGTACATTGAATTAATAGACTCTGTATAATAGAGTTATATATAGTGTATATGAAGTGTTATCCATTGTTTACATAAATCGAGTATCTAGTCAGTTTTGTAGAATGATTTTGCAGTTATTTTTTTATGCATATAAATGCACTGTATAATGTGAGTTTATAATCTTTTTAATGAACTTTTCATTATTGTTATCATGCTTAGCATATACTTTATAATTTAGGAGTACTCGATGAAATGAATATGTAGAACAATACATGATTATGTGCAGATTATAACAACGTAAATAAAAGTTATATTGCATCAAAATAGAAATAAGTACCCAAAAAATTTGTACAATGAAATTTAAAAGTCTAGAGTATTAACACCGTATCTAATTGTTTTTTCAGTACATGTTGTCTATGCTACCCTGTTTTGTCCAGCCTGTTCTTGCTCAAACTGCTTTGATCTTTTGATGTTTTCGTCTTTCAGTATGTTGATATCGGAAGTGAGGATCTTTTCAAGATAGAGTTCCCTCAATCTATTCAGTTTTGCAATCTGTGCTCTCTGCATTGTAAAAATTTAAAGTGAGATAGATAAAAAAATATTGATATTCACAAATTTGATTATACACTGTATAAACAATAGTGTAAAATATTACCCTTTCTTTTCCCAATTCTGGATCTCATTTCTTTAATCCTCCACCGAGGTAGGTTTCCATGTGATGCATGGCAAATATGTCACAATCTGACTTGTTTCTGTTGGTACGCCACGGCATTGGAAGGCGTACAATTTGTTCGGTTGACAATGTGGTTCCAGCTAGATGTTTGATACTCATCAGGAATCTTACAAACATTTCTTTCTGTTTTGAAACAACAAATAAAAGTTGTAAGATTAAGGTTAGAATTACATTAATATACATTATATTAATTTTTCAAGTATAGTTACCAAAGTGAAGGGCATTTCTTGATATTTGGTTTCGATTGACTCATCCACAGCGCTGTTGTCCAAGATCTCAATTGCTGGTTGTTTCAAATTAAAGCATATTATGTAGTAATGTCCGGCGTGGAAAATAAGAAAGATGGCCTATATATTTTCATGGATGGAAATGAGGTGAATAAGTTTACATTAAATACGATAATTATAACAATTGAATGTTTTTTTAACTTACCAAACTAACATCGAGTATGTTGATTGTTAGAAACATGTTCATACGATGTTTAATGTTATCCACGAATCTTGGTAGTAGTGCATCAGGACTCTTGTCTCCCTTTTTATTCCCGAAGAAAATCAGTTATTCATGTTCCCGAAGTAATTAGGTAACGTGCAGTTATTATAATGTTTATATTAACAAAACATAAGAAATATAATTACCGTGTCGGACAGGTGGAAAAAAAATCTAAGCGGTGATGCTGGTGATCTAGTCGCTTCTGCGTTGTTCAACATGTACGACCAAGTATCAATCACACCAGATAAAACTTCAGTGCAGTAATCCAAGGACTTTACATCCCAAATAGTGCACAGTATATCATCGTGCTGGAAACGAATGGACCTGAAATACAAGTATACAGTTTGTGATGAGTTAGCATTCAAACAATTTGGATTGGATTATAATAGAATGTTATAAATCAATATAAACTATATAATATACGTTTTGTAATGGTTCATTATGCAGTAATCATTGTTACATTCTACATTGTTCACTGATTTATTATACAGTGTATTTATTCATTAACAGGCAACTGAATAAAAGTAAGTGTATTTTAAAACTACTTACATGTCATCCTCATCACTATGATGTGTCCAATCCCAGAGCCTTTTTCAAGGGGGCTCGGCTTTGTGTTGATTTGTACAACCCGTTGAATGAAAGGAGAACACATAACTGGCCCTGGTTTCAATTGCCTCCTCTTGTAACCAATGAACTCCACCGCAGCTGTACCCTTCCCTGAATCAGCCTTTGGTGCCACAGCTGAAGTCGATGGAGGCAGTTGGTCAGTGGTTTCGGAGATACCATCGGTGTATTGTCTAGCAATTGACAATATAGTACCTTCTGGTTCATCCTGAAGCGGGTTCTCCGGCGTTTGTTCTGACAATAGGCTAAAAGGAGGAATTGAGGCGGTTTCAGATTGTTGTTTTTCATGCGGTGTTATTTGTGTCAACAAGTTTAAACTTTGCTGGGAGCTTGTTGGTGTGCATATAATTTTGTCGGGTGTAACCATTGCTTGTTGTGGAGACTGCTCTTGTTGGTCTGCAGGGGGTGCATGTGAGGGAGGTGTTCCTTGTTGAACTGTTGTCCCAATCGGGTGTGGTCTATACATTTTTGCAATTTGGTTTATCACCAATTTGTCAATACCCATCAATCGTGGATTCCCTGGAATAATGGAATAACATGATTGCATGTATCCACTGTACTTGATTAAAACATCAATCAAGTTTAATGCAGATCCTTCTAAATTGTTCATCAGCCCCTGGTATAATATAAAATTAATGAGTAACATTGTTATGTAAAGTTGTCATATACTAGGTAATGGATAACATTTTTATTGTATCTGTATTATACTAAATGGAAAAGTGTATACCTCTTCAATAGTTGTCAATTTGATTGATTCTTCTGTTTCTATTGGATGTTCTAAATAGGCAGGGGGTTGTTTTTGAGCTTTAATTTGATGAACAACATGTTTCCTTTTTTCAGCTTTCAACTCCCATTGCCCCCTGGATATGACCCCATTACCAAAAACTCCTGGGCGTATTTCGTTGTTACCCTTCTCCTTGAGTGTAGAGTCTGTCCAAGCAAGCCACGTTGGAATGGACCTTTCCACTGTCAATTGCCCCATGTAATTGACCCTGTCAACATACAATATCTGTATTTTGAGGAAAAAATAATAATTTGATGAGATAATTATACAGTATTATTTATCAAATTATATATCTCACATAACACATTATACATGAACTTATTAGACATTATACAGTATATGTGATTACATCATACAGTTAATTTGCAGTTAATAATTAAACATTATTCAACATATAGTACAAATAGGCATACCAAATTAGTTAGTAATCAATAACAAAAGAGGCAATGCACACTTACAATGAGGAACAGGAGAGATCCTGTATACATACGTCGGGCGGGATCTTCATCCCAAACATCTTTTATGTTTCCCAAACTCTTTAGAACGAGCGCTGGCCAATTGTAACTTGCTAGATTATCAAGAGATCCATGGAAATTCAGCATCTTTTTGTTTACGAATGCCATACCAGGTGACTCCACCAAACAATTGTATATAATTGTCATGATATTGAGCTTGAAATTCTCTGTCAGATGCCTTTCAGACTCAATTGCTTTTAATACCATTTGAGCTGAAACCTTAAATTGTTGGGATTTATCAAGCCCCCACTGGGCAGTCCATGCATTTGCCTTTTTTGTATTTTTTGTTGTGAGGTCTAGATGTCGTTTTCCATGTGGAAAACCCAAAACCTCGGCAACATCTTGTTCGGTAATTGTAATCTATCCACCTGGCAGATTAAGCGTGAAGTTTTCTGGGTTTAAAGCCTTTACAATTTTAAATCCAAGTTTGTGCGGTAGGTCCTTAATGTTGAATTTCAAAAAGCTGCCGAAACCTGATTGATTCACCCATTCCCGTTGTCGTTTGGATAGTTTTGAAATAGCCTCAATCAATACCTTCATTGAGACCCTGATCTGTGTATAATCAACCATTTTTTTAATTGGTTGTTTTTTGGAATCTGTTTTCTGTTTTTTTGAATGTGTTTTCTTGGGTTGTTGTTCTGCTCGTCTCTTTCTTGGAGCTGATTGTTTCGGTGCCTTCATTGGTGTCATACAATTCATCGTCTGATTGTACGAAATCATCATCTGAATCAGGTTGTCTGACCCTTATAGGTTCAACCATGTTTGAAGTCACAAGTTGCATACTCTTAGCAGAATCTGTTGAGGTTGTCTCTTCCCCAGTAACTGAACATTATACATTTTTTAGTAAGACATTGTACAACAAACATTAGTGGCACACATTGATTAGAGAGATAACGATTATACAGTATTTATTGAACAACTATACAATTTTTTTCAACATGTTATGCAGTGTGTGATCATATTGTCCATAAAACCATTGATTTGAAAAAATTATACAGCAACACATGACAAACTATATAGTATATAATAATATAGTATGCAGTGCAACGTGTTCAAGCATACAATATGTGTATATTATACAGAAAATTTTATACGCATTATATAGTATCAGGCAAATCGAAATATTTTATCACAAAAATCAATCCAAATAAATCATCTAATCATTTAATCAAAGAGTATAAAGCACATATATCACAAAAACCTAGCCAATATACATCGAAACATTGTATTAACGCAGAAATCCGAAATAAATTCTATTTTTAACAACAATAATAGATGATTACGAAGTATATATACAAACAAAAACATAAACTGAATGTAGAATGCTTACCAATCCTTGGGCCAGCGTTTTTCGACCTCATTTTTTGATAAACAGTCAATTTTTTGTTTGGATGGAAGGGTTTTATGCGCCGATAATGGAAGGATTTTTGAGTATTTTGTTGTGCGAAAAAAGGTTTAATTGATGTGTATATATCGCGTCAATTTTGCATGAAGATTTTAAGAGATTGGAGTAGAGATTTGGAGCAGTTTTGGGAGAGATTGTAGGAGCTCGTGGGCATATTTTTGAGAAGTGGGTGCTGCATAATGTTTTTGCTTTGGACAATTATACCCTTAGTCCCTTGATTTCCCAATTTTCCCGCCTGTTTCATGAAAAATCTGGACCGTTGGATTAAATGCATCCAATAGTGTATATTGGATCTTATATCTTATATAAGATAGAGTATGTACTCAATCTTAATCCTATATATATATATATATATATTAATTTTGTATCTTCACACTTACCATTAGCCCTTCATTTTCAACCAAAAAATAAATAAATTTTATGGGCTTTTAGGAGAGAAAATATCATTAGACCCACACCCAAAGAAAATTTTACATATCAACATAACTAAAATAATTTCATCATTGAAAAATCCGCCGCTTTGCACTTGCCTCCTCTTCTCTTCTCCCCTCACCCCTTATCCTCATTCCTCAAACCCTATAAACCCCTTTCTTCCTCAATTTCTCTCTCACGTAATATATACATACATACATACATATATCTATATAGAACACCTCAAGACAATGTCATTTGCAGCTAAATCTATAGCCTCAAAACCCATGTCAATGGCAACAAACATTTGCCAAATATCAGTCCCATCACTCTTCACCACTTCAAAAGTAGCTTCATATTTAAACCCTATCCCATTTAAACCCATTAAATTAAACTTGAAATCTTCTTCACTTTCACTCCCTTATGTGTTTTCATTAAAGAAGAAAAAACCCCTTTTGAGGGTTTGTGTTATAGCTTCTCAACAAGAAGAGAACAACCCTGTTCTAGTTGACGAGCAAGAAGTAGAGGGTAATTTCAACTGGGGTGTGTCTGAAAATGAAATTGGAGGGCAAGAGAGTGATGGGGTTTTGGAGCCCTCTGAGGAAGCAAAAGTGTATGTAGGGAATTTGCCATATGATGTGGATAGTGAGAGATTGGCTAAGCTTTTTGAGGAGGCTGGTGTTGTGGAGATTGCTGAGGTAGATTTAATGGCTTTTCATCTTTGGAATTATGGATTTTGTATGGTTTTTAGTGGATAATTTAATGTTTTGTCTTTGATTTTCGAGGTTAAAGGTTCGATTTTGTTATGGGATGTGTAATTGTTAGGGGACTTGATTTGTTGGTGTTTTATTTGTTTGTGCCTTTAAATTGTTGACGTAGAATGAATGATGTCTCAACTTAAATTGGATTTTGTTTGGTTTTGAGTGGAAAATTTCATGTTTCGTCTTTGATTTTCGGGGGAAAAATGTTCGATTTTGATACGGGTTTTGTGGAAATGTGATGTGTGGTATTAGGAGTATTGATTTGTTGGTCATTTTTTTGCAGATTATTTATAATAGGGAGACTGATCAGAGTCGAGGGTTCGGTTTTGTGACAATGAGTACTGTGGAAGAAGCTGAGAAAGCTGTGGAAATGTTCCATAGATATGTGAGTTTCGATATAATTATCCTTTGTATGGTTGTATTCGTTTTTTCGTTTTGATTATCAAATAATGTGGCACATTCGCTTTGGCATAACTGGTGGTTGTTGCGTCTTTGGTTTGAAATAATTTATGGAGGGGGACAGCTTAGTTTAATAAGCGTAATAACTTGATAAAGTTAGTTGATTGAAGTGTGATTGTAGTGTGGTGAAATTGCAAATCCTTGAATTGGATATTTGACATTATATATATGTTGTGGTTGGTTTTACCCTTGTGATATTAAATTTCACTCTGGATAATCTCTTAGAACTAAAGTTAACACATTGTGGTGATAAATGCTTGGTTTCGTAGCATAAGTTTTGTGAGTTGTCTGCGTATAATACTTCAGATTTCAATAATTGATCGGTTCTTAGGGATCTTATTTACCTTTTCTTAAGTTTAGAGGTTCATTATCTACCTTTTTGGGCAGAAATATGTTGTTTGAATGAGAATATTTTTTGTGGAACATGTCCTAAATGAAGAAGTTACCGCTTGTCTATAGCATAATCTGGACATATTCCCAAAAATGTTTAATGCAATGAACTTTGAGCTTAGAGTTTCTCAGGAGTACTTTTCGTATTAATGGAACAAAGATTAACATTTCGTGATTTTCCATCACTTATATTTTCAAAGTTCCAATTATTTCGATATTGTACTTTTGACAGTTACGAAACATGATTGTGGGACGTAAATGGTAGCCATTATCTGATGTCATTTCTCCAATTGACATTTCATGCTGGTTGAGAAATTGCTGCTATATATTTCTTAATTGCTGTTATTCTCAGCCATTGCATCCTTTAATATGTGTCCATTCTGATGATAAATGCCCGCTTCTTCTTTAGACACATTCTTTCAATAGTGCTTGTCTCATTTATTCTTTTATGGCTTTGATCGTTCTTTAGAGACTCATTTGCTTTAGCATTAATTTTCTTTTTCTTTTTGAACAGGATGTGAATGGCAGACTCTTAACTGTTAATAAAGCTTCTCCAAAAGGATCAAGAGCTGAACGCCCCCCTCCAGTGTTTCAACCTACTTACAGAATATACGTTGGTAACTTACCATGGAGTGCGGATGACTCAAGTCTCGAGGAGCTTTTCAGTGAGTATGGTAAAGTTGTAAGTGCTCGTGTAATTTCTGATAGGGATACTGGACGATCCCGTGGTTTTGGCTTTGTAGTGATGTCGAGTGAGTCTGAGATGAATGATGCCATTGCTAACCTTGATGGACAGGTAACACCGTCTTTTTGCTTTTTCCTTCTTTTATATATCTCTATCTCTATCTCTATTATTATAAAAATATGGGTGGTTTCTTGAAATTTTTGATGTACCTAATATATCCCTATGTAATTAATCTTTTTAATGGCAGAAGTGTCAAATAATAAATAATAAAAATAAATTGTATATATCTACAATAATAAGGTGTATAATTATATTAGGACTCCATAATGAAATCACTTATAAATCAGTAATTCTAAACCCTATGTGAGAGATGCCGAAATTAAAGAATTGAAGATGCGTAGGGCACCACGAAAATTAAGCAACCAATTTTGTGTATCTATTTTAATAATCTGCAAATGTATCCATTTCATATATCTATACCCTATGTGAGAGATGAAGAAATTAAAGATTGGAGATGGGATGGCAGAGCACTAACGAAAATTAAGCAACCCATTTTGTGTATTGCCACAATACAGGGTTTAAGATTTAGGGTTATATTCATTGATGAAAATATAGTATAAGTAAAAAAAATTTAAATTACATAAATAATATATAACACTAATTTTATTAAAAAAATTGAGTATTAAGAATAAATTATTTGTATTGATATAAGAAAAACAAAACCAATAATTTAGATATATGTATTTCCATTGTAAAAATACTAACAATAAATGAAATTCCAATTTTGAAGTTTAAATTTTTAGACAATCTTATAGTAGAGTAGTATAGTATATTATGATACGGCATAAATACCTATACACATAAACAATGACAAAAAGATACATAGTTAAATTAGAGATCTTGAAAGAGTTAACTATGTGTAACTAACAAAAAGTATATATTAAGCTAATCATTGAAAAATTAAAAGATCAAATTAGAAGATGAAAGTAATTAAAATGATTTATAAATTATCAATAAATTACTATAAATTTAGTAAAGACAAAATTTTCAAAAATTTAATGACCCAAAAATATGTGCCACTAGTAACGTATGATTCTCGAAATATTTGTGTGTATATCTACAATAAGAAATATATTATTATAATAAATATTAATATATACTAATTGTATTACTTGTAATTATGTTATTATTATTACTACATACAAATTAATAGATAAGTTTTTATTTCATCAAATATAACGAGACATTTAAATTGGTATTCATACACAACAATCACACATATGATATCTATTTTAAATTGTATTTTGAAAATTACTATTTTTATTACTGTAAATATGTATTCATATTTGTAGATGACGTACACATGGTACATGCAAGCATATAATACAAAAGTAATAAAAATATGTCAGGTAATCGATATTAGCAATATGTACACTCACTTTAACGCAAGTGGAACAAATATGAGTTTTTTATCCGATGTATAAATATTGGATAGAAATGTATGGGTAAGAATGAAATATTTAACAGGTATCGAGAGTGTATTACTCTCTTACCATAAATAATATATTGGATAGAAACATGTGGGTAAGAAGAAATACTTAACAAGTAGTGATAGTATATTAGTTATTAGACTGTTTGGAAATCTGAACTATAACTTCAAAGTTAATATTTTGTCCATTGTTAATATGATTGCGTTATGAAACACATATATTATCATGTTATAGATTGTTTGAAAATGTGTACTTCAAAATTTATATTTATTAATAAATAATTAGTCCACTTTCATTATGGATTACACACATTAATTATTGACCTACTAATTTCTACCTAAAGTTGGACTAATACAAATAATCTAACTTAAATAATCAGTTTTTAATAGAATGAATGTTTTTCTAGTGTCTTAGTTTTGATCATCTTTGGTATCTAATATATTAATTTAGTCACTACTTTAAAAATATTTGTTTGATTATATAAATAAAAGGTTAAGAAAAATAATTTTGACAATTCACTGTTTATAAATTATATATTACATAGAAAGAAAATAAAACTTCATATTTTGACCTTATTGGAATTGTATAAGTCAAAGACCAATGAACTTCTAATTTTTTTTTATTTTTTTTTTGGTACAAAGCATTTTCGACCCCAACATATGTAGTTGAAAGCACTTTAGTCCCCAATTTATTAATTTTGACACTCAACTACCCAATATTTGTCAACTGCAACACTTTAGTCTATTTGATTATCGCCGGCGGAATCTTTTTGGAATATTCCTTCCGAGCCAAGGTGCAAAGTGCAAATATTATGTAATGAATGAGAAGCGGGGTGCACAAATGTCATACAATAGGGTGCAAAATGCACAACTTTTGTCAAATTTGGACGGAAAATTCGAAAAAATTCTGCTGACAACAATAAAATGATTAGAATTTCTAATTTGGTAATAACACTTGTGTTGTGATTGGTTTTTCACCTTAGACTGTACACCAATCACATGGCAAGTCATTTGTTATATGGTTGTCTTGGGACGGGGCTGAACCCAGTCCGGATTAGAATTTGTGACTAAGGTTTATCATAACCCATATGTATTAGTACCATTATATTAGTAAAACATGTTTAATGGGATCATTCTACAGCAGATCAAACAAAAGATACTCAGGTTCACTGAATATAACTAGATATGGAATGTTGGGTGGGTGTTTTTTACCACCCACCCGCCTTTCCATCCAGTGATCTTGGATGTGCTGGATGCACCGAAAGTGGTGCTCGTGTTACATCCAAGTATAAAAACATTGTTTATGTGTTGGAAAAGTTGGAGATATAAATATCTATTACATTTTGATAATCTTAAATGATCTTGCTGCAGAGTTTGGATGGGAGATCAATCAAAGTGAATGTTGCTGCAGAAAGACCAAGGCGCAGTTTCTGATTTGATTAAGGCCAATATATAGTACTGTGTGTCTTATGTTTATTTTTTGAGGGATTTTGTCAGTTTTTTCATGATCAGCTATCATTTAGGTGAGAAATTTTGAGTTTGTTTTACATTTTACTCTATAATTTATTTGGTTATCTTGTTGAGTTGGTGATTAATGGAGACATCGATTTAAGTTGATTAGAAATTCTGAAGACGAATCCCGCCCCGCCCCGCCCGACATGACTCCTGTGAGTCTTTTAGAGCGCTTTGGGTACGCTATCCGAGATAACGACAACCATCCACCAAGGATTCCTTGGAATGACTTGACCTGTGTTATGGACCTAAAAAACGTTGGAAGTCTTTGATTATGTTTTTCTTTCTTCAAGAGATTCATTTTTTTTGAGGTAGGAAAAAAGAAAGAAACTTTGTTATCAACTAGTCTAACCACTAAAATTTTAATTCAAATGGACGTGTTTTCTTTTCTTTTCTTTTTTTTCAATATTAGTCTTGTAATAAAGGGAGTTAAAGTTAGACTTGTAAATGGTGATTCTGACCATGTAAACACGTTAATTTTCATTTTACAATTTAGGGACAAAAGATTAGTTAGAAAGTCGTATGCGTTGACCATTTAATTTGGAAATTTTTTAAATTTGTGAGACGAAATAGCATATTTTGTACAGGTGATGAGCATGAATGTTATTCCTAGTAATTAATTAGTAGGACTAAAATCGTTTAAATTTGCAACTTCATTTAGCACAAAGTTGTAATTTTAGTTCTTTTAATTATGATAAGTGGCATTTTCGATCATCATTTGATGATTTTTCTCAAATTTAAAAAGATGATGTTCGCGGCACATGCAATTTCGGGAAAAAATTATCCTCAATCTATAAGAATTGAATAGTTGGTGTTCTTAAATTGTCAGTGTCTTAATTTATAAAATCAAATATGCCAATATTATAGTTGCTAGTTACGGGGTGAAATCTATAATTTTGCCTAATTTTTCTATAGTTTTACATATTTCAGATTGTAATTTATAATTCAGATAAACTCTACAATTATGTGTAATGTGTAAGTATGTGACACGTGCCATGTTGTGTTAATGAATACATAGTTTTATATTGTTGGGCAAGAACCAAGATCGTTCGATACGTTGAGTTTCGGTACAATTATGATTATCCATTTAGTGTATAATTATATTCGATCATTCATTTTAGTGAAAATCTTTTACTCTTCGTTTATGGACATCAAAGCCTTTCAGACTCCAAAATGTGGTCAGTATAGTATGACACTTTTTTTTTCTTTAACCTTTTTGGTGATTGATATGGTGAGACATTTATGGTTCTAACTTTCCATCCAATGTGTAAAAAGGTGAAATTGAAGAGTGTGAATGAAAAGACAAAAGCCAATTAAGAACACTAAAGTGAGGATGCTGACTTATATCAAACTTTGGGAGGGATTTATAGATTCACGACATTTGATGAATATTTAATTATCTTTTGTATAATTTCGATTGGAATGTTTTGCGTTTTCAAATCACGTTTTGATAAAATTGAAAAACTGATCAACTTAGTTTTTGGGTATAGATAACACCACGGACTATAAAACTATAATATGAGATAATACAACCTTAATTCAAAGAATTTAGAACATCAAATACATAAGTAGTATTTTAGAATTTTTATTCTTTATTATTAATGTGTTAACCATTGTACTACAAGTCAATGGTCATTTGTAGCCAAACCGGGAAAAATACTTGGGTGCATCACTTTTGGGACCCACCAGTGCACTAAAGGAGTAAATGCATTAAAATATTGGGCAATCCCTCTAAAATTCATTTTTTAGCACTAAGCTCCCTCGAAACTCAAAAAAACAAAACAAAAAAAAAAAATACTATGCCCTAGAAAATTTAAATGTATAGCACTTTGCCCCCAAAATCAATGCCTAGATGACATTTTTGTCGAATATTCAGTCGTTTTCCAATCATTATGAACTTCTAAAGTCATAATTATCATTTATCATCTCCTATATTAATCAACTACACTTTATAATGTAAGTTGATCAGGTGAAAACCTAGCTTCTAAACCGATTTTATTCGTTCTTGGAAAAGGGCATAAATTATGCTCGTAAAAAAATTATTTTGATGAGAAGATAAGAGAAATAACTTATGTGATCACACAAATAAACAAGGGCTGACATGCGATTAAGAGACTGGTAAAATTTCATTTGAATATTGATTTTGTGGCAAACTATTATACATTTAAATTTTTTAGGGGCATAGTCTCTTTTTTGGGTATTGAGGGAATTTTTGTACTAAAAGATGAATTTTAGAAAGGGTGAAGTGCATTTTGCCCTAAAATATTTATTGCATTTTACTCCACAATCCACATTCCATCCGGATTTAAGATGTGAATGCATGCCCAATAGATTCGCGACAATTGATGAATATATAATTATCTTTTGTATAACTTCGATTGGAATGTTTTGTGAATTCAAATCACGTGTGTTTTTTGTTTTTTTGTTTTTGGGTGCTTCTTTCAGTGGGCTGAATGCAGAATATTTAGCACCAAGTGAGAAAACACAGAGTTGAATGTGACGTAAAAAGTAATAATTATTTTAACACCTTTGGTGCATTAGTGGGCCCCCGACCTTTTTCCGACAAACAGATTGATTTTTTTTTTTTTTGCGTTCTGAGACTTGATTTTTTTTTTTTTTTTTTTGTCATTTGAGTAAGACTTGATTGAAAGTTGGTCTTTTATATATATATATATATATATATATATATATATATTTTTTTTTGTTACTAAAATGAAGTGGAAAACATTAATTTCCCTATATAATTATGAACCAAATGACACTCCCATACAACATTGGAAAATGCAAAGTGACTCATCCTTTTTGTTTCTTTTCCACTCTATTTTAGTTTATTTTGCTAATAAATTTGACTAGCAAGCTCTTGGAATCTTCGGAGATGTCATTTCAATTAAATGTATCTCCGACCAATTGGTATAGAATAAATCGGTGATACTTAGACCCTTTGTGAGTCCAATTTCAGGAGTTTATCCACCACACAAAGTGTTAATACATAATAATATATATATATATATATATTGATAAATTCCACACATATTTTACCACATTATGTGTGATAAATATTTTTCGAGAGTTGGACTCCCGGAAGTCACCAAGTATCACCCAAAATAAACTAAGAATGAGAAAACACGGTACTTGGCCTATCAAATATTCAATGTTATTTGTACTAGTCTAGGTTGTATTATATATGCACAAATGTTTCAATTCATTTTGAAACCATTTTGCAGTAAACTTTAAATTTACTTTGTCTAATCTCATAATAATTTATTTAGATGATTGGTGTTTGTTGGGTAGTTATCGATCAATAGTTAACCGTCTATAGTTGATACTTATAATGAATGCAAGAATTTTGTAATTGCTTTATTTATTATGTTTGATAAAACTATTTTGAGAAGATATTTTGGGGAATTCTTCCCGGCGAATATGTTAGATAAATATGTGTTTAGTTGAGTGCATTGCAACTTTATATTAATTGAGTTGGCATGCTTATTTGAGTTTTTATTGAAAAATATTTTCACATATTTGTTTTCAAGAGTAAAATAAAGAACTTCTTACAAAAAGATAGTCGAATTTTAGGATGTAGTGCTTTAAAATTAGTTCCTATGATTTGTGAATATGATTGTTTCTTAAACAAAGAAAGGAAAAAAAGAGAAGAATTTAAGATTGAAATACAGTGGATGTTGAGTTTGGTAAATTTATGTAAATGCATGGGCTATTTCGTCCAAAAAAAAATACTATTTCGAGAATGCAATTGTCATTTAAGAATTATCCTCATCATTTAGTGTAACACCACCTATTTTGAGTGGACGAGTTATCAGCTATTTTGGTGATAAAAAGCCAAACCCTTATCCATCATGCGCTGCCATTAACTGAACAAAACAAGTGATTAAGGGCCATAAAATAGCCTATCATCTCCCAATTACATGCACGAAACACGTCCTTAGTTTCTAGGTATAAATAACACCACGGAGTGTAAAACCATAATATGAGATTATACAACGTTGTTATTTAATTAAGGTTAACCTTAATTAAAAATTTACAGCAAATAATACATAAATAGTATTTTAGAATTTTTATTCTTTATAATTAATGTGTTAATCATTGAAGTACAAGTCAATGGTCATTCACTCATTTGTATCCACGTAATTTTATTTTTTTTTATTTTTTTTTTTGGTTTTGAAAATGATGTGAAAAACGATCATTTCCTAGTACAGTTTTGAACCAAATGACACTTCATACAACATTGGAAAATGCAAAGTCAATAGTCATTTTCCACTATATTTTAGTTTATTTTTTCTGATAAATTTGACTAACATGCTCTTGGAGTCTTCCCAGATGTCATTTCAAATTAAATTTATGTGCGATCTTACAAAATAAATCAAGAATGAGAAAATAAGCTACTTGACCCATTAAATATTTAATGTTGTTTGTAATCGTCTAAGTTATATTATATGTGCACAAACGTTGAATTCATTCTGAAACTATTTTGTAATATACTTTAAATTTACTTTGTCTAATCTTATAATAATTTTATTTAGATGATTGGTAATTATTGTGCAGATAGTAATAGTTGACTTTGTTTTTTTATAATTAATGCGATAATTTATGTAATTGCTTAATTTATATGTCCGATAAAACTATTTTGAGAAGATATTTTGGGTAGTTCTTCTCGGGGAACATGTTAAGATAACTATGTGTTTGGTTTAGTGCGTTGCAACTTTATATCAATTGATGATTTGGTGTGCTTATATATTATATTTTATGTTGAAAAACATTTTCAGATATTTGTTTTTAAGAGCAAAATTAAAAACTTCTTACAAAAAGGTTGTCAGAATTTTAGGATGTAGTGCTTTAAAATTAGTTCCTACGATTTGTGAATATGATTGTTTTCTTAAAAATATTTTTCAATAATTAAATTTTCAGTCTAAAACCAATTAGAATATATGATTGGTCACAAGACAAGCGATCAAACTAGGTATTAAAATTTCCCTTAATATCTTCATAAACTGAAATTTATTAGTTAGACCCGATTTGATCAAATCGAAATATAGTTCACGAACTGAGTAAATTACACTCGTAATGTTACTAATTACATGAGAAACGAAGTAGTAATTACATTTGGAGTTTAGGGATTAGTAATTACAGTTACGATCTATCAACCAGACCAAATTCCTCTAGATTTCGATGTAATGAAAACATCTTAAAAATGTCTATAAAGGGGTAATTCTATGCCAGATCGAGTTCACTGATCCGAGTGCGAATTCTGTGTTATCTTTTTCACACAAGTGTAAGTGAGAGCCGTATACAATAGACATTACTATTTGAGGGATAAAAACACTGATCTCGATCTATCATAGATTTTTTCGTTTATTAATTATAATATAATATAATATAATACAAGTCAAAAACCACAGGGCTAAAAATGGAAATTCACAAGTCAACCAATGATAAGTCATGAAAGTCTGGCTGAAAGTTTCACATTGGCCCCCCTAAAGCCAACTTTTTCCACACGGGACTCACAATTGACTAATCCATACTAACATTAAAATAAATACCCCCAACTACCAATTCCAAAATCTCCCTCCAAGTGCAAGCACCACCACTTCCGCCGTAAACCACCGCGACGCCGCCGCAAAAATGTCTCCAACTCCTCCCAACCTCCATCTCACCCTCCTCTTTTGCTTCTCTCTAACACTCCTCGTCCAATCAAAACCAACACTCCTCCGTTCTGACCATAATGCCCTCACACTTCTCCACAAAGACCTCAAACTCCCCTCCCCGCCGGCGAAGAATCCTTGCGATTCCGCCGGAATATTCTGCGAACGGCGAACCGTTAACAACTCCGACGTTCTCAGAGTTACTCGTCTGGTCTTCGAGTCTCGACGCCTCGCCGGAAAAATCTCTCCGGCGATTGGTCAGCTCTCCGAGCTGAAAGAATTAACCTTAGCTGAAAACCTAATCGTCGATCAAATTCCACCTCAAATCGTCAATTGCAAGAAAATTGAAATCCTAAACCTAAAAAGCAATCGATTCTCCGGCGAAATTCCGCCTGGATTATCGTCGCTAATCCGTCTTCGAATCCTCGATTTATCCTCGAATGAGTTCATGGGCAATTTGAAATTCTTGAAATATTTCCCCAATTTGGAGAAACTGAATCTCGCTGATAATATGTTCGCTGGAAAAATTCCAGTGTCTTTGAGATCTTTTCGGAATCTCAGATTCATCAATGTATCTGGAAACAGTTTACTCGAGTATCCGTATAACAATCTCGATGATCGAGATTTCGATGAGCGGATTCCGAAACGTTACGTTTTCGTTGAAAATTCGAGGAATCGTTCCGCGACAGCAGTGGCGCCTGCTCCGAGCAGAAGCCGAAGCGGCGGCAGCGCTGCAGCGCCCGCACCCCTGGCGGTCCCGATGCACAGCCACAACAACCACCGAAAAAGTCGAATCATCGGTTGGAGTCTTGGATTTGTAGCTGGAATTTTAGGTGGATGCTTTTCTGGATTGATATTCTCTTTGCTGTTCAAACTGCTGATGCTGTTAATCAAAGGGCGTAGCAAGGAAACGAGCCTGAAAATATTCAGCCCGATTATCAAAAAGCCCGAGGACTTGGCGTTCCTCGAAAAGGAAGATGGATTAGCATCACTCAGCATCATAGGCAAAGGTGGATGTGGAGAAGTTTACAAAGGTGTATTACCTGGAAGTAATGGCAAAGAGATTGCTATCAAAAAAATCATTCAAATCTCATCTAGAGATGCAGAGGAATTAACAGAAGAAGATAGCAGGCTTTTGAACAAGAAAATGAGACAAGTTCAATCGGAAATTAAAACCGTTGGACAAATCAGGCACAGGAATTTACTTCCCCTGTTAGCCCATCTCCCTCGGCCCGATTGCCATTACTTGGTTTACGAGTACATGAAAAATGGCAGCCTTCAAGATTATTTACAGCAAGTAACTGAAGGTAAAAGAGAATTAGACTGGCGGGCCCGGTTTAAGATCGCGCTAGGTATCGCTTCGGGCCTTGAGTATCTCCACATGAATCATTCTCCTCGGATTATTCACAGAGACCTTAAGCCCGCCAACGTACTATTGGACGACGAAATGGAAGCCCGTATTGCGGATTTTGGGCTTGCGAAAGCCGTCCCTGACGCTCACACGCACGTTACTACATCAAACGTGGCAGGGACCCTTGGGTATATTGCTCCGGAGTATCATCAGACGTTTAAGTTCACTGATAAGTGCGATATGTATAGCTTTGGGGTGGTGTTAGGAGTTATTGTGATGGGGAAATTGCCATCTGATGAGTTTTTTCAGAACACAGATGAGATTAGTTTGGTGAAATGGATGAGAAATGTGATGACTTCTGAGGATCCGACACGGGCTATTGATCCGACGTTGTTGGGGAATGGGTATGAGGAGCAAATGCTGTTGGTTCTTAAGGTTGCCTGTTTTTGTACTCTGGAGAATGCTAAAGAGAGGCCTAATAGTAAGGAAGCTAGATGCATGTTGTCTCAGATTAAGCATAATTAGTTGTTGTTGCAGGAAAATGAATAATTAGTTATTTTTGTGTGTTATCAGAAAATGTGTTATAGTGTATGAATAGTGCATAACAAGACGGTCGGTTCAGTCAATTGTAAGATTTGTTTGAATTGTTTTTCAAAAGTTTTTGCTAATCAAAGTTGTTTTCTTGGTTCTAATACTAACTTAACCATTAGTGGTCTAGCTAACAGGTTAGATATTCTTACAAAATCAACTATGCAATATTGCACACTCTTTCATTAGAGCTGCATTATTTTGTCCTGAAAAGACCCTCTCGCTAACAAGAAAGGAGACTTGTGGCTTATACATTGCTTGAGCCCCTAGCTTTCATCTGTTTGGAACCGTAGAAGCATACTCATCAATAGCCCCAAATGAAGTTCGTGAAGGACACATGACCTCGTTTCCAAAGAAGTCACCGGTATGAGGCGCCAAAACCATGCAGCTCTAGCTAAAAAGGGCGTACTTCGCGCACTAACATCCTTTGCATCATGAAACGCATTCTTTTTGCCCTTTACTTCTGACATATCATCAACTAAGAAAAATGCGTCAAGTTTTCATGGATAATACTTCCCTGCACGGGATTTATTAGCTAACATACCACCTCATCAAATCACATAAGGCGATGCTATCACAACAACGGGTTCATAGCGTACTTGTTCCATATTACAGCAGATTGATGATCAGAATATATAAAATTGCTGCTGCATACAATAGTAGTATGGCACAATAAATCAGCATCTGGCTTAAAAAGAGACATCTATCATTAGTAAAATGACTTCAAAATATCACATTATTACTGTTGTTTATGCTACGTCTTAAGTGAATGCACAAGCATTATTTAAGATACATCTAACTATGAACAAGAATCTAAAATCATGTCATAACTCTAGAGATCTTGAAGATTCATGTCTAAAGAGAGTGAAGGATATTGCCATGGAGGCATGAGGATGATTTTAACCCTTTGTTTAATCAAATTATTTAATGAAAAATCTTAACTCTGATATAAGCCTCTAAAAAATTTAGCAGCAACAGAAGTGAAAAACAAATCAAGTTATTCGATACTCAACTCGAGATCGATTATTGATGGCTCATCCGAGCTCGACCAGTTTAACATAACAAATAAGCAAGCCTGAATACATTCATTTTTATGTCGATAAGACATGAAATGCGAACTGATTTCGAGTTGATTAGTTAAAAAATAACAAAATATGTGTAAAAAGAGCAAGTTACTCATGTTCGACTCCATTGAGCTAGACTCTATTAGCAATCAAAGACATTTTTTTGGAGCTCTATAGAAATCCAAACAAGCGTGACTGCGTGAGTATTTTATTCGACTCCATTGCAGTCAAGTATGCTGTCGAGATGAATACAAAATTAAATAGTGTGAAAAAAAATTGTTCAGCATCCAGAGCCCCTATAGCTCAGTGGTAGAGCGTCAGTCTTGTAAACTGAAGGTCTGTAGTTCGATCCTGCATGGGGGCATCGTTTTTTGAATCACTACTTTTTCATATTTTTTTAATTTAGAACATTAATCATACTTATATATATATATATATATATATAGTTATTTATAGAAGCCATCGAGGGTTTAGTTTGGAAACAAGTACAACTATTTAGTTAGTCATACATATATCGTCTTGATAGTTATTTTTAGAAGCAATCAAGGGTTTAGTTGGAAATAATTATAATCATTTAGATAATGGTACTTATATAAATTTATCCAAATGATTATATATATATATATATATATATATAGGATATGGATCAAATACATACCTTGTCATTAGGTAAGACCTAAGACCCAATCTAGGCCTTTGATTCAATTTGATCCAAAGGTGTGAAAATATATCATTTTTTCGGATTATTTAAATATTTTTAATGCTGGGAGGGCAATTTTGTCAATAAAACCCAACAAACTCATGCACATTTAATGCATGATCAAATCAAATCCCCATTAATGCGTAAAAACAGAATTTACCATATATTTCAGCTTGATTAAAATCAATATTAATCACCAGAATCCATTCTTCATCAGTCCATCATCGAGATCAGTTCATCATCAATCCTATCGAATTAATCAGCAAATATTATACAGTATTCATCATCAATCGAAGTAATCGACAAGATCGCTTCATCATATTCGTCTTTTTCATCGCAATTGATTGGGTAAGATCAATTCACCATCAGCAATCACAGTATTCACATGGAAACTCATCGCAATTGTCTGGGTAAGATCAGTCAATCATAAGCAATTAATCAACAATATCAGTTCATTCGTGAGCGTCGTGGATTATTGATTTCGTTTTTTATGGCAAAGATGGATAATATTATGGATTCAAATGTATATTTATTGTATACATTTGAAGCAGTAAGTTGAATACATTATACATTATCTTATATGGCATTATACACTGTATTATACACTATTATACATTACATATAGTGATGTTATACAGTATATTATAACCACATCGTATTCACATCGTATATTATAAACACATCAGCAATCACAGTATTCACATGGAAACTCATCGCAATTGTCTGGGTAAGATCAGTCAATCATAAGCAATTAATCAACAATATCAGTTCATTCGTGAGCGTCGTGGATTATTGATTTCGTTTTTTATGGCAGAGATGGATAATATTATGGATTCAAATGTATATTTATTGTATACATTTGAAGCAGTAAGTTGAATACATTATACATTATCTTATATGGCATTATACACTGTATTATACACTATTATACATTACATATAGTGATGTTATACAGTATATTATAAACACATCGTATGTTTGTGATAGGCTAAATAATCACAGTTTTTTGATGTTTGATTATTATTAAACAGGATCAGTAGTGTATAGCAATAATGATGTTGAGAATCAATGTGTCGGATCTTCTTCTTCGTCTAATTCTATATCATCTCCGGGCGGTTCAAAATATTGGGAACCAGTGTGTGCTACTGAGTTTAAACCTTGCATTGGTAAGGTATTTGAAAGCTTGAAGTTTGCATTTGAGTTTTACAAAAGCTATGCTCGGTTATGTGGTTTTGATGTACGCAAGTGTTCCCAAAAAACTCATAAGGATGGTACGGTTATATCTAAACATTATGTATGTAGTCGTTCCGGTGTTTACACAAAATGTGATGATGTTGGTTGGAAGAAGAAGTGTATGATTGGTCGATGTGATTGTAACGCCAAGATTGTAGTGAGGTTTAGTGCTTCCCAGGGATATGTTATAAAGAAATTTGTTGAGCGGCACAATCACGAGTTGGCGACCGACGAGGGAAAACAGTTTCTGAAAGTTAATCGGAACATTGATCCATCCCAGATTATGTTTTGCTTAAACGCATCAAAGGTGAATGTTGGCGCCGTCAAATCACATTCATTCCTGAAGGAGATTGCAGGTGGGTTTAATAATGTTGGGTCAACTTCTACAGACTTCAAAAATGCAAAAAGGGATGTGAAGCAATACGTCGGTGAGAACGATGGGGAGATGATTGTTAGGAAATTTATGAATTTGAAAAAAAGCGTGTGAAGGATTTTTTTTTGATTATGCCACAGATGATGACGGTTGTATGAGTAAGTTGTTTTGGGCTGATCCGATTGCAGTAAGGAATTTTGAACTATTTGGTGATGTTTGCTCGGTCGATATAACATTTCGATCCAATAAGTAAGCACTCTTGTTTGAATGCATAATACATTTTTTTTTAATATGTAATGAACATATGCTGTATAACACACTATCAGTTAATGTATATTACTCATTCAATAAATGTATAATGAATCATTAGTTAATGTATATTTGATTACCCTGTTAATAAATGTATAATGATTCATTAATTGTCGGTGTAATTCCTTTTCAGGTATCAAATGAAATTTGTTCCTTTTTCTGGATTAGATAACCACAAGAGAATAGTCACATTTGGTGCTTCTCTAATCGCAAAAGAAGACATTGAATCGTACACGTGGGTTTTTGAAGCTTTTACACGTGCAATGGGACGGGAACCAATCTATATTGTATCTGATCAATGTCCTGCTATGAAACAGGCTATTCCTAGTGTTTTTAAAAATGCTAGGCATCGTCTTTGCGCGTGGCATATCATGAAGAAGTTCCCAACTAAGGTTTGTGTCTTTACTGCTTTTTTGAATCCATATTATATTAATGTGTTACAATAGCATTTGACATACTGTAGTATGATATGGTATTTAGTGTACAGTGCATTTTAATAAGATTTAATTTTATAATGTATAATGTGTTCGATATAGAGTGTATAATGATACCTTTATGTAGTGTATAGTACAATATATTATGTTGTATAATATGTTTTGCATTTGATTATTTTTTCTCCAGATTTCACCACATACAGGTAAATATGTTGAAGTAGTGAGAAAGGTGAATAATTTTGTGTATAATGACGAAATCACGCCACGTGAGTTTGAAAATGGTTGGAATGCTCTTATTTCAAAGTATGGGCTAAGCCATATTGAATGGCTTTCTGAAATTTATGACAACAGACATTCGTGGGTATCCGCATTTTATCGAGATGTTTCGATGGGTGGGTTACTGAGGACTACATCGATTTCAGAGTCGATTAATTCATTCTTTAATCAATTCTATGTAAAGGGTGACACAATCATTGAGTTCTATAGTAGATTTGAAAGTGCTATGGACAGGCAAAGGAATACGAATGCAAGATTAAATCACGAGTCTTTGGTCTCTAAACCATCATTAGAAACCCCTCTGCCGATAGAGGAGGATGCTTCAGAGGTATATACACGCGCTGTTTTCTATGACGTACAAGCGGAGATCAAAAAGTCTGCGTATCAAGTGATACTTCAAAGTCTAAATGTTGTTGATGGTGTGAAATCATTTGTCGTATTTGACTCCGACAACGAATCAGAGTTATATGAGGTATATCATTTTTTTATAGTGTATGTTATTATTATATATGTTGTATATTATTAAACAGTCAATGTATGTTACAGTTTGTTCATTATATTTATGTTATAGGTGAAACATTTTGCATCGAACGATCAGGTTGATTGTTCTTGCCTACTGTTTTTGAGGCGGGGTATTTTGTGCAGACACATTTTCTTTGCATTCAACCAAAGCCGAATACTCAAATTGCCCGCCGAGTATGTTCTGAATAGATGGAGAAAAAATGCAGAAATTATGGCTTCTGATATAATTAATAACCAAGTCGGACATTATCGCGCGATGATTGAGAAGAACACAAATGATGTGAGTCAAATTTGGATTGACTTTCAATCATGTTTAAATCTTGCAGGTTTTAACAAAGAAAAACTCGACTACATAAAAAATCAATTGGTGGATATGAAGTCTCATTTGAGTGTCGGTGCGGACGATAACAATAAGAATAATAAGAATGCTGTTATTGAGACACTAGTGGGACCCCAAATTGAGAACGAGCTCGGGATCAGAAATCCTCAAATGAGCCGATCTAAAGGGTGCGATAAAAGAATTAAGAGCAGTGCCGAGATATCAAAGCATGTTCCTAAGAGGAGAAAATGCACTGTATGCGGAAAAGTTGATGGGCATAATGCAAGAACATGTCCATCAAAAGAAAAATAGAAGTGTTTTCTTTTTTTACAATTAGTACTGTACAATTAAGTAGCATTCAATGTATAACATATCATTTTATAGTGTATAATGATATGTTAATCAATGTATAATGATTCAAAGGATCTCTGTGTATACTGAAACATTTATTGAAAGTGAATGAAGTGTATGTTAAAAAATGTCATAATGTATGTTGTATATTTTTTAGTGTTTTTTTAATTATACTGTTTAATTATATACTTTAATTGAGTTTTTTTATTATGTACAGTGAATATATTGGGGCTGTTAGAATGTATACTTATGTGCTTTATATAACACTAGTCGCGTGGGCACACTCGATGCGTGTGCTGAGTAAATAAAAAATTTATTAATATGTCAGCATTTTATGTGAGGTATTGTATATAAATAGAAATGAGTTGAACAAAGTATTAAAAAATTTGGGTGAAAAAAGAAAAGAAAATATGACATAGGAGAGAGAGTGGGTGAGAGAGAGAATGTAGGAGAAGTTGAGGATACGTGATATAAGAGAGAGAAGATTGAAAAAGAATTATCTAAAAAATACTTTTAAAATTGGGGGTAATTTAGTCATGACACTCCAAAACACACCAAAAGTAGTTACTCTAGGGGGTTGGTGCTTTATAAAAGAGTATAGATTAACAATTAAACTCAATGGCCAGAACAATATAAATAGGTTATGAGCAATGAACAATTTTTTTATATATTTAAACTGTTCAACTAAAACTAATAACGTGATGTACAAAAACTAATAAATTGTACAAAAACTAATAACATGTACATCTAACAAAAAATGTTGTAAACGTATCACGTTGTTTAAATCTAGCGTTTCTTCCCCTTTTTCAGTTGGGCTTGTTCACGTTCCCAATCCCTTGATCGTTTGATAATGTCGTCCTTGAGTGTGTTCAAATCACAAGTGAGGATTTTCTCCAGATAAAGTGCTCTCAATCTAGTGAGTTTTGCAACTTGTCCTTTCTGCATTATATAAATATTAAAGTTAGATAGACATGAAAATAAAGATTTTCAGAAACTTTCATTTCGTAGAATAAAAAAGTGTAAATCATTACGCTTTCTCCACCCAATTCTGCATCCCAAGTCTTTAATCCCCCACCGAAGTAAGTTTCCATGTGACGCATTACAAAAACACCACAGTCCGAGCTGTTTCTGTGCGTACGCCATGGCATTGGAAGCCGTTCCATTTCTACCGTCGACAATGCTTGTGCAGCTGGATGGTTCATATCATTTAGGAATTTGGTAAACATGGCCCTCTGTTTTGAAACAATCAAACAAAAAAGCTATGAGGCACAGTGTATAAATATATTAATATCATTATACAGTACATTATCGACTTAATATACAGTGTATAATTAATAATTATACATTGTATACACAATCATTATACAGCAGTATAATATTATTAACAGTGTATTATCATATCATTATTAAGTGGGTTAATTGTGTGATAATGAAGATTTAACACATATATATTGACATAAAAAAAATAAACATTAGTGTTTAAAGGATTGTTACCAAAGTGAATGGCACATGTTGGTATTTGTTTTCGAACGACACATCCGTTTTGCTATTGTCAAGGATCTCAATAGCTGGCTGCTTCAAATTAAAGCACATCACGTAGTAGTGTCCAGCGTGAAGAATAGGAAAGACAACCTATATATCGATGGGATGAAAGTGGTGTTAATGAATCTCCATAAAATTCGATAATTTTAACAATGTAACGGTGTTAGCTTACCAACGTTACATCGGTTATGTTCACTCTTGGAAACATGTTCAGACGATTTGTGATGTTTTCCACGAATTTTGATGCAGTGCATCATCATGTTTGGCGCTTTTGTTTGACGTAAAGAAAACTTGTTATCAAATTTTTAAAAAAAATTAGTTAGCGAGCAGAACATTATATCGTATGCAAACAAGAAGTAAATAAGTATATTCTACCGTGTCGGACACGTGGAAAAAAAATCTAAGCGGTGATGCGGGTGCTCTTGTTGACTCGCCATTGTTCAACAGGTATGACCAGAGGTCTATGACTCCAGATAAAAGCTCGGTCCGTTGAGACAATGTCTTTACATCCCAAATATAGCCAAGTACATCACCACTTGTGAAAACAACAGTTCTGTAAAATCATATATATAGTGTAATAAGTTATTGTTCATTATACAGAATGTATAATGATGTAATATCATGTTAATCAATATTACCATTATACGTAGTACATTCGGTTATTACATAGTGTGTATTTAAAATTCAAAGGAATACAAATAGAACAATTGTATTATAAATGTACTCACATGTCGTCTTCGGCAACTTGATTCACCCAATCCCATAGCCTTTTTTCATTTGCGCCCTGTTTTGAGATTATATTCACAACCCGTTGAACATATGGAGAACACAAGTCTGGAGCTGGTTTGAATTGTCTCTTTGTTTCTCCAATGATCTCAACAGCCGGGGCAATGGTAGCGTCTGGATGAGGGAATCGTTCTGTGACAATGGATTTTTCGTCCCTTGTTGTCACATCTGGAGATGCTTGCTCAGAGATGTGGGAGGTGTCACCGGTGTATTGTCTAGCAATTGACAACACAGCCCCCTCTGGATCATCCTGACGCGGTTTCTCCGGTGTTTGTGTCAACAAGTTGAAGGTTGGCTATGATTGTACTCGTGGACGTACTCTCTTAACCGGTGTAGTTTGTTCGGGTTGGAGAGGCGGATCAGCTGGGGCGGCTGCATGTTGTTCAGGTGAGGAAGGGGCACCTGGTTGATATGTTCTTGCCTCTGGTTCCCCCACTGGATCCTCCTGACGCGGTTTTGCCGGTGTTTGTGTCAAAAAATTGAAGGTGGGCTGTGAATAAATCGGTGGACTTATTCTATTAACCGGTGTAGTTTGTTCGGGTTGGAGAGGCGGATCAGATTGGGCGGCTGCATGTTGTTCAGGTGAGGAAGGGGCATCCGGTTGATAAGAACTTGTCTCTGGTTTTGTTCTATACAGTTTTTCAACATGATCTAACACCCTTTTTTCAATCACTTTCAACCGTGGATTTGATGGAAGAATGGAGTCACATGATTGGATGTATCCATTGTACGTAATAAGCTTATCCACCAGGTCCAATGCAGCCCTTTCCAAATTGAAAATCATCCCCTGCGTATACAGTAGTGTTCAAACCATTATACACTATATTTAAGTACAATTATACATCATGTGATTGAAAAGTATACAGTTATAATAATTTGACTAATTACATAAAGATGCATACCTCTTCAAATGTATTCAAGTCCTTGATGGATGCATCTGATACTGTGGGAGCTTCTAAAGAGGTAGTGGGTTGTTTGGGAGCTTCAATATGTTGTGCAACATGCTTCCCTTTGTCAGCCTTCATTTCCCACTGCCCCTTTGATATGATCCCCTGGCCAAAAACTCCCTGTTTAATCTCTATGTTACTCTTTTCTCGTAGCGCAGAGTCTGTCCAAGTGAGCCAAGTTGGGATTGATCTTGGTACTGTCCTATGCCCCTTATAGTTGACTCTGTCAGCATACAATATCTGAATTTGGAGGAAAAGAAAAAAGTTGAGATCATAGAAGTATACAGTAACATGTAAACCATTATTCAGTATATGATAAACCATTGTACACTAGATAATATACTATTATACAGTGCTATTCATATAACACATTATAACACATTACAGGGTATAAGTTATACATTGTAAATTATACACATTATAACACATTATACATATTATAATGTGTTCATATAACACATTATAACACATTACAGGGTATGAGTTATACACTGTAAAATATAGTGTTAAGTTCATTTAACACATTAGACACATTATACACTAAATCAACAAAAATACATTATACACATTACACACATTATAACACATTATAGTGTATGAGTTATATACTGTAAAATATAGTGTTAAGTTCATATAGCACATTATAACACATTATAGTGTATGAGTTATACACTGTAAAATATAGTGTTAAGTTCATACAGCAAATTATAACACATTATAGTGTATGAGTTATACACTGTAAAATACAGTGTTAAGTTCATTTAACACATTATACACATTATACACTAAATCAACAAAAACACATTATTGGAACACAATCAACATCAGAAGAGGCACTGTAAACTTACAATCATAAATAGAAGAGGTCCAGTGTACATGCATTTCGCCGGATCCTCTTCCCAAACGTGTTTTGTGTCTCCCAAACTATTCAGGACTAGTCCGGGCCAATTGTATATTGACAACTCATCAAGAGACCCCTTGAAATTGAGTATCTTCTTGTTGACGAATGGTGTACCAAGGGTCTCTATCAAGCAATTATACATAATCATCATAAAATTCAGCTTGAATTGAGTTGTGAGTTGTTTATCAGATTGAATTGCCTTCACGACCATTGACGCTGAAACTTTAAACTTTTTGGACTTATCAAGGCCAAATTGGTCAGTGAATGCGTCTAATCTCTTTTGATTTTTTACAGTGAGGTCTATAGGCCGCTTCCCGTGTGGAAATCCCAAAACCTCGGCCACATCATACTCTGTAATATTTATTTTTCCTCCGGGCAGAGTAAGCCTGAAATTTGCTGGATTTAAAGATTTTAGAACTTTATATCCAAGCCGGTGAGGCAGCTCTGTAATGTTGAAATCCAAAAAGGATCCGAACCCGGATTGTCTCACCCATTCCCGTTGTGGTTCGGTCAGTTTTGAAAGAGTATCCACCAAGACCTTCATCGATACTCTTATTCGTGTATATTCAACCACTTTCCTTTTCCCCTTTGGTGGCAGTTTGGATACGGTCTGGGTTTTCTGTTTTTTAGATTTTGTTTTTACAGGAGGGCGGTGTGTCGCGCGGCTTTTCCGAGCAGCAGGTTGTTGGTCTGATTTGGTATATTCGTCTTGATCAGACGATTCTTCTGCTGACTGTACGTATTCCTCATCAGTACTAGGTTGTTCAACACTAAGAGGCTCAACAACATCGGCAGGCACAAGTTGCAACCTCTCAATTGAATTGGTAGAGGATGAATCTGCTTCAGCATCTGCATTACAGAGTAGACAAAGACATCATACACTAAAAAATTAAGTATAATGTATAATGTAAATCACAAATCCAGATTATACATACACAAATATTATACACAGTGTTATTCATGTTTATACACTTCAATGCAAACCATTATACACCCAAATATGCAGTATGTGCATACACAGTACAATTAATATGATGTATAATATTATACACAGTGTTATTCATTATTATACACTTTAATGCAAACCATTATACACCCAAATATGCAGTATGTGCATACACAGTACAATTAATATGATGTATAATATTATACACAGTGTTATTCATTATTATACACTTTAATGCAAACCATTATACACCCAAATATGTAGTATGTGCATACACAGTACAATTAATATGATGTATAATATTATACACAGTGTTATTCATTATTATACACTTTAATGCAAACCATTATACATCCAAATATGCAGTATGTGCATACACAGTACAATTAATATGATGTATAATATTATACACAGTGTTATTCATTATTATACATTACAATGCAAACCATTATACATCTACGTTTTATATATTATACATTTAGAATGAAGAAAATGACGTAATTATATACAGCATATGTTACTCAAATATGCATATAACCTAACCATAATATTACACCCATAGGTACATAAGCCATCAAAACAAATAAAACCAGCGTATAGATACATTGCGCGTTCCCAATATACTTGTAATACATAGAGTATACGTACAGAAGCCATCAAAATCCACAAAATACGTAATATTGTCACCCATAGGTCGAAGAAGAAATGAAAAGTGTGTATAATCGATACCTGTTATTCTGGATGGATTTTTCGTCCTCATTTTTTTGATGAAAATGAAATCGGTTTGCGAGAGTATCAGAACTAGGGTTCCCAGCTATAGAAAATTAGAGTTTAATTTTGGCAGGTTTTAAAAATGGGAGAGATTTCGACGAATTTGTATGTTTATTAGGTTTAATATTGGGAGAGATTTCAGGGGAGACGGGGGAGAGAATGTAGGAGAGAATCGAGGTATAATGGGTGTAAATTACCAAAATACCCCGCAGACAGCTTAATATTTGGGTTTCCCGCGTGTACAGTGAATAATTTGGATTGTTGGATTTAATTGATTCAATGGTGTAGATTGGGTCTTATATCTTATCTAAGAGAGGGTATGTATTAGATCTTGACCCTATATATATATATATATATATATATATATAGTCTTAAACAGTTATTTATAGAAGCCATCGAGGGTTTAGTTTGGAAGCAATTACAACTATTTAGTTAGTCATACATATATCGTCTTGATAGCTATTTTTAGAAGCAATCAAGGGTTCAGTTGGAAACAATCATAATCAGTTAGATAATATTGGTACTTATATAAATTTATCCGAATGATTAGAATTGATTAATATTAAAACTTGAACACCAAAAAAATTTCTAAGAGTCACTTTTTAATTTCAACATAACATGTCAATTAATACATGCTCCCGTATCCATCGTGTAACTTTACAATATATAGAAACTTAATGCTCGCAACACCCCTGATCTACTATTAGGAATAATTTGAAACCATATAAAACTGGATATATGAGTATACTTCGTGAGATCTTAAAATTCATAATATGAGTTTTACTTAAAGCATATGGAGAGATATAAAAGTGATAACATCCTGTATACATAACACTATTTTTTTGGAATTAGCGATTAATTTGGAAAAAATTTAAGAAGAAATACTCATGTTTTTTTCAAACACCAATTATAGTTGATTTTAATATGGTTTGGAGATTAACATATTATAATAATTTGTTTGTCCATTTTTTTGTTCAGATACATCATACATATAGATTTGTTAACAGGATAATATGATATCTATTTCCGAAAAATTATACATCCGAAAATTCGAAAAATTATAGTTACAATGACTGATGCTACACCATGTCGTATGCAGTTGTTGTATGAAATAACTAGTCTCACTTGAGATTCATTTTTCTCAAATATATATATATATATATATATATATATATTAATAGGAACATTATAAGCTTTAGAATAAATAATTAATATAACATTAAATAAATTATTCAGAACCTTGTTACAGATTTAAAAAAAGAGCATGATATATATCATCATTTTTTCTCCCCTTATTTGGCAAGAAATAACTGTAATTAATAAATTTTGATGGACACATAAATACTTAAAAAATCAAGAGACGATGGTAAAATGATAGTATATACTAGTATTTTCCTTAAAAGGAAAATGTAAAGCCCAGTAAAAAATGATACTCTGTGAATCTTTTTCACTGGAGCTATAACTTTTATTCCCTTCTAGCCTATGATATTGTATAGGCAAAAGATTATTTATTTAGTTAGTACTTGCCACTAATTCCAATAACCTAAGTTTATTATAGTGGTAAGTAGGCAGTATGATTCACACTAATCCAAGAGGAATATTTGGGGCAAATCCATGGACGACAAGTATCGCCAAAATACAAATAAAACTATGTTAAAATTATAATTAATTGATTAATTAATTGTTGGAGTTTTGTTACAAGATGCAGCAGATTTGTACTAAGCATAGATTAGTGGTGGATTAGTTATGTGATGATATATTAATGTTATCCTCTGTAGTACTGGAGCATGTTCATTGCTTCGAGAAATATTTGTTACTAACAAATATAAATAATTAATATTTTATATTTTATCTTCAAGTAGCTCATGCTTTAATTCTTGAGAGGGTTAATTACGCTAACTATCTCTCTTATTTAATGTAATTACAGTACAGTCCACTTATTTGTGACCCATAACTAACACCATCTTCTTGTAATAAACCTTACATTTACCTCCTTCTTATAATAAAACCTCACATTTACCCACCTCTGACTAACGATTGTTAGTCAAACATTATATTTTTTGCAACTTACTAATAGATTCATCTGTATTGAATTGTGATATTGCTCCTAATCGAAACTCGGTATATGTTTTCATTTTTAAAAAGATAATCGAATTTGCACTTCAGTATCAAGATGTTAATAATTTTTTACGAAATTATTTATTTAAGGCCAAATTAAAACTTACAATTACATCTTCTTTAATATGAAAAATTATCCCTCTAGGGCAAAATAGAAAATTTAGAGGATATTTTTTGACGATGTTTTATTATAAGAGTTGGCTATTTGTTATATGTTCAAAATAAGCGAACTTGACTTTAATTACACCAAATAAGAGGGGTAGTAGTGCAATTCACCCTCTTGAAAATTGTTCTTATATATATACCTTGTGAAAACATCTCGATGATTTACCACTCTTTTTTTCTCTTAACCAAAATTTTAGTAATTTTATTATCTTTCGATTATTTTTAATCTAAGATTAAAAAAAGTAAACATGAATTCAAGCTATTAATGCCAACCGACTAATCAAACTAAATGATGAGAAATTCAGCATAGGCATGATCATATGGACTATTTGAACTTATTTCTTTATGGAAGAAACACTATGGCATTAAAAATAATTTGGTTGTAAATTCTCCTTAGTAAGTTAGTTGTCTTTTAATTAATAATTAATTTCGATTCGGAAGTTATGGTCTAATTATTCTCTCTAATTTGCGGATCTAGTTATAAAATTTCAAGATAATTTATTTTTCATGAACAATAAGAGAAGATTCGAATATGATTTCGTAAGCTCTTACGCATACAAATGCAGAAACAAGGTTAAAATAAGCTGTAAACAAGATTAAAAACAACATTTAGTTTTTTTTAATTATTTAATTAGCCTTTAATTTGTAACATGTACTAACACAATCTTTTTGTCCTAGCACATTAGTTCTGAGCTCCCACTTAACTGGATTGATAAATTAACAAATAATAATAATTAAGAAAAACTCAAGTTTGGTAGTATTACTTTTGTTCTTCAATCATAATGTGTTGACTATTCTTAATTTGTATTGAATTCATCAGCATGTGAGTTCCCATTAAGATGACAAACCCTAGCCCGCACTAACATAATATAATTACCTTGTGTTTGATACTTTGAATTAGTTTTTAAATGATGGATATACTTATACTTTTATTTTTTTCGATACGAGAACTAAACATAGTCTTAAGAATAATGTTGACATGTAAGTTTATGTACTAATTTCATTTAACCATTAGCAATCGGGTATCTGATACGAGGGTTAATTCTGCGCGAGTTTACCATGTTAGTTGAAATTTTGAACTTTTTGTAAATCTTTTTCATGATATCTAATTCTCCCTTTTCTCTCCTTTTTAGCGCTTAGCTTGTGTAACATGTAATTTACATATATTTGGGCAATTTCCTGCATCACATTAATTATTTGATAGAATTATTAATTAACGAAATATTTTTGATTTTAAGAAGGGCTTAGAATAGTACCTATAATTGATTAGCTTATTATTATTTTTTTATAATTGATTAGCTTATGTTATTATTACTTTTGGAAAGCCCACCTTTCTTTTTGTAGCTTTTCATTATGGTGTTGATAGTGCACCTATAGCCTATTTAATTTAGTACATATTGCATTTTATACCTTAGATTAATTAATTAAAATAAGTAACATTATTAAATAACTATCTTTTGGGCACTTTCTGCGGGAACATGCAATGTCTCATGTGTGTATGATTGCAAATGTAAATCCCAACATTTCTTTGAAAACAAATGTGACCTATGGTTACCAGCCAGCTTCATCATCCCATAAATTAGTACTAGGAATGAACCCTATGTCTAGACGACAGGTTTCATGTTTCATGACTTTTATATGTGGAACCAATAAACAATTACAGACAACAAACTATTTTAATCAAAAAAGATTTTGATTGTTTAACTAATTAACAAGTAATTTTGTGTTTGATCACTTATGTATAAAAAAATATTTATTAGGATAAGCCCCCGCAATCGCGTTTGAAAATATCTTGAGAAATTAATTTTGAGTTTCTGGTCATAAAATCACAATCAGAAACCCAAAAACCAAGAATTATTATAAATATTTACAACCAAAAAGTCCATGTCCTTGACTTGTGCGTACTAAAATATGGCTCTCCTACACCTCCTAGGATCATTAAAAAATCCTAGGAATTTTTAATCTGACAACTAAATATATTAGGCATAACAACTGGTCGAATAGCTGAATAAAGGGTCAACATCGATCCATAATGCATTAATTGATCGTCATTGATGTCGTACATTCATGTCTTTATTAAAAAAAAAAGTAGTACACTCATGTCGCACAAATTTTGATGCATAATTCTTAATTGTAGCTTAATATCTTTACTATTAATATTAGGGCAAAATGTACTATACCTGTATTATTCACTTTGTCCGATTTAAATCTCTAAACTATTAAATATAATAAAATAGTTTTTGAACTATCAAACGTAATAAAATAATCTTTCAATTTGATGGACACATTTGGCTTACCGTGACATGTTGCTGACGTGACACTGAATTTGACCAATAACAATATGGCTATTGAATTTCTTTTGCATATTTTGCCCTCACTTGTTTTCAATAAAATGGATATTTTGTATACTTATAGTTTGACCATTTGGTTACCATTTTCTATGCACTTTTGTGCAAAAAATATACACCGATTTTCTACTAATTTCTTAGAAAAATTTACTAAAACCTTTTCAAAATAAACTTTATACCCAAGCAAATCTTATATGATATTTTTTAATCCAAAAAATTAATTTCACCAACTTTTCTTTTCAAAAATCCAACTTTTAGGGTTAATAAATTTATGGATTTATTTGTCCTTAGAGCAAAAAATAATCAATTATAGTTTTATCTAAAAAATTATTTATGTAGAAATTTTATATCGATAGTTGATACTAATTATGATTTTAACTTTACATTTTAAGTTTCTTAATATTCTTAAAAAATATAAAAAGTATATTTTAAACAATTACCTATTAAAATAGTAAATTATATAAAAATATTTAAAGTACTTAATATTCAAAAATAACATTTGTATTATACTATTTATCAATTTAAAAAAATTAGCCAAACACGTCCTTAAGTTGAAGGACTATTTTGTTACATGTGATAGTTCAGAGACCATTTTATTACATTTGATAGTTCAGGAACCTAAATGATACAAAGTAAATAGTTCAGGGGTACAAAGTGTATTTTGCCCTTAATATTATTTTTGATTTTTTTGCATATATAAGCAAAAAAAAATTACTTAAGTGAGATATATGCATAAGGATAAGTATGCTTAGTACATATTGTTATATATATATAATTTCTTTTAAACATTCTAGATGAATGGGATACTTTGACCCAACAAATCAGTGCCAATAATTTTTAATCATGGGACACACAAACAATATAAAACTTCAAATAAGGATAAAAAAATCACAAGTTGTGATAGCTTGATATTGAACCCAAGACCTCTCACATGAAAGTGGTAATGTTACCACAAGGCTAACAAGCCTTGAATATATTGTTTGGTATATTGATCCTCACATTTAAACACTAATATATATATATATATATATATATAGTGTATTCGCAACTTGAATTATTAAAAGAAATTTAATTAGTATTGATTTTCTAATTGGGATTTATGTAGTTATACATATGTTTGGTTCAGTAGTAATTATGTTGTGTTCTATATACATTTCCAGAGTATTATTATATCTTTCCTTTGTGTAGTGTTGTTACTTGTATGTATGTGGAAAATATTTTTATGTGGATCGAGTTTGACCTATATTGTTTGACATAGTACAATTTGGATGATACTATATCCTCATATTGATTATATTATTGTTGATCTGTCACGCAATTCGAACCACTTGATCTGTACAAACATTTTGCAGTGATATATATAGGTAATTATCAATAATGTGAGATCAAGCACATGAGTTATATATGAGTTATATATACTCGTTCAATAATGTCTTGAAATAGAATACTTCTAAGGAATGAGAAATTGTAATACTAAAACACAAAAAATCAAAAGGTTCATTAACATCACATATCAAGACATACAGAGCTACTAAATATGTATAATAAACCTAGCAGCTAAGACATAATATATATTTCAATATATGACAATGAAGTCATAAAGATTCGAGCACTTTATCTATGAAATCACTATAATTAATAAATACAAAATAATCAATCTCTGTAATTAGAAATCACAACCTTCCAAACCCTAATTTCTCCATCCAAGCTTCCACTAAAAACCACCAAATTATCATCCAAATCACCATCTGAAATTGCAACAATAGACTTCACTGGTTTGCAATGCCCTTCCAAGACTGCCAAACATCCCCCAAAATCTTTTCCATATTTCCAAATTCTCAATGTTTTATCTGATGAACCACTAATTACCACACCATTTACATGTGTTAAAGACAAAATTGCCCCTCTATGCCCTTTCAAAGAACAACAAACAAACATATGATTTTCACAATTATCCCTCTTTTCCCACACATGAATAATTTTATCCCCGCCCCCCGAACACAAAACCGACCCGTCGTTCGTTAATGCCAATGCATTAACGCTCGACTCGTGTTCAGCTAGAGTCGCTATCGCCAGGTGCTTTTTACTATCGCCAGATTTCTTCCATACTTTTATCTTCCCATCGGCCGAGCCCGTATAAATCGTGTTATCAAAAGTATTAATAACAACGGCGTTAATAGCGTCATCGTGCGCTTTTACAGATTCCAAGCAATGCATATCTGATGATATTTTCCATATCTTGAAGCACTTATCCCATGAAACTGAGTACATTAATCCAACATCATTATTAACTGCTAACCCTGAGACGACATCTGCATGCTCAATCCAAAGTTTCTGCTTATGACGCCTAACTTGAACATAGTTTTTCTGTAACATACAATTAAAAAGACGGTCTTTTAACGTTGGAAGCGTCGAGATTAACTGATGCCTTTGTTTGCAGCTTGATGTACTAATCACCTGCTTCCAAACCCTAATCTTGCAATCTTGATGGGCTGTGAAGATTTTCCTATCACTGAATGCAATGGATTTGACTAAACCCGAACCCGATCCCGACCCGAATGTATCGATGAGTTCATAGCTTGTTAGATCATACACATAAATTTCCTTGATGGTGGCAGCATAGAGATTGTTATTGTCGACTGCAACACAGCTGATTTGTGGGGTTAGGGTTTTCAGGGAGGTGATGCAGAAATAGGATATAGAAGGTTTTGAGATTGGATAATTATTATTATTGTTATTATGAGAATAAATATTATTTGTAGACTCAAGGCTGTTGAAACTTGTGTATTCACACAGTGTGGGTGTACTGTGTGTTTCATGGCTGGTGGAAGTTGTAGCAGAAGATGAAGATGATGGAGATTTTGAGAGGGATGAATTGTAAGTATTTCCAAGCCAAGATTGAATCTCCTCCATTGTTGTTTTCTTGAATAAATAAATTTTAGATGAAAATAATATAAAGACACACAGAAAGGGGATTGTCACAAGATGAAATTAAGGTGAAGGGGGTGGTATATATATATATATTTAGAGGATGGACGGTTTTGACATTTGGACAAACTTTACTTTGATTTTGGACATTCTTTTACTCCGTCTTGTGGGCCAGGTACCATGTTCAAGCCTTACATTTGTCAATGGGCACAATTTTTTTTAATGTTAATTAAAACCAATCATTAAATTAATCTAAGTGGGAAAGTGCTATTAGTTCAAATAAACAGTTACTTTTACAAATTTTAATTGTTTGAAAGTGATTTGTTAGTTTGCTCAATCTCTCTTTCTTGTTTTTTCTCCTCTTTTTTCTTTTTTTCTCAAGAAAATTATAAAATTATAATAAATCACACCACCAATGAATACTTATCTAATTTTTTTGGGGTATAGGTTTATATTGTCTGATTGACACGATGATATCATAAAATAAAATTATTACGTCGTCATTGTATATCATTCAGTGATTTAGTTTTCAAACTAAATTGGGCATATGTTTAAATTAAACAACATGAACACTTTCTATATATATATGTGTGTAATTGTCTTTGAGTTCGGGCGAAGTTACATGAGAAACTTCATTGCTACTCAAATAGCCCATATATATACATAAGCCATGAAAATAATTCGTCAAAGTAATAAAGATTGATAAACAATTATTCAAGCAATATACTTGGAGAAATAAAGAATTGAAAATGGATTTGAACCAAACATATTTAACAAACATCGTGAGCACGTGATTTGAGAAATTTTAGTGGGTAAAGTTCATAAACAATGTTTAGTTTCTGGTCGGATGGGATTTGTCTGAAAAAGTAGCTTGTATTTATTCCTTGTATTTTAGTATAAGCAAATGTTAGAGCTCCTTAATTTAATGCTATAGAAATTAATTAACATGAGTATCATAAATATATATATGCTAGGTCCCATTTAAAGCACGAATAATTAATTTAATGCTACAACCAATATTGGTTGTAGGAGTGTGTTTTTTATTAGCATGCCATTGTTTTGAAAGTTCTCCATCTTTTCCATTTATTTATTTTTATTTCAAGAAAAAGGAATACCCTAAATATCTAACCCGACGAACCTAAGTTGATAGTCATAATCTTAAGTCATGAAAACTCTATCTAACTCTATAAACGAGGGGGAGAACCACACAAATTGTGGCAGTCTGGATTCGAACTCAGGATCTCTCACATAAATTGAAAGATAGATACCACTAGACCAATAGATCTTTGGTTTTCCATTTTTTCTTTGAGGAAATTATATTAGCACTTCACAAATTGGTAATATTTAGTCTTTTTTCTAAACAGCATACCAATATGCCCTTCAATTTTGAGAACTAATATTTAGTTTAATGTTCCAATATTTCTTGTTAACAATTTATTTCAAACGAAATACCACCACCCAACAACACAACATCACCCGATTAGAATGGAGTTATTTATTCCTTTAGAATTGTCATTCAAATTGTTTTATATAGTAACTCTTTATTATGAACAATTTTTCTTTTAGTGTACTCCTACAAAATAATGTATGACAATCTATGATGAATGGGTACTTCTAAAAATGACATGATGCAGTGTCCGATACTTGGGTGATACGATACCCGTGGGATACTCCTCAGATACGTATCGTGGTGTATCCAAAAATAAAATAAATCATGGATATCGTGTCCGAAACGTGTCCAAGCCAGAAATGTGACGAAAACAACATTGCTCTCAATAAAAATGTTCGTAATTTTGTGGTATATGGTAAAGATGACAGTTCAAAGGTTATCGCCCTAACGATGTTAGATTAGTTAATGATAATTTGATATTTAAATGAAAAAATAGATGGATATGAAAGTAGAGATATGACATGACGTACAAATAACATTGGTAATTTTGAGAGACAGTGGATGAAGAAGAAAAAATCACAAGTAAAACAAAAATAAGAAAGAGGGGGGGGGGGGGGGGGGGGCGCGATGAGGATTCAAATAATTATACTTAGAACTAGACTTTTTTTGTAAGGAATAGAACCAGATATATATATATATATATATATATATATATATACACATATATATATGATGCATACTATTTGAGTTTTTTTTTAATTATTAGTGGGTGTAATTGGATAGATTTATTTTTTTATTTATTTGAAGTGTTTTATGGTTGTGTGGAGATTAAATAAGACAATAATATATATATATATATGTATATATATATATATATGTATATATGTACTAGTAGCTGTATTCTCGTCGTGTCGTATCTTAAAATTTTGAAAAAACTGTATCGTCGTACCGGTATCGTATCCTATCCGTGTCGCCGTATCCGTACCTGTACAAACCTAGATGACAATAAATATTAATGTGATCTAGAGCTAACAAATTCTAATCTAATCGAATTAAAAAAAAAAAGATTCAACAAACTAATAATGAATCGATAAAAGAGTACACTTTAATTTTTCAAGCTAAATTCAATAGATCAATTATATATGCCGATGATTACATAAAAAAATAAGATCACACATATAAAAAGGAACCCATAAAATTTCGAATGTGATGCAAAAACTAATGTATTAAAAAAGATGGTCATCTATGTACATTATAAGGACAATAACTTTATATTAGATAAATAATGCATTTAATAACTAGTACATTGTTTAGCACTCCGAACAAGCAAATAAATACATCTATTAATAATATTCATGCATTATCAATTTAAGATAGAACTTATAATTAAAAAATAAAAAATAAAACATAAACTAATATTCTAGATAATTAACGAAAAAAATTCTGGACATAAAAAGAACAAACAAACAACCAATTGGCATATTGATGTTAGTGCTCTGCAGTGTATGTAAAATATATATTTGAATTACATATGTATATTTATTACAAAATAGTATATATAGCAATATTCTTTCAACTCTTAATGGGCAATCTTGTCAATTCATTCCAAAAGAAATTAAAGTGAAGTGCATCTATCACTCAACGGGATTGTTAATATCAACTCTCTTTCTTTATTTTCTTTCTCTCTCATCTTTTTGTTACTTTTTCTTTTTCATTTTGTGTGTACTTTTAGCAAAAAGTATCAAAATGAAGGATGTACTTATATATACCTTTATATGGAAGTAATTATAGTTTATGTAAAATGAGAGGAGAAAAAACAATATTTAATTGCTTTATAATAAGTCGCTAGGTTTGGTTTGCATACTCTATAACCATATGTTAATGAACTTAAATGTGAATATAACTAAATAGAGAGTTTTGAGGTTTATTAATTTTGCTTAAAATTACTAAATCCAAGAATAATTTCGCAAGTTTAAATCCGCGATCACCAAATAATTCAGTGATTTAATGCCTGAAATCGAGCCATGATTTCAAGGCGTTGGTGAACGCAACGAACTTCCTGTGATACTTAAGTTAGACTTAGCATGAAAACTAATTTTTGCAATGCTCATTTATGTCATGAATTGTGTAGCAATTTTGACCATTTTACTGTTAAGCTTAATACTTATCCTGTGTTCTTGTGGTGTAAATTTTAATTATCTAAATAACCCATATTCGATAATATATATAAGGTTCACATATGACACATATATAAGGTTCACATATGACACATGCACTCACAAATTGTGAAATGAAGGTTTTCAGGAAAAGTTCGCATAATTAAGCTCGTTTTTTTTAAAATATAGCATCAACGATTCTAACATATAGTGTAATTTATATGAGCGTAAAACTTATTATTTTGTCATGTGTTTATATATCATCTCACATGTTGATGAGCTATAATTCATACTATGTCTTAGTTGATATTGAAACCAAACCAATAATCTATGTTTGCATCTACTTTTCCTCAAAGATCTTACAAATTTTTGTGAACGCCAGTAATAATTTATTAATTACTTAAGTAGTGCCAATCATTTAATTTAAATAAATTATTTTTAATGATAACTTTAGTTTATACTATATATGATTTTACTTCTATACATTGTTTGATTACTTTTTAATAATCTATAAATCGATTCAAAGCATGGTAATTATTATATTATTATCAAAAGAAAATTCATACGCCAAAATCAAAACAATCATAATAATTCACACGCAACGCTCGTACACCTCCCTAGTTTCGATAAAAATGCTGTGGAGTGTAGTAGTGAGTTTTAGAACATTCATTTGGACTTTAGTCCTAAATAATTATTTTCATTTTTTCACTTTTGTACTATGCTACCTCAAGTTGAAGCATGCAGAAGATGCTTGCCTTCAATCAGAAATAAAACATTCTGTTATTTCCCTGTTTAAGGTCTATGTCTCTTTTAGTACTGTCCAATACCTCTTCTTTTTTGTACTCTATAAGTACTAAACAGATTCCATAACATGTAGGGAATTTTTTTGTCCTATATTATTTGCAATAATATACAATAATTTCTCAACTGATAAATGATCATCAAGATGTTTTCATTTACTTTCACCACAGAAACCATTTTTCATATATACTAGGCTCTTTCTTGCTTCTTGGCCTTCATTTTCTCTCTTCTTCGTCTGTAAACATTTCTACGTCTCTCTATTGTATATATAATCTTTATGAAACACTATATCTTGCTGATCTTGTATATATAATTGTGTAATTCAACAATATGTCAAACTTTAGCACTTATTGTATTATTTTTCTTAATGTTTTATGTATTCATAGAGAAATGGAGCCTCAAGAACAGCCACAGATGCTTCCACCACCTCCCCTGAAAATCCCTCCAAATGTCGTTCCCATCAGAGTAGAACCCGCGAAAAATTCATCCATTTTTGAGGAAAAAATGAAGCCAAAAAGTTCTAAAGGGAAAAAAGTATCAATATTGACTAACCACTTCAAAGTTACAATGTCAAGCGCCATGGGTGACTTCTACCACTACAATGTTAGTCTTTTTATCACATTTTCTCGTTTTTCGCCTTAATTTTGGAGTGAAATGATTGTTTTTGTTTGATAATGCAGATATTATTCTCCCATGAAGATGGTCGTCCGATTGCTCAAAAAAATACTAAGCTGGCTGTGATTGAAAAACTCTATGATACTTATAAAACAGATTTTTCCGCGGAAAAACTTGTTTATGATGGTTTTGGGAGTTTATTCACACTCAGTCCACTCCCACAAAACAACTTAGACTTCTCAGTTGTGCTAAACTCTGTCTCATCAAAAGGGTAACTTAATTAATAGTGCTTATATTAGACACTACGTACCATGAATTTTTTATATTAAATTGATTGAAAAAATTCCTTTTTTCTCTAGTGAAAGTGATCAGAAGAGGCAGAGGCTTAATTTTCGTCCCAAAATATTTAAAGTCGAGATGAGTTTCGTCTCGATAATCTCTATGCAATCCGTTAACGAAAGCTTGAGAGTCCTGGACACCGTTGTGCGCCAACGAGCACTAAAACAGTATGTACAAAATTCTAAATTTAAATACATCTGATCATTATTGTTGCTTAATGTCTCCAAAATAAATAACTAACTTAAAATATAATTGTCTAGGGGTTGCCTCGTTCTTCGCCAATCGTTCTTTGCAAACGAGACGAGTAATTTTATAGACTTAGGAGGTGGCGTATTGGGATGCAGAGGTTTCTTTTCAAGCTTCAAAGCCCTTCAAGGGGGATTGTATTTAAACCATGGTAATATAATACTTTTCGATAGCATGATATCAAGAGTTTCTCAAATATTCTTTTATATTCCGTGACATAGTAAGCAAAATTTCAAATTTACGAAGGAAAAAAATGAGTTTTAACCGCGGTAGAAAATTTAAACTATTTCTGCTTTCATTTTGATACAGATGTATCTATGACAACGATCATACAACCCGGCACCGTTGTAGATTTTCTTATCCGCAACCAAAATGTGAAAACTCCCCTAGAAATTAACTGGAGTAAGGTAAAAAAAAACAAAAAAAGTGTTTCTTTCTAAATAGAAGTACGTAGTTAGAACTTGGATTTTTTTTTTTTCTTGTACATCTAATTTATTTTAATCTCATTGTCGACATTTTTAGGCTATCGGGACGTTGAAAAACTTGAGGTTTAAGGTAAAACACTTGAATCGTGAGTTCAAAATCACTGGACTGAGTGACAGGTCTTGCAAGGAACAGAAGTGAGTCCAAACTTATATTAATTTTTACGCGTAATTTATTATTTATTTTAACGTGACAAATACTTATGCCATTTCACAGATTTTCTGTGAAATTGGGGGACATAACTATTGAGACATCAGTTTATGATTATTTTGTGAGTACCCGAGGCATTGCACTTAATTTTAGCGCAGATTTACCTTGTGTTAATGCTGGGAAACCGGATAATCCGATGTACTTTCCAGTCGAGGTGATATATTTTTTCTGTATAATTTTTGAAGAGGAATAAAGTTATTTTCTTTTTGTTAATATACTATGTTTTTTTTTATGTAGCTTTGTTTTCTGGTTCCTTTACAACGCTACACGAACGAATTAACCGTTTATCAGAGATCCGCGATGATAACAAAAAGCAGCCAGAAACCAGAGGACTTAATTAAGGCCTTGGCTAATGTATGTAAATTAACTTGTTGAACCAAAATCTTAAAATTTCAGAAATGTGTAAAGATTAATCTGAAAAACCAGCTTTTTGATAGGCTGTGAAAAGCAATAATTATGAGGCCGAACCGTTGTTACAATCTTGTGGCGTTTCAATTAACACTTCTTTAGTTCAAGTTGAAGGTCGCGTTCTTTCTCCTCCAACGGTAATCTGAGTTTATCCCTTTGTTTCTTTAAATTTTTTATTTCACTTTATTGGACAGATTCGTGATTATCATTGATGTCACTTGAAGTGATTTTTAAGGTTTTGTTTACTGCTTTTTCGCAGTTGAAAATGGGAAGTGGGGATTATATCGTTCCTAGAAATGCCCGGTGGAACATCAAAGATAAGGTGATGATAGATGTAATATATGGTTTCGTTTATCGGTTTTTTTTTAACATATGTTAAATCTCACACAGAAATTCGTGGAGCCAAAAAGACTCGAACATTGGTCTGTAGTGAACTTCTCTACTCACTCTGATGTACGTAAAATGTGCGTGGAGTTGGCCAAAATTGCGTCGACCAAAGGAATGGTGAGCTGTTTCTTCCCGTTTGATTTTCTAATTTAATTTGAATTTTACGGTTTTATGCTAAATGATATCTCGACTAGTGGATCCAACTATAGTCACTTTGGCCCTAAGCTCCAACTATAAATAGATAATATGTCTCTTCTGGTTATATATACTATAGAAAACATTTTACATAGAAATAATAGTTTAATTTCCTTTATGTTCGTTTTAACGTAGTTTCCATTTATGCTCTTGCTTTTTCAGGTTATAAATCCTCCGTTATGTGTATTAGAAGAAAATCCTAAGCATCGAAAGAAACCGCCTTCTATAAGAGTCGAAATGATTTTTCAACAAATGCAATCAAAATTCCGCCAAAATCCACCTCGCTTTATTCTTTGCTTTCTTTCTGATAAGAAGTCCTCTGACTTATATGGTTTGTTTTATACTTACTCCAAGAAATCGTTTTCGTAATAATAAAACTAACTGACTACTCGATTTATTTGATTAGGTCCGTGGAAAATGAAGACCCTCGTAGAGTTTGGAATTCCCAATCAATGCATTTCAAGTAACAAAACTGATGAGATCTATCTGATGAATGTTCTGATGAAGATCAATGTGAAGGTATTTTCTACTTTCTTCGCCTCTTTTTGCGGTTATAGTACACTTCATTTACGTACTCACTAACCATATATAATGTGCTATTGTCTCTTACAGCTCGGTGGTTTTAATCATTTCGTCCTGTCTGAATCGATCCGGACTGTTCCTTTCGTTAGTAAGATTCCTACAATGATCTTTGGGATTCATGTCTCGCATGCTGCCCCTGGTCGAGTAGACATACCTTCCATTGCTGCGGTACAAAGTCTTTTACTTGATTTTGAGTAGAAAAAGATATGGATAATTATACTTTTGTCCGTCATCTTTATCACTAATTCAAATTTTCAATTATGCCAATTTATCGCTTACTGGAGTCAGTCCCCTAACCTTTCCATCTTTCCAATGATACTTGTCATTTTCGTTATGTTCATGGTTCAAAGTCGTGGTATTTATGATAGTATCAACAAGTATTGTTCCACGTCGGTCCTGGTGTATCAAAGACGCTAAGAAATTCTAAAAATCTAAACATAAGGTTATTGTCGAACTTAAGTTTATAATAGAAAAGAGTTTATTAATAATAATAATATCACAAGCTTTCATTAGATATGAAATAATACTTCCAGCCCTATCAGATATCACAAAGCATGTTTACAGAAAATAAGTCAAATTTCATTATTAAAAACAGCATCCAAGATGAACGATATTATCGCCGATAAAATCATTGTATCAGCGATATCATTGGATAGTATTGCCAATACATATAAACTCGGAGAGTCATAGATAGATATTTGCCCATACTTTGAACCATGTTTTGGTCAACCCTTGGTTAATTGCTAACGGAGTTGTACAAATGTAAAAAAATTTAATTATCGCAAGACAATCATTGTGATCTTAATCCCGTAGTTTTTTTCGTCACTTGGCGGGGTTTTAGGTAGTCGGCTCAAAGGAATGGCCAAGAATTTCGAGTTATAGAGCATCTCTTCGTGCGCTCTCGCCAAAAACCGAAACGATAGATTCACTTTTCAAGCCAGTGTCTCAACAGGAGGATGCAGGCATAATAAGGTATCAATACAATAACCAGCTTCGTACAAAAAAGTTGCAATTTGTTATCGTTTATACGGAGAATTAAAATTATCATGATACCTTTTCATTTAAGGGAGTTGCTCAAGGAGTTTTATGCAAGTTCTGGACAGAAAAAACCAGCTCAAATGATCATATTTAGGTTAGTTTTCATCTTTTTCATCGAATTCCCTTCTGTCGCGTTTCATCTGTAATGTGAAATACGCATTTCATCTTGTTTTTCTCTTTAGGAATGGACTGTGCACATCACAGTTTGATAGTGTTTTAAAAGTAGAAATGGAGCAGATTCTTAAGGTTTGTGTCTGTCTCTTTGTTTCGTCGAATCATTGTTTCGTTGTTTGATATGATCAAATTATCTGACTAGTACTTTGGCCATTTTTGTTCTTTCCTGTTGCGTGCAAATGTGTACTAGGCCTGTAATTTTCTCGAGAAGAATTGGCGTCCCAAATTCACTCTGATTGTCGCCCAGAGACGACATCACACGAAATTCTTTGATGCTAACTTGGGTACTAATATTCTCCCGGGTGAGCTCCTATCCCTTGAGTGATACTCAATCAGAACTGTCGACAGGAGTATAAACAAATACAATCGAGCTGTACAAGCCTGTTTAAGCTCGCTTTACTTTGTATCGAGCTTGATATATTGTGTTTGAGTTTGGTTTGACTATCTAGAATTCGAATGCCAATCAAACTTGAGCAGCTTAATGAATTTCCATATATCTTATCCTTTTTATAATCGAGTCGAGCTCTTTGGATCTTATAGGAAAAAAATATGATTAAGTTTGGTTTATTATGTTTAAAGAACGGAGCTTAGAACTTTTAACAATTGTTCTCGAGCTAACCAGAGAGTAATTTGATTTGTTTTTCAACCTTAACCGTGGGATCGCTTATTCATTCTGAATTTCATATGCAGGAACTATTGTTGACAACAAAGTTTGTGATCTTCAAAGTACAAACTTCTATATGTGCCCTCACACATCAAGGATCGTAAGTAGAATGTTAAATATCGATTTTTTTTCCAAAATTTCATTTATTCAACATAAGATTGTTTTGCAGGTAATTCTTGTATTCCTGTTTTTTTTTTTTTATTATTATTATTATTATAATACAGATATTAATGATTCTTCTGGTTCACTATTTAGGGAACTGCAAGGCCAATCCATTACCATGTTCTGTTAGATGAAATAGGTTTCTCATCTGATGATCTGCAAGAACTTATTCATAGTCTGTCATATGCGTAAGTTCATTAATCTTAGCCATTTCTAGTTTGCGTGAACGTATAACGTATCATTTCACGTGTTCGTGCAGTTTCCAAAGAAGCAACAGCGCCATCTCCGAAGGTAATGCATCTCTCGTTTCTGCATTTTTTAGTTTTTCGGTCAGCATCAAAAACGTTATACCTCTACAAAGAAATTAAAAGGTTAACAATTATAAGGTCGTTGTCTGTATCACTAATTCAGTTACAGTTCCCTTGGCTCGGTCCTCGTCATTTGGTTACTCAATTTTTTATTTTGAGTAAATTTAAGTATACACCCCGTGCGGAAGACTTTAATTACGAAAAACATCCCAAAATTTGACAAAATTACCATAAGTTTCTCAAAAGAATGTTACAATTTCACCCGTCACTGAAAATCGCTCTGTTTTGCTTCTTGCAGTAGCTCCTGTTCGGTATGCTCGATTAGCAGCTATGCAAATGTCACAAGTAATTAAAAGTGGTAAAACGGCGAATACATCGGAAAGTTATGTCCCGGGGTATCAACTACCTAAACTGCACAAAAATGTGTCTTCTTCAATGTTCTTCTGTTGATGTTTGTAAAACTAAAAACCTGTGAAATACTTTGATGTCTTAGGTTCCTTTTACAATAGGTTCACATGGAGACTACTATCTTAACATTTTCATACTAGAAATTAGCAGCATGTTGTTCTGTAGTGTGTTTTTACTGTTTGGTTGTATTTTCCTGTTGAGTTTACACACACTAATATATGCAAGGGTGCATGGTTCGGTCAACCAAGTCGATGAAACAGAAAATGGACGATTATGTTTGCATCAGAACCGAACTGAACTCAAAAGTTCGGTTCAGATTTTCGTTTTTCTTTTTTAGAAAAATTCAGTTTTCAATTCGGTTTCGGCTTTTGACACCACTTACAACAGAATTAAACTGAAAATCGAATTATATATATGATATTTAATTAATAAAAATCTTAAATAAGGGGAAATTGTGTTTACCAGGTAGAATTTGTAATTGTTTTAGTTTTTTTATTCTTGGGTGGAAGTTAACCATAACGAACGGAGTTTAACTCTATTTTCAACTGAACTGAACCGAACCAATCAATTCAGTTCAATTTTTTGTTTTGAACTTTCGGAGAATTGAGATTTCAATTTGGTTTAGTTTAGCCGAAAGCCGAATGTACATCCCCAAATATATGTTTCACTTGTTCCATGGGTACTAATGAATTTACTTTTGCACCAAAACAAGAAATAATACTCACGATTTTATCAGGTAAAAAGAACCCCAAGAAATATAGTGCCATGGGATTGCAACAATTAAGCATATTAACATGATGCATAGATACGGATATGTGAGGCGTCTATTAAAAGAAGAATTAGAACATGGCGTGACGCATGAGTACAGATCAATAGTACATGTTTGGCTTAAAATGAAAAGAATTATGGAAATAAAGTCAAATATAAAAGGATTTACTCTATAGTATGTATATTATAATATTTTTAAGAGTTAACACCGGAGAATAGAATTATTCTGCAATAAGTTCATGTGCTAGTTACTTTTACATAAACTAAAGGCAAAGCAGAATGTATCCTTTTTCATTTACTTCATAAAACAAAAGAATCTTATATCAGCTGTACTAAATTCTACATTATTTAATAGGTAATACGCTTTTTCTTTCATAGTTAACTTGAGGAAATAACAGAACAATTGTGCTGAAATTTCGAAGTTCATTTTCAAGTTTTCTCTATTGTCTTTTTCCTAAAGCGAAAATACTTGGACGATGACGCCACGTCACCACTGACCAGTGACAGAATTACTGTACTAATGTGGCATCACCTAGACAGTTGGATGTAGACTAGACCCTATAGAAATAAGAATTTTCCCGTTTTAAGAGAGTCCTCGTAAACTACAACCCACACCAATGTGGACATAAAAACACTCTAATCAAGATTCCAAGCAAAGATCAAGCAATACTATAGAGAAGTCCAACGACTAATCAAGGGATTAATTAAAGAATTAAAACAAAAGCCCATCAACTCTTTTTTTCATTTTTTTCATTCTTAATCATTCCCAAATACCCATAGAACAACAAGGTTTACATTTACAACAGAACACAGATTGAAGCATGAATCCGTGTGCAGTTTCAATTACCTTGTTATTTTTCTGCTTCACCAAAATACTCACTGCTGCTACTGATAATCCAACCGACGTTTCAATAAATTGCGGCTCAAGTATAACTTATGCAGCACGAAATGACCTGGCCTGGTACGGCGATATACACCAAAAATCTTCTTCTTTACTGCAAATAAAGGGCTCATCAACCACCTCAGCTCTCAACCATATTTCTGCTGATCCAATTCCCTACAAAACAGCAAGAATTTCTCGTACCCAATTCTCGTATGAATTCTTTAAATTAAATCCAGGTCAGAAAATTATCCGTCTCCATCTTAACCCGGCTCCATACAAAGGCTTTAAAAGGTTCAAGGATTTATTCACTGTTGAAGCCGGTCCTTTCACTCTGCTCAGCAACTTTAGTGCTTCTCTTACAGCTGATGCTCTTCGTACGGATTCCTTTACCAAGGAATTCTGTATAAACATACAAGAAAATCGAGAATTCAATATAATTTTCTCTCCTGAAAATAGTCAATCATATTCTTTCATAAATGGGATCGAGATTATCTCAGTGCCCTCCAGTCTGTCTTATTTTAACGGAGGAGACATTAATAGAGAAGCGCTTCAAGTAGTCGGCGAAAAGTCTCTGGTACATATTGATAACACTACTGCACTTGAAATAATCCACCAACAAAATGTTCAACAGGATTCTGATTCTTTGACTAGTGCCATGTTTGGGAAGTGGGAAACGGTTAATAATCGAAAAGCAAACGTTACCTGGAGAGTATCTGTGGATGTGGGATTCAGGTACTTGGTCAGGCTTCATTTCTCCAAGCTAAGATTCAAGATGGCAGAGACTGCTGGCGTGATGTTTAGAGTATACATCAATGAAATGATTGCTAATACTAATAATATTGGCACATTCAGAGAACGCGGTGAAGACAATAGCATCCCCTGGTTCCGAGACTACATAGTGATGATAAAAGGGCACAGAAAAGAGGGTAAACGTGATCTCTTGATTTGCCTGCAAACAAACGATGAATTCAATGATGGATATGGGCCTCTTAAAGGTTTTGAAATAATGAAGTTGAGTAACCTTGAGAATAGCCTCGCCAGTCCAAATCCCCTGGCCTCGACACGAGATTCATTACATGGGACTATCCAAAATTTACTCCGAGATCTTGATCACAGAAATGCAGTTGCAAGTGTTGTAATAACAATACTAGCTGTGGCAAACATTCTTATTCATACGTTAGTACAAATTCGGGAAGCTAGTTGCATGGAAGAGGAAAACAAACCATCGGCCCTCGCTGAGCGGCTTTGTCGCCGGTTTCCATTAGCTGAGCTGCAATTAGCCACTAGAGATTTCAGTGATGCACATCTCATTGGAAGGGGTGGGTTTGGTAAAGTTTACAAAGGGGTAATTGATAACGGGCAAGAGACCGTGGCTATAAAGAGGTTAAAATCAAATTCCAAGCAAGGGGCACGGGAGTTCTTGACAGAGATTGAAACTCTAACTGAACTCCGACATGTTAATCTAGTCTCTCTGATTGGATACTGCAATGATCATGGGGAAATGATTCTTGTATATGAGTATATGGCCAGTGGAACTCTGGCCGATCACCTTTACAAACTTGCAAGGAACAATGATAACATTCCATCTCTCACCTGGAAGCAACGCCTTCATATATGCATTGGAGTTGGCCGAGGGCTGGACTATCTTCACACAGGACACTCAATCATACATCGCGATGTAAAAGCTTCAAATATCCTGCTGGACGAAAATTTCATAGCTAAGTTTTCAGATTTCGGATTGGCCAAACATGAAGACAGAAGCAAGTCACAGAGTCATGTTAGCACGAATGTGAAGGGTACATTAGGGTACTTCGACCCATATTATTTCACCACACGTAAACTAACGACGAAAAGTGACACGTATGCGTTTGGGGTCGTGTTGTTGGAAGTATTGTGTGGAAGACCAGCATTGGATACAAGGGTCGCAGAGGATGAACAGATTCTTACCAAGTGGGCTCGAGATAACATTAGTAAGGGTAATATCGACCAGATTGTAGCTTCAACTTTGAGGGGTGAAATCTCTGAAGACAGCCTAAAGGCATTCGCGGAAGTTGCTGAAAAATGCTTGCATGATGAACCAAAGAAACGGCCGACAATGGCTCAAGTTGTTCTACAACTTGAGTTTGCACTCGAGCAGCAGGAGATCATAAAACCTCCAGTACCAAATGGGATACCAAGTGATGTGGATGATAATATCCATCCATGTAATGATCAAGAAACTAACTTATCAGCTGGCACTGGCGAACCCACAATGCCCTCCACAAACGTGGAAAATCTTGCACCAACTCCAAAAGAACAAACGAAGAACAGAGTAGTTAGTGCTGAGCCATCTGGAAGAAAAGATAAACCATCACGACTTTGGCCATGGGATATATTTTGGAATAGAAATAAACCATCCAACAAAAATGAATTGTTATTAACAGGTATGAATTTAGTATTTGACAATAAAACTGAAAACTAGTCTACTATATCTTATTTCTGTGAAATGTCTAAAATAGTTGAGAATTGCTTTAAGTGCACTCAAACTTGCCTCTGAAACGGGAAGCTCAAGCGGAATTATTACTAGTCACAAATAAACCTGGATATATACTGCCATCATATGTACTTGAATATTTTTCACCACATTGTTTTCTTCTTGGTGAACCTCTATGCTTCTTTCCTGGTTGTACTTCTTGATTAAAGTATACAGATTTTTTTATTTACCATAGTTAAACTTGTCAGAGATTTTCTTTAGCCTATCAGGCAGGCTATCGAGCCGCAGATGAAGCATTAAAGGAAAAAACGACTATTAACATGCAGCCGATTGCCATTCCAGCAAAAGAACAGACTATTAATATGCACCCAATTCTTGTCCCTGCCATTCCAGCAGATGAATTGAAGAAAATTACTGATAATTTTGGGTTAAAGTCTACTATTTTTGACGGGTCATATGGAAGAGTATACAGAGGGGTTTTGAGAAGTGGACAGACTACAGCAGTTAAAAAGCTAGACGCTACCTTCCAGACAGGCCAAGAATTTCTGGAACAGGTTTGGCCATTACACACTGTGTGTATGTTGAAATAGACGCATAGAATGTGTTCTATAAAATCATATGTTCCTTAATATATTGTTTTACAGGTTTCAAAGATATCTAGCCTAAAGCACAAAAATGTGGTTGAGCTACTTGGTTATTGTATGGATCGTGGTTTGCGTGTATTGGCCTATGAGTTTGCTCCAAATGGTTCCTTACATGATGTTCTTCATCGTGAGTTCGTCTTAATCTTTTTGACATAGTTACTTTGGATCTTTATGCTGATTTAATAGATGTTGCTCCAATTTATATCATAAGTTTTGCTTTCATTAAGTTGGGGCTACACTGTCACGTCCATAGGGTGAGCGCCCGCAAGCAAAACTTCGCATTCATCCTTGCTATACGGAAATGGTTAAATCAATTTGCTAAATTATTATATTCAATATATTTCTAAACTATTCAAAATTCCTCCCAAATCCATGCGAGATATCATATATGTCCATCACGAATTTAATCTATTTCATCAAGATTTTAACTTAATATGCAACTTATTATTTTTATTGTTAATATAGGACAAAACGGCATCCATGGCCCAGTCCCGGTTCCGTCATGGGACCAAAGAGTCAAAATTGCTCTCGGGGCTGCAAAAGGATTAGAGTACTTGCATGAGAAGGCACAGCCTCGTGTCGTTCATTCTGACTTCAAGTCCAGCAGTGTTTTACTGTTTGATGATGGTGATGTTGTTAAGATCACTTATGATTCTTTAAATGAAGCCATTGCCATGGCAGATAGTCCTGAAGCTGGTCCTCAAATTTTTGGTTATTATGCCCCAGAGTATGCTCATTTGAGTCTTTCTTAGAAATAAATACAAATATAGTTTTAATGAACTGATTTAATTTGCCATCAGGAAAACTTTGATTTACTTTTGAGCCTGAATTCTTTTTTGGGTGGTAGATACGCAAGGACAGGACAAAGAAGTTCAAAAATTGATGTTTACAGCTACGGAGTGGTACTCCTGGAACTCTTGACCGGCCGTAAACCAGTTGATTACACACAACCGTGGGGACAACGGTGTCTTGTGACATGGGTATGCAATTCTTTTACCGTATAATATACATAATGTTATAACTGATTAATTGGTAAGCTATACCCAGGCAACAGCAAAGCTTCGGGAAGACAAGGCAAAGCAGTGTGTCGATGTCAGACTGAACGGAGAGTACCCTCCAAAGGCAGTTCCAAAGGTGAATTAATTGTTTAATTAGTCTATTTTAAACTGAATTCTTGTTCATTCCACATAAATGACTTGTTTTCAGATGAGACAAATAATGCAAATCGAACCCAAAATTTCAATTCGGTGATTCATCTTGCATTTCACTTCACATAATGCATGGAGTGTTTAAAATCCGTGTCATATGTATATTTAAGGGAATATTTACACACGTGGAATGAATACGGGAATTGGAATACAAGATGAAACATCAATTCGAAATACAGGATCATGACTGCAGATAATGCCCACAACAATTGCAATTCGGATCCTCCGCTCCAATTTGGTGTTTCGTCATGTATTCCATATCATTGACGAGTGTATTAAATATCTCCTAAAATATACTGCTGACATGGATTATGTACACATAGCGTGCATCTGCGTAACAAAACAAAGAATGAAACACAAAATTCAAATAAAGGATCCAAAGCGCAACAATAGTTCGGACTTGGGCACTCATCTAATACATGTCTATTATAACTAGTGTTTTCTATATGTAGCATCATAAATATGAATATTTAAAGCTTACTTAATGATTAGGAGTATTTTTCTTGAAACAGATGGTTGTAATTGCTGCCTTGTGTGTGCAATATGAAGCTGAGTCCCGCCCAAACATGAGCTTTGTCGTAAAAGCTCTCCAATCTCTGTTGAATGCTCGGTCTGGGAATCCTACCTAAAAACCAAAACTCGTGAATTCCTTTTCTCTCTCGTAAAACCACAACGCTCTGGGAAATAAAAGATAAATAAAATAGTCCAAACTATCTTAGAATAGTTTTTGTTTACGGAATATCTAGTCACTCCACATTGTACCCATTTGAGAAACAGGACCTGAAGGAACTGGTTATCAGACGAATGTGATGAAAGTGCCATGTATTGCCAACTGAATTTGTTGGATGTTAGCTCATTTTCTTGTACCTATTCTATTATAATTGCAGGGGGAAAAGAAAGATGAATGCATAGCATAAATGAAAGAGAGAAAAAATGAAATAGTTAATTTCAGGTCATTTTATGGTACATTAGAAAGAAAAATGAGTAAAATATATTTATTAGTTGTGATATGAATACTTTGTTTTATTTAACATTTTTTCAAATCTTTTAAATATAATTATATACGAATATAATATAAAGCATATCTATGTAAACAGCTTCCTATCTGTCCCAAATTATTATAGCTTAAACAACTTCTCTGAGACGTCACAAAAACACAGTTTGATTTTCTTAAAATAATTATTTCCCTAAAAACAACCATCTTAATAAAGGTAACAATTGCAGCATAACTCAAAACCTTCATGAACCAAACAATTCAACGTAGAGAAGCTAAAAAAAATATAGCTTTGGAAATCAAAAACGGAATTTCAATGAATCCTGCAAGAGCTTCTATTTCATAAAAGGGAATTAAAGAAAAGAGATGTTTTTAACGTAAACAAAAAAGAAATTACACACCGAATTAACAAATTGGGGAAAAAAGATACCCACATATAGATTAATTGTCGCCGCCGCTTCGAGTCCGGCGGCCGGCGCCGCATTCGCCACCGTCTCTCTCTCTCTCTCTCTCATTACGAGAGCGAGTGTGGGTGATAGATATATATGTGCCGCTGTAGCCGGTGGATATATTAGATGGCTTTTGAATTGGGTTTGTTTAACCATCTACTTTTATTAAGGTGTTCGTAAAATTTTCAAGCTCGAGCTCAAAATTGAATACAAACTATGGAGCTCAGGCCGTGCGATTCACTCTTTTAAGAGTTGGGAGTTCAAGCTCGTAAGATAGAAACATAGCTCAAATTTTTAATTAAACTTGAGCTTAGCCTTGTGTAAATTATTATTATTACAATATAAAATGTATGAATAATTAGGAAAATCATGAGCTCATAAACGAATTGCTAAAACTCAAGCTCGAACCGAGGATGTGAGTCCGCGGTGTAGTGTGCTGTGCACCCCACCCCAACCTTTTCGTGGTACTAACAAAATTCGAATTACATAACAAAATTAACCATAATAATTTGCGATTAGTTAGAAAATATATCAATAAAAAATTACTCGTGTTTCCATGCATATAATGTGCTTATGAATGAAACTGACAATAAAAATCACATTTTCTTGCAGTAGCTCCTGTTCGTTATGCTCGATTAGCAGCTATGCAGATGTCACAAGTAATTAAAAGTCGGAAAGTTAAGTCCCGGGGTATCAACTACCTAAACTGCACAAAAATGTGTCTTCTTCAATGTTCTTCTGCTGATGTTTGTAAAACTAAAAACCTGTGAAATACTTTGATGTCTTAGGTTCCTTTTACAATAGGTTCACATGGAGACTACTATCTTAACATTTTCATACTAGAAATTAGCAGTATGTTGTTCTGTAGTGTGTTTTTACTGTTTGGTTGTATTTTCCTGTTGAGTTTACACACACTAATATATGCAAGGGTGCATGGTTCGGTCAACCAAGTCGTTGAAACAGAAAATGGACGATTATGTTTGCATCAGAACCGAACTGAACTCAAAAGTTCGGTTCAGATTTTCGTTTTTCTTTTTTAGAAAAATTCAGTTTTCAATTCGGTTTCGGCTTTTGACACCACTTACAACAGAATTAAATTGAAAATCGAATTATATATATGATATTTAATTAATAAAAATCTTAAGTAAGGGGAAATTGTGTTTTCTTAACACGATTTCTCATTTGTTTTAGGTAGAATTTGCTATTGTTTTAGTTATTTTTTCTTGGACGGAAGTTAATCATACTGAACAAAGTTTAATTTTATTTTTAACTAAACCGAAACAATCAATTCGGTTCAATTTTTTGTTTTGAATTTTCGGAGAATTGAGATTTCGGTTCGGTTTAGTTTAGCCGAATGTACACCGCTAAATATATGTTATAATTGTTCCATGGGTGCTAATGAATTTACTTTAACCCAAAACATAAACTAATACTCACTTCATATTTTATCAGGTAAAAAGAACCCCAAGAAATATGGTGTCATTGGGTTGCAACAATTAAGCACATTAACATGATGCATTGATACGGATACATGTACAATATTTATAAAAAATGAAAAGAATTCGACCATGGCGCAGCGTGCGAGTACAGATCAGTGTTATATGTCTGGTTTAAAATGAAAAGAATTATGGAAATAAGGTCAAATATAAAAGGATTTACCATATAATTTGGAAATAAAGTCAAACCTCCCTGTTATAATTATAATGTATTTCAAAAAAAAGACAAAAACTCCCTCTTATTTTTTAAATTAGATAAATCCCTCCCAAAGTAATACACTTCTTATAATGGCCCCCATGTATTAATTAAAATTTAACCCCTAAAAATCTTACAATTAGCCCCGGTAGGTGTTTTTGGTAATTTAAAAAATAAAAGGTGTTTTTTTTAGTAATTACACATTATAAGAGGGGGTATGGTTGTAAATCACCCATATTTTTAATAGTTAATACCAGAGAATAAAATTACACATTATGTGCAAGTTATTTCTGCATAAACAAAAGGAGCAAAGACAATAACCCACCCAAACTTTTCGAATTTTGGCACTTTTTATACAAATTTTTTTCCACTTTTTTATATCAATTTCATGGGTTTTACACTTTCTTATATATTAGCATATTTTGACGGAATATTCCGCCAAAATTTCAACACATGCGCAAGGTGAGATAAAAAAGTGTAAAGATTGAATAAAAAAGTGTAAAAAAGAAGTTTGTTTATTCCGCCGGAATATGCTAATATATAAAAAAAGTGTAAACCCGTAAAGTTGAGATAAAAAATTGTAAAAAAATTTTTTTGTATAAAAAAGTGTCCAAGCTCAAAAAGTTTGGGTGGGTTACTGCTTTACCCCTAAACAAAAGGCAAAGAAGACATTATCCCTTTTCATTTACCTCTCATAAAACAAATAAATCAATATCAGCTGTACACAACTCTCCATTAATTAATAGGTAAATACACCTTTTCTTTCCTACAAGGCCCCAAGTCAACCATAACATTTTCTGGAAATTCAAGAACAAATATGCTGATACTGCAAAGTTCATTTTCAAGTTTTCTATATTGTCTATTTCCTAAAGGGAAAATTCATGGATGATGACGCCACGTCACCGGTGAGAATTACTATGTCACCTAGACCATTGGATGTAGACAAGACCGTACACAATAAGAGTTTTCTCGTTTTAAGGGAGTCCTTGTAAACTACAACCCAGACCAAGGTGGAAATAAAAACACTCTAATCAAGATTCCAAGCAAAGATCAAGCAATACCATAGAGAAGTTCAACGACTAATTAAGGGATTATTTAAAGAATGAAAACGAAAGCCCGTCAACTCTTTTTTCATTTTTTTATTCTTAGAACAAGAAAGTTATTCATTCCCAAATACCCACAGAACAAGAAGGATTACATTTACAACAAAACACAGCTTGAAGCATGAATCTGTGTCCAGTTTCAATTACCTTGTTATTTTTCTGCTTCTTCAAAATACTCCACTGCTGCTACTGATAATCCAACTGACGTTTCTATAAATTGTGGCTCAAGTATACCTTCTGCAGCACGAAATGGCCTGGCCTGGTCCGGAGATATACACCAAAAATCTTCTTCTTTACTACAAATAAAGGGCTCATCAACCACCTCAGCTCTCAACCATATTTCTGCTGATCCAATTCCCTACAAAACAGCAAGAATTTCTCGTACCCAATTCTCGTATGAATTCTTTAAATTAAATCCAGGTCAGAAAATTATCCGTCTCCATCTTAACCCGGCTCCAAATACAGGCTTTAAAAGGTTCAAGGATTTATTCACTGTTGAAGCCGGTCCTTTCACTCTGCTCAGCAACTTTAGTGCTTCTCTTACAGCTGATGCTCTTCGTGTGGATTCCTTTACCAAGGAATTCTGTATAAACATACAAGAAAATCAAGGATTCAATATAATTTTCTCTCCCGAAAATAGTCAATCATATTCTTTCATAAATGGGATCGAGATTATCTCAGTGCCCTCCAGTCTGTCTTACTTTAAGGGAGGAGATGTGAATGGAGTGTTTCAAGTAGTCGGTGAAAAGTCTCGGGTACATATTGATAACACTACTGCACTTGAAATAATCCACCAACAAAATGTTAAACAGGATTCTGATTCTTTGACTAGTGCCATGTTCGGGAAGTGGGAAACGGTTAATCTATATCTATTCTATATTTTCTATTCTAAAAATATGAATGATTTAGATTTACATGATTTACAACTTTTGAATTAGGACCAAAATAGCCCTATACTTCTAATATTATCCTAATCCTCAAATATTAAATAAAATATTAAAATTAAAAAGAAGATACATTAATATTATCATTCTATGATAATTATTAATATTATTAGACCTATGATAGTTAATTAATATTATCCTCAAATAAAAAAATAGATTTATTGTTATTATTATCATCATATGAATGTGCATGAATTTAAAATTAATAGGTAACAAATTAGTTCAATGTATATGTTAAGTGGAGTTTAATAAGGATATTAAGCGTCAAAGGAATATGAATTGTCCAAATTACATATTTTCCTTAGTCTTGATGCAAATATCATCCAATATTTTTCAACATATACCTGCCTATATATATGGCCCTTCTTACTGCCCGTGTAACTGAGGCCCTGGAATTCCAAAAGATTGGGACCCTGTTTCCTTTGATGCTATTGTCCAGGTTGAACGGACAAAATTCCACTGTGGTTCCTGGAAAATTAATGGTGATGTTTCTGTCAGCAGCACTCGATGCAACCATATAGTATTGTTGTCATCGGCCAGCTCATCGGCGACAATTCACAGTAGGCGAGTGACGGGGTTCAATGGCACCATTGGCTCATCTAACGTTCTTCGAGCAGAGTTGCATGCTCCTCTACGGTTTTGAGACGACCTGCAATGCTAATTCGCCTCAACTCACCCTTGGGGCTGGTTTCCACGATGTTGTGATATGCATCAACGAGGCCTCTTTTGCACACCGCCAGTTCGACACCATCTCTCATATTCACGATCTTTTTGATCAATCACGACATATTAACGTCTCTCATGATTCATGTGTGGGGGAAGCAAAAGTCACTGACTTGATGGCTACGAGGGGCTCGAGCTCACTTCGAGGATTATTGATACCCCAACCGAGGTTTACCTCTCAAAGAAGATAGGCTCAACCCTACATTGCCTTGGCTTTTGACTATAAACCCAAATTTGCTTGGTATTTGGGTTAATTCCTTTTAGGGTACCCTTCTTCATCCAGAAATTAAAACAAATAACTAATTACACTTATCTTCTTATAAATTTGAAATCTACTTCGACATGCTCAGTCAAGTTGTGCATCTCATGTTTATCTTTGATTTTCTATTCTCTTCGTTTCTATTAGTGGATTAAAATATTGGTACATGATTTATCAGGTATATATATGTAAGCATGCCTTTAGTTATTCTTGTAACTTTATATGTTGTGGACATCTAAGTCTTTTATCCCAACGAGGCCTATGATAAAATTAGTTTTCTTAGCTAATTATAGTTCGTTTCTGATGTATGTTCTATTTACAGGTTTTTATTCTAAGTTACTTAGTATACTCATTCCATTATATTTTGGTTCCCTCGGATTTCGAGTTACGTTTTAATCTACAAATTCCGCGGCATTTGTATGTAACGCATTTGTATATTACAAAGGTAGTTATCTCTTTTCCCGAAACCAAAACAATATAGTACGTGTTTCTTTTTCGTATGAAATACTATCTTATTTGGTGGCTCTACTAAATGTGTCGTATACATTTTCAAATTTACATGACACTTTATTCCTTGGAGCATTTTGATCAAAATTCATGTTGCATTATCAATATGTAAGAAAATTGTGTGAACATGACACGGCTAAAAGAACATGACTATATATGCGTGTGAAATATTATGATTGTGTAGGACTATATATGCGTGTGAAATATTATGTCGGAAAATCTTATCCGACATTTTCTTTAAAGATTTAGACTAATATACAGTACTTAGATGGAAATATGTAACCAAACGTCTTTCTCTGCTTTTTCCTTTTAAAGCTCATTGGTCACTCTTTAAAATCTATACGCGGACTTTTCTTTAGTGTGTGCAGTTTGAATTAGTTAGCACAGGAAAAAGAATAAGACATGCATGAAATATGTATGTTATATTGCCTATGGATATGTATTAATAAATTTTCTTTTTTACAAATTATGTATTAATGTTTTTGTGAAGTGTCCTATTCCATTATTTAAAACAATTTGAATTATAAAGATTGCACGCGTGTTCATTTTCTTATTTATGGATCTAAGTTTCACCACAACAATGACTTTGTGGGTTGACTCTAGCCTTGCATCATCATCATCATCATTATCATCATCATTATTATTATTTTGATTCAATTTATTAATTTTTTTTGATGCAATTTATTATTATTTTTAATATTATTATAATTATTATTGTTGTTATTGTTATTGTTAGTAGCAGTAGTATTACTACTACTACTACTACTATTATTATTATTATTATTATTATTATTATTATTATTATTATTATTATTATTATTATTATTATTATCATCATCATCATCATCATCATCATCAAATGAATGTGCATTGCATTGAAATTAATAGTTCACAAGTTTATCTGATGTATATGTTAGGTGAAGTAGAAATTTATATATACTAAATTAAATTATTTTTGTGAATGTGAATGGTTCAATTTCAAGAACTTATGTATAAATTTTATAATCCATGATACTATTGTCAATCCAAAAAGCTCATCCCACTAATATTTAGGGCTAATAATTTTATGGACTTAATGTCCTAGCCTTCTTAATGAAAAGTTAATCAATTGTACTTTTGTGTGAGAAATTTTTTATTTGAAACACATTTGTATTGATAACTAATTTTAATTATGATTTTTATTTTAAATTTTCAGATTTTCTAATCATTTTAAAAATAAAAAAGGGTATTTTTAGATAATTACCGTGTTAGAGTCAATAATAAATTACAAAAAATATTTAAAATATTTAATATTATAAAATAAAATTCATCTTTATACAATTTATCAATTTGAAATATTCAAAATGAAAAGTCTTTAAGAATAATAATCAATTGATAAATAATTAACTTAAGATATTAAAGGTAGTATAGTCAAACAATTTGTGTATATTAATCTTTAGGTTTTTTTGAATGAAAAGATTGTAGATTGAATTTTTGAGAATGAAAAATATGTTTATGCGCTTTTAAGATATAGAATTTTAGGAGGGGGGTAGGGGGTGGTTAGTGTTTTTTCCTATAATATAAAAATATTATACAAAATATGGTTAGTTCAAATATATGTTGTTTTTCTTTTTATGTAAGTAAAACAAATACAAAAATTTGTATATAAGTAAAAACAATTAAAACAACCCTTAAAATATTAAATAATAATGTATGCTACTATATAATTATTTGTAAGTCGTACAAAAGATATATTATTATATGAATTAGTATATTATATAGGGTAAAACGCAGATTCCCCGTTCCCCAAAGTATTACATGTTTAGCACTTTGCTTCATGTTCTAAAAAATTTTACACTCGACACTCCAATTTTTTATTTTTATTGCAAAACATTCCCTGATTTTATTTCCAAGGGAATATTGCAGAATACCTATTTGATTCCATTTCTACGGAATATTCCATGAATCAAGAGGTATTTTTGAAATATTTTACCCAAAACGGAATTGCGGGTATTGTGCAAAAACTCAAATATTGAGGAGTCGAGAGAAATTTTTTATGGGTTAATTGCAAAAAAAAATTCTGTGTTATTACAAAAATGCTAAACCCCCTGCTAACGAAATCGCCTAACCCCTCCCCCCTCCCCCGGTGAAATGTTGAAACTTTGCATACGCTCCCAAATCGTTAAATTAGCCTTCACTCCATTAATTTTTTCCAAAATGTCAGTTATACCCTTAACTTATTATTTTTTTGACCATTGGATCTGACACTTAATTTATTAGCCATAGATCATTGAGAAAGCATACTACCATTGGATCTAAGTCCATATCATCAAGGGCTCATATTTTTTTAGTTAAAAAAAAGAAGAAAAAAACCCAAAAAAATAAAATAAAATCTGAATTGTGATGATAAAATCTGCTGCAATCCAAAATGAAAAATGAATTTGAGAGTCCCAAATTTCATAACCAAAAATGAGTTTGAGATTTCATCACGACACCAGATTTCAATACCAAATTTGGGTCTCTCAACCAGATCCATCACAATTCAAATTACCGCCACCGCCAATTTGAAAGCATACAAAATCTAAAATTGAAATCTGAGATTTGGGAATGAAATCTGAAAATTTGACAACCAAAGTTTCACATTTTGAAGATGAAATCTGAAAAAAAAAAAAAACTTTGGTGGTGGAATTTGTCATCTGTGCGATTGTGATGGTGGTTTTGTTGGGTGGTTTTGACAGATGGAACAGATCCGATGGCCTCCTAAACAAGCTCTGGTGGCGACGATGGTGGTGGCTTGTGCGAAGCGAAGAGTGGTGGTGGTTGTGCGACTGTGCGAAGTGGTGGATTGGTAGTGGTTTTGAACACTGGTGAAGACAATGGTGACTGTACGGATGGTGGTGTCGCGCGGTATTGCTGCTGGCGGCGCCAGTGGTAGGTAGGCTTTGCCGGTTGTTTATGGGTGGTTGGCGGTGGTTATGGTGGAAAACTAAGATGAAGAAGAAGAAAAAAAAAGGGAAAATAAATGGGTTAGGGTCAAGTTTTGGGTCTGACCCAAACCCAAATACAAACCCTCAAACTTAATTAAATTTAGTTAAAAGCCTTTTTTTAATAAAAAAATTTTAAAATTTGTAGTCTAATTTGAGGGGTATAACAGTCTTTTAACATGGAATAAACAATTTAGGATTAGTTCATATAAAAAAATTGAAATATACAAAGTCATCATGTATCGTACATATGTGTATACTTTACCAATATTGAGATTGGAATAAGCAATTTAGGATTAGTTAGTTATATATAGATTCTGCAAATTAAACTTTGCCAACAAACAAGGGAAGGACATCGAAATTCATTAATAATTAAATTTATAATCATGCAAACATATAACTATAGTGTATTCTCATGGCATAGTAATTGACCAATTTTTTTCTTTTTTGAGAGAAATGGATATTTATTATTCAATCAAATCCGAATTGCAAAAGGAATTACAAAATCTGGAAGGAGATTGAGACCCTTCAAGTCTCGACTTGACTTAGCCAACAAATTTCAATTTGCAAGTTTAGTTGGCCAACAAGTTTCTATCATAGCATTTCAATTTGGTTTAGATGAAAATTGCAAAACAGGTCCCCTGATACTCTTGTAACCTTGTTGTCCTTATAGTTCCATCTCCCATTGATCTACAAGGTGTCTAGAATTTGCAAAGTATAAATAATTTGGCTATTCATACCTGCTGCCTTTGTACGCTCTTAAATTGCAGTTCCCATTCTCTATTGCAAAATTTGGTATTTCATCATGTTACCCAATTTTCAATCAAATCCAAAGTGCAAAAGAAATTACAAAGTCTAGGATGAGGATCTCCAAATCCTCAAACATATTCCTAGCAAGACAATCAACTGCTCCATTACCCGATCGCTTAAACGAAGAGAATGATAAGCTAGAGAAAAAAAGGAAAAGAACGTTTGGCATCCAAGATAATAACACGATAGGTGATAGATCGTGACCCAGTGGATGCATAAGTTGATTGATAGTCGGACAATCCCTTTCGATGATAACAAATTTCCGGCCAAGTCATCGGGCCAACTCCACTGCCGTCTTAATTGTAAATGCCTCAACCAAAATCATAATAACCAGAAATTAAACTTCTTAGGCAGCAGTCTCTTTCTTAAGCTTCGCAAGCTCCTGTCGGACGACACCAGCCCTCTTCATCTGTGCAATGAAAGCTGGTTGTTTTCCCATTTTCCATTGACATAGGAAGCCTCCGTTGCAAATGTGAGTTTATTTTTGGAACTCTTTTGATGTCAATCATGCCATGTCAGGGGCATCAACAAGAGCCATGGAAAATTAAGCCTTCAAGATATGGATCTATATAAACTACTAAATTCCAATTAACATACATTGAACTAAGTTCAATTGTTCAATTTTTAAACACTGCATCTAAATTATGTGAGTTGAAATGCTAGGGTGACATTATTCTAACATACATTCTTAATTTAATTTTATCAGTTAATATTTGAATTTTAGGTTAATCTTTTTAATAATATAGATACTTAGATTTTATATCAATCTTACTATTACAGGACAATTAACTTGATACACATTATCAAATTATACAAACTTAAGATCAAGTAACTAATAATATATGATCTATATCTAATGTAATTCGACAAAATCACATAATTCGGTCAAATTACCTATAATTATTAATTCTTAACTTATAATATTTTGCGTCAAAGCTTTTGCAGTTTAATTATTTGTGATATGTGATACAAAGACAGAGCGGGAAAAAAGAAACAATTAGTTTTTCAATTATTTTTTCAATTGCTTTATCCATGTAACAAGTACTTGCACTTCTATGTCTAACACAATTGTAGAAATATTGATCTTCATTCAAATTATGCAAACAAACTATGTTGGATACCAATAGGTAGGGTATTTAATTATATTATAGTTAATTTTAATGTTCAAATAGTAAATCATCGACTCCTTGTAAGCTTTACCTTTTCTCTCTTACCCTACTCTTTTTTCCTTCACCTTTTACTTTAATATTCAGTGGAATTATGGTTCTGTCAATTGGATTATGGGATACTATTTTAGAATTATGGAGGTTACTTTTTTCTTTATTATGTATTTTTCTTATATCTACACGAGGTATTTGGTCCTTCTAATTTGTGAACAAATTTTTCTATTCGTCTATAGTTCTACAAAAATCATAATCAATTAAATTGTTTAGTCCATTTATGCTCAATTAATAAATATTGGTTTTTGTACAAGTTAATATGAAATTACTAAACATCATATATATTAGTTCTACAAGTGAGTGATAATGTTACTGTTGTTATTTCAAAAGGTAAAATAAAAAATAAAAAAAATGACATTGTCGGTGACATCTATTACTTGATCTCCCAAGGCGAACATTTAAAAGTTCACATCTTCAAATTCATTCATGTATGAAAAAATAATTAAATAGCAACACAAAATTTGATTTTTTTGGCTCCTAAAATTTGTAGGAAAAATATTTATGAAATTCAAGTGGAATAAATGTCAAAGTTATTAATTACTTGTTCTTTCATTTATTTATTTATTTAGAGCTCTAAAAGAATGAATGATTTAGGGTGATTTACATGATTTACAACTTTTGAATTAGGACCAAAATAGCCCTATTCTAATATTATCCTAATCCTCAAATATTAAATAAAATATTAAAATTAAAAAGAAGATACATTAATATTATCATTATCATGCACGAAAGAAGATACATTAATATTATCATGCATGCACTTGTAATTAATAATTCTTTGACAATCTTAATGGCCAGTTGACAAGCATTCCAATGGACACTAGGTCACCTCTGCCAAATCAATTTTTAACTTGTGATTTAGGGTGATTTACATGATTTACATGATCCTAATCCTCAAATATTAAATAAAATATTAAAATAAAAAAGAAGATACATTAATATTATCATGCATGTACTTGTAATTAATATTTCTTTGACAATCTTAATGGCCGGATGACAAGTATTCGAATGGATACTAGGTCACCTCTGCCAAATCCATTTTTAACTAATTCTTGTGATTTTGTCTTCCTGCAGAATTCATTAATCTTCTTGAAGAAATTATTTAATTGCTGCAATTACCATCAACTGGGTCTTCTGTAATTTCATATTAAGTCTCTAAAATCTAATTCTCCGGCTTTATCTAATGTCAATTCCGATTTTGAATGTATGTATAGTGCTCTATTTTGATTCCATTCTATGAGCTCTGTTTTTTTCTTTTTGATTTATATGTTAAAACTCTAAAGTAAGCTTCTGGAAGATCAATTTTACTTGTCAGGTCCGGTGCAAACAAGATTGCTTTGACCCAATTTGGTTAAGGGATACCTGTGATTTAGACCAAATAATATATATAATTTGTCCATAATTTTTCAGTTGGTAAGGTTAATGATAGCCTATTAACAATATTGACATAATCAGTTTTAGTATCAAGACTTCTATATCACATTAGGAAAATATTATTACAAAATTATTTGTTCAAACTATACTGGCCATCTTATTGTACATAATTTGGTGACAATTCTTTCTACTCAAATTAAGTTAGAAATAATCTAACATAGTTTTCTACAAAATAAACTTTATATACTCATTTCCATATGTATGTTGTCAATATTTTTTTTTTTTTTTTAAGAAATCAATCCCTAGATATATAACATTCTAATCCAAGAAACTCAAGCCAATTCTTCGTTAAAATGAGTACATGACTAAAGCAAAATTCTACCAAAGATTTTTTAAAATGCTACCAAATTATTTGGACAACACTCCCAAATATCTATTAATGAGATTTACAGAAGTACTAAGTCTCAATCCGTAAAAAAAAAATCATGGAGTGAATTGAAATTACATATGAATGCTTGTTATTATTTACTATAATGAAGGTAACATTCGTAACAAATAAATATCAATAGTTACAACTTATTTACCTGCGTCTCGGAAAAATAAGAATACTTTCAATTACCAACAAACCACAACATTACATGAACCTTCTATTAGAAGTTCAAAAGGAACATGAAAGGTTATAATTTAATTCATAAGAATTTTTCAGCACATCAATTCGAACGAATAAACATATAAAATATTTCATTTCGATTATACTATTACGTAAATTAAATCTAAGTTGCACGTGTTCTTTACTAGTCTATTCTAAAAGTGTGAATGATTTAGAGTGATTTACATGATTTACAACTTTTGAATTAGGACCAAAATAACCCTATTCTAATATTATCATAATCATCAAATATTAAATAAAATATGAAAATCAAAAAGAAGATACATTATGCATGCACTTCTAATTAATATTTTTTTACAATCTAATTAATAATTTTTGACCATCTTAATGGCCGGAATGATTTACATTTCTTATGGAATGATTTACATTTCTTAACTTTTTTGTTAAGACTAAAATAACCCTATAGTAATAAATTAATATTATCCTCAAATTACTAAAAAAAATCTTATTATTTTTATTAATTGAATGTTCATGGACTTGAAATTAATAGACAACAAGCTTGTTCAATGTACACTAATATGAATGGTTCACAAGAATATGAATGGGTCAATTAATTAATTAAAGGGAATATAATGTTTCTTGATACATTTTGTATCTTAGGTTGCACAGGGAGCCAGGCTGCGTGGAGCCAAGAAGATCATTGGTGTTGATGTAAATCCAGAGAAATTCAAAATTGGTAATTACAATTCTTGTGGTACTTTTTATAATTTTCTTCGATTTTCATGATTTGAAATTTGATGTTCGTTTAAATTTTTTTATTAATTTTCTCCAAACAGGAAAAACTTTCGGCATCACTGATTTTGTCAACTCAAGAAACTGCCAGGACAAGTCTATCAACGATTTACAATTTCTTATTTTAGTCAATTTCACATATCTATAACAATACAATGTTCATTTACGTTCTTGTTTTTGATTAGTCCCGTGTTTTCACATCAAACGAACGATAAATGAGATGACTGATGGAGGTGCAGATTATTGATTCGAATGTGTTGGCTTGACAAACTTTATGCATGAAGCTTTTTCTTGCTGTCGAAAGGTTTTTAGACTCGAACTCTTTCTAATTCCCTATAAAAAAAATTAAGGAGTAAAATTCATATCTGACTGTACATTTCCACCAGGGTTGGGGAAAGACTGTTGTTTTGGGAGTCGAAAATATCATTTTGTGGTTCCTATAGTATCATTTTGCTTGCTGCAAATTCCATTCAATAATCTTCATCTTCAACAGATAAAAAAATTGCTGCAAATACTATAAAATAGGTTTTGCATAATTTCATATTGGTCTGTAATTCTCTGTCTTCATCTACCTTTCTGTTTTGGCTTTTAGCACTCTAATTACTATCGTTGCTTTTAATTAGTTGAAATACCATATTTTCTGTTAGTGCTTATATTTTGCTTTTTTATCTTTTTTGTGTGTATGTGTGTTTAAGATCTGGCTACAAAAAAAAAGGAAATGAATTCCGAAAAACACAAAAAGAACTCGAGTGTAAGTAACAAATGACTTCATTGCTGAGTGCTATATCTTGAAACTTAAAGCCACAAGATGATCATGTATCCAACAAAATCCCAGAAATTTTAAGTTGAATGGGGGCTACTTTCAATCTTCTCTTGGTAATCAAGGCAGAAGGAAATGTATTTTGATGTATAGTAGAGTTTGCTAGCACATCATATGATCATGCTGCGGCCTGCGGTGACAACGACTAATCAAAGGCCAAAAAGGAATATCAACCTGCCAATTAGATACACAATTTAAGAAAATTTAGTTTGTCTTTCTATATTCCACCTATTTTATTTATTTCAACTTGTTGCTGAAGTTAGCTTTTGGCTTCCTCTTTTGGGGCCTTTATTAGGAGTTTGAATGTGACTTTTGGGGGAAGAAAATCTGGAAATTAGAAAGAAAAATTTCTTCTGTTTTCTTGCTTGCAATTGTGCACAAGATTAATAGAGCCTGTTTGTTGAGTTTAAGATTAGTTGTCTTACATTCTTGCAATCGATTTCGTTGTCACTTCTGTAGAATTAACGAACTTAATTTCTCTTGCTATCAGACCACCATCATCATAGTTGGTCTAGAGAAATGTATCAGAGTTTCAATGAGAATACAATTACGAGGTTGCCTTGAGTAGAAAATTTGGGGTGTATACAAGTACCTGAATATAAACATTAAAGCTAAGTCAAGTTATGTGTGACTTGACTCATTCATATTCTTGAGACCATTCATATGAATATACATTGAATAAACTTGTTTACTATTAATTTCAAATTCATGCACATTCATTTAATAACATTTAAAAATAATATAGAGTTATTTTAATCTTAACAAAAAAGTTAAAAAAAATGTAAATCATCTCATATGATTCATACTTTAGAATAGCAGAATAGAAAAGATCATTATAATATCAAGATCTCGGTAAAATAGGACCAACACTACCATCACGCAAAAGAAACCCGAGAGACAACAATTCTTCTTCTTCCTTTTTTCTTTTCTTCAAAATTAACTGAAATCTTATTGCGCTCCCTTACATGAACAACGTAGTCTCCTATCACCTCTTTGCAGTTCAAAAAACTAATAAACTAACGAAAGCATGAATTTCTTAGTCATGGTGACTACACCACATGAATAGTTATGATTATTCCTGGAACTTTGTTATGAGATCATCTTCCGTTTCATGTGTGAGATCAATTGTAGTACCACACTAAAGAGAATCAACTCTTGAGAGCTTCTTTCGATTCTTAAGCAGTCCCGGGCCCTCAAATCCCAATATTCCAATATAATCGCTCAATTTTCTAATGACATATCTGTATGCATAAGCATTTGATGAACATCATATTTTTTCAGGCCCATTGTTGATAAGCATATCTTGCATAAATAGGACATAACTGTATAGAGACTTCTCTTTTTAAGTTTAAGCATTGAATTTCTCATTCCTATAATGTTGAGTGCTGAATTTCTCCTTTATGGAAAAAACTCTTAAATCTTGGCCTTGCAGTGTTTATACTGTTATTACATATTAAAATTTATCTACTTTATGGCGATATTTGGGATTTTCTAATTTAATATAATTGAGAAAAAAAGTCAGTATGAATTCTCATTCGTCCGTGAATTAATTTGTAGTTTTTGAAAAGAAATGAACAAATGCTTAAGTCATCTCAAGAGATTGTGTTTAATAGCATATGTAGATATATACTTACTCTTTTAAATTAAATTTGACAGGATTAGGGCAATGACTTTGATACTAAATTAAATTATTCTTTTGAATATGATTGGTTAAATTTGAAGATCTTATTTATAGTCGTTGCTCAATGATTTTCAAATTCTATTTCCAATCACGGTTTTAACTTTAAAATCTTTTGTAGTTCATGATTCTGTCTACATGTATCTAAGATATCTACCCCACAGATCGGCATGGCTGATGTTCTTGCATTAACAACATTAAATAATTTTCTAATGCTGAAACCAAACTTCATTCCAAAATACTAAAGAAATAATACGAAACAATTATTCTTGATTGAGTTTAGAAGTTTTATATAATTATATACCTTTGTTTTTGTGTTAGATTAATTGTTGATTTGATTTGATTAGATTTGTCTTATCATAAGAAGTTAGCATTATACAATTAGTCATTGTTCAATCGTGATGAGATTGAACCTTGCTTGCGACCTGTTTTTCTCTTAATTTCTACAATTAGCATTTTAGGTTATATGAGATCTTGGTATGAGTTTTAGATCTTGGTATGTGTTTTAGATCTCCTGAATTAGTATTGATTTACTAACTTTGAACAAAGATGTATTTTTAGCATTTGAAGTGTAGTTTCATTCCTTGAAAAAAAAACATATAGAATCAATACATAAATTCTTAATGCGGGTTTATGAAAAATTAGAATGTTAACTTTCATGGTTAAAGAGGTTGCGATGGGGGAGAAGAAAAAGAGAGATCTGAGAAGTATTAGTGATAGAATTGTTACATAAACATATCTGATTTACCACAAATTCATAAAAACCAGAAACCTAAAATAGTTAAAGAAAATATGAAAGTTTTTGGAAGCACACCACTAAATATGAGAATTGTTGATAGATATAGTTTACAAGCCAAAAGTATTGTGATGGTGGTAAGGGGCTAGCAGTGCGTTGACAGGTGGCGCTGTTTAAGTTTTGAGCGGGAGCGACCCAAAATTTGTCTTTACTTTGCAGAAAAGAGGGGCGCATCAAAGGTTGTAATATGTTTAAAGATAAGGAGGAATTAACTAATTCAATTAGGAGGCTATTACTTTTTAACCTATACTTTTGAATATATATTAAAAGATTTTAATACAAAGTTTAAAGTACATTACATTATTTTACTATTATAAAGATACAAACAACTTTACATTTTTTATTATTTTTAATATTGTGAAATTAAGATAACCTTATTATCTAAATCCAGAAAATATGCCAAAATTGATTTTATATTTCTTACACACTTATACTACAATAAATTTTAAATACATTTTATCACAAAATATTTAAGTTAACAATAACCAACATTTTTTGGTAGATATCCTTCTATATCCCTTCTAGATAAGTAAAAATCGTATCCCAAGTTAAACTAAATCTTCTAATTCATTTGAACTACTTCTCAGGTCCAATAATTGTCATTAAACTGGAATCCACAAGTTCAGTTTAATAAAAGAGAATATATAAAATAAAAATTGATTATTGTGTCGTCTAAAATTTCATATAATCAAAAGAGTAAATTCATTCCCACCCCCCCCCCCCCCCCCCCCCCCCCCCCCCCAAAAAAAACAAAATTCTTCAAACACACCTATCATTTGCAAAAAGAAACCTTCAAGCATCCCCTATAAAAATTGGTAGACCATAATGCCCTTAATTTAAAATGATATATAAGTTCAATTTGGATCAATCTATCACAATCTATATGGTACTTTGCCCTTTCTATAATTAAATTTTAATTTATTTTACCCTTGAATTTTATTTTGCGGGAATATTATTAAATAATACTTGAATTAACTCTATGTTGACAAATAAAAACCATGATTGCAATAATATAGAAAAAATATGCAATAAATTTTAAATTACTTTATGTGAATTTATATGACTATCGGTTATTAGTTTTTTGGAAAAAAATTCATATATTAACTCTTTTATTTTTCTTGGATAACGTAGTTGTATTAATAAATATTCAAAAAATTGTTATTTTGTGCTTTCCCATTTTTGCACTGCCATAAAGATAAATAACTAGATATTTATCTATTTAATGTGTATTAAACTATGTATGCACGTCTTAAAATTATTATTTATACTATTAAAAGAAAGAATAGGAAGAGAAGCAATAAACATTAATGAACATAAAAAAAAGTTGTGCTCATACATTAGTATATCACGTTATATATATAAGAAAAAAATGATAAAAATAGGTAGGTTTATCACTTTATTTTAATAGGTAATATAATACTTAAAAGATAAATGATTAATTTTATTAAAAAATATTATCCTAACAATGAATAACATGAATTATCAGCAGAAATTTGATATATACAAGAAAATATTCTATTAATAATGACCATAAAAATTTATGTCAGACTATTTTAAGTATAGTTTACATTATTTATAACATCAAAATTATATTTTATTGTTGATTTCATTCATGGTATGTTTATTTAATAAATTTAACATTAAATCAATTCTGGGATCAAACTATATAGAAGATTAATTGTGGAGGGGCAAAAGGGGTGTTTGAAGGATTTTTTTAGCAAATGAGGGGATGTTTGGATGTTTTTGTTGTACATGAGGTAATTGGTGTCTTTCTTATAGTACAGAGGGGTGAGGAAAATTTACGCTAATAAAATATTTTAGATTTTCTTACGTTTCACATTAATAAAAACATAATAATTAAATTGTACATAAATTGTGTTGGCATCCCATGTGTTGTTAAGAACTAATAGATGTATTATTTGTATTTTAGCATCTCACTTAAAGGCTATATGTATTTTATAGTTAACTTATAATTATTTTACTTCAAAAAATTTATTTATATAAAATAACTTTTAATGACCTTCAAATAAAAGTTTAATATTAGACGGTGGAGCAAATATTATGTTAAAAATGTTTAAGAGCATAAAAAGATAATGTCCATTTAATTTTTTTTAAAAGGAACTTATATAGAAATAAAAGACGAAAACTTAGTCATGAATGGTTTTTCAAATCTTGCATTACACTTTTGTCAAATGTTTTGAAAAAAAGCTTGTAAAATAACTACATTTTTCATTTTATAAATTAGCTGATTTTCACTTTGCAACAATGATTTATAAAAATAGTTATGCATAAAAAATCTTTTGTATTCAATTCCAACTCACATAATGTCGATCTGTTTTGGTGTGAATAAAATAAGATGATCACTTCAATTATTTAATTATTCGAAAACGTGGTTAATACGTTTACAAAAAGGAAAAAATAGTTTTTTGATTCTGTAACTATAGAGTGTTGCATGTGATTCATTAGAATTTATTTAAATAATAGGCACATTTAAATAATATGAAAATTAATATATTCAAAGAATATGAATAAAAGACGTTGCATCCTTACTAAAGTTTCTAAATCGAAATGTTTCATATGAATAAAGTATAAAATATCTTCAAAGGAAATTTGAGTGTTCAAACCAATTATTGTAATGTGGTAAAAAAAAATTTGTATGATTAAAAGTTTTGATATTGAACATACATTAAATATGAAAACCAAAAAATTTAAAATCTAGATGGCAGGCCATTAAAAAATAAAACGCTCTACAATTGAAAATTTTGCAATGGTAAATAATATGAAATATAAGTAAGTAAGGCAAAATTATATGAAGGTATAATTAGTCATTTTCTTATTTGATCTTAAAATTTAAAAATTGAAAAGTTCTGACCAAGTTAATGGTCGGAACTTTGCAGATTTAGTCCTTTTTGGGAATTTTTTCGAAGTTAGGTTTTATTTAAGTATTTGACTTCATTTTCGCGGGCAAAAACAACATCTGATCACGTATGAGCTGCACGTGCGAAGTTTCGACCATTAATTTGACCAAACTTTTTAAAATTTTCAATTTAACGGTAGTAAGACTAAATGTGTGATTTTTTTTTTTGGGTAAATAGTACTAAATGAGTGACACGGGACCAAAAAGATGAAATAAAGGACTAAAATTAAATTGAGGGGTGTCATTTTTAGGACTAAAAGTTTAATTATGGAAGTTATAGGACGAAAAGTGCCAACACCCTATAGTTACTGGACCAAAAAAGTAATTTTCCCTTATAAAAGCATTGACATTTTTGGTATGACATGAATATATAGAAAAGTTAAGGAGCACAAGAAAAAAAGTAACATAAACACACCAACACTTGCGGTACAGAGAAGTAGTTACCAAAACTTGAATGAGGGGGAGAAAAAAAATATAATCAACATGTTAATGAATTGCGAAAGGAGAGAAAGATGCATGCATCCTCCTCAAATACAGGCTTAAATAATCAAAACTATCAACATTCACTATTTTCTTGAATTTGAATTCTTAGAGCTCAAATGATTTCACATAAATCCAAAGCTTAGTCATTTAAAGTTCTTTTATAGTGATTATGATATATGTAACCAATCTTCTTACTCTACTAAATTACAGTATTTACACATTTCAGTCTTTCAAGTTCAAGAATGTAGAGCATGTGACGCCTGAGAGTTGAAAAGGGTTTTGAATTGCAATCATTATGGTGCTGTAAAATTTAATATGAGCCTCATGGTTTTTGTTGATATAATGGAAGAATTAAAGTTGCATGCACCTATTGAAGTTTTTGTTGCATTGTACGAGCTACTTGCATCCCAAACAGAACAAGCGGTCAATTTATGAAAACTATTAGTGTTTTCAATTCCATATTTTCTTTTACATCATTTTGGTGTGAAATTAGATAAAGACCATGAATCTGAACAACGTGGACCGAGTTTACATTATTCGAGCACAGTTAATGTGTTATGACAACCTATCGAGTTTACTTCCAAGAGAAGATGATCCATGTTCTTTACAATTGTATTTTGTTGATACTTACAATGACGTTGAGAATAGAATGAAGATACTACAAGCTTCGAGTTTATTTAATGTGAAAAAGCTCATAAAAATTTTAGCTGCAAATCAATATGCAAAAATCTTCTGAAGATTTCGATAGTTATATTTCAAATACTTCAGGAGAAGGATTCCACAAAAGTGACAAATAACAGTCGAGGTATTCATGTTTTTTATTATCGCGAAAAATTATTGAAATAGCATGTTTCTATTTCATTGGTACAATTTTTGTTAGACTTCTAGAACTGAAAATAATTTTTGTGATGACCATCTCTTAAATGTCACATATAATATATGATTGTGTATGTTCCTAAACAATTATCTGCTTTGAAGTAATGAAAATTTGAAATGAAATGAAAATTTGAATTCATTTAAGTTGTAAAATGTAATGGCATGCTACTAATTAGTCTATTCAAGCGATGTACTTAGAGATTGTAAAAAATTTTGAGTATGTAAAACACTACTACAAAAAACGCCTATTACAGCCATTTTTTTTAACCTATTACAACGGTTAAAAACCGCTATAATAGGACTCCTACTACATCAGTTATAATTATAACCGCTGTAATAGGGGTATTTATTATTTTTTAACCTTCTCGGTTACAACATCAAAATTCAACAAATTAAAATAATAATACTTAAAGGGAAAAACAAAGAAACCCTAAAATAATACGAAAATTTATGAAATAACCCTGAAACTAATAAAATACAAATTTGAGCCCTTAAACGATCTCAGATAACTAAAATCACAAAACCGCATAGCTAGAATCATAATACCTTCTTGTTCAGCATGCTGTTTCACTATGACCGTGCGAATTTAGTGTCATTTCGACACAGTAAAATTTACACAAATATACATACACCCACCCACACATACATAAATATACATACACCCACCCACACATACACAAATACATTGAACATATTAATTTTCATAAGTAAGGATGCAACGTCTTTTATTCATATACATTGAACATATTAATTTTCATTTTTATTTAAATTTGCCTAATATTTCAATAAATTCTAATGAATCACGTGCAAAGCACGTGTTTTTTACTAGTAATCGAAAAACAAACAACATTACCTGGAGAGTATCTGTGGATGTGGGATTCAGGTACTTGGTCAGGCTTCATTTCTCCAAGCTAGGATTCAAGATGGCAGAGACTGCTGGCGTGATGTTTAGAGTATACATGAAATGATTGCTAATACTAATAATATTGGCACACTCAGAGAACGCGGTGAAGACAATAGCATCCCCTGGTTCCGAGACTACATAGTGATGATAAAAGGGCACAGAAAAGAGGGTAAACGTGATCTCTTGATTTGCCTGCAAACAAACGATGAATTCAATGAGGGATATGGGCCTCTTAAAGGTTTTGAAATAATGAAGTTGAGTAACCTTGAGAATAGTCTCGCCAGTCCAAATCCCCTGGGCTCCACGCGAGATTCATTAGACGGGACTATCCAAAATTTACTCCGAGTTCTTGATCACAGAAATGCAGTTGCAAGTGTTTTAATAACAATACTAGCTGTGGCAAACATTATTATTCATATGTTGGTACAAATTCGGGAAGCTAGTTGCATGGAAGAGGAAAACAAGCCATCAGCCCGCGCTGAGCGGCATTGTCACCGGTTTCCATTAGCTGAGCTGCAATTAGCCACTAGAGATTTCAGTGATGCACATCTCATTGGAAGGGGTGGGTTTGGTAAAGTTTACAAAGGGGTAATTGATAACGGGCAAGAGACCGTGGCCATAAAGCGGTTAAAATCAAATTCCAAGCAGGGGGCACGGGAGTTTTTGACAGTGATTGAAACTCTAACTGAGCTCCGACATGTTAATCTAGTCTCTCTGATTGGATACTGCAATGATCATGGGGAAATGATTCTTGTATATGAGTATATGGCCGGTGGAACTCTGGCTGACCACCTTTACAAACTTGCAAGGAACAATGATAACATTCCATCTCTCAGCTGGAAACAATGCCTCAATATAAGCATTGGAGCTGGTCGAGGGCTGGACTATCTTCACACAGGCCACTCAATCATACATCGCGATGTAAAGGCTTCAAATATCCTGTTGGATGAAAATTTCATAGCTAAGTTTTCAGATTTCGGATTGGCCAAACATGAAGACAGAAGCAAGTCACAGAGTCATGTTACCACGAATGTGAAAGGTACGTTCGGGTACTTCGACCCATATTATTTCACAACACGTAAATTAACGAGGAAAAGTGAGACGTACGCGTTTGGGGTCGTATTGTTGGAAGTATTGTGTGGAAGACCAGCATTGGATACAAGTGTTGCAGAGGACGTGCAGATTCTTACCAAGTGGACTCGAGATAACATTAGTAAGGATAAACTTGACCAGATTGTAGCTTCAAATCTGAAGGGCGAAATCTCAGAAGACAGACTAAAGGCATTCGTGGAAGTTGCTGAAAAATGCTTGCATGCTGAACCAAAGAAACGACCAACAATGGCTCAAGTTGTGCTACAACTTGAGTTTGCACTTGAGCAGCAGGACAACACAAAACCTCCTGTACCAAATAGGATAACAAGTGATGTGGATGATAATATCCGTCCATCTAATGATGAAGAAACTAACTTATTAGTTGGCACTGGTGAACACACAACGCCAACCACGGATGTGCAGAATCTTGCACCGGCTCCTAAAGAACAAACTAAGAACAAAGTGGTTAATGCTGAGCCATCTGAAAGAAAAGATAAACCATCACGACTTTGGCCATGGGATACATTTTGGAATAGAAATAAACCATCCACCAAAAATGAATTGGCATTAACAGGTATGAATTTAACTTTTCAAAATAAAACTGAAAACAATTTTCTATTCATCGTTTGATGTTCAAACTTTCATAGTCTACTATTTCTTATTTCTGTGAAATGTCTAAACTGTTTAGAATTGCTTTAAGTGCCATCAAATTTCTCCTTGAATGGGAAGCTAAAGCGGAACTATTACGAGAAAAAAAAATTGACTATATACTGCCACAATATGTATTTGAATATTTTTCATCATGTTGTTTTCTCTTGGTACCCCTGTGCTCTTCCCTGGCTGTATTTCTTTATTTAAGTATACAGATTTTTTTGTTTACCATAATTAAACTTGTCAGATATTTATTTTAGCCAATCCTGCAGGCTATCAAGCCAAAGAAAAAACACAAAAGGAAGAGAAGACTATTAACCTGCACCCAATCGCTGTCCCTGCCATTCCAGAAGATGAATTGAAGAAAATTACTGATAATTTTGGATCAAAGTCTATTATTTTTGAAGGGTCAAATGGAAGAGTGCACAATGGAGTCTTGAGAAGTGGACAAGCCACAGCAGTTAAAAAGCTAGACTCAACCTTCCACACAGACCAAGAATTTCTAGAAAAGGTTTGGCCGTTACACTATGTGTGTAAGTTGATATAGCTGCATAGACAGTGTCTTTCAATAAAAATATATATTGCTTAATATATGATTTTGCAGGTTTCAAAGATATCCAGCCTAAAGCACGACAATGTGGTTGAGCTACTTGGTTATTGTGTGGGTCAAGGTCTGCGAGTTTTGGCTTATGAGTATGCTCCAAATGGTTCCCAGCATAACATTCTTCATGGTGAGTTCGTCTTAATCTTTTTGACATGTGTACCCAGGATCCTTAAGCTGAAGTTCATAGATGTTGCTCCAACTTATTTTATAAGTTGTGCTTTCTTTGAGTCGGGGCTATGCTGTCATGCACTTAGGGTGAGGGCCCCCAAGCAAGATTCCGGCATTATGGAATCCAATATCAATTAGTTCGCATTCATTCTTCCTCTGAGAAATGACTAAACCAAGTTGCTAAAGGAGTATATTATACCTACTTATAAACCTTTACAAAATTTCCTCCCAAATGTTGGGCGCAGCGAAAGTTTTGGTTTCGAGATTTAACTTATTAAGATTCGGCAAGTCCCACCAACAATTTGATGACAAAATAATACCTGAAGAATATAACTATAATGCACACAAGATTTATGTGGTTCGGCAAAATCCGTCTACATCCACGAGAGTGTCCGTTCTTCCACTATGAGAGAAATTTACCGGTACAAAAAATACACACTTGAGTTTATAGACAAACTCAAGAAAATCACTCTTGTACAGCCACTCTCAAAGTTATATAGAACACTACTCTCAACCCCTCTTTGTATTGCCGCGAAAGAAAAACCCCACAAGTGTTTCCCGTGTAGTACAATTTGTATCTACCACAAATTGCTTTCCCTAGTATACACTACACTTTTCCTAGTATATACTACACTACACACACTTCAAATGACAAGAGAAGGCCGCTATTTATAGCCTTCATTCCACCGTCCAAGTCCTTTCCTATTGGTTGAAGAATACAAATTGGTTTAAACAACATATGTCATGCATGACATAATTCATATGCCATATGTCATGCATGACATATCAATATATCATTTAATTATTGTGGAATACTCAACACCAATTTCCATGTGGATATATCAATATGCCCTTTAATTTTATCTATTTCATCAAGATTTTTATTGATATGCAACTAAAAAAGATCATTTGTTTATATAGGACGAAAAGGCGTATACGGTGTTAGGAATCAATACGCATAAACGGAATTAAAAGCGAAATATAAAGCAAGAGAACGAGACAACGATTTACGTGGTTCGGCCAATAATGCCTACATCCACGGACCTATGCTAGAGAGATATTATTTCTTTCTATGAATGCAATTACAAGAGGATAGTGTATGTATAATTCTAGTCTTTTCTTATACAATTCTTGCACTAAATGTTACACAACAACATGAAGATATATATAGGCAAAGAAGAACCAAAAATGTGTCCAACCATGATGAAAAACGCGTCCAAAACGTGTCAAGTCATCAAAAACGCGTGAACAAGTGTCAAGACCCGTGTTTGGGACAATCTGCGTTTTTGCGCCGCGGCACTGTGCCGGGGCACAATCTTGATTTGTGCCGCGGCATGGTCTTGCTTTGTGCCGCGGCGCTGTGCCGCGGCATGGTCTTGATTTGTATCGGGCGCTGTGCCGCGGCACCCTTTTCCAGTGCTGAAATTTTCTTTCTTCTTCCTTTTGATCCATTTGATTTGTCTCCATACTTAATACCCATCAATCTCCCACTTGGAGACCAATCTCAAAATTGAAGACACAATCCCGATATCCCGTTCATAACTTCATTAAGTGAATCCACTTTCTCTCTCTAGCAAAAGTCGGCCTCCTCATCACATAAATTCGAGGCCTACTGAGGTCATGCAAAACCTCAGTTTCTCGGTGGTTACCCCCTTCGTCAACATATCCGCCGGATTCTTCGTACCAAGCACCTTCTTCAACTCCAGAGTCCGATCATCAATCATCTCTCGGATATGATGATACTTCAATTGAATATGCTTTGTTCTTGAATGAAACACCGGATTCTTTGCCAAACAAATGGCACTTTGACTATCACTGTGAAGTGCACAGTCTCGTTGCTCCTTGTCAATCTCCCTTAGAAAATTCTTCAACCAAACCATCTCTTTACCTGCTTCTGAAATAGCAATGTATTCGGCTTCGGTTGTGGAGAGTGCTACACACCTTTGTAGCCTTGAAGTCCAACTTATAGCAGTGCCTCCCAAAGTGTAAATGTACCCTGATGTACTTTTACGACCATCTTGATCACCACCTAAATCTGCATCTACGAAGCCCTCTAAAGTGATACTACTTTGCAAAAAACACAAACACATCCTTGATGTACCCCTTAAATACCTTAGTAGCCACTTTACCACTTCCCAATGCTTTAACCCCGGATTAGCCATATATCTGCTCACAACTCCCACTGCATGAGCTATATCCGGTCTTGTACACACCATTGCGTACATTAAACTCCCAATGGCAGAGGCATAAGGTACCTTTGCCATTTGATCTTGCTCCTCCTTAGTCTTAGGTGATTGTTCCCTACTCAGTTTGAAATGACTCCCCAATGGGGTACTTCTAGACTTTGCATTTGTGATTGCAAATCTAGCAAGTACCTTTTCAATGTACTTCTCTTGAGTCAACTTGAGACTCCCACTTGACCTATTTCGAATGATCCTCATTCCGAGAATTGTATTTGCAACTCCCAAGTCCTTCATTTCAAATTCAGTAGACAGTTGCTTTTTCAGCTTATCAATCTCTACCATGTTAGACCCAACTACTAACATATCGTCCACATAAAGCAACAGTATAATATAACAATCCCTAATTTTTTTAAAATAGCAACAATGATCCATTTGACACCTAGTATATCCAGTACTAGCCATGAAAGTGTCAAACTTCTTATACCATTGTCTTGGAGCTTGCTTAAGTCCATACAAGCTTTTCTTTAGCTTGCATACAAGGTTTTCTTTTTTATTTTCCAGAAAACCTTCCGGTTGAACCATGAAAATGTCCTCCTCCAAATCTCCATGAAGGAACGCCGTTTTTACATCTAATTGCTCAAGATGCAAATTCTCTGCAGCAACAATACTTAGAACCATCCTAATAGTAGTTAACTTGACAACCGGTGAAAATATCTCATTGTAGTCAATGCCTTCCTTTTGTTGGAACCCTTTAACTACCATTCTCGCCTTGTATCTTTTACTACCATCTGGCTCATCCTTAACCCGGAATACCCACTTGTTCTGCAATGCTCGTTTCCCTTCTGGTAAATTAGTCAACCTCCAAGTTTTATTTCTCTCAAGAGAGCTCATCTCATCTTTCATGGCTTGCTCCCACTTGAGAGAATCTCCTACACTCATCGCCTCTTTGTACGATTCTGGTTCACCCGAATCCGTCAAAAGTAAATAGTGTAAGGAAGGGGAATACCTTAAGTTTGGTTTGGGAGTTCTACTTGATCTCCTCAAGATAGGTTGCGGAGTCTCCGGATCTTCTTCAATCCTATTTTCAGTGTCATTCTACGTAACCTCGTCTAGAATGATTTCTTCAAATATCGCCTTTGGTTCTTCATTATCCTCAGTCTCTACACCAAATCGATCCTTGTAAAGCACTTTCTCGTTGAACGTGACATCCTTATGCCTTATGATTTTGTTGTTTTGGTAATCCCAGAATCGATAGCCAAAACTTTCTCCACCATAACCAATAAAGATGCACTTCTGTGCTTTTGAATCCAACTTATCTCTGTCATCAGAACTTTGCAAGACATAAGATAAACAACCGAAAATTTTTAAGTGCGATAAATTTACCTCCTTTCCAGACCAAACTTCTTCCGGTATTTTGAAGTCCAATGGTACTGAAGGTCCCCGGTTGATGAGATAAGCTGCCGTGCTTATTGCATCAGCCCAAAAAATCTTTGGCAACCCGGAGTAGAGCCTCATGCTCCTAGCTCGTTCATTCAAAGTTCTATTCATCCGCTCTGCAATTCCATTTTGCTGCGGAGTCCCCGGAATGGTTTTAATCATCTTAATCCCATTCTCTGCACAATAATCTTTGAATTCATGGCTATCATACTCTCCGCCATTATCCGACCTTAGACTCTTCAGTTTCAGACCCGTCTCATTCTCGACTTCTGCTTTCCACCTTTGAAAGATATTAAATACATCAGATTTATTTTTCAGAAAATAAACCCATACCTTTCTTGTGGAATCATCAATGAAGGTGACGTAGTATCTCGATCCTCCAAGCGACTGTACAGGTGCTGGTCCCCATACATCGGTATGCACAAGTTCCAATTTTTCTGCCTTCGGTTTTCTTCCTTCGGTTTTCTTCCCGTCTTGGAGAAGCTCACTTTTTTCTGCTTTCCAAGTACACAGTCTTCGCAAAGACCCAATTCAACCGATTTTGAAATTGGCAACTTTCCCTTGGATGCCATTATCCTCATCCCTTTTTCACTCATATGCCCAAGTCGCCTATGCCATAGATGTATATCCTCTGTGGCATCGACTGCAGCTAACGAGTCCTTGTTAATCTCCGTGGTGTACAAAGTCCCTGACTTCTTACCACGAGCTACCACCAAATTTCCTTTGGTGATTTTCCATGCACCACTACCGAACACCGTGGTGTACCCTTTACCGTCAATTTGACCCATCGAGATCAAATTTTTTCTCAACCCCGGAATATGCCTAACATTTTGCAGTTTTAACTGCATCCCTTGTGCTGTTGTTATGACAACATCACCTTTACCAACAATTTCCAAAGGTTCATCATCTGCAAGAAAAACCTTTCCAAATTTTTCAGAAATGTAATTTGTTAGATAATTCTTACATGAAGTAGCATGGAACGACGAACCTGAGTCTAGTACCCATTGGTCGACTAGACTGTCAACACAGCAAACCAAAGCATCTCCGACGTTGTCTGCTGCTGCGTTTGCTTGTTGATGTTCCCGGTTGTGACTCTGACCCGCCTTTTCTGGACAATCTCTCTTGTAATGGCCTATCTTCCCGCAGCCCCAGCAATCAGCCTCCTTGCGCGGTTTTGACTTCCCTCGCCCTTTTGACTTGGATCGACCTTTACCCTTCTGACCACCTCGTTGAACACCTCTTCCTCTGTTTTCCACACTTAATGCAGCAGATGTGAGTTCTCCTGATTCCTTCCGGCGAATATCTTCGCTCAGAATCAGATCCCGAATCTCTTCAAGTTTCAACTTCTTTTGGCCAGACGAACTACTCACAGCAGTTACCGTCGCATTCCAACTATCAGGTAAAGAAGACAATAAAATTAAGGCCCTTACCTCATCCTCGAAAGTGATATCAACCGAGCTCAACTGTGTGATGATTACGTTGAACTCGTTGATATGAAAGGTCATCGATCCTCCTTCCGTCATCTTCAAATTGAATAAACGTCTCATCAAGTGGACTTTATTTGATGCGGATGGCTTCTCATACATATTGGATAACGCCTTCATCAAACCCGCCGTCGTGGTTTGATCTAGGATGTTAAACATCACGTTTCTTGTTAACGTTAATCGAATAACACCTAGAGTTTGCCTATCCAATAATTCCCAGTCCTCGTCTGACATCTTTTCAGGCTTTTTCTCCGACAACGGTTGATGGAGTTTCTTCTGGTACAGATAGTCCACTATCTGTGTTTTCCAAAATCTGAAATCTTTTCCATCGAACTTGTCTATATTCACTTTTTTATTTTCAGACGCCATTGATTCGCACGGATCGCTGTAACCCGTGCTCTGATACCAGTTGTTAGGAATCAATACGCATAAACGGAATTAAAAGCGAAATATAAAGCAAGAGAATGAGACAACGATTTACGTGGTTCGGCCAATAATGCCTACGTCCACGGACCTATGCTAGAGAGATATTATTTCTTTCTATGAATGCAATTACAAGAGGATAGTGTATGTATAATTCTAGTCTTTTCTTATACAATTCTTGCACTAAATGTTACACAACAACATGAAGATATATATAGGCAAAGAAGAACCAAAAATGTGTCCAACCATGATGAAAAACGCGTCCAAAACGTGTCAAGTCATCAAAAACGCGTGAACAAGTGTCAAGACCCGTGTTTGGGACAATCTGCGTTTTTGCGCCGCGGCACTGTGCCGGGGCACAATCTTGATTTGTGCCGCGGCATGGTCTTGCTTTGTGCCGCGGCGCTGTGCCGCGGCATGGTCTTGATTTGTGTCGGGGCGCTGTGCCGCGGCACCCTTTTCCAGTGCTGAAATTTTCTTTCTTCTTCCTTTTGATCCATTTGATTTGTCTCCATACTTAATACCCATCATACGGTGCACAGCCAAATTCGATTCTGTCATGGGCACAAAGAGTCAAAATTGCTCTTGCGGCTGCAAAAGGATTAGAGTACTTGCATGAAAAGGCACAGCCTTGTGTTATTCATTCAGACTTCAAGTCCAGCAGTGTTTTACTTTTTGATGATGGTGATGTTGTTAAGATCACTTATGATTCTTTAAGTGAAGCCCTTGACATGTTTGATGATCTTGTGACACGCGTTATTCCTCGGACTCATGGTTATCATGCCCCAGAGTATGCTCATTGAGTCTTTCCTAAAAATAAATAGAATATGGTTTCAAAGAACTGCTTTACTTCGCCATCTGGAAAATTTTGATTTACTTTTGGGCCTGAATTCTTTTTTGGGTGATAGATGCGTAATGAGCGGGCAGAGAAGTTCAAAAAGTGATGTTTACAGCTACGGGATAGTACTCCTGGAGCTTTTGACCGGCCGTAAACCATTAGATTACACACGGCCAAGGGGACAGCAGAACCTTGTCACTTGGGTACGCAATTCTCTCACTGTATAATATACATAGTACTATAACTGATTAATTGGTAAAGTATAACTGATTAATTGGTAAAATATAACAAGGCAACACCAAAGCTCGGCGAAGACAAGGTAAAGCAGTGTGTCGATCCTAGACTGAATGGAGAATACCCTCCAAAGGCAGTTGCAAAGGTGAATTCCTGCTTGTTCCACATAAATGACGTGTTTTCAGATGAGACCAATAATGCACATCGGACCCAAATTTTCAAATTGGTGTTTCATCTTGCATTTCACTTCACATAATGCACGGAATGTGTATAAAACCTCGCCACATGTATATTTAAGGAAACATTTTACACAAATAGCATAAATAGGGGTATTGAAATACAAGATGAAAAATCAATTTGAAATAAGGGATCAAGACAGCAAATAATGCCACAAAAGTCGCAGTTTAGATCCTCCACTCCAATTTGGTGTTTCAACTTATATTCCATTTCATTGACGCACGCCAAGTGTATTAAATATTTCCTAAAATATGCTGTTGGCGTGGATTACGTACACATAGCATACATCTGCGTAACAAAACAAAGAACGAAACACAAAATTCAAATAAAGGATCCAAAGTGCAACAATAGTTCGGACTTGGGTACTCATCTAATGAGTGTCTATTATAACTAGTGTTTTCTATATGTAGTATCATAAATAGGAGCATTAATGCTTGTTTCGTGATTATGCATATGTTTCTTAAAACAGATGGCTGCAATTGCTGCCTTGTGTGTGCAATATGAAGCTAAGTTCCGCCCAAACATGAGCATTGTCGTAGAAGCTCTCCAGCCTCTGTTGAATGCTCGGTCTAGGTATCCTACCTAAACACCAAAACTTGAGAATTCCTTTTCTCTCGTAAAGCCTCAACGCTCTGGGAAAAAAAGATAAATAAAATAGTCCAAACTATCTTAGAATAATTTTTGTTTACCGAAGGTCTCGTCACTCCACATTGTACCCATTTGAGAAATAGGACCTGAAGGAACTGGTTATCAGAGGAATGTGATGAAAGTGCCATGCATTGCCAACTGAATTTGTTTGATGTTTGCTCATTTTCTTGTACTTGTTCTATTATAATTAATTGTAGGGGGAAAAGAAAGAAAGATGAATGCATAGCATAAATCAAGGGATAAAAATGAAGTAGTTAATTTCAGGTCATTTTATGGTACATTAGAAAGAAAAATGAGTAAAATATATTTACGAGTTGTGATGTGAATACCTTGTTTTAATTAACCTTTTTGAATTTTCCATTTTTTTTCAATTTTATTATATATTAATATAAAACATATCTATGTGAACAGCTTCCTATCTCTGATTGTCATACCCAATAATACATACTTTCTCTGTTCCAACTTCTAAGTAACTGCTTATAGACTTTTTTGAGAAGTCACAAGAATGATAAACTCTAGTCTGCTTCCGTCTCGGTCACACCCAAGTGTATTTTATAAAATGGTTTATCAACACTCGTCTTGTAAAATACACTTGGATGTGGCCAAGTTGGGAGCGGACTATAATTTTCCAACAAAAATGCAATTTCATTTCCTAAGATTATTATTTTCCCTCAAAACAATTGCTGCAATACTCACAACCTTCATGAACCAAACATTCCAACATAGAGAAGCTAAAAAGTATATAGTTGTTTATACTATAAAATAATTTGGGCTTTCGAATTACAAAGTCCAAACTATAGATATTTGAAAAGAAGGAAGTTGGACCCAAAAATGAATAGGACAAGGCCCATTGAATTTAGAAAATGGCAAAAAACATGGGCTGAATTGACAAAAGCCCAAGAATTGAAGCTGAAAAATAAAATGAAGTCCAAATAGCCAATCATCTGCAGAGGCGCGCTAAGTTGAAAAGATTTGAAAGAGCAGTTGAAGACGGTTGACAGCGGTTCCAGAAATAGAGGAGAACGTGGAGGTGAAGAAACCGACAAAAGAAGTGAAGTATATAAGCGCGAAGAGAAAGAAAGAAAAAAGGCCATCACAAGATCATCACAAGATCATCAGACTTCTACATTTTCAATTCTCTTAAAATTAGCTCTAGCCTTAGGAGTAGTTTCTAGCGTAATATAGGAGTAGATCGTAGCGTAAATTAGGAGTAGCTGTAGTATAATTTAGTATTAGACTCGACGGAATTTGCCTTCAAGGCATGTATCGGCATTCGCTTGCTTGTAATTTTTCAGAACTGAAAACTTCATGGAGGTATAAATTATCTTTTATTCAGATTTAAGTATCGGATAGGTAATTTGTATTTTGACTTGAGTTTTTCATTCGTCATTCTTATATTCGAAATGAACAACCAAAACGTCAATTAAAAGACATGAACCACCGTTTAGCGAATCCAACGCAGAGGTTGAAAAATAATACATTCGATCGAGAGATTCTCATGGAGGTATAAAATTATCTTTTATCCAGATTTAAATATTGGAAGGGTGATTTTTATCTTGACTTGAATTTTTTCCTTCACTATGTTATTATTTCATTCGAAGACGATAATTAGCGTTGAATTTAAGATTTGAACCACCAAATAGCGAATCAAACGCAGGTGTTAAAAGATAATCTCAAATTATAGATTATCGCGGGGCTTAGATCGACTAATCGAAATTCTTCCCTAGTCGATTTTGTTTCTATTTTCGTAACAATAGCGTTGGAAAACAAAAATTGAATTTCAATGAATCCTGCAAGAGCTTCTATTTCATAAAAAGGAATTGGCAAATGGCAATTGAAAAACAAAGTTATACAACCGGGGAATTTTTTATTTTTTTTAAAAAAGACATGTTGTAACGTAAACAAAAAAGAAATTACACACTGAATTAACAAATTGGGGAAAAAATGCGCAATGAATCCTGTAACCACAAAATATGAACTGAATTTTGCTGGTGATTTCCGAATCAAAGGAAAAGTGAAAGGGAGAGACGAACGTAGATGATTCTGTGGAATTTGACGTTGTAAATCTCAACGGTAAAAGGTCTGAGCGAAGACTCTAGAGTCACCTCCGGCGACTGGCGGCGCATTCGCCACCGTCTCTCTCTCTATTAATAATTCATGAGTTCATGAATAAATGGTGAAAAGTAAACGGTGTATATAACATTTTTCTTTTCTTCAAGGTTTTTGGGTTATTCAAACTAAATGGATCACAAAAATGAAAATACAATATTAGTGGTAAATTAGGAAAATTATGTAAATTGATGATTTTATGCATGAACAAGCTAGAAAATAATACTAATATCTTTTAAAAAAAATTTATCTTGCATTCAAATAAATCAAATTAAAGATGAGTTATGATGTATTTGATGACTAAACAAATAAAATAAAAAAGTTATTAAATAAACAATGCAATAAAAACTTATTAAATAAACACTTAACTATGAACTTCTGACCAATTTAATACATTCGTAAGTGTAACACTGCAATCAACGGAGGGTTAACTTCAAGGACTGAATTTGTCGAAAAACGGAAACACGAGACACTAATTTGATCAGCATTAAGCTAGGGGACTGAAACTGAATTACTTACAAATATGACTGCCCGTTTCCTCTGGCTGAAAATCGCCACGTCTGTTCGGTGACGCACCGATGGATGAATTTTCGCTGCCGCTTCTTCCAGTTTCAGTAGGGTCACCTCCTTGCACTATAAAATCCTTTAAACCACAAAATATAAATAATTATAGAAAATAAATTGATATTGGTAAGAAATTGAAGAAAAAAGAGAAAAAGGGAAGGGGAAGAAGACGTTGCTTTAAGCCTTTCATACGTGGTAAAATCCTTTTACCATAATAACATTAGTTAATAATGATATTTTTGGGTATACAAAAAACCATATCTCACTTGGCATAAATAGAAAGAATAATTTTCAACTCACCTAAAGGTGCTAAAAATATAACTAACAGATTTGAAAACCGGTGGTAAGTGATGTTTTGATAGTTCAGGTGGCCAAGGTCAAATCTTCAACAAAGAGATTGGAGAATTTTTATCACAGTGCTCATGTTTGGATGGAACTCAGCTTCATATTACACATACAAGGGAGCATTTGCAACCATCTGTGTGAAGAAAAATAGTCATAATCACTAAGCAAGTTCAAGTTTTTTAAATATCATAATTGGTGATTATAGATTTTGGTTATAATTAGTTAAATTTTTGGACTTAAATAACAATAAAAAAATTTAATGAAAATGCTATACATTCTGACTATCACTAATAAAATTTTAGTAGTAATATATCATTAAATTCAATTAATAAAATATTTTTTTGGTTAGCATGAATAGAATAATAATATAATCTATGGTTAAATAACTTTTTAATTAATAAACTTTTAACTTAATTAGCAGTATTCAATACGAAAGAATTACTTAACTGATTACTTAAATGATAACTTGTTTGTATTGATAGTTAAAAGTCTCTAAATATTTGTTACATTAGTTAACTAATTAATTGAATGTTTAAGATAGTTAACATTAATTATTTTTACATGTTTCATTAATTTTCTTTTAGATGGAACAATAGTAGTTAATTGGAGTTATTATAAAAATAACAATAAGCTGAAATTTAAATAAAGAAAAAACTCAGAAAGGTTTTTTTTTTATTATTATTTATTAAGATTTATTACATAAACTCACCTTGTGTTATTATGTAATTGTCAATTACCCCAGGGGGTGTTTTCGTCATGTAAAATCGGGCAACATATGGTCAGATTCGAACCGGGGGGCAAATGAGATTATCTCAACATTTTTTGCTGATATTAGCCCATTCCGGGCCCCAAAAAAAAATGATAGGGGTTGACTTTGTAAGCCTATGATCTTTGAAAGGGGCTTTTTTGGAAATTTGTCAAATTTCAAAGTGTTTTTTGTTAATTGCATCAAAGTGAAGGAGACTTTAGGTAATCCACTCTAATAGAAAAAAACCCATATTAGGTAACCCATAAAAAAAAAAAAACTAATATTTAATCCACGTTTTCTTTCACATAAACCTGCTGCAAAAATCTAAAGTATATTTGATTGTTTTCATAGGTTAGTGAAGGCCTCATCTCTGAAGCATAAGGCCATGTTTGTTTGTGTTTTCAAAATACTTTTTCTATTTTCATTTTTATCTGAGAATGAAAATCTACATTTTATATTATTTTTAACTGAAACTATTCTCATTTTCATTTTCAATTTTACGTTCCCAATGAATTTCAAACATTTCTTTAAAATTACATTTCATATCACTCATTTCACAATTTCTTTTTATCACTTTTCTCTCTCATCTCCTTTCAATTTTTTAAACCTTTCTCTCTCCTTTCCTTTAAATTTTTTAATCCAAATAATTATTTTTCGATCACTTCACACATCACAATTACCAATTTCAACCATTTTTAAAAATACAACCAAACACACCTAATTTTTTCACTTTTCTCATATAAAAATAAAAAAACTCATTCCCCCATACATTTTAAAAGTGACGGTTGAAAATAAAATAAAAACATATCCAAACAAACATTTCCTGGAAATTACAGAACAATTCTGTTGAAATTTCAAAAAATAGGCTCCGTATAGTTGTGTTTTCGAAAATGAATTTTGAGTTTTCATTGAAAAATGTGTATTATAGAAATTCGTGTGAAAAATATTAATTTTTTTTGTTTGTTTGGATGTGTTTTTGAAAAATGTTTGAAAATTGTGTAGATGTGATATAAAGTTGATTGAATTAGTTAAATATGTAATAATGATGAAAGAAAAAATTAGAATAATATTTTATTTATGATAAAGTAAGAAAGAGAATGTGATGGATAGTTAAATTATGTAATTAATGAAGAGAAAGAATGAAATGATTGAATTGATGAAATGATGAGTAGTTATATAAGGGAATGTGTAGTAGGATTTAAAATTTGAGCATTTTTTATAAAATTTACCTTATAGTGTGCATTTTCATTTTTTTGTGATCCAAAAAATGAAAATGCAACTTAAAAAACACAACCATACAAACCCTTGCCCCGATTGGATGGGATGCTGTTTCCCATTTTTCGATTTTTCAGAGATTTTTTTCATAAAAAATGCATATGTTTGACATCTTCCAAAAATATCCCAAAGAAATACTACACACTATTTCTCAGAAAAAAATCTCAAATTTCTTTGAAAAATGGACATTTCTCTCAATTTTTTCTCAAAAAGTCAGAATTTTGCTATTCATGATTAGACAGTTCACCCAAAAATTAAAAATACTTTATCCGCTAATATCTTGATATAATCATCAAAATAATCACATATATTTATTTGAAGTGATGTAAGCTACGAAATAAGATCCACTTTGCATATTTTTGGATGCCTTAATCGATGAATTTAGCTTAAATATGTTAAATATTCTTACAAAAACAAAACTCATCCATACCAATTTTCCACAAAAACAAAAAAAAAATTCTTACAAAAAAACGTATCACATCACACTTAATCATTATACTTTTTTCTATCAAAAAAATCTATCCAAACACACTTTCTCTTTTATATCTCTATTTTTTTCAGAATAATTTCTCTTACTTTATATATGAAAAATGAGAAATTGAAAATAGACGTCCATCCAATCGGAATTATATTTCATTTCCAACTTTTCTGTATTGTATTCATTTCCTGGACATTTCAAGAGGGCCCTTGTAAACCCCACCTCAGACCAATGTCTATCACACATCTGAAAAAGGCTGGAAGACTCTCAAGTCAACAGCCCAGACAAAGATCAATCAATAATATATAACATTGCTTCAACAAAGACTTTAACAAATTAAAAATGAAAATAAATGCCCGTCAACAGTTTTTTTTTCCTTCTTTTTTTTTAATTAAAATCATAAAAAAAAATTCATTCTTCTGGTTCACAACAAACACAGCTTGAAGTATGAATCTATATCCAGTTACATTATCCTTGCTATTTTTCTGTTTTCTCAAAATATTCGCAGATTTATTTTTAAAAAACCACCCTTTTAGGAGAGGGTGTGGTCGGCTTCCTCATTGCTTCTTCATTTCACTTAAAATAAAGCAGTAAATAAAGAGATCTAATTTCCTCATAAAGCAAAATTAGAAAAGGATCTAAAAAAGAATACTTACTCCCTTACAAATAAATACGTAAAAAAAAGACCATAAAAGAGGAATACAACTCTGCTTGTTAAGAGAGGTAGTTAGTGTAATTAACCCTCTCTTCAAAAATATCACCCAAACGTGTATTTTTTACTTTTAACCAGTAATCTGATCATTGTGTACTTGAAGTCTTGAACTGACTGATTGCTATGTAAACTAAAATAATTTGGACTTTTTCCACAATTTTTTAGAAAAATCTATGTTAGGTTGAGACCAATGGTTCTAATATCTATAACTCTCAATAAAGTTTATTATGTACGATCCCTATATATATATATATATATATATATATATATAGGATATGGATCAAATACATCCCAATTCATTAGGTAAGATATAAGACTCAATCTCCACCCTTAATACCATTTGATCCCAAGGTCTGATTTTAACCCATTTTCAGATTATATATATATTTTTTTAATGATGGCAGGGGCATTTTAGTCAACAAACTTAACAAACTCATGTAGGATCAAAATCAAATCCCACTTATTGTGCCCATAACAGATTTTTTTCTCCAATTCAGTTTTTCTTTCCAATTTCAATTCAATCAGTTCACAGAATTCAATTAATCATCATCAAACTCAATATACATAAATCAAATCCCACTTATTTACGTTATTTATCATCAAACTCAAGTAATCATCAATCTCGATTCATCATCATCGTCAATTCATCATCATCCATCGTGAATACAAAATCTTATGCAAAAGATTTCATCTTTGTTATGTGATTCCTCTGTTTTTTCACAGACATCCCAATTTCAAATCATTTTATTTTTTTTGGTTCTTTTAATTTAAGTAGTAATGGCAATTCAGAAAGATAAAGTAAGGTTCAATGTTGGTGACATCCGCAGAACATGGGAGCTATACATTCCCACAAACATCCTGAAAAAATTGTTGTACAGAGAGGCCCTGGTATATGACCTCATGGACCACCTGTTATACAACAAATATTAGTGTATTATACACTAAAAACTCAGTATACATTAGCTTGTAAATCACAAATACACCATCATACAGTAGCTTATAAACCATTATACAGTAGCTTATAAACCATTATACAGTAAATACAACGGTGGTATAAAGTGTGTGATTATTGACATACAATTAGTGATTTCAAACTATTATACAGTATCTTATAACCCAGTATACAGTATCATATATATCAATATACAGTATCATATAATCCATTATACAGTGAATACAATAGCTAATTAATCCATTATATAATAGTTAATAAGCAAATATACAGTAAATACAAACAAGGTAAAGTAAGGAAATAATGAAAATAAATAAAAATAAAAATCCTACTGAAAGCACAAAAACGCAAAAAAACCTAATAAAAAGATGGAATTTGGGCCCGAGAGGGTGGTGCTCAGCAATCTTGAACGACGTTTCCTTCAAGATTGAAATAGAGCTCGGGGCCAAATTTCAAAAACAGTTTTTACCTTTTGGAAATTTAAAATATATATTTTTTTATTAGTTTTTTTAAAGCAAAATACAGTAAATGAGTGGTGATATACAATGTGGTATTTAGTGACATCACAATTAGTGATTTTTTAAGCCATTATACAGTAGTTTGTAAACCATTGTACAGTAAATACAACTGTAATATACAGTGTGTGATTAGTGACATACAATTAGTGATTTCAAGGTCCAGAGTTAATGGGATGTATTTGACATACAATTAGTTGCTGATTCTATCCAGCAAGAGATCTGTCGGCTTAAACGATGTACGTCTTAACAAATGTGTTAATAATTCTGATTCAGAATGACAGAATGATCTATTTAGCAAATGTATTGATTCTCTGACTTTTATCACCATAATTTCTCAATTGAATTATGAACTGTTAACTCCTCCTGTAACCTCAATTCAATTTAATTTTATCTATCAACTTCTGCAAAAATTAGAAACATATTTCAAAATTATAGTTGAAAGTGGCACAAAATGACAAAAAGAAAACACAACATAATCTGTCAAAATAAAAGCAATTGAATTTCATCTTTTTACACTAACAGTTTAAACATAAGCATTAAAATTAAAGTTTAAAGCCCAAAAAGAAAAGAACAAGTCCCATACTCTGTATGGAAACTAGTAAAAGAAAATATTACAAATAAGGAAATAATAATTAATCAATTCCAAATCAATTCTAATCAATCTGCCCCTCCACAACGCCAAAATTCTTCTTCTTTCTTTCATACACGCGTATGCCACTTGTCCCCACGTCATCAGTCCCACGCGCCATGTTACCTGCCACATTATACAGTGACATGTAAAATATTATACAGAATATTATAACACATTATACAGTATCATATAACCCAATATACAGTGTGTTTAAACATCATACAAATACAATATAATAAACCATGATACATTATATTATAAGATATTATACAGTAGCGTGCAAAACAATATACAATGTGTGCACACACATAATACAGTAACATTACACACACTAATTCAAAAATAAGCAGCATCATTTACACAAATATGCACACAAAATCAATAAAAACACATTATTTGACCCCCAATAAACAGCGTATAGATGCAACGAATGAACCAAAAACGTATTTTTTTTAACAACAAATCAACAAAATACATGAATTCGTCCGTTATATGATCGAAAAACAACTGAAAATGGGGGAAAATTAAATAAATAATATAAAAAAATATATAAAATCAGCAAATACCCCCAAAAATGGGGGTATTCAGAATTTAGCATATTACGACATGGTATATGTCATAACAGCAGTGTTACGACAGACACCATGTCGTAACACATTTTTTTTTTTTTTATAAATTAAGTGTGTTACGACATAGCCCATGTCGTAACACACTTAATATTTTGTTTTTTTTTGTTTTTTTCTCTTTATTTTCCGCTCATTTTTCTCCTTTTTTCGTGTATTTTTTAGTTTCGACTTGAACATATAAATTGTAGACTTTCATATAAACTTTGTAACCACACAAGAATGGACTCATTCCGATAGCCGAGTGAAGAAATATAACAAGTAAAAAAAGACACATTAGACCAATTTTTTTAAAAAAATAATAACGTTGTCTATATTTCCGGCTCATTTTTCTCCCATTTTCGTTCATTTTTTAGTTTTGACTTGAACACATAAATTGTAGATTTTCATATACACTTTGTAACTACACAAGAATGGACTCATTCCCATACCTGAGTAAAGGAATATGACAAGTAGAAAAGGACACACATATACGGATTTTTCAGAAAAAAATATTTTTTGGTCGTCTTCGGGATGATTTTTCGACCTTTTTTGTACATTTTCAGGCTTCGACTTCAATACAAAAATTGTAAATTGACTCACAAAGTTTGTAACGGTATGAGAATTGATTCATTTCGATATCCGAGTGAAAAAATACAACATGTTAAAACGGAACGGATTTTTCAGAAAAAAATATTTTTTCGTCATCTTCGAGATGATTTTTCGACCTTTTTTGTACATTTCCAGGCTTCAACTTCAATGCAACAAATGTAGATTGACTCACAAAGTTTGTAACGGTATGAGAATTAATACATTGTAATATCCGAGTGAAAAAATACAACATGTTAAAACGGAACGGATTTTTCAGAAAAAAATATTTTTTCGTCATCTTCGGGATGATTTTCGACCTTTTTTGTACATTTTCAGGCTTCGACTTCAACACAAAAAATGTAGATTGACTCACAAACTTTATAACGGTATCAGAATTGATTCATTTCGATCTCTGAGTGAAAAAATACAACATGTTAAAACGGAACGAATTTTTTGAAAAAAAATATTTTTTCATCATCTTTGGGATAATTTTTCGACATTTTCTGTACATTTTCGGGCTTTAACTTCAACACAAAAAATGTAGATTGAATCATAAAGTTTGTAACGGTACAAGAATTGATTTATTTCGATAGTTAGGTTTAAAAATACAACATGTTTAAAAATGTCTTTATTAAATTTAATGTATTTTTTCATCCGGATATCGAAATGAATCAATTCTTACACCGTTACAAATTTTGTGAGTCAATCTACATTTTTTGTGTTGAAGCCGAAGTCCAAAAATGTACAACAAATGTAGAAAAATCTTCCCGAAGATGACGAAAAATTATTGTTTTTCCAAAAAATTCGTATATTTATGTCTTTTTTAACGTACTGTTGCAAACTTTGTGAGTCAATCTACATTTTTTTTGTTGAAGTTGAAGCCTGAAAATGTACAAAAAATATCGAAAAATCATTCCGAAAATGATGAAAAATAATTTTTTTTCAATAAATCTGTTCCGTTTTAACATGTTGTATTTTTTCACTCAGAGATAGAAATGAATCAATTCTGATACCGTTATAAATTTTGTGAGTCAATCTACATTTTTTGTGTTGAAGTCGAAGCCTGAAAATGTACAAAAAAGGTCGAAAAATCATCCCGAAGATGACGAAAAAATATTTTTTTCTGAAAAATCCGTTCCGTTACAACATGTTTCCCATGCGTTTTTTAATGTTTGATTTAATTGATCCAATGGTGTATATTGGGTCTTATATTTTATCTAATATAGAGTATGTATTAGATCTTGATTTTATATATATATTTGTATTTGTGTGAAAGAGATAGACACCAATTTCACGCTTGGATCATGGAACTCGACCTATTGAACTGGTGTGACATAAAATTACCCCAATTTTTTCTGCATTAATTTCTATTTTATGTCCCAGCTTTCCAAGTTCCATCTGAACGAATTCAAACCATCAACATTTTCATAAACTGAAAAAAAAAAAAAAACCATAAAAAATTCTTGGATTTAATACTGAAAACTATAGTATCAACATTCCAAACTGTAGTGATGGGATCATCATCACTATCTCAACAATCAGCCATCGACAAAATCCATCAATGCCCCTCCACAACGCCAAAATTCTTCTTCTTTCTTTCATACACGCGTATGCCACTTGTCCCCACGTCATCAGTCCCATGCGCCATGTTACCTGCCACATTATATAGTGACATGTAAAATATTATACAGAATATTATAACACATTATACAGTATCATATAACCCAATATACAGTGTGTTTAAACATCATACAAATACAATATAATAAACCATTATACATTATATTATAAGATATTATACAGTAGCGTGCAAAACAATATACAGTGTGTGCACACACATAATACAGTAACATTACACACACTAATTCAAAAATAAGCAGCATCATTTACACAAATATGCACACAAAATCAATAAAAACGCATTATTTGACCCCCAATAAACAGCGTATAGATGCAACGAATGAACCAAAAACGTATTTTTTTTAACAACAAATCAACAAAATACATGAATTTGTCATATGATCGAAAAACAACTGAAAATGGACTATATAATCGGTACCTGTGACTCTCGATGGGGTTTTCGCCCTCATTTTCTGCTGGAAAAAAGTTCGATTGGGTGCGATTTTTAGGATTGATGGAGTGTGCGAAATCCGAATATGCAATTAGTTTTGGAAAGATATGGCTTAAATACAGATTTTAATTGTGATTTACAGTTGAGTTTCGTGAGTTTAAATATGAGAGATTTTAGGGAGATCGTGGAGTTAATTTAGGAGGGGGATTTGATGTATAATAGTGTGTATTTTATATTTCTACCCCTCTGCCAGTTACAACATGTTTCCAATGCGTTTTTGAATGTTTAATTTGAACTGTTTGATTTAATTGATACAATGGTGTATATTGAGTCTTATATTTTATTTAATATAGGGTATGTATTAAATCTTGATTCTATATATATATTTGTATTTGTGTGAAAGAGATAGACACCAATTTCACGCTTGAACCATTGAACTCGACCTATTGAACTGGTGTGACATAAAATTACCCCAATTTTTTCTGCATTAATTTCTATTTTATGTCCCAGCTTTCCAAGTTCCATCTGAACGAATTCAAACCTTCAACACTTTCATAAACTGAAAAAAAAAACCCATAAAAAATCAATCATCTTGAATTTAATACTGAAAACTATAGTATCTGTTGAAGATGGCTCATTTTTCATTTGGTTAAAGAATTGGTTGTTATCCCACATAGGAAAACATTGAAAGTGGTGAGTTCAATTCTTGTATGGTTTTCTAGTACAATATTTCCCTCGCTATTTCTATATTTGATGGAATATGACTCTGAGTTCCACAACAAGTGGTATCAGAGCTCGGGTATTCTGAGTATGCTCTGTGGTCGCAGTTTAATCTGATCTTCCACATCAGAAAAGTTTTCTCGGGCTATTTGGCTTTCGCATTTGGAGGGCTATTGAAGAATAATTTGTAACCAAAAATGGAAGGCAGCTCAAAAGTATCGTCGTCGTCCATTTGGGCGAGAACCACTGTGGCGAATACGCGATTGGCAGTGGAGTCTTTTGATGGCACAGGCCATTTTGGTATGTGGCAAAGCGAAGTTGTAGACGCACTCTTTCAACAAGGTCTATACTTAGCTATTGAAAAAAAGAAACCAAATGATATAGAGGAAAAAGAACGGAAATTTGGATGACGAGGATTTGGCTCTGATGCTGTTGGGATCCCTTCCTGAGGAGTTTGAGTTTCTTGAAACCACTCCACTTCACGGGAAGGCTGCTGCTGTATCTCTTAGCGAAGTTTGTGTTGCCCTATACAGTTATGAACTGAGAAGGACAAGCAAGTTTGTTCAGGCGGAGATGCAGAAGTTTGTTCATCAGAGGTCGTTCACAAAACAAAAGGAGTGAAATACTCCAAATTGGAGTTTTGTGAACTTTGTGTTCGTGGGAAACAGACAAGGGTTAAATTTGGAACATCAATCCATAATACTGATGGTATCTTGGATTATGTTCATTCGGATGTGTGGGTCCCTCAAAAAATGAGTTCTTTGGGAGAGAAGCACTAATTTGTAACCTTTGTTGATGTTTTTTCCCGGAGAGTTTGGGTGTATACGATGAAGACAAAGGATGAAGTGTTTGAGGTATTCCTCAATTGGAAAAAGATGGTGGAAACTCAGACTGATAAAAAGGTCAATCGTCTCCGTACAGACAATGGTGGAGAATTTAGGAGTGGTCCATTTCAGAAATTTTGTGAGGATGAAGACATTGTCAAACACTTCACTGTCAAACATACACCACAACAAAACGGAGTGGCAGAACGCATGAATCGGACTTTGCTGGAGAAAGTTCGGTGTTTGTTATCCAATGCTGGGTTGGGTAAAGAATTTTGGGCTGAGGCTGTGACATATGCGTGCTATCTCGTTAGTCGTCTACCATCTGCTGCTATTGATGGAAAAACACCATTGGAGAAATGGTTTGGAAAGCCTGCTGCTGATTATGATTCCTTACATGTGTTTGGTTTCGCTGCATATTATCATGTTAAGGAATCAAAGTTGGATCCTAGAGCAAAGAAAGCTGTGTTCATGAGGATCACCTCTGGTATAAAAGGCTATCGCCTTTGGTGTCCAGAAATAAAGAAAATAATCTTTAGCAGGGATGTCACCTTTGATGAATCTACCGTGTTGGAAAAGGTGAATGCAGAACAGCAGGATGGTACTCCCAAACAGGTGGAGTTTGAAAAGTTTGTTAGCCCAGCAGATCAAGAAACTCTTGATCATTCTCCTACGGTAGAAGGAGATTTTGAAGAAGAGGAAGTTCAACCCCAAGAACTTCCACATCAACTTGAATCAATTGCAACTAGCAAACCAAAGAGGACAATCAGAAAGCCTGCTCGCTTTGATGATATGGTGGCTTGTGCATCTGCAATTGCCGCTGATGATGTTCCTACCACTTATATTGAAGCAGTCAAAGGACCAGAGAAAGATAAGTGGAGGATTGCCATGAGTGAAGAAATGCAGTCCCTTCATAAGAATCGAACATGGGAACTGGCCAGTCTCCCGAAGGGAACGAAATCAATTGGATGCAAATGGGTATTTGCAAAGAAAGAAGGATTTCCTAGCCAAGGTGATGTTCGCTACAAAGCCAGATTGGTGGCCAAAGGTTACGCTCAGAAGGAGGGCATTGAGGTATTTTCTCCAGTTGTAAAACACTCCTTCATTAGGATTTTGTTGGCTTTGGTAACACAGTTGGATTTTGAATTAGTTCAGTTGGATGTAAAACTGCATTTTTACATGGAGACTTGGAAGAGGAAATCTATATGACTCAGCCAGAGGGATTCAAAGTTGCTGAAAATGAAAATTTGGTTTGTAAACTTCAAAAATCGTTGTACGGATTGAAGCAATCTCCGGGGCAGTGGTACAAGCGATTTGACAAGTTTATGATGGGAATTGGGTACACAAGAAGCATATACGATCATTGTGTGTATTTGCACAAGCTACAAGATGGATCCTTCATATATCTTCTTCTGTATGTTGATGATATGTTGATTGCCTCCCCGAGTCTAATAGAAATTGAAAAGTTGAAGACTCATTTGAAAAGGGAGTTTGAGATGAAGGATCTAGGTGAGGCGAAGAAAATTCTCGGCATGGAGATTTTCAGAGATAGAAAATTGAGGAGGCTTTGTTTGACTCAGAAACAATATCTGACTAGGATGTTGAGGCGTTTTGGCATTGATGAAAAGTCAAAACCAGTTAGTACTCCGCTTGCTCCTCATTTTAAGCTTAGCGCCGCTTTGTCACCGAAATCTGATGCAGAACGGGAATACATGTCAAAAGTACCGTATGCAAATGTTGTTGGTAGCTTGATCTATGTTATGGTGTGCACGAGGCCTGATATTTCCCAAGCAGTGGGGGTTGTGAGCAGGTATATACATGATCCTGGAAAGGAACATTGGAAAATTTGAAGATTGATTTTGGTGACCCCGTTTGACGAGGAGATTGAAGATTTTGAAATTCGCCAAGGTGGAGATTTGTTGAAGATGGCTCATTTTTCATTTGGTTAAAGAATTGGTTGTTATCCCACATAGGAAAACATTGAAAGTGGTGAGTTCAATTCTTGTATAAAGGTGGGCTGCCTCTTCACCTTTTAGATATCCCTTAGTCTCTCATCTTTGGCTATTCTTCTTTTCTCCTCTATAGTTTTGTATATTTCACTTTTGGTCCTTTCTTTTGTGTAGTGAAATATTTTGGTGGGGTCCGAGGACGTAGGCTAAATTAGCCGAACCTCGTTATATTTGGTGTTCTTTATTTTGTGCTATTCTTCAAGTAGCCATTGTTAGTTATAGTTGTAGTGTTATATTGTGCTATTAAATACGTCTAGTTAATTCTGTCGAGGAGATTGGGTTTTAAGCGCGACCGTTGTGACGCCTCCAATCTTTCCTGGGAATTAAATCTAGTGTGGTTTTCTAGTACAATATTTCCCTCGCTATTTCTATATTTGGTGGAATATGACTCTGAGTTCCACAACAGTATCAACATTCCAAACTGTAGTGATGGGATCATCATCACTATCTCAACTATCAGCCGTCGACAAAATCCATCAATGGCGCTCCAAGCCGGCTCACGAGCTGATCTTCGACTCCCAGCCGCCGCGAAATAAGCCACTACTTGCAAGCCGTTGAACGTCTCCACCAATCACCTAGCGTAGAGGGCTTCACCGAGCTGATAACCACAGCCATGGCTCGTCTCAAGCTCGAGTTTCTTCAAATTCTGAGCTGCCAAGCCGATCATCACCAAGCCGGCGGCCCAATTTCAACCACAGAATGGAGCTCAATAATTGATAGCACGGCTAATGCATTCAGGTATGAAGAATATGTAGCTTATGAGTCACCAAGTAAAGATGTGATTATTTATTTAAGGAGTGTAGCTGAAATAATGAATTCTAGTGGCAAAATTGGAGAATGTGTACCGGTTTATAGAGGATGCCATTTCTTCAGAATCTGCTTAAAACGGCTTCGTTTCGAGGAGCTTACCTTAGGTGGTAATAGTAATAATAATAGTACAAGAAAGTGCATATGGGATGAGTTGAAAGAGAAAATCGAATTATGGGTTCAAGTTTCAAAAATTTGTGTTACAATCTTGTTTGAAAAGGAGAAGAATTTGTGTGATCAAATTTTCGGGGAAATTAATAATGTTGTAAAGGATGAATGTTCTGTGGGAACTGTTGAAGATTTTGCTGTTGGTTTATTTGCTTTTGCAAAAGATGTTAGTTCGAGTAATCATCCTTATGAGAGAATGGAGACTGTTTTGGCCTTATACGATGCGTTTATTATGATTTTACCTAATGTCGATGCCCTGTTCTTTTCGGAACAAGGGAGACGAATTAGAACTGGATGCTTAGACACGTTATCTAGGATTGAGAATGACGTTGCGAGAATGTTGCATGATTTTGAGAAAGGCATTCTTTGTGAAATGTCGAATGTTTGTGATGATAGAGGGGGAATTCATGATTCGACTAAGTATGTAATGGAAAAAATTGATCTCATTGTTGGGAATAAGAATCTCTTGACAGGATTAATCAAGTCGACCCTTTCGTTCAATTTTGGCGATATGATGGACCCTCGGGAAAATTTAGTAGACTATTTCGATAATCATACTTTTGTCGAGCTTCATTTGATCTTGATCATTTTTGTTCTACAACTGAATCTAGAGAGCAAATCCAAGTGTTATGACAATGCCTCTTTAAGTCAATTTTTTATGATGAACAACGTCCGTTACATCATTCAGAAGATCGAAGGATCCCACGAGCTACAACAAATGATTGGTGATTCTTACATAAAGAAGTTGAATGAGGACGTTAAGTTTGCAAAGGATAGTTATGAGGAATTAACTTGTAGCAAGTTGTTTAAGTGTTTGGATGATGACGGGTTATATATTACTCGGGGTTTTAAATCAAGCATGTCGAAAACTGCATTGAAAAAGAGGCTGAAGAATGTTAATTCTGTTTTTGAAGATTTTGAGGTTTTGCATTGTGTTTGGACATTACCGGATACACGATTAACGGATGAGGTTCATGTTTCGTTGTCTGAGAAGGTGGTTCCAGCTTATAAGAAGTTTCTTCAAAAGTTTAGGAGTGATCCTGAATTGAAGCTTCTGCAGGAAAAGAATGTTAAGTACTTGTTATGGGACTCAGAGTCATATTCCACCAAATATAGAAATAGCGAGGGAAATATTGTACTAGAAAACCACACTAGATTTAATTCCCAGGAAAGATTGGAGGCGTCACAACGGTCGCGCTTAAAACCCAACCTCCTCGACAGAATTAACTAGACGAATTTAATAACACAATATAACACTACAACTATAACTAACAATGGCTACTTGAAGAATAGCACAAAATAAAGAACACCAAATATAACGAGGTTCGGCTAATTTAGCCTACATCCTCGGACCCCACCAAAATATTTCACTAAACAAAAGAAAGGACCAAAAGTGAAATATACAAAACTATAGAGGAGAAAAGAAGAATAGCCAAAGATGAGAGGCTTAGGGATATTTCTAAATGTAAATAGATGGTCTCCTTTTATAGGATAAAGGGACCACCCTTTACAACCATTTTCCAATGTGGGATAATTTAGCTTCTTGAAATGAAGCCATCTTCAACAAATCTCCACCTTGGCGAATTTCAAAATCTTCAATCTCCTCGTCAAACGGGGTCACCAAAAATCAATCTTCAAACTTTGACAATGTTGATCAAGTCCAAACAAAATTTGAACTTGATTGCAGTCACAACTTTTGTCAACATATCAGCAGGATTCTCAGTAGTATGGATCTTCTCGATTCTGACTCCACCTTCTTTGAGTATCTCTCGTATGAAGTGATACCGAACATCAATGTGCTTCGTCCTTGCATGATAAACTTGGTTCTTTGCTAAATGGATAGCACTTTGACTATCACAATGTATTTTGACAAACTTCTGTCCAATCCCCAGTTCACCAAGCAACCCTTGGAGCCAAATTGCTTCCTTTACAGTTTCTGAAATTGCCATATACTCTGCTTCCGTTGTAGACAGAGCAACCGTTGACTGTAAGGTAGACTTCCAACTGACTGGTGCTTTAGCAAGAGTAAATACGTAGCCTGTAGTTGATCTACGCTTATCTAAATCACCAGCATAGTCTGAATCGCAATATCCGACTATATACTGACTATGTTCCCGCTCAAATATCAAACCAACATCAGCTGTGTCATGGATGTATCGTAAAATCCATTTCACAGCTTGCCAATGTTCCTTTCCAGGATCATACATATACCTGCTCACAACCCCCACTGCTTGGGAAATATCAGGCCTCGTACACACCATAGCATACATCAAGCTACCAACAACATTTGCATACGGTACTTTTGACATGTATTCCCGTTCTGCATCAGATTTCGGTGACAAAGCGGCGCTAAGCTTAAAATGAGGAGCAAGCGGAGTACTAACTGGTTTTGACTTTTCATCAATGCCAAAACGCCTCAACATCCTAGTCAGATATTGTTTCTGAGTCAAACAAAGCCTCCTCAATTTTCTATCTCTGAAAATCTCCATGCCGAGAATTTTCTTCGCCTCACCTAGATCCTTCATCTCAAACTCCCTTTTCAAATGAGCCTTCAATTTCTCGATTTCTATTAGACTCGGGGAAGCAATCAACATATCATCAACATACAGAAAAAGATATATGAAGGATCCATCTTGTAGCTTATGCAAATACACACAATGATCGTATATGCTTCTTGTGTACCCAATTCCCATCATAAACTTGTCAAATCGCTTGTACCACTGCCTCGGAGATTGCTTCAATCCGTACAACGATTTTTGAAGTTTACAAACCAAATTTTCATTTTCAGCAACTTTGAATCCCTCTGGCTGAGTCATATAGATTTCCTTTTCCAAGTCTCCATGTAAAAATGCAGTTTTTACATCCAACTGAACTAGTTCAAAATCCAACTGTGCTACCAAAGCCAACAAAATTCTAATGGAGGAGTGTTTTACAACTGGAGAAAACACCTCATTATAATCAATGCCCTCCTTCTGAGCGTAACCTTTGGCCACCAATCTGGCTTTGTAGCGAACATCACCTTGGTTAGGAAATCCATCTTTCTTTGCAAATACCCATTTGCATCCAATTGCCTTCTTTCCCTTCGGGAGACTGGCCAGTTCCCATGTTTGATTCTTATGAAGAGACTGCATTTCTTCACTCATGGCAATCCTCCACTTATCTTTCTCCGGTCCTTTGACTGCTTCAATATAAGTGGTAGGAACATCATCAACGGCAATTGCAGATGCACAAGCCACCATATCATCAAAGCGAGCAGGCTTTCTGATTGTCCTCTTTGGCTTGCTAATTGCAATTGATTCAAATTGCTGTGGAAGTTCTTGGAGTTGAACTTCCTCTTCTTCAAAATCTCCTTCTACCGTAGGAGAATGATCAAGAGTTTCTTGATCTGCTGGGACAACAAACTTTTCAAACTCCACCTGTTTGGGAGTACCATCCTGCTGTTCTGCATTCACCTTTTCCAACACGGTAGATCCATCAAAGGTGACATCCCTGCTAAAGATTATTTTCTTTGTTTCTGGACACCAAAGGCGATAGCCTTTTATACCAGAGGTGATCCCCATGAACACAACTTTTTTTTTGCTCTAGGATCCAACTTTGATTCCTTAACATGATAATATGCAGTGGAACCAAACACATGTAAGGAATCATAATCAGCAGCAGGCTTTCCAAACCATTTCTCCAATGGTGTTTTTCCATCAATAGCAGTAGATGGTAAACGATTAACGAGATGACACGCATACGTCACAGCCTCAGCCCAAAATTCTTTACCCAACCCAGCATTGGATAACAAACACCGAACTTTCTCCAGCAAAGTTCGATTCATGCGTTCTGCCATTCCGTTCTGTTGTGGTGTATGTCTGACAGTGAAGTGTCTGATAATGCCTTCATCCTCACAAAATTTCTGAAATGGACCACTCCTAAATTCTCCACCATTGTCTGTATGGAGACGATTGACCTTTTTATCAGTCTGAGTTTCCACCATCTTTTTCCATTTGAGGAATACCTCAAACACTTCATCCTTTGTCTTCATCGTATACACCCAAACTCTCCGGGAAAAAACATCAACAAAGGTTACAAACTAGTGCTTCCCTCCCAAAGAACTCATTTTTTGAGGGACCCACACATCCGAATGAACATAATCCAAGATATCATCAGTATTATGGATTGCTGTTCCAAATTTAACCCTTGTCTGTTTCCCACGAACACAAAGTTCACAAAACTCCAATTTGGAGTATTTCACTCCTTTTGTTTTGTGAACGACCTCTGATGAACAAAACTTCTGCATCTCCGCCTGAACAAACTTGCTTGTCCTTCTCAGTTCATAACTGTATAGGGCAGCACAAACTTCGCTAAGAGATACAGCAGCAGCCTTCCCGTGAAGTAGAGTGGTTTCAAGAAACTCAAACTCCTCAGGAAGGGATCCCAGCAACATCAGAGCCAAATCCTTCTCATCCAAATTTCCGTTCTTTTTCCTCTATATCATTTGGTTTCTTTTCTTCAATAGCTAAGTATAGACCTTGTTGAAAGAGTGCGTCTACAACTTCGCTTTGCCACGTACCAAAATGGCCAGTGCCATCAAAAGGCTCCACTGCCAATCGCGTATTCGCCACAGTGGTTCTCGCCCAAATGGACGACGACGATGCTTTTGAGCTGCCTTCCATTTTTGGTTACAAATTATTCTTCAATAGCCCTCCAAATGCGAAAGCTAAATAGCCCGGGAAAACTTTTCTGATGTGGAAGATCAGATTAAACTGCGACCACAGAGCATACTCAGAATACCCGAGCTCTGATACCACTTGTTCTGGGACTCAGAGTCATATTCCACCAAATATAGAAATAGCGAGGGAAATATTGTACTAGAAAACCACACTAGATTTAATTCCCAGGAAAGATTGGAGGCGTCACAACGGTCGCGCTTAAAACCCAACCTTCTCGACAGAATTAACTAGACGAATTTAATAACACAATATAACACTACAACTATAACTAACAATGGCTACTTGAAGAATAGAACAAAATAAAGAACACCAAATATAACGAGGTTCGGCTAATTTAGCCTACATCCTCGGACCCCACCAAAATATTTCACTAAACAAAAGAAAGGACCAAAAGTGAAATATACAAAACTATAGAGGAGAAAAGAAAAATAGCCAAAGATGAGAGGCTTAGGGATATTTCTAAATGTAAATAGATGCTCTCTTTTTATAGGATAAAGGGACCACCCTTTACAACTATTTTCCAATGTGGGATAATTTAGCTTCTTGAAATGAAGTCATCTTCAACAGTACTCACCTGAGGAGCTTGAGGCTTTAGTGTTGGAAAAGCTGTATGCAGATACAGAAGTTGTTGTGTATCAGATTTTAGGTTAGATCAGCTGAAGAGTTTTTTTTTCTTTTCTTTATTTAATAGCATAGTTTGGTTGTTATGTATTTGTAGCCAGAACGCAATAAATTATGGAAAGTTCAAAGTTGAGTTGCTGCTTTATGTGACAACCAAGTGAAGTTCAACGAAATTTCATTGATACTTCCTCAGTTTTGACTTATTCTATTTTCCTGATATTTGTTTAACTAGGAAATAGCATGTGCGTTGCATATTTCATACTAAATTAAATAAACAAATTGTTTGTAATAGTTATTTCCCATAAGTAGATATTAATTAATTTTTACGAAGTAATAATACTGGAATCACACATAGATATAGATAAAATAAACACTCAAGATTAAACTCAGCATGAATTTGATATTCGAAAAATTCCTTGTGTTGAAACGAATGTCTTGTTGATCCATTAATTTTTTGATTTTATGATGGTATAACGCCAATTATTTAATGTTTGTTACACTATTTTATAATATATTATAATTATTTCTTTTCTTTATTTTACAAATCAAATGATCTTTGTAGGTTGTTCATCTTTAGATGCGAGGTCGATAATATAAAGTCTATCACACATTTGAAAAAGGCAGGAAGACTCCCAAGTCAACAGCCCAGACAAAGATCAATCAATAATATATAACAATGCTTCAACAAAGACTTTAACAAATTAAAAACGAAAATAAATGCCCGTCAACTGTATTTTCTTTTTCTTTCTATTAAAATCATCAAAAATCACTCATTCTTCTGGTTCACAACACAACACAGCTTGAATTATGAATCTCTATCCGGTTCCGATTTCCTTGCTATTTTTATGTTTCCTCAAAATATTCACAGCTTCTAGTCATAATAATGTAGCTGATCAGTCCATAAGTGATGCTTCAATAAATTGTGGCTCAAGTGGCACTTCTGCAGCACGAAATGGCCGGGCCTGGTCTGGAGATGTCCACACAAAAACTTCTTCCTTACTACAAATAAAGGGCACATCAACAACCACCTCAACTCTCAGCCATATCTCTGCTGATCCAATTCTCTACAAAACAGCAAGAATTTCTCGTTCCCGATTTGCGTATGAATTCTTTAAATTGAATCCAGGTCCGAAAATTATACGCCTCCACTTTAATCCAGCTCCATATAAAGGCTTTAAAAGGTTGAAGGATTTATTCAATGTTGAAGCCGGTCCTTTCACCCTGCTCAGCAACTTTAGTGCTTCACTTACAGCTGATGCTCTTGGTGTGGACTCTTTTACCAAGGAGTTCAGTATAAACACACAAGAAAATCAAGTATTCAATATAATTTTCTCTTCTGAAAATAGTGAATCATATGCTTACATAAACGGGATCGAGATTATCTCAGTACCAGCAAGTCTGTCTTATTTTAACCGAGGTTATGATGGTGGAGGAGTGCTTCAAGTGGTTGGTGAAAAGTCTCCAGTAAATGTTGATAACAGCACTGCACTTGAAATGATCCACCAACAAAATGTTAAACAGGAGTCTGATTCTTCAACTAGTGGCATGTTTGGGAAGTGGGAAAATGTTAATAATCGAAAAACAAACAACATTACCTGGAGAGTACCTGTGGATGTGGGATTCAGGTACTTGGTCAGGCTTCATTTCTCCAAGCTAGGATTCAAGATGGCAGAGACTGCTGGTTTGATATTTCAGGTATACATCAATGATATGATTGCTAATGCTAATAATATTGGCACATTTAGCAAACGCGGTGAAGACAATAGCATCCCCTGGTTCCGAGACTACATAGTGATGATAAAAGGGCACAGAAAAGAGGGTAAACGTGATCTCTTGATTTGCCTGCAAACAAACGATGAATTCAATGATGGATATGGGCCTCTTAAGAGTTTTGAAATAATGAAGTTGAGTAACCTTGAGAATAGTCTCGCCAGTCCAAATCCCCTGGCCTCGACGCGAGATTCATTAGACGGGACTATCCAAAATTTACTCCGAGTTCTTGATCACAGAAATGCAGTTGCAAGTGTTGTAATAACTATACTAGCTGTGGCAAACATTGTTATTCATACGTTGGTACAAATTCGGGAAGCTAGTTGCATGGAAGAGGAAAACAAGCCATCGGCCCGCGCTGAGCGGCATTGTCGCCGGTTTCCATTAGCTGAGCTGCAATTAGCCACTAGAGATTTCAGTGATGCACATCTCATTGGAAGGGGTGGGTTTGGTAAAGTTTACAAAGGGGTAATTGATAACGGGCAAGAGACCGTGGCCATAAAGAGGTTAAAATCAAATTCCAAGCAAGGGGCACGGGAGTTTTTGACAGAGATTGAAACTCTAACTGAGCTCCGACATGTTAATCTAGTCTCTCTGATTGGATACTGCAATGATCATGGGGAAATGATTCTTGTATATGAGTATATGGCCGGTGGAACTCTGGCTGACCACCTTTACAAACTTGCAAGGAACAATGATAACATTCCATCTCTCACCTGGAAGCAATGCCTTAATATAAGCATTGGAGCTGGTCGAGGGCTGGACTATCTTCACACAGGCCACTCAATCATACATCGCGATGTAAAGGCTTCAAATATCCTGTTGGATGAAAATTTCATAGCTAAGTTTTCAGATTTCGGATTGGCCAAACATGAAGACAGAAGCAAGTCACAGAGTCATGTTACCACGAATGTGAAAGGTACGTTCGGGTACTTCGACCCATATTATTTCACAACACGTAAATTAACGAGGAAGAGTGACACGTACGCGTTTGGGGTCGTATTGTTGGAAGTATTGTGTGGAAGACCAGCATTGGATACAAGTGTTGCAGAGGATGAACAGATTCTTACCAAGTGGGCTCGAGATAACATTAGTAAGGGTAAAATCGACCAGATTGTAGCTTCAACTTTGAGAGGTGAAATCTCAGAAGACAGCCTAAAGGCATTTGCGGAAGTTGCTGAAAAATGCTTGCATGATGAACCAAAGAAACGGCCAACAATGGCTCAAGTTGTGCTACAACTTGAGTTTGCACTTGAGCAGCAGGACAACACAAAACCTCCTGTACCAAATAGGATAACAAGTGATGTGGATGATAATATCCGTCCATCTAATGATGAAGAAACTAACTTATCAGTTGGCACTGGTGAACCCACAACGCCAACCACAGATGTGCAGAATCTTGCACCGGCTCTTAAAGAACAAACTAAGGACAAAGTGGTTAATGCTGAGCCATCTGAAAGAAAAGATAAATCATCACGACTTTGGCCATGGGATACATTTTGGAATAGAAATAAACCATCCACCAAAAATGAATTGTCATTAACAGGTATGAATTTAACTTTTCAAAATAAAACTGAAAACAATTTTCTATTCATCGTTTGATGTTCAAACTTTCATAGTCTACTATATCTTATTTCTGTGAAATGTCTAAACTTCTTTAGAATTGCTTTAAGTGCCATCAAATTTCTCCTTGAATGGGAAGCTAAAGCGGAACTATTACTAGAAAAAAAAAAAAAAACCTGACCATATACAGCCACAATATGTACTTGAATATTTTTCATCACGTTGCTTTCTCTTTATACCCCTGCGCTCTTCCCTGGCTGTATTTCTTTATTTAAGTATACAGATTTTTTTGTTTACCATAATTAAACTTGTCAGAAATTTATTTTAGCCAATCCTGCAGGCTATCAAGCCAAAGAAAAAACACAAAAGGAAGAGAAGACTATTAACCTGCACCCAATCGCTGTCCCTGCCATTCCAGAAGATGAATTGAATAAAATTACTGATAGTTTTGGATCAAAGTCTTTTATTTTTAAAGGGTCACATGGAAGAGTGCACAATGGAGTCTTGAGAAGTGGACAAGCCACAGCAGTTAAAAAGCTATACTCAACCTTCCACACAGACCAAGAATTTCTAGAACAGGTTTGGCCATTACACTATGTGTACGTTGATATAGCTGCATAGACAGTGTCTTTCAATAAAACTATATATTGCTTAATATATGATTTTGCAGGTTTCAAAGATATCCAGCCTAAAGCACGACAATGTGGTTGAGCTACTTGGTTATTGTGTGGGTCAAGGTCTGCGAGTTTTGGCTTATGAGTATGCTCCAAATGGTTCCCTGCATGACATTCTTCATGGTGAGTTTGTCTTAATCTTTTTGACATATGTACCCAGGATCCTTAAGCTGAAGTTCATAGATGTTGCTCCAACTTATTTTATAAGTTGTGCTTTCATTGAGTCGGGGCTACGCTGTCATGCACTTAGGGTGAGGGCCCCCAAGCAAGATTCCGGCACAATGAATCCACATCAATTAGTTCGCATTCGTTCTTTCTCTGAGAAATGACTAAACCAAGTTGCTAAAGGAGTAATATTATACCCACTTATAAACCTTTACAAAATTTCCTCCCAATTTCCATGTGGATATATCAATATGCCCTTTAATTATTTTATCTATTTCATCAAGATTTTTATTGATATGCAACTAAAAAAGATCATTTGTTTATATAGGACGCAAAGGCATCAAAGGAGCACAGCCAGGTCCGGTTCTGTCATGGGTCCAGAGGGTGAAAATTGCTCTTGCGGCTGCAAAGGGATTAGAGTACTTGCATGAGAAGACACAGACTCATGTTATTCATTCTGACTTCAAGTCCAGCAGTGTTTTACTTTTTGATGATGGTGATGTTGTTAAGATCACTTATGATTCTTTAAGTGAAGCCCTTGACATGTTTGATGATCTTGTGACACGTGTTATTCCTTGGACTTATGGTTATCATGCCCCAGAGTATGCTCAATGAGTCTTTCCTAAAATAAATAGAATATAGTTTCAAAGAACTGCTTTACTTCGCCATCTGGAAAATTTTGACTTACTTTTGGGCCTGAATTCTTTTTTGGGAAATAGATGCGTAATGAGCGGGCAGAGAAGTTCAAAAAGTGATGTTTACAGCTACGGGATAGTACTCCTGGAACTTTTGACTGGCCGTAAACCATTTGATTACACACGGCCAAGGGGACAGCAGAACCTTGTCACTTGGGTACGCAATTCTCTCACTGTATAATATACATAGTACTATAACTGATTAATTGGTAAAGTATAACTGATTAATTGGTAAAATATAACAAGGCAACACCAAAGCTCGGCGAAGACAAGGTAAAGCAGTGTGTCGATCCTAGACTGAATGGAGAATACCCTCCAAAGGCAGTTGCAAAGGTGAATTCCTGCTTGTTCCACATAAATGACGTGTTTTCAGATGAGACCAATAATGCACATCGGACCCAAATTTTCAAATTGGTGTTTCATCTTGCATTTCACTTCACATAATGCACGGAATGTGTATAAAACCTCGCCACATGTATATTTAAGGAAACATTTTACACAAATAGCATAAATAGGGGTATTGAAATACAAGATGAAACATCAATTTGAAATAAGGGATCAAGACTGCAAATAATGCCACAAAAGTCGCAGTTTAGATCCTCCACTCCAATTTGGTGTTTCAACTTATATTCCATTTCATTGACGCACGCCAAGTGTATTAAATATTTCCTAAAATATGCTGTTGGCGTGGATTACGTACACATAGCATACATCTGCGTAACAAAACAAAGAACGAAACACAAAATTCAAATAAAGGATCCAAAGTGCAACAATAGTTCGGACTTGGGTACTCATCTAATGAGTGTCTATTATAACTAGTGTTTTCTATATGTAGTATCATAAATAGGAGCATTAATGCTTGTTTCGTGATTATGCATATGTTTCTTAAAACAGATGGCTGCAATTGCTGCCTTGTGTGTGCAATATGAAGCTAAGTTCCGCCCAAACATGAGCATTGTCGTAGAAGCTCTCCAGCCTCTGTTGAATGCTCGGTCTAGGTATCCTACCTAAACACCAAAACTTGAGAATTCCTTTTCTCTCGTAAAGCCTCAACGCTCTGGGAAAAAAAGATAAATAAAATAGTCCAAACTATCTTAGAATAGTTTTTGTTTACCGAAGGTCTCGTCACTCCACATTGTACCCATTTGAGAAATAGGACCTGAAGGAACTGGTTATCAGAGGAATGTGATGAAAGTGCCATGCATTGCCAACTAAATTTGTTTGATGTTTGCTCATTTTCTTGTACTTGTTCTATTATAATTAATTGTAGGGGGAAAAGAAAGAAAGATGAATGCATAGCATAAATCAAGGGATAAAAATGTAGTTAATTTCAGGTCATTTTATGGTACATTAGAAAGAAAAATGAGTAAAATATATTTACGAGTTGTGATGTGAATACCTTGTTTTAATTAACCTTTTTGAATTTTCCATTTTTTTTCAATTTTATTATATATTAATATAAAACATATCTATGTGAACAGCTTCCTATCTCTGATTGTCATACCCAATAATACATACTTTCTCTGTTCCAACTTCTAAGTAACTGCTTATAGACTTTTTTGAGAAGTCACAAGAATGATAAACTCTAGTCTGCTTCCGTCTCGGTCACACCCAAGTGTATTTTATAAAATGGTTTATCAACACTCGTCTTGTAAAATACACTTGGATGTGGCCAAGTTGGGAGCGGACTATAATTTTCCAACAAAAATGCAATTTCATTTCCTAAGATTATTATTTTCCCTCAAAACAATTGCTGCAATACTCACAACCTTCATGAACCAAACATTCCAACATAGAGAAGCTAAAAGTATATAGTTGTTTATACTATAAAATAATTTGGGCTTTCGAATTACAAAGTCCAAACTATAGAAATTTGAAAAGAAGGAAGTTGGACCCAAAAATGAATAGGACAAGGCCTATTGAATTTAGAAAATGGCAAAAAACATGGGCTGAATTGACAAAAGCCCAAGAATTGAAGCTGAAAAATAAAATGAAGTCCAAATAGCCAATCATCTGCAGAGGCGCGCTAAGTTGAAAAGATTTGAAAGAGCAGTTGAAGACGGTTGACAACGGTTCCAGAAATAGAGGAGAACGTGGAGGTGAAGAAACCGACAAAAGAAGTGAAGTATATAAGCGCGAAGAGAAAGAAAGAAAAAAGGGCATCACAAGATCATCACAAGATCATCAGACTTCTACATTTTCAATTCTCTTAAAATTAGCTCTAGCCTTAGGAGTAGTTTCTAGCGTAATATAGGAGTAGATCGTAGCGTAAATTAGGAGTAGCTGTAGTATAATTTAGTATTAGACTCGACGGAATTTGCCTTCAAGGCATGTATCGGCATTCGCTTACTTGTAATTTTTCAGAACTGAAAACTTCATGGAGGTATTAATTATCTTTTATTCAGATTTAAGTATCGGATAGGTAATTTGTATTTTGACTTGAGTTTTTCATTCGTCATTCTTATATTCGAAATGAACAACCAAAACGTCAATTAAAAGACATGAACCACCGTTTAGCGAATCCAACGCAGGGGTTGAAAAATAATACATTCGATCGAGAGATTCTCATGGAGGTATAAAATTATCTTTTATCCAGATTTAAATATTGGAAGGGTGATTTTTATCTTGACTTGAATTTTTTCCTTCACTATGTTATTATTTCATTCGAAGACGATAATTAGCGTTGAATTTAAGATTTGAACCACCAAATAGCGAATCGAACGCAGGTGTTAAAAGATAATCTCAAATTATAGATTATCGTGGGGCTTAGATCGACTAATCGAAATTCTTCCCTAGTCGATTTTGTTTCTATTTTCGTAACAATAGCGTTGGAAAACAAAAATTGAATTTCAATGAATCCTGCAAGAGCTTCTATTTCATAAAAAGGAATTGGCAAATGGCAATTGAAAAACAAAGTTATACAACCGGGGAATTTTTTTTTTTTTTTTTAAAAAGACATGTTGTAACGTAAACAAAAAAGAAATTACACATTGAAATCTGAATTAACAAATTAGGGAAAAAATGCGCAATGAATCCTGTAACCACAAAATATGAACTGAATTTTGCTGGTGATTTCCGAATCAAAGGAAAAGTGAAAGGGAGAGACGAACGTAAATGATTCTGTGGAATTTGACGTTGTAAATCTCAACGGTAAAAGGTCTGAGCGAAGACTCTAGAGTCACCTCCGGCGGCTGGCGGCGCATTCGCCACCGTCTCTCTCTGTTAAAATAGGTGTGGCCCAGCAGCATAGTTTGGCCCATCTTGTCTTTTCTCAAGCTTTATTGTTGGCCCAGCTTATTTCAATAGGCCCATCTTTAGTTCCTGGCCCATGGTGTATTTTAGTCAAATAGGGTTGAAGTATTGAAGTGAATTTTGGCATATAAAAAGCCACGTTCAGCCTCTGGATTAGAGGAGCAGCACAACGGCACTCTCTCACCTACTTTTGTCTAAACTTCATTGTCAAGAAGCAATCAAGCTTCATCCTTCTTCTCCGCTGCGTTTCTGATAGTAAAGCCTCCTATCCGGCATCTCTTGGAATAGCTTCCTGGCTCGTCCTTTCGGCTTTACTTTGTGCCGTGTACTTTCGAGACACACTAATTAATTGTGTGTTCTTGACTTTATCTTTTGTAGATTGTGTTTATACACTTTCATTGTAATATTCAATCACATTCTACTTTCTATAATATTCCTTAGTTTTCATGTATAAAATGTATTTTCTAAATTTGAACATGGTATCAGAGCCTTAGGCTCTGATTTCCGATCGGTCTTTGGCCTTTTTTTTTGTTGTTGTTTTCTTGTTTTTCGTTCATACATCCCGGTTGTCGGTTGACTTTGTTGTTTTTTATTCCCTTGTGTGTATAGATCTCGGTATCTCATTACGGATCTTTACATTGTTTTTTTTTTTGGTTTTTGGTTTTTATTCTAGTGGGTTAATCAGTTATCCTTGACTTTTGTCAGGTATTTTATACTGTGAGCTCCCCGTTTGAGCAACCTCTGTTGATCAGATCCTCGTGCCTCGGCCTTGTAGTTCTTTTTAGAACACCGAGCGTTTGATCTATTTCCTAAGGGACTGCTTCTGATTGTCGCTGTGTGGATCGAAGTTTGATTCTGTCCAATCTGCCTTGGTATTATAGTTTCTGTGTTTTTCTTAAAACACTGTGGTATTTCTGTTTTTACTGTTCACGATTTACATATCTTGCTTATCTTTGTGTTTACTGTTCTTATCCGTGTGCTTTATTATTCACTATGGCCTCGTCTTATGCTGGTGATATTACTTCAACCGCAACATCTAGTTTGGATTTCAACAATCCTCTTTATTTACATGCATCTGACTCTGCATGCACAAATCTGATATCATATGAACTAACTGGCTGCAATAATTATGCTATATGGAGTAGAGCTATGACTATTGCTTTGATTGGTAAAAATAAGTTGGGTTTTATTTCTGGCACTGTCCCCTACCCCACTGATCCTATTCTTCAAAACCAATGGGATCGTTGTAATGCTGTTGTTTTATCTTGGATTTTAAACTCTGTGTCTAAGGAGTTGTATGCAAGTCTTGTATTTGCTACCAAAGCATCTGATGTCTGGTCTGATTTAAATCTCACTTACAATAAAATTGATGGTTCTCGAATCTTTAATCTTCATCAGGAAATTGCTCAAATAAGTCAAGGGTCTGATTCTATATCTGTTTATTATTCTAGACTCAAACTTCTGTGGGATGAATATGCTGCTTTAATTGCCTTACCTTCTTGTTCTTGTGCTGCTTCTGAAAAGCTTACTAAGCATGAACAGAGCATGAAACTTATGCAATTTTTAATGGGATTACATGATTCATATCGTTCTATACGCAGTCAAATTTTGATGAAAGATCCCCTTCCCAATGTGATGCAGGCCTTTAATATTGTATCTCAAGAAGAAACTCATATACATTCATCTGCTAAGTCTTCTAATGATAAAAATAACTCTGCTTTCTTTGTGAAAAACCCTGGTAACAATTTTGCCAATAAATCTAGTAATAATTCTGGAAAACCTGTTCCCAAGAAAACTGTTTTTGTGTGCTCTCACTGTGGTGGTAAAGGTCATACTGTTGATAGATGTTATGAGATTGTTGGTTTCCCTCAGGATTACAAAGGTCCTAAAAGATCTAATGTCAACCAAAATGTTGGTAAGAATGCTAACTCTGTTCTGTCTGAAAGTTCCTTTTCAGATCATGTTACTGTTCCCACCTTCACTTCTGAACAATATGCTAAGATCCTTAAACTCTTAAATCCTGAAAATGAGTTAGAGGACAGCAAGGCCAATATGGCAGGTATGTCTTCCAACTCCTCCTTGTTAAATACTAAAAATGAGGGTTGGATTATCGATTCGGGAGCAACTGATCACATGGTTTCAAATTTTTACAACCTTCATAATGTTATGTCTGTCGAGCACAAGAATATGTATATTAAATTACCCAATGGTTCTCAAGTTTAGGTTAAACATGTTGGGTGCTTAAACTTGATTCCTAACATTGTTTTGTATAATGTACTTGTTATACCTGATTTTAAATTCAACCTTCTATCTGTCTCCAAGCTTACTCGTGATAACCCTTGTTGTGTAACCTTTTCTAAGAATTCTTGTACTCTTCAGGATCCTCAAAGTGGAAAGTTCCTGGGGATTGGTGAAGAATCAGGTGGCCTTTATTTTTTTCGTAATAATTCAGGTTCATCTAAAACCTCACCATCCATTTATGTGAACAATACTTGCTCTTACGATTTGTGGCATGCTCGTATGGGACACCCGTCTGATACTGTTTTAAAAATTCTTCAACCAAGTCTTAAGTTTAAAGATACTTTAAACACTTCTTCATGTGAGACCTGTCACCGTGCTAAACAAACAAGGGAACCCTTCCCTATAAGTGAACACAAGTCTACACATTTGTTTGAGCTTGTGCATTTAGATGTTTGGGGCCCTTATAAAACTGTTAGTCATTCTGGTTATAGATTTTTCTTGACCGTTGTGGATGATTTTTCAAGAGGAGTATGGTTGTTTTTATTATCTCACAAATCTGACTGTTGTGATATTATAAAAAAATTTGTGAAAATGGTTTCTACTCAATTTGATAAAAATGTTCAAATGTTCAGAAGTGATAACGGCAACGAGTTTACAAATAATGATCTTCAAATATTTTTCAAAACCAAAGGCATTATTCATCAGACCTCGTGCATTGATACTCCCCAACAAAATGGGATTGCCGAGAGAAAACATAGACATATTCTTAATGTTGCTCGTTCATTGCTGTTTCAAAGTGCCTGTCCATTAGTGTATTGGTCTGAATGCATACTTACTGCTGCTTATTTGATCAATCGAACCCCCTCATCTGTCTTAAATGGGAAAAGCCCGTTTGAATTGATTTTTAACTTCAAACCAAACCTTACTCTTTTAAAATCCTTTGGTTGTTTGTGCTATGCTACCATAGTAGGCCACAAAGATAAGTTTGATTCCCGGGCATCTAAATGTGTCTTTATGGGATATTCGGAAACTAAGAAAGCCTATAGACTCCTTAATCTAGAAAACAATGAGTTTATTTTATCTCGCGATGTAAAGTTTTATGAAACTGTGTATCCTTTTAAAACTCAAATTCGGTCGGGTTCTACGATTGATCATATGAACAGTGGTACATTTTTTGATGACACTAACTTCTTTGTCAATGAGGATAACTACACCACCAATAGCGAGGGTGACAAGGGTAACTACAATATCCCAACTGATTCACATGATGATACAGACAATTGTGGTCAATCTGAGACTTCTTCTACAGGTCCCCTCCCCCGTATTAGTGGTGATACTAGGGATCCCTCAATGGGACAAAAGGATTCTCAAGTCCTCAATGAGGAAAACCAAACTCGCAAATCTGTTAGGTCTTCTAAACCTCCTTCGTACCTCTCTGATTATGATCTTTCTTTTAACTCTTGTGGTAATTCAAGTTGTAGTTATCCCCTTTCTGATTTCTTATCTTATAAGACTATAGGTGAAGACCATATGTGTTTGGTTTCAGCCATAGATAAATTGAGAGAACCAACTACGTTTAATGAAGCCTTTAAAGACCCTAAATGGAAGGCTGCCATGGATTTAGAAATGGCTGCCCTAAAAGAAAATGACAATTGGGAACTCACTAGTCTTCCTAGTAATAGAAAAGCGATAGGCTCTAAATGGATTTATAAAATTAAATATAAATCAAATGGTGAAATTGAACGTTACAAAGCTAGGTTAGTAGCTAAGGGTTTTAATCAGAAAGAAGGAATTGATTTTCACGAATCCTTCTCACCCGTTGTCAAAATTGTTACCGTTCGTGCGTTACTATCTATTGCTGTTATACATGACTGGCCTCTTTATCAAATGGATGTGCATAATGCCTTTTTACATGGTGATTTATTAGAAGAGGTCTATATGTCTTTACCTTTAGGTTATTTTTCCAAAAATGATACTCGGGTGTGTAAGCTTAAAAAATCCCTTTATGGGTTGAAACAAGCACCCCGCCAATGGAATGAAAAGTTTTCTGTCTCTTTAAAAGAAAATGGTTTTAATCAAAGTCGACATGATTACTCTCTTTTTGTAAAAAATGATAAATCTGGTTTTGTTGCTCTTCTCATTTATGTGGATGACATTGTCATTACCGGTAACTCTTTATCTGAAATTGATAAGTTAAAAAAGTATCTTATTTCCCAATTTCATATTAAAGATTTGGGGTTGCTTAAGTATTTTTTGGGATTGGAAGTTGCTAGGTCCAGTCGTGGTCTCGTTTTAAATCATCGCAAATATACCTTAGATTTGCTCACTGATTTTGGTTTTCTTGGGTGTAAACCTGCTGCTGTTCCGATGGAACAACACTTGAAGTTGGATTTGGCGGTTAGTGACTCTGATCCTTCCTTAGATGATATTTCTGGTTATCAACGTCTCATTGGTAAGTTGATCTACTTAACTCTTACTCGCCCTGATATATCTTTTTCCATACAAGTTCTCAGTCAATTTATGCATGCCCCGAAACAGTCCCACTTAAATTCTGCCTTGAGAGTGTTAAGATATCTTAAAACTTCTCCGGGTAAAGGACTATTGTTTTCAAAAAATTCTGAGTTAAAATTATCTGCATATTGTGATTCTGATTGGGCCTCGTGCCATCTCTCTCGAAAAATCTGTTACCGGCTTTTGTATTTTTTTGGGCAACTCTCTTATTTCGTGGAAAAGTAAAAAACAAAATACTGTGTCTAAATCCTCAGCTGAAGCTGAGTATCGTGCTATGTCCGTCACTTGTAGTGAATTAGTATGGGTTTTGGGTGTTTTTTCTGATTTAGGGATTTCTACTTTAAAACCTGTTAATTTTTTCTGTGATAATCAAGCAGCCCTTCACATTGCTGCTAACCCGGTTTTTCATGAACGAACAAAACACATTGAAATCGATTGTCATGTTGTTCGTGATTATGTTAAAGATGGAACTATTTTAACTCAGTTCATTGCATCTGATAAACAGGTAGCAGATGTTTTCACTAAAGCCCTTGGAAAATTGCAACATTGTTCGTTGGTTGATAAACTTGGCCTTATCGATATCCATCGACCCCATTCAGCTTGAGGGGGGGTGTTAAAATAGGTGTGGCCCAGCAGCATAGTTTGGCCCATCTTGTCTTTTCTCAAGCTTTATTGTTGGCCCAGCTTATTTCAATAGGCCCATCTTTAGTTCCTGGCCCATGGTGTATTTTAGTCAAATAGGGTTGAAGTATTGAAGTGAATTTTGGCATATAAAAAGCCACGTTCAGCCTCTGGATTAGAGGAGCAGCACAACGGCACTCTCTCACCTACTTTTGTCTAAACTTCATTGTCAAGAAGCAATCAAGCTTCATCCTTCTTCTCCGCTGCGTTTCTGATAGTAAAGCCTCCTATCCGGCATCTCTTGGAATAGCTTCCTGGCTCGTCCTTTCGGCTTTACTTTGTGCCGTGTACTTTCGAGACACACTAATTAATTGTGTGTTCTTGACTTTATCTTTTGTAGATTGTGTTTATACACTTTCATTGTAATATTCAATCACATTCTACTTTCTATAATATTCCTTAGTTTTCATGTATAAAATGTATTTTCTAAATTTGAACACTCTCTCTATTAATAATTCATGAGTTCATGAATAAATGGTGAAAAGTAAACGGTGTATATAACATTTTTCTTTTCTTCAAGGTTTTTGGGTTATTCAAACTAAATGGATCACAAAAATGAAAATACAATATTAGTGGTAAATTAGGAAAATTATGTAAATTGATGATTTTATGCATGAACAAGCTAGAAAATAATACTAATATCTTTTAAAAAAAATTTATCTTGCATTCAAATAAATCAAATTAAAGATGAGTTATGATGTATTTGATGACTAAACAAATAAAATAAAAAAGTTATTAAATAAACAATGCAATAAAAACTTATTAAATAAACACTTAGCTATGAACTTCTGACCAATTTAATACATTCGCAAGTGTAACACTGCCATCAACGGAGGGTTAACTTCAAGGACTGAATTTGTCGAAAAACGGAAACACGAGACACTAATTTGATCAGCATTAAGCTAGGGGACTGAAACTGAATTACTTACAAATATGACTGCCCGTTTCCTCTGGCTGAAAATCGCCACGTCTGTTCGGTGACGCACCGATGGATGAATTTTCGCTGCCGCTTCTTCCAGTTTCAGTAGGGTCACCTCCTTGCACTATAAAATCCTTTAAACCACAAAATATAAATAATTATAGAAAATAAATTGATATTGGTAAGAAATTGAAGAAAAAAGAGAAAAAGGGAAGGGGAAGAAGACGTTGCTTTAAGCCTTTCATACGTGGTAAAATCCTTTTACCATAATAACATTAGTTAATAATGATATTTTTGGGTATACAAAAAACCATATCTCACTTGGCATAAATAGAAAGAATAATTTTCAACTCACCTAAAGGTGCTAAAAATATAACTAACAGCTTTGAAAACCGGTGGTAAGTGATGTTTTGATAGTTCAGGTGGCCAAGGTCGAATCTTCAACAAAGAGATTGGAGAATTTTTATCACAGTGCTCATGTTTGGATGGAACTCAGCTTCATATTACACATACAAGGGAGCATTTGCAACCATCTGTGTGAAGAAAAATAGTCATAATCACTAAGCAAGTTCAAGTTTTTTAAATATCATAATTGGTGATTATAGATTTTGGTTATAATTAGTTAAATTTTTGGACTTAAATAACAATAAAAAAATTTAATGAAAATGCTATACATTCTGACTATCACTAATAAAATTTTAGTAGTAATATATCATTAAATTCAATTAATAAAATATTTTTTTGGTTAGCATTAATAGAATAATAATATAATCTACGGTTAAATAACTTTTTAATTAATAAACTTTTAACTTAATTAGCAGTATTCAATACGAAAGAATTACTTAACTGATTACTTAAATGATAACTTGTTTGTATTAATAGTTAAAAGTCTCTAAATATTTGTTACATTAGTTAACTAATTAATTGAATGTTTAAGATAGTTAACATTAATTATTTTTACATGTTTCATTAATTTTCTTTTAGATGGAACAATAGTAGTTAATTGGAGTTATTATAAAAATAACAATAAGCTGAAATTTAAATAAAGAAAAAACTCAGAAAGGTTTTTTTTTTATTATTATTTATTAAGATTTATTACATAAACTCACCTTGTGTTATTATGTAATTGTCAATTACCCCAGGGGGTGTTTTCGTCATGTAAAATCGGGCAACATATGGTCAGATTCGAACCGGGGGGCAAATGAGATTATCTCAACATTTTTTGCTGATATTAGCCCATTCCGGGCCCCCAAAAAAATGATAGGGGTTGACTTTGTAAGCCTATCATCTTTGAAAGGGGCTTTTTTGGAAATTTGTCAAATTTCAGAGTGTTTTTTGTTAATTGCATCAAAGTGAAGGAGACTTTAGGTAATCCACTCTAATAGAAAAAAACCCATATTAGGTAACCCATAAAAAAAAAAAACTAATATTTAATCCACGTTTTCTTTCACATAAACCTGCTGCAAAAATCTAAAGTATATTTGATTGTTTTCATAGGTTAGTGAAGGCCTCAGCTCTGAAGCATAAGGCCATGTTTGTTTGTGTTTTCAAAATACTTTTTCTATTTTCATTTTTATCTGAGAATGAAAATCTACATTTTATATTATTTTTAACTGAAACTATTTTCATTTTCATTTTCAATTTTACGTTCCCAATGAATTTCAAACATTTCTTTAAAATTACATTTCATATCACTCATTTCACAATTTCTTTTTATCACTTTTCTCTCTCATCTCCTTTCAATTTTTTAAACCTTTCTCTCCCCTTTCCTTTAAATTTTTTAATCCAAATAATTACTTTTCGATCACTTCACACATCACAATTACCAATTTCAACCATTTTTAAAAATACAACCAAACACACCTAATTTTTTCACTTTTCTCATACAAAAATAAAAAAACTCATTCCCCCACACATTTTAAAAGTGACGGTTGAAAATAAAATAAAAACATATCCAAACAAACATTTCCTGGAAATTACAGAACAATTCTGTTGAAATTTCAAAGAATAGGCTCCGTATGGTTGTGTTTTCGAAAATGAATTTTGAGTTTTCATTGAAAAATGTGTATTATAGAAATTCGTGTGAAAAATATTAATTTTTTTTGTTTGTTTGGATGTGTTTTTGAAAAATGTTTGAAAATTGTGTAGATGTGATATAAAGTTGATTGAATTAGTTAAATATGTAATAATGATGAAAGAAAAAATTAGAATAATATTTTATTTATGATAAAGTAAGAAAGAGAATGTGATGGATAGTTAAATTATGTAATTAATGAAGAGAAAGAATGAAATGATTGAATTGATGAAATGATGAGTAGTTATATAAGGGAATGTGTAGTAGGATTTAAAATTTGAGCATTTTTTATAAAATTTACCTTATAGTGTGCATTTTCATTTTTTTGTGATCCAAAAAATGAAAATGCAACTTAAAAAACACAACCATACAAACCCTTGCCCCGATTGGATGGGATGCTGTTTCCCATTTTTCGATTTTTCAGAGATTTTTTTCATAAAAAATGCATATGTTTGACATCTTCCAAAAATATCCCAAAGAAATACTACACACTATTTCTCAGAAAAAAATCTCAAATTTCTTTGAAAAATGGACATTTCTCTCAATTTTTTCTCAAAAAGTCAGAATTTTGCTATTCATGATTAGACAGTTCACCCAAAAATTAAAAATACTTTATCCGCTAATATCTTGATATAATCATCAAAATAATCACATATATTTATTTGAAGTGATGTAAGCTACGAAATAAGATCCACTTTGCATATTTTTGGATGCCTTAATCGATGAGTTTAGCTTAAATATGTTAAATATTCTTACAAAAACAAAACTCATCCATACCAATTTTCCACAAAAACAAAAAAAAAATTCTTACAAAAAAACGTATCACATCACACTTAATCATTATACTTTTTTCTATCAAAAAAATCTATCCAAACACACTTTCTCTTTTATATCTCTATTTTCTTCAGAATAATTTCTCTTACTTTATATATAAAAAATGAGAAATTGAAAATAGACGTCCATCCAATCGGAATTATATTTCATTTCCAACTTTTCTGTATTGTATTCATTTCCTGGACATTTCAAGAGGGCCCTTGTAAACCCCACCTCAGACCAATGTCTATCACACATCTGAAAAAGGCTGGAAGACTCTCAAGTCAACAGCCCAGACAAAGATCAATCAATAATATATAACATTGCTTCAACAAAGACTTTAACAAATTAAAAATGAAAATAAATGCCCGTCAACAGTTTTTTTTTCCTTCTTTTTTTTTAATTAAAATCATAAAAAAAAATTCATTCTTCTGGTTCACAACAAACACAGCTTGAAGTATGAATCTATATCCAGTTACATTATCCTTGCTATTTTTCTGTTTTCTCAAAATATTCGCAGATTTATTTTTAAAAAACCACCCTTTTTAGGAGAGGGTGTGGTCGGCTTCCTCATTGCTTCTTCATTTCACTTAAAATAAAGCAGTAAATAAAGAGATCTAATTTCCTCATAAAACAAAATTAGAAAAGGATCTAAAAAAGAATACTTACTCCCTTACAAATAAATACGTAAAAAAAAGACCATAAAAGAGGAATACAACTCTGCTTGATAAGAGAGGTAGTTAGTGTAATTAACCCTCTCTTCAAAAATATCACCCAAACGTGTATTTTTTACTTTTAACCAGTAATCTGATCATTGTGTACTTGAAGTCTTGAACTGACCGATTGCTATGTAAACTAAAATAATTTGGACTTTTTCCACAATTTTTTAGAAAAATCTATGTTAGGTTGAGACCAATGGTTCTAATATCTATAACTCTCAATAAAGTTTATTATGTACGATCCCTATATATATATATATATATATATATATATAGGATATGGATCAAATACATCCCAATTCATTAGGTAAGATATAAGACTCAATCTCCACCCTTAATACCATTTGATCCCAAGGTCTGATTTTAACCCATTTTCAGATTATATATATATATTTTTTTAATGATGGCAGGGGCATTTTAGTCAACAAACTTAACAAACTCATGTAGGATCAAAATCAAATCCCACTTATTGTGCCCATAACAGATTTTTTTTCTCCAATTCAGTTTTTCTTTCCAATTTCAATTCAATCAGTTCACAGAATTCAATTAATCATCATCAAACTCAATATACAGAAATCAAATCCCACTTATTTACGTTATTTATCATCAAACTCAAGTAATCATCAATCTCGATTCATCATCATCGTCAATTCATCATCATCCATCGTGAATACAAAATCTTATGCAAAAGATTTCATCTTTGTTATGTGATTCCTCTGTTTTTTCACAGACATCCCAATTTCAAATCATTTTATTTTTTTTGGTTCTTTTAATTTAAGTAGTAATGGCAATTCAGAAAGGTAAAGTAAGGTTCAATGTTGGTGACATCCGCAGAACATGGGAGCTATACATTCTCAAAAACATCCTGAAAAAATTGTTGACTTGAACATCCTGAAAATCTACAATTTAGGATGAATAAATAAATAAATAAATTGTTGATTTTTTCATTTTTCTCCCATTTTCGTTCATTTTTTAGTTTTGACTTGAACACATAAATTGTAGATTTTCATATACACTTTGTAACTACACAAGAATGGACTCATTCCGATACCTGAGTAAAGGAATATGACAAGTAAAAAAGGACATACATATACGGATTTTTCAGAAAAAAATATTTTTTGGTCGTCTTGGGGATGATTTTTCGACCTTTTTTGTACATTTTCAGGCTTCGACTTCAATACAAAAATTGTAAATTGACTCACAAAGTTTGTAACGGTATGAGAATTGATTCATTTCGATATCCGAGTGAAAAAATACAACATGTTAAAACGGAACGGATTTTTCAGAAAAAAATATTTTTTCGTCATCTTCGAGATGATTTTTCGACCTTTTTTGTACATTTTCAGGCTTCAACTTCAATGCAAAAAATGTAGATTGACTCACAAAGTTTGTAACGGTATGAGAATTAATACATTGTAATATCCGAGTGAAAAAATACAACATGTTAAAACGGAACGGATTTTTCAGAAAAAAATATTTTTTCGTCATCTTTGGGATGATTTTTCGACCTTTTTTGTACATTTTCAGGCTTCGATTTCAACACAAAAAATGTAGATTGACTCACAAACTTTATAACGGTATCAGAATTGATTTATTTCGATCTCTGAGTGAAAAAATACAACATGTTAAAACGAAACGAATTTTTTGAAAAAAAATATTTTTTCATCATCTTCGGGATAATTTTTCGACATTTTCTGTACATTTTCGGGCTTTAACTTCAACACAAAAAATGTAGATTGAATCATAAAGTTTGTAACGGTACAAGAATTGATTTATTTCGATAGTTAGGTTTAAAAATACAACATGTTTAAAAATGTCTTTATTAAATTTAATGTATTTTTTCATCCGGATATCGAAATGAATCAATTCTTACACCGTTACAAATTTTGTGAGTCAATCTACATTTTTTGTGTTGAAGCCGAAGTCCAAAAATGTACAACAAATGTAGAAAAATCACCCCGAAGACGACGAAAAATTATTATTTTTCCAAAAAATTCGTATATTTATGTCTTTTTTAACGTACCGTTGCAAACTTTGTGAGTCAATCTACATTTTTTTTGTTGAAGTTGAAGCCTGAAAATGTACAAAAAATATCGAAAAATCATTCCGAAAATGATGAAAAATAATTTTTTTTCAATAAATCTGTTCCGTTTTAACATGTTGTATTTTTTCACTCAGAGATAGAAATGAATCAATTCTGATACCGTTATAAATTTTGTGAGTCAATCTACATTTTTTGTGTTGAAGTCGAAGCCTGAAAATATACAAAAAAGGTCGAAAAATCATCCCGAAAATGACGAAAAAATATTTTTTTCTGAAAAATCCGTTCCGTTACAACATGTTTCCCATGCGTTTTTTAATGTTTAATTTGGACTGTTTGATTTAATTGATCCAATGGTGTATATTGGGTCTTATATTTTATCTAATATAGAGTATGTATTAGATCTTGATTTTATATATATATTTGTATTTGTGTGAAAGAGATAGACACTAATTTCACGCTTGGATCATGGAACTCGACCTATTGAACTGGTGTGACATAAAATTACCCCAATTTTTTCTGCATTAATTTCTATTTTATGTCCCAGCTTTCCAAGTTACATCTGAACGAATTCAAACCTTCAACACTTTCATAAACTGAAAAAAAAAACCCATAAAAAATCAATCATCTTGAATTTAATACTGAAAACTATAGTATCAACATTCCAAACTGTAGTGATGGGATCATCATCACTATCTCAACTATCAGCCGTCGACAAAATCCATCAATGGCGCTCCAAGCCGGCTCACGAGCTGATCTTCGACTCCCAGCCGCCGCGAAATAAGCCACTACTTGCAAGCCGTTGAACGTCTCCACCAATCACCTAGCGTAGAGGGCTTCACCGAGCTGATAACCACAGCCATGGCTCGTCTCAAGCTCGAGTTTCTTCAAATTCTGAGCCGCCAAGCCGATCATCACCAAGCCGGCGGCCCAATTTCAACCACAGAATGGAGCTCAATAATTGATAGCACGGCTAATGCATTCAGGTATGAAGAATATGTAGCTTATGAGTCACCAAGTAAAGATGTGATTATTTATTTAAGGAGTGTAGCTGAAATAATGAATTCTAGTGGCAAAATTGGAGAATGTGTACCGGTTTATAAGGTTGTGAGGATGCCATTTCTTCAGAATCTGCTTAAAACGGCTTCGTTTCGAGGAGCTTACCTTAGGTGGTAATAGTAATAATAATAGTACAAGAAAGTGCATATGGGATGAGTTGAAAGAGAAAATCGAATTATGGGTTCAAGTTTCAAAAATTTGTGTTAAAATCTTGTTTGAAAAGGAGAAGAATTTGTGTGATCAAATTTTCGGGGAAATTAATAATGTTGTAAAGGATGAATGTTCTGTGGGAACTGTTGAAGATTTTGCTGTTGGTTTATTTGCTTTTGCAAAAGATGTTAGTTCGAGTAATCATCCTTATGAGAGAATGGAGACTGTTTTGGCCTTATACGATGCGTTTATTATGATTTTACCTAATGTCGATGCCCTGTTCTTTTCGGAACAAGGGAGACGAATTAGAACTGGATGCTTAGACACGTTATCTAGGATTGAGAATGACGTTGCGAGAATGTTGCATGATTTTGAGAAAGGCATTCTTTGTGAAATGTCGAATGTTTGTGATGATAGAGGGGGAATTCATGATTCGACTAAGTATGTAATGGAAAAAATTGATCTCATTGTTGGGAATAAGAATCTCTTGACAGGATTAATCAAGTCGACCCCTTCGTTCAATTTTGGCGATATGATGGACCCTCGGGAAAATTTAGTAGACTATTTCGATAATCATACTTTTGTCGAGCTTCATTTGATCTTGATCATTTTTGTTCTACAACTGAATCTAGAGAGCAAATCCAAGTGTTGTGACAATGCCTCTTTAAGTCAATTTTTTATGATGAACAACGTCCGTTACATCATTCAGAAGATCGAAGGCTACAACAAATGATTGGTGATTCTTACATAAAGAAGTTGAATGAGGATGTTAAGTCTGCAAAGGATAGTTATGAGGAATTAACTTGTAGCAAGTTGTTTAAGTGTTTGGATGATGACGGGTGATATATTACTCGGGGTTTTAAATCAAGCATGTCGAAAACTGCATTGAAAAGGAGGCTGAAGAATGTTAATTCTGTTTTTGAAGATTTTGAGGTTTTGCATTGTGTTTGGACATTACCGGATATGCGATTAACGGATGAGGTTCGTGTTTCGTTGTCTGAGAAGGTGGTTCCAGCTTATAAGAAGTTTCTTGAAAAGTCTAGGAGTGATCCTGAATTGAAGCTTCTGCAGGAAAAGAATGTTAAGTACTCACCTCAGGAGCTTGAGGCTTTAGTGTTGGAAAAGCTGTATGCAGATACAGAAGTTGTTGTGTATCAGATTTTAGGTTAGATCAGCTGAAGAGTTTTTTTTTCTTTTCTTTATTTAATAGCATAGTTTGGTTGTTATGTATTTGTAGCCAGAACGCAATAAATTATGGAAAGTTCAAAGTTGAGTTGCTGCTTTATGTGACAACCAAGTGAAGTTAAACGAAATTTCATTGATACTTCCTCAGTTTTGACTTATTCTGTTTTCCTGATATTTGTTTAACTAGGAAATAGCGTGTGCGTTGCATATTTCATACTAAATTAAATAAACAAATTGTTTGTAATAGTTATTTCCCATAAGTAGATATTAATTAATTTTCAATTTTTACGAAGTAATAATACTGGAATCACACATATATATAGATAAAATAAAAACTCAAGATTAAACTCAGCATGAATTTGATATTCGAAAAATTCCTTGTGTTGAAACGAATGTCTTGTTGATCCATTAATTTTTTGATTTTATGATGGTATAACGCCAATTATCTAATGTTTGTTACACTATTTTATAATATATTATAATTATTTCTTTTCTTTATTTTACAAATCAAATGATCTTTGTAGGTTGTTCATCTTTAGATGCGATGTCGATAATATGAAGTCTATCACACATTTGAAAAAGGCAGGAAGACTCCCAAGTCAACAGCCCAGACAAAGATCAATCAATAATATATAACAATGCTTCAACAAAGACTTTAACAAATTAAAAACGAAAATAAATGCCCGTCAACCGTATTTTCTTTTTCTTTCTATTAAAATCATCAAAAATCACTCATTCTTCTGGTTCACAACACAAAACAGCTTGAATTATGAATCTCTATCCGGTTCCAATTTTCTTGCTATTTTTATGTTTCCTCAAAATATTCACAACTTCTAGTCATAATAATGTAGCTGATCAGTCCATAAGTGATCTTCAATAAATTGTGGCTCAAGTGGCACTTCTGCAGCACGAAATGGTCGGGCCTGGTCTGGGGATGTCCACCCAAAAACTTCTTCCTTACTACAAATTGTTGGATATTGTGGGTGTATGAAAAAGTGAGTGAACACCATTTTTGCGTACGAAATTCGAACACCATAAGTATCGGGGATACTAAATATTATCGGATAAGTTTATTCTACTTCGGTAGTAGATAAGTTTATCATTTCGAATTTCTCAATTCGGAGTTGAAACGAATGAGAAATTAATTGCTAAAGTTGGGTGTTTGAATGTGGATATCCCACATTGGATATAAATCATAAGTTGTATGAGTTTATATACAATTACCTCAAGGTAAAGGGTTGGCCCTTTGGGTCATCCACTTTGGGCCTTTGTGTGAAAGGGGGAAGAGCTATGCAATTGTGTCTTGGCCCAATTTCTTAGCTCCTCGGCCGGTCCGGTGGACCGGACCGGACCTCGGCCCTGGGGCACGGGTCGTGGGCTATGGGCTTGCGGTTATTGGGTTTTGGACCCTAATTATCTTTTTGGGCCAAAGTTGAATTAATTTGATTAATTGGGCCCAGTTTTCTTTTGGGCCAAAATTAATCAATTAATTTTAGGCCCATTTTCCTGTTCTTCTTCCTGGAACCAGAGCTGTCCTGTTCCTTTCTCATGCTGAGAATTTCAGACGTTTCTTCACATGGTTGCCAGCCGAAAGTTAAAACTTTGGAGCCAAAACTTTTGACCTTAATAAGCTGATTCGTTTTGGCTTCCTATTTTGGTTTTTCATCAGGTTTTGTTGCCTATAAAAAGGCTCTCCAAGGTGGTTTTAAAAACACACCAAAAACAGAAATCAATTTCTGCATTTCTCAAAACATTCTGCATACATACAAATCTGAGAGTTCTTAGGCAAATATAGTTTGTGGTTGTTTGTTCTTGAAGTGGTTCAATTACAAATATAATCGTTGTATCTTGGGAAGTTAATTGCACGATCCCGTACCACCGTAGGCGGGGCAATATAGCTTTAAGGATAGAGAGTTCAACTCTCGCCTCGATTGTCATTAAATTGTTCGTCGTATAATATTTTCAGAATTCTTCTTACAAAGTGCAGACAAAAACAACAAGCTTAAAGCTATATTTATTTGTTGTTCATTCTGTGATTTTCTGTGATTTTTCGAACATTCTGGAAATGGCTCATTTCGATTCTAATGAAAATGCTGCTGCTGCTCTCGACTTTGGACTTGGACCTGGAGCTGGTCTCGGTCTTGGTCTTCCTTCTGGTTTTGCCTCGGGTTCAGGGGTTAGGTCCGGTTCAGGCTCTGGTCCGAATACACCGGTTGTAACTCCAGTTATTCCGATAATTCAGGCTAGGACTGAAAGGCTAACTCCGATTGTACCACCGGTGATTACGAGTATCCCGGCGCAGGCTGAAAGGCCAACGAAGTTCTGCGGGGTTGACTTCAAACGTTGGCAACAAAAGCTGCTTTTTTACTTAACTACTTTGAACCTGGCAAGGTTCGGGAAGACGCCCCGTCTGTCCCTGAAGATTCTGACGATGTTCAAATGAGAACGGCATATGATGCCTGGCAACACTGTGATTTCCTTTTCCGGAATTACGTGCTCAATGGTTTGGATGATTCACTTTATAGTGTCTATCACTCCATGAAATCGTCAAAAGACCTCTGGGAGGCATTACATAAGAAGTATAGAACTGAGGACGCTGGACTGAAAAAGTTCATGGTCGCAAAGTTCTTAGACTTCAAAATGATGGACTCAAAGTCCGTGGTAAGCCAGGTCCAAGAGCTTCAGATTATAATACATGAAGTTCATACCGAGGGAATGGCTTTGAGTGAGAATTTTCAAGTGGGGTCTGTGATTGAAAAATTACCGCCCTCATGGAATGAATTCAAGAATTACCTAAGGCATAAACGAAAGGAGATGAGCTTAGAAGAGTTGGTTGTCAGAAGGGCTCCTGTTCCACCAATGGCTAACGTCGTTGAAGTTCCGGAAAGTTCTAACCGGAAAAGAAAGTTCCAAGGGAATTTTCAGTCCCAGAAAAATCAAGCTGGGAAAGGAAAGCCGAAACATGGTGACGGCTCTGACGGTGGTTGCTTTAATTGCGGCCGTACTGGTCATTGGGCTAAAGACTGTAGAGAGCCCAAGAAAAATAATTATCAGTCACGAAAGAAAGGTTCTGGCAAGTATAAAGGCAAGAATCAGGTTCAGAACAGGGTTCCGAACCAGGTGCAAAATCATGTGCACTTAGTTGTTGATGATGTCCAGGGCATCAACGAGATGATTGATGACTTGTCAAATAAACAGGTGCCAATCGATCTAACTAATCTTGATCTGATTGCCGTCGTATTTGAAGCCAATATGGTGGACAACTCGAGGGAGTGGTTCATAGATACTGGGGCTACTCGCCACATCTGTTTCGACAGAGATGCTTTCTCGTCCTATTCCCCAACTGAAGGACGGAGATTGTTTATGGGAAATTCAGCCACTTCACCTGTGGTTGGAATGGGGAAAGTTGTGCTGAAGATGACTTCAGGCAAGGAACTGACATTGACTGAAGTTCTTCATGTTCCGGAGATTCGAAAGAATTTAGTATCCGGTTCAGCTTTGGTCAAGAATGGGTTCAAGATTGTCTTCGAAGCTGATAAGTTTTCTTTGACTAAGAGAGGAATTTATGTAGGAAAAGGTTACCTTGAGCAGAGCCTTTTCAAAATGAATGTAATGAATGTAATTCGCTCTCTTGTAATTGAAAACGGTGGAAATAAAAGGATTGAGAATTCTGTTTATTTGCTTGAGTATTCTAATTTGTGGCATGTTAGACTAGGACATGTCAATTATAATACTATTCGAAGATTGGTTAACTTGAATTTATTACCAACTTTTAAAGTTGAAAATGAACATAAATGTGAAATTTGTGTTGAAGCAAAGCTAGTCAAACAACCATTTCCTTCAGTGGAAAGAAACACCGCACCTCTAGAACTTATTCACAGTGACATCTGTGATTTGAAGATTGTGCAAACTAGAAGTGGGAAAAAGTATTTCATTACATTCATAGATGACTGCACAAAGTATTGTTATGTGTATTTACTAAGAAGTAAAGACGAAGCGCTTGGAGCGTTTACACATTACAAAACTGAAGTTGAAAATCAACTGGAAAAAAGGATAAAAGCTATCCGAAGTGATAGAGGTGGAGAATACGGAGCGCCATTTGATGAATTTTTTACCAACTCTGGAATTATTCATCAAACAACGGCACCATACTCACCTCAATCAAATGGCGTTGCTGAACGCAAGAATCGCACTCTCAAAGAAATGATGAATGCGATGTTGTTAAATTCTGGATTACCGCAAAATTTGTGGGGGGAGGCGATCCTCTCCGCCAACTATATCCTTAACAAGATTCCCCACAAAAGTAGGAGTGAGACTCCGTACGAACTTTGGAAAGGTCAAAAGCCTTCTTACAAGTACCTCAAAGTGTGGGGGTGTTTGGCTAAGGTAGAAATACCCAAACCCAAACAAATTAAGATAGGGCCTAAGACTATTGATTGCATATTCATAGGATATGCACTTAATAGTAGCGCCAATCGATTTCTGGTTCATAAATCAGAAATATCTGAGATTCATGAAGGTACTATCATGGAATCTAGAAATGCTTCGTTTTTTAAGGATGTCTTTCCAAGTAAGGAAAGAAATGAGAAAGTTCCTCTTAAAAGAACATTTGATGAGTCTACGAGTAGTTCTAATCCTGGGGACGAAGAACCACGTCGTAGCAAAAGGGCAAGAGTTCCTAAATCATTTGGTCTCGATTTTGTTTCATATACATTAGAAGGGGAGCCAAATACAATTAAGGAAGCTATGTCCGGTCCAGATGCTCAACTCTGGAAAGAGGCTATCAATAGTGAAATCGAGTCTATTTTACACAACCATACCTGGGAGTTGGTTGATCTTCCAAAGGGAAGTAAGCCTTTAGGCTGTAAATGGATTATGAAAAGAAAGTATAAGACTGATGGAACTATTGATAAGTATAAGGCCCGTTTGGTAGTCAAAGGATACCGACAAACGGAAGGTCTTGATTTCTTCGATACTTATTCTCCAGTAACCAGAATAACATCCATAAGATTATTCATCGCTATTGCCGCATTACATAACCTTGAGATACATCAAATGGATGTTAAGACTGCGTTTCTGAACGGAGAATTAGATGAAGAAATATACATGGAACAACCCGAGGGGTATGTTGCTCCTGGAAAGGAGAAGAAAGTGTGTAAACTTGTAAAGTCACTTTACGGACTTAAACAAGCGCCAAAACAGTGGCATGAAAAGTTTGATAACACGATGTTGTTAAATGGTTTCAAGATCAACGAATGTGATAAATGCGTGTATGTTAGGCAAACACATAACGCATATGTGATCGTGTGTCTATATGTAGATGACATGTTGATAATGGGTAGTAATCATGAAATCATCATGAATACTAAAGGAATGTTAAATAAGAACTTTGACATGAAGGATATGGGACTTGAAATCTTAGGAATTAAAATCCTGAGGACTTCTGAAGGACTAGTCTTATCGCAATCTCATTACGTTGAGACGATTTTGGAAAAGTTCCTTCCTAGCGATAGTGCACCAGTCAAGACGCCAGTGGACTTGAGCGTTCATCTACGCAAGAACCATGGCGAACCCGTATCGCAATTAGAATATGCTAGGATCATTGGGAGTGTGGTGTATATCATGAATTGTACTCGCCCTGATCTAGCTTATTCTATGAGCAAGTTGAGTAGGTTCACGAGTAATCCTAGTATAGAGCATTGGAATGCTTTAACTAGAGTTCTTAAGTATTTAAAGTATACTAAAGAATATGGATTACACTACTCCAAATATCCAGCTGTAATTGAGGGATACAACGATGCTAATTGGATATCTGACACGAACGACTCCAAGTCCACAAGTGGGTATGTATTTACCGTTGGTGGAAGAGCGCTGTCGTGGAAATCTTCTAAGCAAACTTGCATAGCCAGTTCCACAATGGAATCAGAATTCATAGCTTTAGATAAGGCTGGTGAAGAAGCTGAGTGGCTAAGAAATTTCTTAGAAGATATTCCCTGTTGGGAAAAACCTGTGCCTCCGCTTTTGATTCATTGCGACTGTATGTCGGCAATTGGAAGAGCTCAGAGTAGTATGTATAATGGTAAGTCTAGACATATTCGTCGTAGGCATAATACCATTAAGCAGTTGATCTCTAACGGGATTATTTCCATTGATTATGTGAAATCAAAAGAGAATATTGCAGATCCTTTGACGAAAGGATTGCCTAGAGATCAAATATACTACCTATCAAGAGGAATGGGGTTAAAGTCTACAAATTAAAAATTGACACAGCGGTAACCCAACCATATTGACTGGAGATCCCAAGATCATGGTTCAATGGGACAACTAATTTGTGAAAATTCTGGAGAGCACTTAAGAGTTTAATAAAACTCTAAACCCATTGCCTAGGATAAAGAAGTGCATCCTACAAGTGTAGCAAAGGGTAAGTCTGAACTTTTAATGATTCCTATACAGTCATGAAAATGAAGTGGAGTATGGTAGGATACTCTTCAATAGGAGATCACCTATGTAAGTGTGAGGTGTAGGCCGCCTCAACATTGAGTAAAATGTAAACATTTATGAAACCAAGAGAGGGCGCCATGGCCAAAATGGGTCCAACAGTGAGAACTAAAAATTTGCTTAGAAAATTTATCATGTGAATATCATTGTCTGATTTTACACGAACGGCTGAACAATTCAAGGCATCATGTCCATTGGGTAGCCTAGTAAATCCGATGATATCTCACTAAGAAAGGTTCAAAGCCAAAAGCTACCTCTTCTAATGTGATAAAAAGTCGTTTGAACTCTCAGTTTCATGCATTGCATCAAATTGCATTAATTTCATTCGTGTGGGGGATTGTTGGATATTGTGGGTGTATGAAAAAGTGAGTGAACACCACTTTTGCGTACGAAATTCGAACACCATAAGTATCGGGGATACTAAATATTATCGGATAAGTTTATTCTACTTCGGTAGTAGATAAGTTTATCATTTCGAATTTCTCAATTCGGAGTTGAAACGAATGAGAAATTAATTGCTAAAGTTGGGTGTTTGAATGTGGATATCCCACATTGGATATAAATCATAAGTTGTATGAGTTTATATACAATTACCTCAAGGTAAAGGGTTGGCCCTTTGGGTCATCCACTTTGGGCCTTTGTGTGAAAGGGGGAAGAGCTATGCAATTGTGTCTTGGCCCAATTAATCAATTAATTTTAGGCCCATTTTCCTATTCTTCTTCCTGGAACCAGAGCTGTCCTGTTCCTTTCTCATGCTGAGGATTTCAGACGTTTCTTCACATGGTTGCCAGCCGAAAGTTAAAACTTTGGAACCAAAACTTTTGACCTTAATAAGCTGATTCGTTTTGGCTTTCTATTTTGGTTTTTCATCAGGTTTTGTTGCCTATAAAAAGGCTCTCCAAGGTGGTTTTAAAAACACACCAAAAACAGAAATCAATTTCTGCATTTCTCAAAGCATTCTGCATACTGATAGGAGTCATTTTTACGTGTTATTAAGCCCCTTTGCGTTTATGTTTTAGGTTCATTTATCGCTTGATTTTGTCACTTGTGTGTTTAATTCGTGCATTAAGTGATTTCAAGCCTTAAATGGATACAATCGAAGAACGGGCTGAAAAAGGACGTATAAAACAAGTTTAGGCCAAGATGTTTCACACCTCTACGACCAAACAAGCAAGAAACAAGCTGGAGTTAGCCAAAATCATATTTTAGTACCATTTCCGCACACCTGGGCGCCAAATCAGAAATAATCACCACGTTGGAACGCCATTTGGATAAATTTAGAGACCGAATTTGATGACGTGTCCTTCTACAAAGTTTTAGATCTATGTCTTATCTTTACATGGGGACTTGAATCATCCAATTCGGAGGTCTGTGGAGACGTTTATGAATAAAACACTATCCCTGCGCTGGAAAATACGAAAGTGGCAGCTCCCATTCTTAGTAGGTGGAAAACAAGAGAATGGTAGTTCACATTCTTGGTAGGAGGAAAGTAAGAGAATGGTAGGTGGAAAACAAGAGAATGGTAGTTCACATTCTTGGTAGGAGGAAAGTAAGAGAATGGTAGGTGGAAAACAAGAAAATGGTAGTTCACATTCTTGGTAGATGGAAAGCAAGAGAATGGTAGGTGGAAAGAAAAGAGAATGGAAGTACCTGTTCTTGGTTGGTGAATTTTTTTGGCTATAAAAGGAGGATTGGATGCCATCCTACAAACACACTTGAAAACACATTCCCCATTGGGGGAGCCTAAACACATCCTATCATCATCTTCATCATCCTTAGATTAGTTATGAATATTATCAAGAACCTCTGAAGGTGAAGAAATCAAGAAGCATGGAAGAGATGAAGATCGAAGTTCAACCATCAAAAATACGAGGGAGTTTCTTAGATTTAGATTTATTTTTGTCTATGAATATGAATCTTAATTTAAGTTCCTATCTTTTATCTTTTATGATGAAATAGATTCTTCGAACTAAGACCATGTTGAGGCTAAATTATGATAATTGAGTTATAAATTGTGTTTTTCATATTAATTCTATTGTTGCTTTGTGTCTTGATCTTGTTTGAATGCATCATATGCTTAGCTACCATATGCATGATTTATTGCTTAAATTATTCGTTCGAGAGAAGGTAATTTAAGGTGCAAAGAGGATCATCACATAATCCGTAAAAATAGGGAATTGCCCCTAGAGATAGGTAGAGATTCCCGGGTGCAGTTAGCCGGATTAATCCGGGGAAATTCTAGAACTTGAATGCATGATTGTTGGTTAGATTCTCGGATAGACATATCTAGAGAACCATCAATTAATCATAGGATTATTACAGCCGAGACATCGGGTAGTAATTATTTAAGGTTTTTTCCACCAAAGCAACATTAGTCTAATAATATGAGAACATGTTTATAATGAAAATTGATTAATTTATGCCAACACATGTGTCTTAGTTGCTCTCTTCCATAGCTATCTTGATTTCGACATCTTGTTTCTTATATCTTACTTCCATAATATTTTAGTTAATTCTTGTTTTAGTTTAAGTTCTTCAATTGCTTTAAAATCATAAACTAAAATACAAGTCCTTGAGGTTCGACAACCCGGACTTTATTGTCCACTTTATTACTACACACGACCAGTCCACTTGCTGTTTAATACACGTAAGGATTTTTCGTGTCAAGTTTTTGGCGCCGTTGCCGGGGACTTGTTTAATTTTAGTTTTTGATTTTATTGCAAGTTTTAAGTATTTATTTTATTTTTATTATTTATTTATTATTATTATTATTATTATTATTTTTCTTACACTCTTAGCTCGCAATGGCTAGCAATTTTCCAGATATGACCCTTCCGGAGAATCAATTATGGCTGCAAAGCGTCATTCAATTCGCAAAGGATAGCAATTTTCCTGATATGACACTACCGGAGAATCAATTATGGCTGCAAAGCGTCATTGAAGCGTGTTATGCACAAGGGTTCTTTCCACAACATTACCAAGAAAGAATTCCTACTCCGGAGGAACAACTTGATAACACCATTGGAGAGCTCCACTTTATGATGAAGGACGCACGGCGGGAAATGAAGGAGATGAATCATCAACTCAAGCAACTAACGAGCGACATATCTGAGAAAGTACCATGGGCATTGCTTGGTACCACTGAGATAGATCAAAAGGAGGAATTCAACACCGTGACGTTGAATGAAATGAAGTTGGAAAATTCGAAAGCAGATTCCTCCAACGATGAGCATTCGACTCCTATCCTTTCTGAGGGTGTTGACATTTCTTTACTTTCTTCCCTAGCCACAGGTAAATCGGTATTTGATGCCGACGATGGTAAGTTGTTATTGAATGTAGGAGATGACATGGTTAATTTCGATAACTATGAGGTTTTTGAGCATCTAATTGATTTTGATTTGTCTTTACACATTGATGTTTTTGATCCTTTTAGTGTTGAGCACTTTCATGAAAAACGAGCCAATAATCTTCAACATCCATACATGATGGAGCTGAAATATGTCAAGGTGATTGGTGAAGAAAAACGAGACATTATCTCTAGCTTGGAGAAAAATCTGCACCACCATCCGGAGCATGAGGAAGAAAAGGTAATAGAGGTATTGAGGGACCATAAAAAAACTCGTGAGTGGATGATTGCTTGGTCTAACCCTAGGATATGTAGCACAAATAATTGGTCAATCTTCACTACAAAGGGCAAAAGGATTGAAGCGATACCCAATAGTGGATTGGAGAACGAATAAGGCATTCATACATAAACCGCCTTGAGCCAATCTCTTACATAAAGTCAAGCTAGTGACTTTAAAAGAGCGCTTCTTGGGAGGCAACCCAAGCTTTGTGAGTTTTCTTTTGTTTTTTTTTTGCTTTTTTTGTTTGTTTTTGCTTTTCGTTTTATTTGTTTTGTCTAAGCATGCACTTTTGGCATGTGTTTTAATATGCTTGATGGTTTGTTTGATAAGTATGTTGAACATGTTAGTAGCAATTTCCCGTTGTTTTGAGAGGCCTATTTTGATGAGATGAGTTTGATTTGGAACATATTTGTGATGAAGGATTGTTTTTCAACAATCCTTGATTGTAAGTACTCTTATACCTTTTGCATGCGTTTATGTGAGACAACATTGGGGACAATGTTGAGTTTAAGTTTGGGGGTATATGTGGGTAGTACTTTGTGGTTTTAATACATTCATATGATTGATCACCATGTGTTTGCTATTTTTGTCATGTCATGTGTACCTCGTTTAGCTCAAGTTTGGGGGAATTTGTATGCTATCATGTTTATATGTGTTTATGTTGAGAAAATCAAGCATGGTTTTTTTTTAGTCCTTCCAATTGATGCATTTAAATTGATTAACTTTAAAAAATGGCATGATTTTTTGAAATAATTTGAATTTAAATGAACATATATATCTTTGAAATTGCTCATGGAGACCCTAGACTAGGATTGATTTCTTAGATGATTCACATTGCACAATAAATCGAGGGTAGAGGAGTTGAGAGGATAACCATCTTGAGACACTTAAGGAGTTTTTCCCGGAAAAATTAACTTAGATTTTTCATAAGGTTATAAGTTGAGTAGTAATTTTTTTATGCTAAACAATGAATTAAAAAGGTTGAAGTTTGGTATGACCACAAGTGGTCAGGCTAATATGTACTGGAGGTGAAAAGTTTCATGCCTATATACTGTACTATTATGCTAATTTGAGCTAAGCTCAAGCCAAAAAGAAGCGAATTGTTTAAAAGATCTAGTTTTATTTCGTGGCCTTTGACACTCGAGTGATTAAATCCTTAGGAGTGTCTTTACACTTAATGCCCCAAAACTATCTAGTTTGGGAGTCATTGATCTAAAGCTTGTTACATGGGTGCCATAGAAAGCCTAATGGAATAAAACATTGCACATGATCTAGCCTTAATGAAGTTAATTAATTGGAAAGTTTCATATGAATTGAAAGTTTGAATGTTTGAGATAATGAAATTTAAATGGCTATGAGATTTTCTATGATTCTTATGCTTTGTGTTTGATCATAAAGTTGATAGATATGGGATTAATGTCCAAAATTTGGTAAGGATGCCTCTCGACTATAATACCTTAGATTTATTTTCACTACACCCTATGGAGTCTTTTCTAGTATTGGTGTCACATGAGCAAAAGTAGTTGATATGTATATATATTTGTGAGCTGTAAAAGGATGATTTTGTGCCATTTATTCTTGTTAATTATGTTGAGATGTATTCATTTGGTTGGGATTGAAAGTTTGTTAGATTTTGTGGGTATATCGTCTGCAAACCCTCACGAGACTATAACTCGTCCTTTGAGGTAACTCAAAGGTTTAAAGGCTTGTTGCACATGCTAAGTGCAATCGTTTACTCCACGAAAGTGAGTTCGTTTGTTGTTTTTGTTTTCTCCTTTTGGTTGATGATGTTTTTTGTGCCCTAGACCTTTTATTGCTCGAGGTCGAGCAATTGATAAGTTTGGGGGAGTTGATAGGAGTCATTTTTACGTGTTATTAAGCCCCTTTGCGTTTATGTTTTAGGTTCATTTATCGCTTGATTTTGTCACTTGTGTGTTTAATTCGTGCATTAAGTGATTTCAGGCCTTAAATGGATACAATCGAAGAACGGGCTGAAAAGGACGTATAAAACAAGTTTAGGCCAAGATGTTTCACACCTCTACGACCAAACAAGCAAGAAACAAGCTGGAGTTAGCCAAAATCATATTTTAGTACCATTTCCGCACACCTGGGCGCCAAATCAGAAACAATCTCCACGTTGGAACGCCATTTGGATAAATTTAGAGACCGAATTTGATGAACGTGTCCTTCTACAAAGTTTTAGATCTATGTCTTATCTTTACATGGGGACTTGAATCATCCAATTCGGAGGTCTGTGGAGACGTTTATGAATAAAACACTATCCCTGCGCTGGAAATACGAAAGTGGCAGCTCCCATTCTTAGTAGGTGGAAAACAAGAGAATGGTAGTTCACATTCTTGGTAGGAGGAAAGTAAGAGAATGGTAGGTGGAAAACAAGAGAATGGTAGTTCACATTCTTGGTAGGAGGAAAGTAAGAGAATGGTAGGTGGAAAACAAGAAATGGTAGTTCACATTCTTGGTAGATGGAAAGCAAGAGAATGGTAGGTGGAAAGAAAAGAGAATGGAAGCACATGTTCTTGGTTGGTGAATTTTTTGGCTATAAAAGGAGGATTGGATGCCATCCTACAAACACACTTGAAAACACATTCCCCATTGGGGGAGCCTAAACACATCCTATCATCATCTTCATCATCCTTAGATTAGTTATGAAGATTATCAAGAACCTCTGAAGGTGAAGAAATCAAGAAGCATGGAAGAGATGAAGATCGAAGTTCAACCATCAAAAATACGAGGGAGTTTCTTAGATTTAGATTTATTTTTGTCTATGAATATGAATCTTAATTTAAGTTCCTATCTTTTATCTTTTATGATGAAATAGATTCTTCGAACTAAGGCCATGTTGAGGCTAAATTATGATAATTGAGTTATAAATTGTGTTTTTCATATTAATTCTATTGTTGCTTTGTGTCTTGATCTTGTTTGAATGCATCATATGCTTAGCTACCATATGCATGATTTATTGCTTAAATTATTCGTTCGAGAGAAGGTAATTTAAGGTGCAAAGAGGATCATCACATAATCCGTAAAAATAGGGAATTGCCCCTAGAGATAGGTAGAGATTCCCGGGTGCAGTTAGCCGGATTAATCCGGGGAAATTCTAGAACTTGAATGCATGATTGTTGGTTAGATTCTCGGATAGACATATCTAGAGAACCATCAATTAATCATAGGATTATTACAGCCGAGACATCGGGTAGTAATTATTTAAGGTTTTTTCCACCAAAGCAACATTAGTCTAATAATATGAGAACATGTTTATAATGAAAATTGATTAATTTATGCCAACACATGTGTCTTAGTTGCTCTCTTCCATAGCTATCTTGATTTCGACATCTTGTTTCTTATATCTTACTTCCATAATATTTTAGTTAATTCTTGTTTTAGTTTAAGTTCTTCAATTGCTTTAAAATCATAAACTAAAATACAAGTCCTTGAGGTTCGACAACCTGGACTTTATTGTCCACTTTATTACTACACACGACCAATCCACTTGCTGTTTAATACACGTAAGGATTTTTCGTGTCACATACATACAAATCTGAGAGTTCTTAGGCAAATATAGTTCGTGGTTGTTTGTTCTTGAAGTGGTTCAATTACAAATATAATCGTTGTATCTTGGGAAGTTAATTGCACGATCCCGTACCACCGTAGGCGGGGCAATATAGCTTTAAGGATAGAGAGTTCAACTCTCGCCTCGATTGTCATTAAATTGTTCGTCGTATAATATTTTCAGAATTCTTCTTACAAAGTGCAGACAAAAACAACACAAATAAAGGGCACATCAACCACCACCTCAACCCTCAGCCATATCCCTGCTGATCCAATTCCCTACAAAACAGCAAGAATTTCTCGTTCCCGATTTGCGTATGAATTCTTTAAATTGAATCCAGGTCCGAAAATTATACGTCTCCACTTTAATCCAGCTCCATATAAAGGCTTTAAAAGGTTGAAGGATTTATTCAATGTTGAAGCCGATCCTTCCACTCTGCTCAGCAACTTTAGTGCTTCACTTACAGCTGATGTTGGACTCTTTTACCAAGGAGTTCTGTATAAACACACAAGAAAATCAAGTATTCAATATAGTTTTTCTTCTGAAAATAGTGAATCATATGCTTACATAAACGGGATCGAGATTATCTCAGTACCAGTAAGTCTGTCTTATTTTAACCGAGGATATGATGGTGGAGGAGTGCTTCAAGTGGTTGGTGAAAAGTCTCCAGTAAATGTTGATAACAGCACTGCACTTGAAATGATCCACCAACAAAATATTAAACAGGAGTCTGATTCTTCAACTAGTGGCATGTTTGGGAAGTGGGAAAATGCTAATAATCGAAAAACAAACAACATTACCTGGAGAGTACCTGTGGATGTGGGATTCAGGTACTTGGTCAGGCTTCATTTCTCCAAGCTAGGATACAAGATGGCAGAGACTGCTGGCATGATGTTTAGAGTATACATCAATGAAATGATTGCTAATACTAATAATATTGGCACACTCACAGAACGCAGTGAAGACAATAGCATCCCCTGGTTCCGAGACTACATAGTGATGATAAAAGGGCACAGAAAAGAGGGTAAACGTGATCTCTTGATTTGCCTGCAAACAAACGATGAATTCAATGATGGATATGGGCCTCTTAAGAGTTTTGAAATAATGAGATTGAGTAACCTTGAGAATAGTCTCGCCAGTCCCAATCCACTGGCCTCGACGCGAGATTCATTAGACGGGACTATCCAAAATTTACTCCGAGTTCTTGATCACAGAAATGCAGTTGCAAGTGTTTTAATAACTATACTAGCTGTGGCAAACATTGTTATTCATACGTTGGTACAAATTCGGGAAGCTAGTTGCATGGAAGAGGAAAACAAGCCATCGGCCCGCGCTGAGCGACATTGTCGCCGTTTCCATTAGCTGAGCTGCAATTAGCCATTAGAGATTTCAGTGATGCACATCTCATTGGAAGGGGTGGGTTTGGTAAAGTTTACAAAGGAGTAATTGATAACGGGCAAGAGACCGTGGCCATAAAGAGGTTAAAATCAAATTCCAAGCAAGAGGCACGGGAGTTTTTGACAGAGATTGAAACTCTAACCGAGCTCCGACATGTTAATCTAGTCTCTCTGATTGGATACTGCAATGATCATGGGGAAATGATTCTTGTATATGAGTATATGGCCGGTGGAACTCTGGCTGACCACCTTTACAAACTTGCAAGGAACAATGATAACATTCCATCTCTCACCTGGAAGCAACGCCTTAATATAAGCATTGGAGATGGTCGAGGGCTGGACTATCTTCACACAGGCCACTCAATCATACATCGCGATGTAAAGGCTTCAAATATCCTGTTGGATGAAAATTTCATAGCTAAGTTTTCAGATTTCGGATTGGCCAAACATGAAGACAGAAGCAAGTCACAGAGTCATGTTACCACGAATTTGAAAGGTACGTTCGGGTACTTCGACCCATATTATTTCACAACACGTAAATTAACGAGGAAGAGTGACACGTACGCGTTTGGGGTCGTATTGTTGGAAGTATTGTGTGGAAGACCAGCATTGGATACAAGTGTTGCAGAGGATGAACAGGTTCTTACCAAGTGGGCTCGAGATAACATTAGTAAGGGTAAAATCGACCGGATTGTAGCTTCAACTTTGAGAGGTGAAATCTCAGAAGACAGCTTGAAGGCATTTGCAGAAGTTGCTGAAAAATGCTTGCATGATGAACCAAAGAAACGGCCAACAATGGCTCAAGTTGTGCTACAACTTGAGTTTGCACTTGAGCAGCAGGACAACACAAAACCTCCTGTACCAAATAGGATAACAAGTGATGTGGATGATAATATCCGTCCATCTAATGATGAAGAAACTAACTTATCAGTTGGCACTGGTGAACACACAACGCCAACCACGGATGTGCAGAATCTTGCACCGGCTCCTAAAGAACAAACTAAGAACAAAGTGGTTAATGCTGAGCCATCTGAAAGAAAAGATAAACCATCACGACTTTGGCCATGGGATACATTTTGGAATAGAAATAAACCATCCACCAAAAATGAATTGTCATTAACAGGTATGAATTTAACTTTTCAAAATAAAACAGAAAACAATTTTCTATTCATCGTTTGATGTTCAATCTTTCATAGTCTACTATATCTTATTTCTGTGAAATGTCTAAACTGTTTTAGAATTGCTTTAAGTGCCATCAAATTTCTCCTTGAATGGGAAGCTAAAGCGGAACTATTACTAGAAAAAGCAAAACTTGACTATATACTGCCACAATATGTACTTGAATATTTTTCATCACGTTGTTTTCTCTTGGTACCCCTAAGCTCTTCCCTGGCTGTATTTCTTTATTTAAGTATACAGATTTTTTTGTTTACCACAATTAAACTTGTCAGATATTTATTTTAGCCAATCCTGCAGGCTATCAAGCCAAAGAAAAAACACAAAAGGAAGAGAAGACTATTAACCTGCACCCAATCGCTGTCCCTGCCATTCCAGAAGATGAATTGAAGAAAATTACTGATAATTTTGGATCAAAGTCTATTATTTTTGAAGGGTCATATGGAAGAGTGCACAATGGAGTCTTGAGAAGTGGACAAGCCACAGCAGTTAAAAAGCTAGACTCAACCTTCCACACAGACCAAGAATTTCTAGAAAAGGTTTGGCCGTTACACTATGTGTGTAAGTTGATATAGCTGCATAGACAGTGTCTTTTAATAAAAATATATATTGCTTAATATATGATTTTGCAGGTTTCAAAGATATCCAGCCTAAAGCACGACAATGTGGTTGAGCTACTTGGTTATTGTGTGGGTCAAGGTCTGCGAGTTTTGGCTTATGAGTATGCTCCAAATGGTTCCCTGCATGACATTCTTCATGGTGAGTTCGTCTTAATCTTTTTGACATGTGTACCCAGGATCCTTAAGCTGAAGTTCATAGATGTTGCTCCAACGTATTTTATAAGTTGTGCTTTCTTTGAGTCGGGGCTATGCTGTCATGCACTTAGGGTGAGGGCCCCCAAGCAAGATTCCGGCATTATGGAATCCAATATCAATTAGTTCGCATTCGTTCTTCGTCTGAGAAATGACTAAACCAAGTTGCTAAAGGAGTATATTATACCCACTTATAAACCTTTACAAAATTTCCTCCCAAATGTTGGGCGCAGCGGAAGTTTTGGGCCCGAGATTTAACTTATTAAGATTCGGCAAGTCCCACCAACAATTTGATGACAAAATAATACCCGAAGAATATAACTATAATGCACACAAGATTTACGTGGTTCGGCAAAATCCGCCAACATCCACGAGAGTTTCCGTTCTTCCACTATGAGAGAAATTTACCGGTACAAAAAATACACACTTGAGTTTATAGACAAACTCAAGAAAATCACTCTTGTACAACCACTCTCAAAGTTATATAGAACACTACTCTCAACCCCCCTTTGTATTGCCCCCGAAAGAAAAACCCCACAAGTGTTTCCCGTGTAGTACAATTTGTATCTACCACAAATTATTTTCCCTAGTATACACTACACTTTTCCTAGTATATACTACACTACACACACTTTGCTCTCTATGTTTTTCTTTCGGTTTGGGATACTTCAAATGACAAGAGAAGACTGCTATTTATAGCCTTCATTCCACCGTCCAAGTCCTTTCCTATTGGTTGAAGAATACAAATTGGTTTAAACAACATATGTCATGCATGACATAATTCATATGACATATGTCATGCATGACATATCAATATATCATTTAATTATTGTGGAATACTCAACACCAATTTCCATGTGGATATATCAATATGCCCTTTAATTTTATCTATTTCATCAAGATTTTTATTGATATGCAACTAAAAAAGATCATTTGTTTATATAGGACGAAAAGGCGTATACGGTGCACAGCCAAATTCGATTCTGTCATGGGCACAAAGAGTCAAAATTGCTCTTGCGGCTGCAAAAGGATTAGAGTACTTGCATGAAAAGGCACAGCCTTGTGTTATTCATTCAGACTTCAAGTCCAGCAGTGTTTTACTTTTTGATGATGGTGATGTTGTTAAGATCACTTATGATTCTTTAAGCGAAGCCCTTGACATGTTTGATGATCTTGTGACACGCGTTATTCCTCGGACTCATGGTTATCATGCCCCAGAGTATGCTCATTGAGTCTTTCCTAAAAATAAATAGAATATGGTTTCAAAGAACTGCTTTACTTCTCCATCTGGAAAATTTTGATTTACTTTTGGGCCTGAATTCTTTTTTGGGTGATAGATGCGTAATGAGCGGGCAGAGAAGTTCAAAAAGTGATGTTTACAGCTACGGGATAGTACTCGTGGAGCTTTTGACCGGCCGTAAACCATTAGATTACACACGGCCAAGGGGACAGCAGAACCTTGTCACATGGGTACGCAATTCTCTTACTGTATAATATACATAATACTATAACTGATTAATTGGTAAACTATAACCAGGCAACACCAAAGCTCGGGGAAGACAAGGTCAAGCACTGTGTCGATGCTAGACTGAATGGAGAATACCCTCCAAAGGCAGTTGCAAAGGTGAATTCCTGCTCGTTCCACATAATGACGTGTTTTCAGATGAGACCAATAATGCACATCGGACCCAAACTTTCAATTTGGTGTTTCATCTTGCATTTCACTTCACATAATGCACGGAATGTGTATAAAACCTCGCCATATGTATATTTAAGGAAACATTTTACACAAGTGGCATAAATAGGGGATTTGAAATACAATATGAAACATCAATTTGAAATAAGGGATCAAGACTGCAAATAATGCCACAAAAGTCGCAGTTTAGATCCTCCACTCCAATTTGGTGTTTCAACTTATATTCCATTTCATTGACGCACTCCAAGTGTATTAAATATTTCCTAAAATATACTGTTGGTGTGGATTATGTACACATAGTGTACATCTGCGTAACAAAACGAAGAACGAAACACAAAATTCAAATAAAGGTTCCAAGTGCAACAATAGTCCGGACTTGGGTACTCATCTAATGAATGTCTATTATAACTAGTGTTTTCTATATTTAGTATCATAAATAGGAGCATTAATGCTTGTTTCGCGATTATGCATATTTTTCTTAAAACAGATGGCTGCAGTTGCTGCCTTGTGCGTGCAATATGAAGCTGAGTTCCGCCCAAACATGAGCATTGTCGTAAAAGCTCTCCAGCCTCTGTTGAATGCTCGGTCTAGGAATCCTACCTAAACACCAAAACTTGAGAATTCCTTTTCTCTCGTAAAGCTTCAACGCTCTGGGGAAAAAGATAAATAAAATAGTCCAAACTATCTTAGAATAATTTTTGTTTACCGAAGGTCTCGTCACTCCACATTGTACCCATTTGAGAAATAGGACCTGAAGGAACTGGTTATCAGAGGAATGTGATGAAAGTGCCATGCATTGCCAACTGAATTTGTTTGATGTTAGCTCATTTTCTTGTACTTGTTCTATTATAATTAATTGTAGGGGGGAAAGAAAGAAAGATGAATGCATAGCATAAATCAAGGGGAAAAAATGAAGTAGTTAATTTCAGGTCATTTTATGGTACATTAGAAAGAAAAATGAGTAAAGTATATTTACGAGTTGTGATGTGAATACCTTGTTTTCTTTAACTTTCTTGAATTTTTTATTTTTTTTAATTTTATTATATATTAATATTAAACATATCTATGTGAACAGCTTCCTATCTGATCTCTGATTGTCATACCCAATAATACATATTTTCTTTGTTCCAACTTCCAAGTAACTGCTTTTAGACTTTTTTTTAGACATCACAAGAATGATAAATTCTAGTCCGCTCCCGTCTCGGTCACACTCACACCCAAGCATGGTTCGCCTGAACGGGAACGGCCATTGGCGTGCCAAAGTTCCAGGTCAACTCGGTTTTGTATTTGGAACGTGTCGGAACGGCCGAAAAACGGCGAGACAGACGGTAAATTCAAATTACATGGCTTGAACCTTGGATCCCGTCCTCCGATGGTTTTATCAAGCTCTCGGGTTAGTGTTCACTTCACCGAAGTAAATTCTCTTATTGACCTTGTTTCTTGTTGTTGGGACATGGATGCTCTTTCGTCCATCTTTTCCCCTTCAATTGTTAAAAACATCCTTAAAATCCAAATTTCATCATCTTCGGATCCCCATAAACTTTTCTGGACCCCCTCTGTGACATGGAAGTTTTCAGTTAAAAGTGCCTTCTCCCACATCTCTAGCCATTCTACTTCTTCCCACTCTCAACTCTCAGTAGTCTTGTTTAAAAAAATATGGGCAGCCCGTATACACGAAAGATATAATATCTTTGCTTGGAAAATTGCATGTAACATCCTCCCTACTCGTGCTAGGCTCATGCATTTGTTCCCGGTGGAAAATCCTACGTGTCCTTTTTGCGAGAATGATTTGGAAAATGTGGAACATATTTTCATCAATTACTCTTTTGCAAAGCATGCCTGGTGGTTGTCATAATGGGGCTTCAAAACTGATAGCTTTCGTGATTTCACCATTAAACAATGGTTGTGTTTTATCTTTGAAAAAAAGTTGTGTTCTAACATTGTTCGAGCTGAGGAATTCTTAATTTCTGCTTTATGTATTATGGATTCTTTGTGAAAGGCTCGAAACCTGATTGTTCATAACCATCCCCGCCCCCTTGAATCTAATATAGCTCCACGTGTAGATAAATTAGCTATTGAACATCCTGAAACGCAATGTATTGTCTCTCTCCGTGCTCGTCAGCTCAGTCTTCCACAATTTTGGTCTCCTTCTCCTCTTGACTGGTTTAAGTTTAAGTCAGATGCAGCCTTTGTTGATGGTCATGGTGCTTGTGCGTTTGTTGTCAGAAATTCGAAAGGTGAAGTTTTGTTTGCTGCTGCGCGTATTTTGTGGTCTCATCATGCCTCTTAAGCGGAATCTAAAGGTCTTCTCTTTGCTATGAGTGGGCTTCTACCCTTCGTATTGTTGGGATCGGTATAACCCCAAGGATGCCAGCGCAACGAAAAATATGGATTTTAATAAAAATCCGGCATCCCCAAGTTAGGCCTAGGCAGAAATGGTACCATCGGATTCAAAAACAAATTACAAAAGTGAGTTTTCTCATGTTTACCTCTTGAAAAACTTAATCAGCAATATTTTTTTAAGCAACTCCCTGCTATACCTCTCCGAATGGATTTGTTCTAGCGCCCTAAGTGTTGCGGCTCTAAGATGTATCCACAACTTAGCTCGTACCCTCGATTATCTCCACCAGTGCTAGCCAAGAGAATATCAAATTTCGACTCGTGAGAAAAGGGGTTGGAATAATTTTGGTGTTCTTCGTACTTAACATATGAGTTGGAAGAAGTTCTTGTGAAAGACGTGGAAGACAAAAGATGGAGAGAATATAATCTCACAACTCTTAGTGTGAATTATGAATTGCCTAAGTTGATAAATTATCTAAACATGTATATGTATATATAGAGTCCACCAAGTGTATCTCACATATACACACACGCCACTTTCCATGTATCTAAGCGTGTGTGTATGTATAATATATATACATATACTAACTTTGATTTTTTTCTCCTTTTATTTTTGTTCCATAGTTAATTAGATCCACTAATTAACCAACAAAATCTTTCCATATATTTGAGAATCTTCCCAAATATATAAGATCTATTCAATAAGATCTTTCCATATAATTAGTCAACTAATTAAATAAATAGATCTTACCATATCTACAATATCTATCCTAATATATTTATAATATCTTTCCATATTAACTAATCATCAAAATAGATTCTACCAAATATATTACAAGATATATTAAATATATATATACATATATATATATATATTGTATTCATAGACTTGGTGAACAAGATAAAATCCTCTACCAAATCCACACACACGTACACGCCTATATATATATATTTATTTTCATCTTTCACACATTATAATATTTCAATATTAAATTATAAGACTATTATTAATTAAGACTACTTAATTAATTTATTCTTTTTCCCCGATTAATTAATCTCTCCATTAATTCACAAAGAATTAACTAATCAATAGGTACTACACTACGTTAAGTGTGTGACCCCTCAAGCTTATTAACAAGCTAGCAATAAGTTCTTCCATAGGCTAGATTAATTATTCTCAATAAGTAACTAGGCCTTGGATTAACTTCACCAATTAACCCAAGGCACCTATCGGTCGTGGTTCGATGTCTAGCAACGTCGCCATGACTTCCTAGATGTTAACGATAAAAAGCAAACCTATCAAAATTTTGATCTTCATGTGAGTCGAATCCTTTCATCTTTTTCCCGTCTAAGGCTTAGGATTTGGCGACGGTCGAAACCTTAGTAGCCTCGAAAACTATGACTATGTTGGTTCCACTAATGATCCGGTCTTCCAAACAGGGATCGCCAATCCCTCTTATAAGACTATGCTCTGGCCAAAAACTTCCAACGATCATTCATCTTCACACAACAACATCGGAAATGCCAGGCTGTAAACCCTGGATGGATCTCTTGACGACCGTCATCTGTTCCTCTATACTATCAGACTATACGCAAATACACGCCGTATGACTCTCCTGGAGTGCACGTATATATCAAAGCATAGTGGATAGTACCCTTTCCAATGACATCTTAGGTCTAAGGACTAATCTCACACTACGAAACCTAAGGACTCCAAGTTCGACAGCACTAACGAGGAATCCTTGCGGAGTCGTTCAATCCCACACTTCTCCAAAGTATGGATCTTCGTGTATGTATTGACTCGCCGGCCATTGACAATGGAACACGTTAACCTCTAATAAGAGTTACACACACAAACAAGTCTTGACGAGGCCCACTACTACAAAAAATGCCTATTACAGCGGTTTTTTTGGACCTATTACAGCGGTTCGAACCGCTGTAATAGGCAGTGTTGTAATAGGGTTTCGACCTATTACAGCGGTTTTGAACCGCTGTAATAGGCACCCTATTACAGCGGTTCTAAAAAAACCGCTGTAATAGGGCACCCTATTACAGTGGTTCCCATGGAAACCGCTGTAATAGGGTGCCCTATTACAGCGGTTCTAAAAAAACCGCTGTAATAGGGTACCCTATTACAGCGGTTTTTTTAGAACCGCTGTAATAGGGTATTTTTTATTTTTTTTTATTAATTTCACTTTTTCGTTTATAATTTTACCGTGTCGAAATGACACGAAATTCGCAAATACACAAAAATATATACATAAACTCACACATACACAAATATACATATACCCACATATACTTACATAAACCCACATATACACAAATATATATACATACATAAACCCACATATACATACATAAACCCACATATACATACACCCACATATACACAAATATACATACACCCACATATACACAAATATACATACACACCCACATATACACAAATATACATACACTCACATATACATACATAAACCCACATATACACAAATATACGTACACCCACATATACATACATAAACCCACAAATATACATACACCCACATATACATACATAAACCCACATATACACAAATATACATACACCCACATATACATACATAAACCCACATATACACAAATATACATACACCCATATATACATACATAAACCCACATATACATACACCCACATATAGACAAATATACATAAACCCACACATACACAAATATAAATACACCCACACATACGGTGGTGGTGGAGGCGGCGGTGGTGCTATATGGTGGTGGCGGCGGCGGTGGTGCTTCAAGAGAGAGAGAGAAAGAGAGTGTAGAGAGAGAGAGTAGAGAGAAAAAGACTAAGAGAGATAGAGAGAAGCGGGAAGATCTAAATTTAAGGGATTTAAATTTTTTGGTTTCGACCTATTACAGCGGTTCCCAACGAACCGCTGTAATAGGGTATCTTGGTCTTAACCTATTACAGCGGTTCCGAGGGAACCGCTGTAATAGGTTAAGACCAAGATACACCTATTACAGCGGTTCCTAACGAACCGCTGTAATAGGTCCCTCGACCACCTATTACAGCGGTTCCCTCGGAACCGCTGTAATAGGTTAAGACCTATTACAGCGGTTTTCTCGGAACCACTGTAATAGGTTAAGACCAAGATACCCTATTACAGCGTCTCGTTGGGAACCGCTGTAATAGGTTCCTATTACAGCGGTTTTACTAAAACCGCTGTAATAGGTGCGCTGTAATTGGGTATTTTTGTAGTAGTGGCCGGTGATATCCCACATCACACAGCCTCTATGACCTAGAACATGTTTTAAGACTACGGTCTTTGAGAGTGTTCCATAAGTATCCCGACCGCTCCCATAACCATATGTAATCCATGGGATCTTTATCTATACTAACATAAGTAATCGACAATAAAGAAGCATTCCAAAACAGGTTTGATACGATATAAATGATAAGACTGTCATAGTATTTATAATCCAGTATTCAAGCCAAACTATGGCTCACCGGGCATATAACACTTTCACGTATCTCCCATGCCATGTTCGAAAGTGATTCTGAATCGATTATCCGCATGTCTCTTTTCCCATTGGACTCTTCTGATTGGCACTCTCGAGCGACTACTAAAGCCATTCATGACTTGCGACAAGATTGGCCTCTTTGGAAATTCAAGTTTGTGCGCCGTCAAGCAAACTCAACGGCTCATGCTTTGGCACAATGGCTTTTCATGCTAATTGGGTTGGTCCTTTAAATTTCTCGCATCTTAATTTTGTCTCCTCAAATTGTAATTCAGAACCCCCTCATGTTTCTGTTTTGGGTGTGTAAACTTTAGTGGATGCTTGGCTTCTGGTTTAATGCAATTTTATTTTCTTATAAAAAAAATAAAAAAATCAAGTTGAGTTTAAAAAAACAAAATATATAAAATAGAAAATGATATTGTGTCGTCTAAAACTTTGCACAATCATTTAGATTGTTTTAGGTTAACTTTAATAGCAATATATGTTAACTATTGAATTGTGTTGGCATGATCTGCGCTCTTAAGAATTAATGAGCTGCATTTTTTGTACTTTAGAATCTGACATAAAAACTATATATTTTATAATTAACTTTTAAGTATTTGCTTTCTAACTTTTCAATTATCTATATAAAAATAATGTAAATGATCTTCAAATCAAATTCTCATAGGAGATTTAGAGAAAATATTTTGTCAAGAATATCCAAAATCATTGAATTATTACACCTATTTGAAAAAAAAAATTGTATTAAAAAAAGAAACCTGTATATAAATAGTTAAAAAAAACGTAGGAATGATTGCTAACTAGTAAGTTATGAGATTGGTTAATAACTCATATATTCTTATATTTGAATGATTTTTCAACTCTTGCATTAAATTTTTGTCAAATATTAGAAAATATACCTAAAGAATAACTACATTTTACGTTTTAGAGGTATTCATATTTTGGTAGAATTTCATGATTCTTTTCCTTACCAAACTGCATTATAGTATTTTCGGCTTACAAATTATGATCGTGTTCACTACACAGCAAGGATTTGTAAAAATTGTGATGCATAAACAATCTTCCGTATCGAATTCCAAGTCAAGTAATGTTGATTTGTTTCTGTGTATTTGAAACGAGATGATCATTTAAATTATTTAACTACTTAAAAACATGAATAATAAGTTCATAAGAGCTTTAATGTGTTGGTGCTATCGACCCAGTTGTATCGAGACAAAGAAGATTGAATATGCTGATAAAGGATATATGACATCTTCAATACTAGCAAACGACAACAATATATAGATAAAGTTAATGAGTGCAGAAAAGTAAGGAGCACAAAAACCCAATAATTTTTGGCAAAGAAGTAGATGTTGGTCTTCAATTAAATACATCGACTTTAAATTTGATTTTTTTATGATTATAAAATATGACCAAAACTATTATGAAATTATTTTAATAAATTCGTATGAAGTACATGTGTTCTTTACTAGTAATCATGTAAAATTGCTTTAAAAAAATAAATAAACATTTAAAATTTGTTGATGGTCTACGTACCCAATTATACATCCTAAGCATAAAAAATTAATATAGTAGTTTAAATTTTTATAGTGTTATTTTATCAAATGAAATCATTATTATCTTGAAATTGTATAATTTTAAAATTATATTGAATGTTTCCAACATAGCATCACACGTAAGTAACACCAAATTATGCAAAATATCACACTCAATTTATTTGGTGCATTCTTATTTTAAATTTAAGCAATATTCAAGTTTAGACTAAATATAATTATATAAGCAATTTACCATTTTCATTTCAAGTTTTCGTTATTTTCTTCTGTTTTTCCTTTCACTCTGTTTTGTCTCTCTCACTACTTCTTCGCCGTTTCCGCCGCGCAGAGAAGATAATGATACCAAAATTTCTATATCGAGAATTTCTATCGGGAAAAATGGCGAGGCGGAGAAGAATTTTGAGAGTTATAGGAGATTGGTACCTAAGGGGCATCCTTATGCGAGGTATTTTGATGATAATATGATTGCTACAAAATTTTTCGTGCAGAAGATGGAGAATGAGAGAGCTATGGCAAGTTTTGTGGATGAGAAGGGATTGTGGGGGCAAGTTTTGTGGATGAGAAGGGATTATATGAGATGCTATTATACAGCGACCAATTCAATGAAGGACAAGAAAAATTGCGTTAGATTAATGCTCTATTATCGCCTTTGGTGATGAATCATGATTTACAAGGCATTAGTTTACAGTTGCTTGATCGTGGAACAATGGACAAAATGATGGGATTTGTTTTGCAATATAAGTCGAAACACAACTCATCAGAAGAATTGTGAAGAGTTGGACAATTGTTCCACGATCAAGCGATATATCAAAACACCTAAACTAAGCTTGAAAAAACACAACACAACAAATACTTCGTCACAAAGTACTAGTTTAATTAATTCGAAACCGAGTTTGAATTTCGAATTTTCACCTTCAGATCTGGTGATCTCAAACTCTCCTTCACGACGTCGTTCGACTCATCAAATACCTCTCATGACACAACTCAGCATGGACAAGATGATCAACCGATATATCGGCGTTCTGGCTAACCATGATCTGAGATAACATGCATCTGACATCCCTACTATTAGGCCTCTCTTTAGCATTCTCCAGAGTACAAAAACAGGCAACCTTGAGAACGAATAGCATCTGCTCCTCGTACCCGTTCCCCAACAACCTCGAATCGATTGCCCGTTTCGGGTCATCAGAAGTCATCACATTTCTCATCCATTTCACCAAACTAATCTCATCTGTATTATAAAAAAACTCATCAGATGGCAATTTCCCCAATCCCCATCACAAGAACTCCTAGCACAACTCCAAAGCTGTATATATCGCACTTATCGGTGATCTTAAACGTCTGATAATACTCGGGATCGATATATCCAAGAGTTCCCGCCACGTTTGACGTCGTAACATGCGTGTGAGCGTCAGGGACGACTTTCGCAAGCCCGAATTCCGTGATACGGGCTTCCATTTCGTCGTCCAATAGTATGTTGGCGGGCGTTAGGTCTCTATGAATAATCCGAGGGGAATGACTCATGTGGAGATATTCGAGGCCCGAAGCGATACCGAGCGCGATCTTATACCAGGCCCGCCAGTCTAATTCTCTTTTACCTTCTGTTACTTGCTGTAAATAGTCTTGAAGGTTGCCGTTTTTCATGTACTCGTAAACCAAGTAATGGCAATCGGGGCGAGGGAGATGGGCCAACAAGGGAAGTAAATTCATGTGCCTGATTTGTCCCATGGTTTGAATTTCTGATCTAACTCACCTCGTTTTCTTGTTCAAAAGCCTGCTATCTTCCTCTTTAATTCCTCTGCATCTCTAGATAAGATTTGAATGATCTTTTTGATAGCAATCTCTTTACCATTACCTCCAGGTAATACACCTTTGTAAACTTCTCCACATCCACCTTTGCCTATGATGTTGAATGATGCTAATCCATCTTCTTTTTCGAGGAACGCTAAGTCCTCGGGCTTTTTGATAATTGGGCTGAAAATCATCAGGCTTGTTTCCTTGTTACGCACTTTGCTTAACAACGTTTTGGCATTTATATTTGTACCTGATAACAACCATTCATTTTTGGTTGATATCTTAACTCTATTCCAAAATGTATTCCATGACCAAAGTCGTGCCGGTTTATCTTTTTTTCCAGATGGCTCAGCATTAACTACTCTGCTCTGAGTTTGTCCTATTGGAGCCTGTGCAAGTTTCTGCACATCCGTGGAGGGCATTGTGAGTTCTCCAGTGCCAACTGATAAGTTAGTTTCTTCATCGTTAGATGGACGGATATTATCATCCACATCACTTGTTATCCCATTTGGTGAAGAAGGTTTTATTCTCTCCTGCTGCTCGAGTGCAACCTCCAGTTGTAGAACAACTTGAGCCATTGTCGGCCGTCCCTTTGGTTCCTCATGCAAGCATCTTTCAACAACTCTCACGAATGCCTTTAGGCTGTCTTCTGAGATTTCACCCCTTAAATTTGAAGCTACAATCTGGTCAATTTTACCCTTACTAATGTTATCTCGGGCCCAGTTGGTCAGTCTCCGCTCGTCTTCTGCAACCCTTGTATCCAATGCCGGTCTTCCACACAATACTTCAAACAACACCACCCCAAACGCGAACGTGTCACTTTTCCTTGTTAATTTACGTGTGGTGACATAATACGGGTCAAAGTACCCAAATGTACCCTTCACATTCGTGGTTACATGACTCTGTAACTTGCTTCTATTTTCATGTTTAGCCAATCCGAAATCTGAAAACTTAGCTATGAAATTTTCATCCAACAGGATATTAGAAGCCTTTACATCGCGATGTATGATTGAGTGGCCCGTGTGAAGATAGTCCAGCCCTCGACCAGCTCCAATGCATATATTAAGCCGTTGCTTCCACGTCAGAGATGAAATGTAACTATTATTCCTTGCAAGTTTGTAAAGATGGTCGGCTAGAGTTCCACCGGCCATATACTCATAAACAAGAATCATTTCCCCATGCTCATTGCAGTAGCCAATGAGAGAAACTAGATTAACATGTCGGAGCTCTGCTAGTGTTTCAATCTCTGTCAAAAACTCATGTGCCCCTTGCTTGGAACTTGATTTTAATCACTTTATTGCCACAGCCATAGTCTCTTGCCAGTTATCAATTTGGCCTTCGTAAACTTTACCAAACCCACCCCTTCCAATGAAATGTGCATCACTGAAATCTCTAGTGGCTAATTGTAGCTCAGCTAATCGAAACTGGCGACAAAGCCGCTTAGCACGGGCAGATGGCTTGTTTTCCTCCTTTGTACAACTAGCTTCCCGAATTTGTACTAAAGTGTGAATAACAATGTTTACCAGAGCTAGTATTGCTATTAGGATAGTTGGAACCGCTCTGCGACCAAGAACTCAGAGTAAGTTATGGATAGTCTCGTGTGATGAATCACGTTTCAAAGGCAAGGGGTTTGGACCGGCCAGGCTATTTTCAAGGTTGCTCAACTTCATTATTTCAAATCCTTTTACGGGTCCATATCCATCCATGAATTCATCATTCGATTGTAGGCAAATCAAGAGATTGTGTTTACACTCTTGTTGGCGCCCTTTCATCATCACTATGTAGTCCCTAAACAAAGGATTGCTATTGTCATCATCCCGTTCTCTGACTGTGCTAATATTATGAGTATTAGCAATCATTTCATTAATGTATATTTTAATCACCAAACCAGCCGTCTCTGCCATCTTGAATCCTAGTTTGGAGAAATGAAGCCTGACCAAGTACCTGAATCCCACATCCACAGATATTTTCCAGGTAATATTGTCTGATTTTCGATTATTAACCGTTTCCCACAGCCCAAAGATGTCATTAGTATCATGATGGGATATAAGTGTGGAGACAAATCAAATTATCAAAAGGAATAGTTTTGGTAGGTGGAACCAAAGGTTGTTTGGTAGGTGGAACCAAGAGTTGTTTGGTAGGTGAAACCAAGAATTTGTTTGGTAGGTGAAACCAAAAGGAGTTTTGGTAGGTGGAATTACTCCTATAAATAGGAGTGAATTTCCTTCACTTCATGTATCCCAAATTGAGAGAAAACATAGAGAGCAAAGTGTGTGTAGTGTAGTATATACTAGGAAAAATGTAGTGTATACTAGGGAAAACAATTTGTGGTAGATACAAATTGTGCTACACGGGAAACACTTGTGGGGTTTTTCTCTCGGGGCAATACAAAGGGGGATGGGAGAGTAGTGTTCTATATAACTTTGAGAGTGGTTGTACAAGAGTGATTTTCTTGAGTTTGTCTATAAACTCAAATGTGTATTTTGTACCGGTAAATTTCTCTCATAGTAGAAGAACTGGAAACTCTGGTGGACGTAGGCAAATTGCCGAACCACGTAAATCTGTTGTCTTGTTTTCTTGCTTTGATTCTTATTTTAAAGTTCGTTCATGCGCGTTAATTCCTAACAACTGGTATCAGAGCATGGGTTACAGCGATCCGTGGGCGAATCAATGGCGTCTGAAAATGGTAAAGTAAGAGTCGGGGAAAAAGCCTGAAAAGGTGATAGATGCAGATTGAGAGTTGCAGGAGATCATGCTGCGAGTTTTGGGGGTTATCCCGTTGAACGTTAATGAGAAAACGTTGAAAATCGTAGTGCCAGATGCAGAGGCAGAGTCGCAACAGCGAAGGCAGGTTTATGTTGCCGGGTTGGGTAGACATGAAGCCAGTGGGAGCAGTTGCAGTGCCGGGGGCAGATCCGTATAGCCGGAGGTCAAGGGGCCAGACTCGTGTTGCCAAGAGGGCGGAAGAACGAGCAAGCCAGGGACCGGGGAGGCGGAGTTACAGAGCCAAAAGCAGATCCGTATAGCCGGAGGTCAAGGGGCCAGACTCGTGTTGCCAAGAGGGCGGAAGAACGAGCAAGTCGGGGACCGGGGGAGGCAGAGTTACGGAGGTATGACCACGTGGACAAACCATGAAGGCTAGAAACGGGGCCGAGAGGGGTTGACCGTAGAGCCGGAAGTCATGGGGGCAAAATGCGAAGCCGGGTAGGCAGATTCGCGAAGCCGGGTAAGCAGATTCGCAGAGCCGGGGCAGGATGCGGAGTCGGGTAGGCAGATTCGCAGAGCCGAGGCAGAACGCGGAGCCGGGGCAGATTCGCGGAGCCGGGTAGGCAGATTCGCCGAGCCGTGGTAGAACGCGGAGCCGGAGCAGATTCGCGGAGCCGGGTAGGCAGATTCGCAGAGCCGGGGCAGGATGCGGAGCCATGTAGGCAGATTCGCAGAGCCGGGGCAGAACGCGGAGCCGGGGCAGATTCGCGGAGCCGGGTAGGCAGATTTGCAGAGCCGTGGCAGGATGCAGAGCCGGGTAGGCAGATTCGCAAAGTCGGGGCAGAACGCCGAGCCGGGGCAGATTTTTAGAGCCGGGTAGACAGATTCGCTGAGTTGGGGTTTTGTTGGCGGATGGATCGGACATAGCTAGTGTAATGGGAGCATTGTGCAGATATGTGGGGGATCTGAGTTGCCATTGAAAAACCAAAGTATTGACGGATGGATCAAGGCATAGCTCATGCAGTTGGCAGGGAGCAGATATGTGGGAAGATCCGAGATAGTCAATGGAAAGTCATTGGTGGAAAGGTGTCGCGAGACAGGTTGACCAAGGTGGAAAGTCCTTGGTGTAAGGGTGTCGCGAGACAGGTTGACCAAGGTGGAAAGTCCTTGGTGTAAGGGTGTCGCGAGACAGGTTGTCCAAGGTGGAAAGTCCTTGGTGTAAGGATGTCGAGAGACGGCTTGACCAAGGTGGTTATCCTCTTGTGGGGAGGATGGCAACGAAAGTTGCGGGGTTGTGAGACATGTTCCAGGTCTTGGGAGTAATCTATATCCAAAGGTCAGTTGGACCGAGATGGATAAGTCACGGTATTCAGGAATTGGTTGATCACCAAAAGGAACAGGGTAGTGGCGGAGGTTCAAAGAAGAGGAACATCGTTCAAAATGTGAGTCCGGCGAGTAGGAGCACTAGGGACGGATGGATTGATGAGACAAGGAGATGTCTCGATTTTTATCTCCATTGGATTTGGGGATGTGACCGACTAGATTGAGGTTCACCTGGGAAAAGTGAAGGAATGATCGAGAAGATGGGATTGTGTTTTCAACTTTGAGTTTGGTCTCCAAGTGGGAGATTGATGGGATATAAGTGTGGAGACAAATCAAATTATCAAAAGGAATAATTTTGGTAGGTGGAACCAAGAGTTGTTTGGTAGGTGAAACCAAGAGTTTGTTTGGTAGGTGAAACCAAAAAGAGTTTTGATAGGTGGAATTACTCCTATAAATAGGAGTGAATTTCCTTCACTTCATGTATTCCAAATTGAGAGAAAACATAGAGAGCAAAGTGTGTGTAGTGTAGTATATACTAGGAAAAATGTAGTGTATACTAGGGAAAGCAATTTGTGGTAGATACAAATTGTGCTACACGGGAAACACTTGTGGGGTTTTTCTCTCGGGGCAATACAAAAGGGGACGGGAGAGTAGTGTTCTATATAACTTTGAGAGTGGTTGTACAAGAGTGATTTTCTTGAGTTTGTCTATAAACTCAAGTGTGTATTTTGTACCGGTAAATTTCTCTCATAGTAGAAGAACTGGAAACTCTGGTGGACGCAGGCAAATTGCCGAACCACGTAAATCTGTTGTCTTATTTTCTTGCTTTGATTCTTATTTTAAAGTTCGTTCATGCGCGTTGATTCCTAACATATCATCAGCTGAAGATGATACAGAATCCTGTTTAATATTTTGCCGGTGGACTATTTCTAGTGCAGTGCTGTTATCAACTTGTACCCATGGTTCAAAGTATTGGCCGATATCCGATGATATCGGCCGATACGTAATCGGATCGGATCCCTCCGATCCGATAAAATCCGGCGATATGAATTGTTGCCGTTTGGGCTTGATATCGCCGATATTATCGGATATCGGCCGATAATATCGGTGATATGCGATAATATCGGACCATATCGGCCGATTTGCCGATGAAAACGGCCGATTTTCAATGTTGAATGAAATGTTGCTGTTGCTGCGTTTAGGCCCGTTGAAGAAGACGAATGAATAGTGTTTGTATGAGTTGTTTTTCTTCTTTTCCCCTTTTTCTTGGCTTTTTTCAGACATTACTTTCTTTCCCCTTTTTCTTGGCTTTTTTCAGACATTAGGTAGGAATATTTGGAGTGATTCTATGGTAGACCCGGTGTAATGGAGCCGGTGCCCATTACACCACACATTTGTGTTGGGATAATAAAATTCTCACATCCCAACACAAATGTAGGGTGTAATGGGCACTAGCTCCATTACACCCGGTCCAACATACATTTTTCCGAATATTTGGCCTTTTTCAGACAATAGGTAGAATAGGTTTGATTTAACAGGTTTGGTTTTGTGTCTTTATTTCTTTTTTAGAGAATATAATCAGGTTTATATCTATTATTGTATTATTGTTCACGGGAGAAATGTAAATGTTGTTTGAAAAAAAGTATATAAGTATGTATATCTTCTCTACTCATTATTTCAATCTTTCTTCAAATAAAATTCAATGGTGAAAAAATGATTCTGAAAAAATAGATATTGATAACACTCATTGTTTAAGTCATTTCTAAAGGTAATTATTTAAGTAGATAGTTTAATTAATAATTTATTTATTAAATTGTTTATTTATTTTATCTTTTTAAATTTTGTTAAATTATAATTTGTCATATATGCTGCTGCTAATTATAATTATACTACTATAAAACCCTCTTTTTTCGTTTATAAAAAAAAAATATGACAATAAAAATAGTGGAAAGTGGCATTTTTTTATTTAACCCCATGTAATAATAAATAGTGCATTCATGTCTTATTTCTATGAATTCATTTCTTGAGCGACTGGAATGATATATTTAGCTTTATTGATGGTTGATGTAGTAAATACTTTTAATATGTATTAAAAACTAGCAATTTGTGTTATTTATATTTTTCTTTAATTTTACTAATTTTTTTTAGAATTTTTGGAGCATTTTATAATACTTTTGTATCGTATCGCCGATAATATCCCGATACGCCGCGACCGATATGGAAAGCACCGGCCGATATTATCACCGATATCGCGACTTTGAACCATGTACCAGAGACTTTTCACCAACCACTTGAAGCATTCCTCCGTCAACGTCTCCTTTATTGAAATAAGAGAGACTGGCAGGCACTGAGAGAATCTCGATCCCATTTATGAAAGTATATGATTGACCATTTGCAGGAAAGAAAATTATATTGAATTCTTGATAATCTTGTATGTTTATACAGAATTCCTTGGTAAGGGAATCCACACCAAGAGCATCAGCAGTAAGAGAAGCACTAAAGTTGCTGAGCAGGGTGAAAGGACCGGCTTCAACAGTGAAGAAATCATCGTACCTTTTAAAACCTTTATAAGTAGCAGGATTAAAGTGGAGACGGAGAATTTTCTGACCTGGATTCAATTTAAAGAATTGATACGAGAATTGGGAACGAGAGATTCTTGCTGTCTTGTAGGGAACTGGATCAGCAGAGATATGGTTGAGAGTTGAGGTGGTTGATGTGCCCTTTATTTGTACCAATGAAGAAGTTTTTGGGTTGACATCTCCCGGCCAGGCCCGACCATTTCGTGCTGCGGAAGTGCCACTTGAACCGCAATTTATTGAAACATCACCTGTGATTGTGAAGTGATCAGCTACATTATTGTGAACAGCAGCTGTGAATATTTTGAGGAAACAGAAAAATAGTAAGGAAATTGGAAATGGATGAATATTGATCATGCTTCAAGCTGTGTTTTGTTGTGAACCAGAAGGATGAATGATCTTTTATGATTTTAGAAAAAGAGATAAAAAGGTTGATTGATCTTTTATTTTCGATTTTGATTTGTTTTAGTGTCTTTGTTGAAGCATTGTTATAGTCTTCCTGCCTTTTTCAAAGGTGCTTTACAAGTGCCTCCTTGAAATGTCTAGGAAATGAATACAATACAGAAAAAAAGTTGGAAACGAAACATATTTTAATATTCTTTGAAGTTTCCAGCACAATTGTTATCTAATTTCCACGAAATGTTATGCTTGAGGTATGAAATTGTACTTTTAGAATCTTCAATTCATTTTATTATACTCCTAGTATAAAGCATGTTTATGTAATTATCTTTTTATTTGATTGTCGTGCCTAATAATATATACTTCCTCTGTCCCAAATTATAGCTTATACAGTTTTTCGAGACCTCACAAAATTTCATTTCCTATAATATTTCCCCCCTAAAAACTACCATCTTAAATTCTTAATAAATGTAATGATTGCAGCATAACTCCAAACCGGTTTATTTCATGTCGCCAACTTTGGTACAACCAAACTTTGTGTGTGAGCCGTTGGATGCTAACATACTGTTTTTTAACTAAATCAGATGAATGCTAATAACAACTTTAAATAATTAAATGTACCAATTTAAAATATTACTTAACATATATATATATAGTTATATATCTTATGTATGTATATACATATATACGCAAGTATGGCGATAATTATATAAGTATATAAATGCTTATATAGAAGTACATAGAATCACACACATATATATATACAAATATATATGATCATATACATATAAAAACTTTTACATACTAATAAAATAAATTTACCATGACCATGCTCATATATTATAAATGTAGATAGTCATATTTTAAAAAATAAATGTAGATAGTCATATACATATGTATTATATACACAATAATACGTAATAAAATAATCTTATATATAGAAATTAAATCAACTAAAATTTATATATACATACATATATATGTTACAATCATTTAAACATATATTATACAATATTTTTCAATTATTAACTACTTATTAACACAACTTTTTCAGACAGAACTTACATAATTTGACATCTACAGTAATTTTTGTCTCCTTTGAAAATAAAACAAAACACATTCTTATCAAAATACACAACTCCCAATAAAAACTTTCATCAAATTTTTTCACCAAAAACACCCTCCAAAATAGAAACAAACAGAGCCAAGGTATTTGCACAATTGGGTTTTCTCATGCTCTGCAGCGAGAATTGAGATTTGGACTCGCACCGTTCTTTTTCCGTGAACTATTAGTATTCTTATTAAACTCCTCCTACCATATAGTACATTGAACAAAGTTATTAACTATTAGTATTAATTAAGTTCATGCACATTCATTTGATATAATAATAATAATAATTCTTTATTATAGGATACTATTAATTTATTACTAGCTATAGGGTTATTTGAGTCTTAACAAAAAAGTTAAGAAACATAAATCCTTCGGAATCATACATACTTTTAGAATAATAATAATAATAATAATAATAATTATTATTATTATTATTATTATTATTTGATTAAAAATATTTTTTCTCTTGGCTAAGTTAGTGGCATAATTCAAATCATTTGATGTTAAAAGGATTTTTCGCTTGGAAAAACAATTTGAAATGGGTCCGGACATCTTGTACCTCTTGGTTTGGATGATCTCTGATAAAAATTTCCAACTTGAATTTGAGCTAACTATGATATAAAATTTTCCAATTTCAATTTGAGTCAAGTAGAATATGTGATTTGAGTTCGAGCTAAGTAGCATATGTCGAGTTGGATGAGCCTCTATTTACATGCTTAAACTCGACTACTCGAGCGTGCAAAATTGGCAAAGAGCTCGAGTCCAAACTCGTGATTGAAATTTGAGACTAGCTAGAACTCGGTTGATTTGTATTATTAAGATATTAAATATTTTTTAGTTAATAAAAAAGTTTGTGAGCAACCCGGGAGTTCATAAATAAAAAAGATAGAGCTGTTAGCTCAAAAAATTTCGAGGGCTAGTCCAACAATTGTCGAGCCCACTTGACTCAATGCACATCCCTAATAGTCTTTTTGTTTAGGATGGATTTTTGGGTCCGAGTTTTCCCTACTTTCCTTTTTGTAATTGTAGACTTCACAGTTCATTTATTGTTGCATGCCCAACACATCTTTCACCATAAATACTTCACTCTAATTTAGGGTAAATTTCATACTACCCACTTGGTTTCGTGCCCAAATGAATTTTAAACCGATGAATCATACATGATAAGATGATCATTTCACTTTATGACATCATTATGTGCAGTTCCAGCAATTTAAAACCCACTTGAACACGTAGTGGGTAGCATGGAATTAATCCTAATTTAGATGCTTATTCACTGTTATAATAAGTAATTGCATAAACTTACCCCCTTATAATTGAAATTATGAATATCTAGCCCACTATAATTAAATATTACATTTGCCCCCAGAGATCAGTTTTTGGATGATGTCATCATGTGAACTTCCAAAAAATACTCCTGACCAAATGTCATTTAGGAAAAATTACACCAACCTCCCCTCTTATTTTGGAAATTACATAAATTTTCCCTATTATGATGTACTTCTTACAATTAACCACTATGTATTAAAAATTCTTACAATTTAACCCTAAAAACTTTACAATTAGCCCATTGTAGAGGGTGTTGGTAATTTCAAAAATAAGAGAGGGTTTTTAGTAATTATACATTATAAGAGGGGTACGGTCGTAACAAAAATATTATTTCAATTTTTTTTATTTTTTAAAATATTTTAAGTGAAGGACAAACATATTATTTAGTAGTGTTTAACCATTGACCGAGTGATTCCAATGGAGTAAATATAATTTTTAATTACAGTGGGTTAGGTATTTGTAATTTCAATTATAAAAAGATAAATTTGTGTAATTACCTATTATAATAGTGGGTATTGGCGTAATTTTCCCTTTAAAATATTAAACATTAACCATATAAGTTAGTTACTTATAATGTATTTGATAATACAGTAAATATAAAACTATTCGCTTTGACATTACATAAACATACAGGAAATTCGTACAAAAAACATTTTACCTAAAACTAAAAAAGAAATTCCAGGACACCCTAAAATATAAAAAGGCTAAATTGGAAAGAAGTGGCAAATAACTTCGACAACAATACGAGTCGATACTATTTTAACGAATACAATACAGAAACTAAAAATCCGTCACAATAAGACAGTCTAAAAAACCGCAACAATATAGAAAATAACTTTAGAAAACGAAATGTGGACTCAAACCTTGTCATTCGACCATAGCAGCAATTATTTATCTTTATCAAACACATACAATACAATTCATCATAATCAAATACAATTCACACAATAAAACCAAGTATTGGAGCAAAGAACCGGAGGATTCCCACTTAATGGCAGGCCAGCCAGCCAGCTCCGAGCGCAGTATGAACGGGCCTATATAGGCCGTTGTCACCAAAATAGAATGAACAGAATGGACCTGATTTTGTAATGCCTGCACCAGTCATCAACTCATCAGTTTCTTATGAAGACAGAATGTTATAAAGTGGGGGAGTGAGTCTGCTTGCACCAATAGCTGGGGGAAATTAGGCCAAAGACGCATCCAAAATGTGTTTTACTACACTAATATGTATATGGAGATTTTGCGGATTTGATGTTCTATTCCAATTTGGTGTCTCGTCTCATATTCCAAATCACAAGATGAAATGACACTTGGCGTGCATATGTGCAGTAGAACACAAGAAACATGAAATGCAATATAGAATCCAAAGTGAAGATTTTGAACTACGTTCACTCAAAGACCTCAATAGAACACACACGTGGTAGAAAAAACAATTTAAAGTTTATTTCATCTAATCTCGCAATCTGAAATAAGCAAGCAACCATAAAAAAACAAAAAGGAAAAGAAATTTTTTTTGCAATTCTAGTCTTTCAAGAGTTCAACAACACAAATTATAGGAAACACACGTTTTCTTAAACTTCGATTATTGCTCTTAATGTGTGTGTAAAAAAAAAAAGGATTATTAATTAGTATTAAGAAACGATGACATGAAAGTTTTACTTACCGGATCATTTAGATCATTCTTTAGGAGGATAAATGGAAAGCTTGAATCCACTGCCTTTACTCGTTCCTTCTTGCATATTTTGTTTGGCCACCTCGATTTTCTTGGCTGATGCAGCTGCAGATATAGCACGAAACAAATTCAACAGCTGGAGGCTCGGAATATCAGCAAGCTCAATTGGAATCTCTTGCAGTTCTTCACAGTTACTCAGCTCAAGGCGTCTAAGTTTAGGGAAATGATGAGCCGAACAAGTCCAGATAACTAAATTTGTACGTCCAATGTGCAAAACTTCTAGATTGCGAAAACCACCATCAGCCGTCTCCCAAGCCCTCCCCATGAATGCATTATTTTCCAACTTTAGCACCTCGAGATTCTCCAGCAAACCAAGGATCGACATCTGTCCCCAATCAAGATGAGTGTCCGAAATAGTCAAGCTCTTCAGTTTTGGTGGGAATTTGTATGCCGGGGGAAGGCTAGCCAATTGGCTTTCAGAAGGTGGATGTGGAAATACGTCGTTTAGTAGCTTAAGCTTTTCGAGATTTCCCAATCTCCCCAAACTATCAAATGATCCTCCGGTCTTGCCATCAAGAAGTGTGGCGAGTTTCCCACGAATGCCCAATTTCTTCAAATTGCGGGCCCGGTCGAAAACTTCTTCTGTGCAACTTTCGGGTGATATTGTTCCGAGTGTGCGGAACTTTCCACCTTCTTTACTACTTTTTCCCGGCTTAGGTAAAGTTGCAGATGCATTCGTCTTTAAATGCCTCAAATGCATCATCTTCCATATCTCCGCTTTGATTTCAAGGGTACGTGACGTCGTATCAACTATAAGAGTTTGAATGTTCCAGAGCTTTGAAAATGCTTGAGGAAGAATCTTTAAGTCGAAAGAGAGATGAATGTACCGCACATGAACTAGTTGGTACATGTCACTGGGAATTCTAGGGAAATTTATGGGCTTGACATCTAAAACACGTAGAAGTTTGAAAGCTGCCGGGATGGCCGAACTATTTTCTGGGGGAAGGGCGATCTCTTCCTTGGAGAAACAAACGAAAGAGCGGACGTGATGACCAAAAACGAAAGGTCTTAACGAAACAAAGCTCAAGACATTGGAATGAATGCAAAGACGACGAGACTTTTCCACTGAAGGTTCAAATTTTCCTTCATTAGACTTTTTAATTTCTTGCAAAAAATTCTCCTTTTCATTCCCGGCTTCATTTTTGCAGAAATCACGTAACATGTCATGAATGCGACACGTTTTGACTCTACCATCTCTCCTCACCTTATCAATTCTTACTAAGTTCCTATTAATAAGATCCTCCAGGTGGTTTTCTGCAGTTTCCTCTAAGCTGATACTCTCCTTTTGTTGTATGAACCCTTCGGCAATCCACATTCGAATCAATTTCCACACCGGAATCTCAAAATCTTCTGGAAACATCCCCAAATAAAGAAAACATGCCCTCAAGTGATAAGGCAATTTATCATAACTCAATGCTATAATTTTCTCCATCCGTCTCTCTGGGTCTTCTTGAAGATAGGCATTCACACTATTCGACACTTTAGCCCACGCTCTTTTTCGTGCCCCTAAATCTTCGGTTGCGGGGAATTTTTTGACAAGAATTCCCCCGATGACCACTAGTGCAAGTGGAAGCCCGTTGCATTGCTCCGCAATGAGTTTTCCAAGAATCTCCAACTCAGAAGGGCACTCGGCCTTACCAAAAACCTCGTACTGGAGCAACAACCAACTCTCCGCAAGAGTCAATAACCGCAACTTGTGAGGAGACCTAGACCGATTAGCATGGCGAGCCACTTCCTCATGACGACTCGTAATCAAGACTTTCCCCGAGTTATTTTTATTTGGCAAAGCAGTTTGGAGTTTATCCCAGTCCGTCGTTGTCCACACATCGTCCATGACAATCAAGAATTTCCCTTTCTCCAGCTGAGTAGCAACCATTCGGGCTAACTCTTGATCGGTTTTGTGGTACGTGTCCTCGGGGAGGTTGGTGATCAACTCTCTCAGAATAGCAAGAAAGATACCCCTTTTTGTGAACTCTTGAGAAACATAAACCCATATGCGGGTTGGGAATTGGTATTGGATCGCTGGATCGTGAAAAATCTTTCCTGCTAGAGTTGTTTTGCCTAGACCAGGCATACCAATGACAGAGATGACATCAAGATGCTCGGCTTTTTCATTGAGATATCCAAATATTTTTTCTGCCTCGTCTTCAAAACCCACTACATTGTCTTGTCTCAACAGGGGGACCTGTGTGAATGTTTCAAGGGCAAGGTTGATAAAAGTTAGAAATCAATGTGATTAATGAAAACACTCGACTAGAGATCAGTTCATTTGAGCTCTATCCATTTAACATAGCAATAATCTTGAACGCATATTTTTTGTTGGAAGATTTGTAATTTAGCTCGAGTTCAACTCAATTAGTTAAAAATGATTTATGTGTTAAAATATCAAACTACTCGTACTCGAGCTTGGTCCATGGTTCAAAATCGCAGTATGGGTAATGATATTGGGAGGATTTGTTTCATACAAGTCATGGAGTATTCGAATATTATCGTACAATACAAAATAAATATTGTTATAGGATGCTGAAAGAAATTCTATAAATTAAGTAAAATTGTTGAAAATGTAAATAATATAAGTTTCAATTCATTGGTTCCAAAAAAAAAAAAATTCATTAGATATGAATAAATCTGAATATAATGTGATTATCAAATTTAAATTTGTAATCAAAAAGAGTTTACTAATAATTATATTAAATGACTTTATGACATACAGAGACGGAGCGAGGCACCGGGTAGGTAGGGGCACTCGCCCCCCCCCCTCAATTATTTGAAACTATATTTTCGACATACAGCTATGTGATATTTTAAAATTTTGCCCCCATAAAAATATTAATAAACATATATTTTACCATCCAATCTTGTTCTCAACTTAGGCCCAATATATGCTTTCTCCTATTTCTTATGTATTAAGTATCATTTTTATCTCGTTTTATTTCCAAAATTTAATTTCTAATAATCTAGAGTTGATAGAATATAATGATAATTGATATTTTTTGTGAAAGGTTAAGTTTAAAGTTAATTGTTTCTTTACACCATATATTCTAGTTTTTTATATTTTTTGTTTAGTTGATGCTAGCTAGTGTTGCTTTCAATTTTAATTTTTTCAGAAACTGTATTTTGTTAGAGCATAATTATGAAAAATATAAAAAAATGATTGTATATATTTAATTAGTATGTATCTAATTTACATTATCTTTAAGCATTAGTTAATTTAATGACTTGATAAAAAAGAATACAACAAGCAAAATTTTTTGGGAAAATTAGGATTAGAGGAGTAGGTAGTTTCATAATTAATAAAGACATAGTAAGTTTTAACTAATTAAGGAGAAGAGATTGGTAAACTTTACAAATTATTAAAGTAATAATTTTATCACAAATCTCATTTATATTACTTCTATCCATTTCTTTTCTAAAGAATGTCTATTTCTTCTTCCATATTTATTCAAAACTACTTAAAGTTTTATTATTAATCTTTCTTTCATATTCTATAATAGTTTTTGACCGTTTTGAGTGAGAAAAATTGCAAACGAATTAAAAAAATTATAATTTATAGAAAAAGTTGACAATTTTTTTTCTCTCTCAATGTCTTGCAAATTGATTTATTTGAGAAATTTTAGTTCAGGGGAATAAGAAATTGAGAAAATTGTTAAACTTTAATTTATAAATTACTAAAGCAAATATTTTTAACACCTCATTTATGTAATTTTTCCCCTTTTTTTTTTTTGAAAGAATGTCGATTTTTTGTTATGTTTCCAGCATCGCTTAAAATTTTATTATTAAATTATCTTTCAAGTTGGATAATTGTTCTTTTGACCTTTTTATGAAAAATCTTACAAAGTGCTCGGAATTTCTAATTTTTTTGACAAAAATAACATTATCATCAATCAATGATTTATGGGGGAAAAACTCCACTATTCCATTTATTGAGTTCCAATACGGAATACCGACCAATTTCTGAATTTCATTTCATCTTTTTGCATCCAAGAAGTACGAGGGAGTTGGGACCCCAAGAAATTTTAGATTTATTGATTCAATAGGTAATTTCGCATACAAGGTTGAGAAATTATTTCACAAGTAAACTTATTATAATCATGAGTGCGTAAAGCTACTAATAATCCAATATTTTTAAATTAACTTATCTGCAAAACTCAATTATCTAATACTTTTTGGCTTTTATTAATTTTTTGCTAATGAAACACAAAATATGATTGTTATGTTGATAGACATTATATATACGAATACGAGCCAATATGAATTTGGATATTGGTTTTGCTTTGTTATGCAAAAAAGAAAAAAAAAATCAAATTTGCATGACGTAAGAGACAAAAAAGACTTTTTAATTTCTTATATAAAGTATAATTTTCCTGATTCGCTTCCAATTTTTTTCAATTAAAACTTTCAAAAAAATATTATAGAACATGAAAGAAAGATTAATAATAAAATTTTAAATAGTGTTGAATAAATTTTGGAAGAAGAAATAGACATTCTTTAGAAAAGAAATGAATAGAAGTAATATAGATGAGATTTTATAATAAAATTGTTACTTTATTAATTTGTAAATCTTAACAATCCCTTCTCTTTAATTAGTTAAAACTTATTGTGTCTTTATTAATTATGAATCTTCCTACTCCCCTAATCCTAATTTTCCCAAATTTTTAAGCATAGAAAATTACATATTAAAATATCTATACTTATTTTTATTCATTCCCGCCTACCCTTGCCAAAACATCTAACTCCACCCCTGATTACATATGTAAATAGATCCTCTACATCGGAAAAATCTATGATGGACCGAAGGCATTGTTCCCGGTTCTCTATCAATGCTCTCGGTCCATTATCCACCGCAAATTTATAAGTGTTGGGGTGGTTTTCATACCCACCCACCCTCACCACTTGTGAATATGTGGTGGGTAGTGGACCGAGAGCAACACCATAAAAAGCAACAAGAAAAATAAATGGAAACTTTATTATTTGAATGAATCAATATGCCAGATGACCCATATTATATCGGATATTGCCACTAATAATATTTCAATACAACTAATACTAATAGCATTGTTCTGTATCGGATGTCATGACGAGACATATAAATTTAAAAAATAATGGATCTCGTCCAATATTATTAAATCTGCGATGATTGACCTCTTATCCAATACTTTGAACCATGGTTCGGTTCGAGTAGTAATTAAACCAATGCTACTCAAACCAAACTCATTGATAATATACATATATATATATATATATATGGAAAAATTACACGAGGATCCCCTCATTTATTGTGTAATTACCAAAACCACCCTCATTTATTGTGTAATTACCAAAACCACCCTCATTTATTTAAAATTACCAACACACCCCCTCATGTTAGGGATTTCTTACAATTACACCCCTTGTAATTTGTATGATTAAAAATTCTTATAATTTTACCCCAGTAAACATTACAAATAGACCCCTTGAGGGGTGTGTTGGGGTGTGTCAGTAATTTCTAATAAGTGAGGGGAGGTTTTGGTAACTACACAATAAGTTAGGGGGTCTGTGTGTAATTTTTCATATATATATATATATATATATATATATATATATATTATCTGCTGATTATAGAGGGTTGACTTGACAATATATCAATATCACAAGTCTAACTGACTCCAAAGTCTTTGCATAATACACCATCAATTATCCCAAATCTAACAAACTTATATAAGCATAAATCAAGACAAAAATCGTAATTGACCAAATTGAAAAGGAGAAAAGATAATCAATTAAATACCTCTTGCTCTTCAGGACCTCCGTCGGCGGCGGCGGCGATGAAATTGGCGAAGTCAAGCCTGCCCTTGCCGCCGTATATAACATTAACCTCTTTGGCGACGACCTCCACTTGTCTCGCGATGGCGTGGAGCTTCGCCGTAGTTTTGAAAGCTCTGGCGAAGTAAGACTTGGTTTTGATCTCCGCCGCCTGTGTGACGAAGGCGTCGATGATGTCCTCCGCCTCGTAAACGACGTCGCGTATCTGTCGTACAAGCTCTTTCAGTGTATCGTCCTTTCGCCGCTTCTTCGTTGAGTCCTTGAGGAAGGCTTTGAAGAGGCGCAGATTTTTCTCGAGCTGCTCCACCTCTTTTTCGGCTCCGATGATCAGTTTGGCGTGGTAGATCAGTAGCTGCTGAAGGTTTTGTAGCAGGAATTCCACTGCTGCGTCCGCCATTTTCAGCTCTCTCTCTCTATATATATATATGTATCTATATATCTTTCTCTCTTGTCTCTGCTTCTGCCTCTATATCTATATCTTTCTCTCTCTTCTTGTACTTTTCTCTCTTCTCTCTCTGCTCTGATAATGGAGAATCTAGTGATCCATGATCAATTATTTGTGTCTATATTTATAAGGGAAAATTACGGACAGACCTCCTCATTTATTATTTAATTATCAAAACCCCCTTTATTTATTCGAAATTATCAACACATCCTATTTTGTTTTTTGTTTTTATTGGTTTATACCAAGAAATTTCCCCAATCGAATGTCGGAGATTTCGAGGCGCAGAGATCAGCGAAATAGATTTTGCCTTTCCCAACAAAATTTTTTCCATATACACAACCAGTGTTCGAACTTGGACAACTTGCTTAAGGACACCCTCTTTTGTTAGGGATACATCTTATATATTTAAATTTTTTTATAATTTTACCCCTATAAATTTTATAAATAGACCTTTTAAAGGAATGTGTTGATAATTTTCAAAGAGTATGGAAAAATTCTAGTAATTACACAATAAATTAGGGGATTTGTGTGAACTTTTCCCTATTTATATTGTGTAATAATAAGAACCTGTGATAGTTGACCCAAAGTCCTCTTTAATCAGGTTTTAATTTAAAGTGTTTTGGGGAGGTATATTTTGGAAAATTATATTATATGAGACAATGTGTACGGAAACGCGTGGAGAATATATAAAAATGAGATGAGATCAACAATTGTTAGACAGGATATATTATAATGAAAATTATTCCAAGAACAAATTTTTATATCAAAAAAAAAAAACTATGAAAATATTTTTTTAATCTAAAAACTCCATTCTATGAATTTTTCATTAAAAAAAAATCCAAAAGTTAATATTGACTACATTTTGGACAAAATTATTTTTCACTTCTTAAGTAAAGAATTGGCCTATTGATTTTTTGAATCGAATTCTTTTTCCTTTTAATTTTTTAGATTGATAAATTGTTTTATACAAATTTTATTTTTTATATAGATATTTTTGTATAATTTATTTTTGAATTAAACATGATAATTATCTAAAAATATCCTTACTAAAATTTTAAGAATAATAAAACATCTGAAAAATTAAAATTAAGTTCATAATTTATCAATTATTAATATAAAACTCATAAATAAATTAATTTCTAGACAAAAGTTCAATTTATTAAATCTTAATCTAGAAAGCCAAAGTTAGTTAAGTACATAGATTTATTAACCTTTTTTGCGGTTTTCTAAATAAGAATTGGTAGAATGAGTTTTTTTTTTTAATTGAAAAACATTATCATGAGTTTTTTGGAAATAAAAATTTATTATAAGGGGCTTTCAGTAATTTTTCCTATATTATATTGATATATAATGATTAGACTATAAATCTTTATATACATATATATATATATATGTAAATATATATATATGCGTGTGTTATTTATTTTTCATAATAATTGGGATAAAAAAATCAAATATTTTGAGGAAAGCATTTGGGAATTAGGATGGTACTTAAGGTGAAAGTGAAACGAAACTTCGTCTAACCATGCCAAAGGCATAAATAGATGCTCCAATGAAAAGTGTGAATCATATTTCGGGGATGGTTCCTTCTTGCTGTTATGTATCCCAAGGTATGAAAGCTCAAAAAACGCACTGATAATTTTTATTAATTTGAGTTACGAATTCGAAAGAAACATGTCCACTTTAGTTTATAATAATTGGAATATAAAAATACAACTATAATAATAAATGATTAAAATATCTCTTCTTTTTTTTTTATTTAGGAACAAAGGAAGGGACTACCCTAGTTTATAAGGCCGACAAACCCGGACCCATGGTTATGATTTTTGGCCATTTCATGCCATTTTATGTCTTGATCGTTCTCACGTTATAATCTCCTTTTATGTCAATTTCTTTTCATCTTCACAAATTCATACCAATTAGTTGTAATAGTAGTGTTTGTAGAGTCAAAATCATCATATTCAACCCTATAGTCTTCATTTTACATCAAATTATTTTTCGCTGTACCAATGCTAAAAGACTCTGCTGCCCCTTTGCTCGTTTATTATGAACTGATTTTTACAGTATATTACTTGCTCACATTTTAATTATGCGAAATTGTATTATTATTGTCACTACTGAATTGTTCCGTTTCATTATAATGATGAAAATTTATTTAGTCATTAAATATGTCAAATAATTAAATTAATGCTGAAATAAAATTAAAAGGACATATATAATTATACTAGTCATTGTAAAAGATTATAGACAGAGAATTGGATGGAGTCCGTCCCAAAAAATCTATATTATATTAAGTCTAATGATTTTAGTGTTTATCTCTCACACAGTCAAATATATTATGGGCATTTCTCATATATACTTATATAAAAAAGAAATAAGACACGAAATATACACCATAAAACTCAAAATATACTGAGTTTATATATACCATTTTGCCTTTAAAACTCAATTTGATAGCGTTTATAGAAGTTCGTGCATCATGGGCCTCATGGCAAAACTCTTGAGTACCAAAGTGATTATTTTAACACGTTCTTGTATCTAGGAAAAACATACAATATAGAAAAGTTGGAAATTAGAGATACTTCTTTGAAGTTTCAGCACAAATGTTCTGTAATTTCCAGGAAATGTTTGAGACCTTCAGTTACTTACCTATGAAGTTTACCTATGCTAATACTTTAATTTTTTTTTAAATAACTATTGATTAGTGAAATTCTATGCCTCGGTCCAGTTTTCAACATTAAATCTGGGGTAATTTAATAAATTAAACCCCCTTTTGGGGGATCCAATGTGAAAACTGATACACCATAAAAAGTATTATAAATAAGATAAACCTACATACGAAATACACACTTAAGCACAACATTTTTTTACGTTAATTAATTATAAATGCTTCTCTTTTTTACTCTTTCTTTAATTGGTATGATTAATACTACTATTTGAATAAGACATGCATATATAGTTCAAGATATGTTAAATAAAATATTACAACATTTAGTTATTTACTTTTATGGAAATGCACCCAAAATTAGAAATTACAAAATAACAAGAATGTTTCTAATATCTATTAATGCAACTAAGTTATTGAAAGAAAAACAAAAGAGTAAATTTATTAAATTCTTTCTAAAAGGAAAAACATAATAAATTAGGTATATAAATTTACATGAAATAATTTAAAACTTATTTTTAATCTTTCTAGAGCAACCATATCTTTTTATGTATTTAATTATAATTAATTCAAGGGTTGTGTGTTTGATAAAATTATCCTTAAATAGGATTTGGGATCAAATTAATTAAAATTTAATAATAGAGCGTGCAAAGTACCAGATAGATTATACTAGATGGATTCTTAGTAATTTTATCATTTTAAATCAAGTGTATTTTTGTCTATCAATGTGTCTAGGAGGTGTTTAATGTATTTTAATATAATAGAGGAGGGTGTTTGAAGATTTTAGGTATAAAAAGTAGCATATTTGATTGTGTGTCTACAGTAGAGGGGGGCAAAATGATTTTTGCACGAAAAGTAAAAATGAATCGAAGATTGAAAAAGGCTAAATAAGAATAAGGAATTCATTGCACACAATTTATGTTACTATTTTTTCTTTTTTAAGATCTAAAACGAACTATTTAAATTCTTTCTCATTTATGCAGTAGATTCGTCTTTATTTTCCCGCGACAATTATAATAGAAATAAATTAATTAATGAGAAAATAGGAGAAAATCTAAAAAATAAAATTGTCATGAATTTATGCTACTTCACTAGTTTGGTGTTTCTGTAGGAGGCCGAACCGAGTATTCAACATAGAGACTGGAGAGCTTTTACTACAATTCTCATGTCCGGACGGAACTCAGCTTCATATTGCACACACAAGGCAGCAATTTCAGCCATCTGTTTTTAAGAAAAATAATCATAATCATGAAACAAGCTATGGATCTTCATATTTATATAGATGGCATTAGTTATGCATATCTATTCATTAGATCAATGTATGAGCGCCAAACGTGCCCGAATTTAAAATATAGACTATTTAGCAAATTAGAAAGCCGATTTACCTTGGCAACTGCCTTTGGAGGGTATTCTTCGTTTAGTCTAGGATCGACACACTGCTTTACCTTGTCTTCCCCGAGCTTTGGTGTTGCCTGGTTATAGTTTACCAATGTAATCAATTATATGTACGTATATGTAACAACAGTGCACTAAGAAATTTGCGTACCCATGTCAAAAGACTCTGTTGCCCCCTTGGCCGTGTATGATCAATTGGTTTACGGCCGGTCAAGAGTTCCAGCAGTACCACTCCGAAACTATAAACGTCACTCTTTAAACTTTTCAGGCCAGTCATTGTGTATCTACCACCCGAAATATTAAACAAACAAAAAAAAAATCATGCCAAAAGTAAATCATTTTTTATTTTTTTCCAGTTGACAAAGCAAATCAGAAAATTGAAAGTATAATTCAGTTAATTTCCAGGGAAGACTGAGAAAGAGCATACTCCGGGGCGTGATAACCAAAAGTCCCGATAACGCGAGTGGAATGAAGACGGGCTTCCATGTAAGGGGCTTGATTTGACAACTCACAATCAGTGATCTTAGTAACATCATCATCAAAAAGCATAACATTGCTGGACTTGAGGTCACAATGAATAATACATGGTTGTGCCTCTTCATGCAAGTATTTTAATCCATTTGCAGCCCCAAGAGCAATTTTAACTCTCTGGGACCATGACAGAACCGGACCTGGTTGTGCGCCTTTGACGCCTTTTTGTCCTATGTTAACAATTAAAACTATTAGTTGCATATCAGATAAAAATCTTGATGAAATAATGTCAACTATAAAAGTAATAACAGCAAAATCTATGAACTTCATTCTAAAGTTCCTCGAAAACATGTCAAAAAGAGTAACCTCACTGGAATAAAATTAAGACGAACTCACCATGAAGAATGTCATGTAGGGATCCATTTGGAGCATACTCATATGCCAAGACTCGCAGACCACCATGCACACAATAACCAAGTAACTGAACCACATTTTCATGCTTTGCATTGGATATCTTCGAAACCTGCAAAACCATATATTAAGCATAAAATTTCAAGGAAAGTTAAATGCTATGCTCCTACATCAATACAGATAGTGTTATGGCCAAACCTGTGCTAGGAATCCACGGCCTGGCTTCTTGCTGGAGTCTAACTTTTTAATTGCTGCAGCCTGTCCACTTCTCAAGACTCCATGGTATACTCTTCCATATAACCCCTCGCCAATAAAAGACTTTGAACCAAAATTATTAGTAATGCCTTTTAATTCATCTATTGGAATGGCGGGGACATTAATCGGCTGCATTTTAGCAGTATGTTTGTCCTTTTGTGCTGTTTCTTTCGTATGATAGCCCGCAGGATTTCCTGAAGAAAATCTCTGATAACTTCAATTATGGTAGTTATGAAATTGCATAAACTTCAATCAAGAAGTACGGGCAGAGAAGAAGCTGAGGGTTCCCAAGAGAAAACAACATGGTGAAAAATATTCATACGGTGGCAGTACCTATCCAAGTTGAGCTTGCCATTCAAGGACAAGTTCGAGTGCACTTGAAGCAATTTTCAAACATTTTAGAGATTTGAAAAGAACATATGGTAGACCATGAAATTTTGAACATTAAAAGATGACTAGGAATTTGTTTTGAATTTTATTCCGACAAATAAAGTTGTACCTGATAACAACAATTCATTTTTGGTGCGAATTCTAACTGCATTCCAAAATGCATCCCATGGCCAAATTCGTGATAGTTTATCTTTTCTTCCAGTTGGCTCCGCGTTAACCACTTTGCTCTTAGTTTGTTCATTTGGAGGCCGTGTAAGATTCTGCACATATGTGGAGGCCATTGTGACTGGCCTAGTTCTAGCTGATAAGTTAGTTTGATTATTAAGTGGACGGATATCATCATCCACAGGACTTGTTATATTTTTTGGTACCGACGATTTTGTGCTCTCCTGCTGCTCAAGTGCAAACTCAAGTTGGAGAACAACTTGAGCCATTGTCGGTCGTTTCTTTGGTTCATCATGCAAGCATCTTTCAGCAACTCCCACAAATGCCTTTAGGCTATCTTCTGAGATTTCGCCCCCTAGATTTGAATCGATAATCTGGTCAATCTTACCCTTACTGATGTTTTCCCGAGCCCACTTGATCAGAATCTGCTTATCCTCTGCAAGACTTGTATCCACTGCTGGTCTCCCACTCAATACTTCCAATAACACCACCCCAAAGGCATATGTGTCACTTTTCCTGGTTAGTTTACGGGTGGTGAGATAATATGGATCGAGGTACCCAAATGTGCCTTTGACATTTGTGCTAACATAACTTTGTGACTTGCTTCTGTTTTCATGTTTGGCCAACCCAAAATCTGAAACTTTAGCTATGAAATTTTCATCCAGCAGAATATTTGAAGCCTTTACATCGCGATGTATGAGTGAGTGGCCAGTGTGAAGATAGTCTAGCCCTCGACCAGCTCCAATACATATATTAATGCGTTGCTTCCAGGTTAGAGATGAAACGTCACCATTCTTCCTCGGAAGTTTGTAAAGGTGGTCAGCAAGAGTTCCACAGGCCATGTACTCATAAATAAGAATCATTTCCCCATGCTTATTGCAGTAGCCATTTAGAGAGACTAGATTAACGTGTCGTAGCTCAGTTAGTGTTTCAATCTCTGTCAAAAACTCACACGCCCCTTGCTTGGAATTTGATTTTAACCTTTTTATGGCCACTGTCTCACGCCCATTATCAATTTGGCCTTTGTAAACTTTACCAAAGCCTCCCTTTCCAATGAGATGTGCGTCACTAAAATCTCTAGTGGCTAATTGGATCTCAGCTAGTGAAAACCGGCGACAGAGTCTCTCTGCCCTGGCTGATGGCATGGTTTCCTCCTTACAGTCAACTTCCAAAATTTGCACCAACGTATGAATAATGATGTTTACCAGAGCAAGCAGTGTTATTCCAACAGTTACAACTGCGTTTCTGTGACCAAGAATTTGGAGGAAATTTTGTATAGTCTTGTATGATGAATCCCTTGTTGAAGGTAAGGGATTTGGACTGGCAAGGCTATTTTCAAGGTTGCTCAACTTAATTATTTCGAATCCCTTAAGGGGTCCACGTCTATCCATGACTTCATCATTTAATTGCAGACAAATCAAGATTACGCGTTTACCTTCTTGTTTGTGTCCTTTCATCATCACTATGTAGTCCCTAAAAAAGGGATCATCATTCCTTCCTGGGACTGTGCCAATATTATTAGTATTAGCAACCATTTCATTAATATATACTTTAAACATCACACCAGCAGTCTCGAGTCCTGGCTCGGAGAAATGAATCCTGACCAAGTACCAAAATCCTACATCCACATATATTTTCCAGGTAATATTATTGTTCATCTTGTTTGCTTTTCGGTTATTAACCGTTTCCCACATCCCAAAGATGTCACTAATATCACCAGCTGAAGACGTTACAGAATCCTGTTTAATATTTAGTCGGTGGAATATTTCAAGTGCGGTGCTGTTATCAACATTTACCAGAGACTCTTGACCAACTACTTGAAGCACTCCTCCATGAAAATAAGAAAGACTTGGGGGCACTGAAATGATTTGAATACCATTTATGAAAGCATATGATTGACTATTTGCAGGAGAGAAAATTATATTGAATCCTTGATTTTCTTGTATGTTTATACAGAATTCCTTGGTAAAGGAATCCACACCAAGAGCATCAGCAGTAAGAGAAGCACTAAAGTTGCTGAGGAGAGTAAACGGACCGACTTCAACACTGAATAAATCCTTGAACCTTTTATAGCCTTTATATGGAGCCGGATTAAAGTGGAGCCAGAGAATTTTCTGACCTGGATTCATTTTAAAAAATTCATACGCAAATTGTGAACGGGAGATTCTTGCCGTTTTGTGGGGAACTGGATCGGAAGAGATATGGACGAGACTTGAGGTGGTTGATGAGCCCTTTATTTGTAGCAAGGAAGAAACTTTTGACTGGACATCTCCTGCCCAGTCCCGGCCGTTACGTGCCGCAGAAGAGCCACTTGACCCGCAATTTATTGAAACATCACCTGTGAAGTGATCAGCTAGATTATTATCACTAGCAGCTGTGAGTATTTTGAGGAAGCAGAAAAATAGCAAGGCAATTGAAGCTGGATACAGAGCCATGCTTCAAACTCTCTTCTCTTGTAAACCAGATAAATGAATGATAATGTGATGACTTTCTAATTTTAATGTCATTTGCCATGTGGTAACAATAGAATTACGAAAAGAGTCGACGCGCCTATATTTTCGATTTTAATTTCTGAATTCATTGTTGAACCATTTTTAATCTCTGGTAGTGGTTGGTCTCTTGACTATAACCTATTCATGTCCTTTTCAAAGGTTTCATTTTCTAAGCTTCATTCAAATGTTGTGGAACTAAAGTGAATTTCCAAGAAAATGTTGTAAGGTCTTAATCCAAATTCTTCAAACAAAACCTAAAAACTCTGAATTTTCTTTAGGCTCTAAAAGTTCAGATCATAATTTCAAATCTTGTTTAATCCAGATTAACCATGATCAATCAATTGACAAAAATCAATTAATACATAAAAACACAAATTTCAATAAAACTCAGACATGATATTTACCCAAAAAAAAAAACCAACAAACACGCCGATATTGAAGTGAAATAAAAAGGACATGATATTTACCAAAAAAAAAAAAAAAAAAAGAAATCAAAGGACATGATGCCTATGATGTCTTTTCTGTTTTTTTTTTTTTTTCATGTAAAACTAACTTGCACAAATTTACTGTAAAGTACTTCTATTGTCTGGTATAAACAATCAAAAATAATTTATAAAATACATACTATTTAGTATGTATTTTTACATTCGAGGATATTCCATGCATCACATGCTGCAATTCGGAAAATTCTAAGGTGGATCAAGAGTGTTGCTCCCAATCCATTTTACACCACACATTTAAAATGAGTGGGGTGATTTTCACACCCACCTACCCTGTGTAAACTGTAAACCACCCCACCCCACCCCAAGTGTTTGTGTAGTAAAAAATGGACCGGAAGCAACATTCCCGGTCCACCATAGAATTACCCCTGCCATTCCATGACACTACATTGCATGGGATTCTTTTTACCTGATATGACATATGAGGTGAGGGGATTCTTCATGTATATTTTTTTTTACCTGATATGACATACTTGGGTGCGGCCAAGCCGGGTCTGGGCTAGAATTTTCCATGAGGTGAGTATAATGTTTTATGTTGAGAGTAAATTCATTAATACCCATGGAACAAGTAAAACATATATTTAGGAGAACGCGTAGAATTAAGCTTTAACCTAAATTCTAACTTGTTTCATAGCATCCATAGAGTTCTATTCGGTCAACCAAGAACACATCCTAAAATGAAAAAAATAAAATATAAATGCAAGTTCTAGTATTTTTATGAATGCGATGTTTTCTTTTTCAAGTTACAAATGCATATAATTTTTTTTTTTCAAATATACACTTAGATTAGGAACATATATACTTGACGTGCATCCATGAATTGTAATAGAGGATGCAGAGTGTTAAAGTAGTTGAGCTTTTGATCTAGCAAAGGAATTACCTCACACTAATTCAGTCAAGTAAACCTTGCATACGGACCAACGAACGTGCTCTCACGATTTCAGACTGCACTCGTACACCACCGAGCTGCCTACGTACCCTCAAAGGGATCAAGTCTATACGTAGTTCAAATAAAACAGTTATATTATCTATGATTCGTATCACGAAGGTACTTAAAATGTGTATTGACAGGATCGTACTCTCGAGTCTCCGAATAACCAGAGCTATACGATATATGATTCGTAGTATTTATTGCTCTTCTTATCCGTCCGTGAAACTTCATAAATGGAGGTATTTATAGGAGCTCCATGCTGTACTGTAGAGCGAATGACATATGAGACGTTTTCTCCTTGGATACTCTACACGTGTTCACGATGGACGGTAGCGATCTCTCGTCGTAGGGTCGGGTCATGGGTCGACCCTACCCAGTTTATTAAAAACACGCGGACCTTGGAGTGTAATGCAATTAACTTAGTTATAGGGGCCGGACATAAATCCACCTCGTTACCTCGTATACGAGGTATAGTTTTGCCCTACCGACCTCAAGAATACGAGGTAGCGAATATTAGACTTATTTTTGGTATATCAGCTTTTATTGAGACATGGAAACACAAGATCTTCAATAAGCTAAACTAGCTAGTATAAGATAGTCTGAACTATTTTCCTATTCTAATTCCCAGAGCGTTGAGGTTTTAGGAGGGAAAGGACTTCATAAGTTCGGTGTTTCGGTAGGAGTCCCAGATTGAGCATTCAACAGGGACCGGAGAGCTATTACGACAAGGCTCATGCTTGGACGGAACTCAGCTTCATGTTGGATGCACATGGCAGCAATTGCAGCCATCTGGTTTAAGAAAAATATTCATAATCATTAAGCAAGCTTTAAATCTTTATATTTATGATATTACATATAAATGGAAGTACAAAAAGATAGTTCTATGCGTTATGTAGTAGCAGCATGCCACACTATTAGATGCGTCTCATCCAAAAACAAGTCATTTATATGGAAGGAACAAAAATTCAGCTTAAAAATAGATTATTTAGCAAATTAAACAACCCATTTACCTTTGCAACTGCCTTAAGAGGGTATTCTCCGTTCAGTCTGGGATCAACACATTGATTTATCTTGTCTTGACTGAGTATTGGTGTTGCCTGGATTTATTTGGTGCATTAATCAGTTTATAGTATATATACATATAATATACTGTAGGAAAATTGCATACCCATGTCACAAGACTTTGCTGTCCCCTTGGCCGTGTAATATCAATTGGCTTACGGCCGGTCAAGAGTTCCAGGAGTACCACACCAAAGCTGTAAACATCACGCTTAAAACTTTTCTGGCCAGCCATCACGTATCTGCCACCCGAAATTCAAAAAAAAAAAAAAAAAAACAGAGAGAGAGAGAGAGAGATAAAGAACAAATGAAAATAAACCCAAAAGTAGATAATTTTTTCTACAGTTGATGGACTCCAAAAAGGAAAGAAGAGAAGAAAAAAAAGCATACTCGGGAGCTTGATATCCATAAATCCCAAGAGCACGAGGGGAAAGAAGACGAGCTTCCATGTAAGAGATTTGATTTGACAACTCAAAACCAGTGATCTTAGCAACATCATCATCGAAAAGCATAACATTGCTGGACATGAGGTCAGAATGAATAATACAAGGTTGTGCCTCCTCATGCAAATATCTTAATCCTTTTGCAGCCCCAACAGCAATTTTCACTCTCTGGGACCATGACAGAGCCGGACCTGGCTGTGCACCTTTGATGCCTGTTTGTTATATATTAAAAATAAATATAATTAGTTGCATATCAGATAAAAATCTTGATGAAATAATATTAAGATGGGCATATCCCCGACTGAGTGAAAGCAAAATTTATAAACTATACGATTAATTACACTAACCACCTCTCTTATTTAGTGTAATTAAACCCACTTATTTTGGGCACATAAAAAACAACCCCATCTTACTTATATTAAAACCTTACAATCGCCCCCTTTCGTTAGAAAACTAACTGAATTTGCTGACATCATCAAAATTTTTTTTTTAGATTTCATATTTTGTCCTTCTCTCAGTCAACTATTTTTCTTTGACCAAAACGCCCTCAGAGGGTGTGAATGTAATTTTTCAAATTAAAGAGGATGTAATTGTAACTTTCAATCTTTAAATACATGATTTTGTAAAAAGAACATGTTAACATCTTAATAATGAAATGCAAATTCGGATTTATGCTAATTTGAGACAATTCAAATGAATTTAACTAATCAATTAGAGGATACACTCGGTAAAATTGTGATGTGGGCCAAAATAACATATTGACTGAATATTTTGATTTGGATAAATTGTTTTACAAAATTTATTTCGATTTTCGTTTAGGCGAACCAGTAAACAATCTTTTAACAAATATTAAAGAAAACATTAAAATAAAGAGTCAAATCTCATTAAAAAATAAAATATCAATGAAAATTATATAAAAATGAAATTTTGTATTTGGTCCAATACAGCGAGACAAAAGAACCCCAATACTAATTGAACTAAATACCAAATTTTTAGAAAATGAAACTATATACTGAGTTAAGATAATCTTAAGAGCAATATCATGTTTGACTAATATTTAGTAGTAGGTAGGTGAATGTAAGGTTTTATTATAAGATGAGGTCCGTTATATGCTCTAAATAAACGGGTTAAAATGTGATTCCACTAAATAAGGAGGGTAGTTAGTGTAATTAATCAGTATTCATCATATTTTCATTATTTTTTTGAAATGAGGTTAAGATTGTCATTTTACACTTTCCGTCATGCTTAACTAACGGTTGTTTGTGAGAGGGGTCAATCAATGTAAGGCTTTATTACAAGAGGGGTGCCTGTTATGAGCCCAAAATAAGCGGGCTGGGCTGTGATTACACAAAATAAGAGGCGTAGCTAGTGTAACTAACCCTATAGTAAATTGGAGCAACGTCTATCAACTTCATCACAAATATCCTAAAAGAATGTCAAAAAGAGTAGCTTCATTGTGACAAAATTAAGACAAACTCACCATGAAGAATGTCATGTAGAGACCCATGTGGAGCATACTCGTAAGCTAAGACTCGTAGACCACCATCCACACAATAACCAAGTAGCTCAACCACATTTTCGTGCTTTGCTTTGGGCATCTTTGAAACCTGAAAAAGCATATATTGAATAACATATATTCTTATGGAAAGTTATACTTTATGCTGCTATATCAACACACATAGTGTTATGGAGAAACCTGTGCTAGAAATTCATGGTCTGGATTCTTGCTGGAGTCTAACATTATAATTGATGTGTCCCGTCCACTTCTTAAGACTCCACGGTATACTTTTCCATAAAACCCCTCACCATTAAAGGACTTAGAACCAAAATTATCAGTAATGTCCTTTAATTCATCTACTGGAATGACAGGGACATTAATCGGCTGCATTGTAATAGTTTGTTCATCCGTCTGTTTGTCCATTTGTTCGTCCATCTGTTTGTCCGTTTGTTCGTCCATCTGTTTGTCTGTTTGTTCGTCCATCTGTTTCTCCATTTGTTCGTCCATCTGTTTGTCCGTTTTTGCTGTTTCTTTGGTAAGATAGGCTGCAGGATTTCCTAAAGAAAATCTCTGATAAGTTCAATTATGGTAAATAAGAAATCTTTAGGCTTTAATCAAGAAGTAAGCCAGCGAAGGAGCAGACATGGTAAAAATATTCATATGGTGGCACTATCTATTCAATTTTGGGCTTGACTGGTAATAACTGCTTGAGTTTCAAAGTCAAAGACAAGTTCAAGAGCACTTAAAGCAATTCTCAAGCATCTTAGACACTTCGAAAAACATAAGATACAGTAGACCATGAAGATCTGAACATCAAAAGATAAGTTTCTAAGATTTGTATTGACAAATGAATTTGTACCTGATAATAACAATTCATTTTTTGTGGGTGTTTTAACTCTCTTCCAAAATACATCCCACAGCCAAAATCGTGATGGCTTATCTTTTCTTCCTGATGGCTTAGCAGTAAGCACTTTGTTGTTAGCAAATATAGCGGGTGCAAGATTCTGCACATCTTTGGAGGCCATCCTGAGTAGCCCATTGTTAACTGGTAAGTTAGTTTCATTACGAATATCATCACCCCAATGACTTGTTATTATGTTCGACACCAGTGATTTTGTACTGTCCTGCTGCTCAAGTGCAAACTCAAGTTGTAGCACGACTTGAGCCATTGTTGGCCGTTTCTTTGGTTCCTCATGCAAGCATTTTTCAGCAACCCCCACAAATGCCTTTAGGCTATCTATTGAGATTTCGCCCCTCAAATTTGAAGCTACAATCTCACCAATTTTACCCTTATTGATTTTTTCTCGAGCCCAGTTGGCCAGAATACGCTCATCCTCTGCAACCCTAGTATCAAATGCTGGTCGCCCACACAGTACTTCAAATAACACCACCCCAAAGGAATATGTGTCGCTTTTCCTGGTTAGTTTACGGGTGGTGAAATAGTGTTGGTCGAGGTACCCCAACGTGCCCTTGACATTTGTGCTAACATGGCTCTCTAACTTGCTTATATTTTCATGTTTTGCCAAGCCAAAATCTGAAACTTTAGCTATGAAATTTTCATCCAGCAGAATATTTGAAGTCTTTACATCGCGATGTATGAGTGAGTGTCCGGTGTGAAGATAGTCCAGCCCTCGACCAGCTCCAATGCATATATTGAGGCGTTGCTTCCACGTTAGAGATGAACTGTTCTCATTGTTCTTTGCATGTTTATAAAGGTGGTCAGCTAGAGTGCCACATGCAATGTACTCATAAACAAGAATCATTTCCCTATGCTTATTGCAGTAGCCAATCAGAGAGACTAGATTAACATGCCGGAGCTCAGTTAGTGTTTCAATCTCTGTCAAAAACTCACGCGGTCCTTGATTGGAATTTGATTTTAACCGCTTTATGGCCACAGCCATAGTCTTTTGCCCATTATCAATGAGGCCTTTGTAAACTTTACCAAACCCACCCCTTCCAATGAGATGTGCATCACTGAAATCTCTAGTGGAAAGTTGGAGCTCAGCTAGTGAAAACCGACGACAAAGCTGCTCAGCCCGCGCTGATGGCTTGTTTTCCTCCTCTGTACAACTAGCTTCCCGGATTTGTACTAAAGTATGAATTATAATGTTTACCAGAGCAAGTATTGCAATTGCAGCAGTTGCAATCACGTTTCTGTGACCAAGAACTCGGAGTAAGTTCTGGATAGTCCCGTGTAATGAATCCCGTGTTGAAGGCAATGGATTTGGACTGGCGAGGCTATTTTCAAGGTTGCTCAACTTCATTATTTCAAATCCTTTAATAGGTCCATATCCATCAACGAATTCATCATTTGATTGCAGGCAAATCAAGAGATTGTGTTTACCCTCATGTTTGCAGCCTTTTATCATCAGTATGTAGTCCCGAAAGCAGGGGATGCTGTTATCTTCAATGTGTTCGCTGACTGTGCCAATATTATTAGTATTAGCAATCATTTCATTAATGTACATTTTAAACATCAAACCAGCAGTCTCTGTCATCTTGAATCCTAGCTTGGAAAAATGAAGCCTGATTAAGTACCTGAATCCCACATCTACAGATAATCCCCAGGTAATATTTTTTGCTTTTCGATTATTAACCGTTTCCCACATCCCAAACATGCCACTAGTAGAAGAATCAGAATCCTGTTTAACATTTTGTTGGTGGATTATTTCAAGTGCATTGCTGTTATGAACATGTACCAGAGTCTTTTCACCAACCACTAGAAGCACTCCTCCATTAACGTCTCCTCTGTTAAAATAAGACAGACTGGGGGGCACTGGGATGATCTCGATCCCATTTATGAAAGCATACGATTGACTATTTTCAGGAGAGAAAATTATATTCAAATCTTGATTTTCTTGTATGTTTATGCAGAATTCCTTGGTAAAAGAGTCCACACCAAGAGCATCAGCAGTAAGGGAGGCGCTAAAGTTGCTGAGCAGGGTGAAAGGACCGGATTCAACAGTGAATAAATCCTTGAACCTTTTAAAGCCTTTATATGGAGCCGGATTAAAGTGGAGCCGGAGAATTTTCTCACCTGGATTGACTCGAAAAAATGCATATGAGAATTGGGAGTGAGAGATTCTTGCTGTTTTGTAGGGAACTGGATCAGTAGAGATATGGATGATTGTTGAGGTGGTTGATGAGCCCTTTATTTTCAGCAAGGAAGAAGTTTTTGGGTGGGTATCTCCTTGCCAGTCCTGGCCATTGTGTGCTGTGGAAGTGCCACTTGAGCCGCAATTAATTGAAACATCGCCTGTGAAGTGATGATCAGTTGAAATATTACTAGTGTCTGCAAATATTTTCAGGAAGCTGAAAAATAGCAAGGCAATCGAAATTGGATATAGATTCATGCTTCAAGCTGTTTTTTTCTGTAGTAAACCAGAAGAAAGATAGGTATTCAGGACTGAATTAGCTGTGATGACTTTCTTGTCACCAAGGTCATTTCCCAAGCAGTAACAATAGAGTTAAAATAGAAAAAACTTACGCGTCTTTGTTTAATATGTTAATTCGTTGTTGAACCGTTCTTATACTGTTGCTTGATCTTTGGTTCGGAAGAACAACTTGGGAGAGACGACGACTAAAGCATTTTCCCGTCTTTGTAAAATTACATATCATACTATAATCTATCCAACAACTATTTCTACCAACCAAATTATTAAATGACTGCATCCTGTTGACACAAAAATTAACATCAACATATCAATCCGCTATATCCCATTTTCTCATCCTATAAGCCAACATGACTTATTTTATCAGTGATTGACTTTCTTGTCCCCAAGACATCTCCCAAGTATCAACCGTAGAGTTAGAATAATTGACGCGCCTTCGTTTCATTTTTAATATGTTAATTCGTCGTTGAACCATTCTTATGCTACTACTTGATCTTTGGTTGGGAAGAACAACTTGGGAGACAATGACTAAAACATTTTCCTATGTGTGTAAAATTACATACCATATTATAATCTATCAAACAACTATTTCAACCAAATTATTAAATGACAATATTTTGTTGACCCAAACATTAACATCTAACATATCAGTCAGCTCTGTCCCATTTTCCACCCTACAAAGTACAAACCAAACAGACTTATAGTTTATGGTATTCTACTATTTGAATTTTGAAGTTCCTACGATTTTAATCAAATAATTTTGGGCCAAACTATTATTTCTAAGCTCTTCAAACAAAATCTGACTTCTGCTAAAACCAAATTGATTGAAACCTAAAAACTCTGAATTTCACTAAGATCATAATCCCAAATCTTGCTTAATCATGATCAATCAATAGACTAAAATGAATCAATTAATACATAAAAACACAAATTTCAATAAAATTCAAACCTAGAAGAAACACGCCTTTTCTTCGATCTGCCCGGACGCAAACAAAATCCTGCTCTCATCGTATATGCTCTTCACCTTTGCTCTTATAACCTTCACCTCTTTCGCAACGCCGATGATTCGTAACCAATTCCTATTCTCTTCAGCCTGATTCGAATACACGACGATCATATTTTCACCTTCGCGCACCAATTCCTGGATCCGCCTCACCAGTCCTTCCACAGCCTCATCTTTGTACCGAATTCTCTCTGCGTCTTTGAGGAACGCTTTGAACAGATTGATATCGTTCTCCAGCATTTCCACCTGATTCTTAGCGTCGCGGATCAATTGGCCATTGTAGAGCAGCGTTCGCTTCAGGTTCTCGAGTAGGAATAGTACTGCGATTGCTTTCTCTGGATTCCTGCGTTTGTTTATCGGCGTGCGGGAGCGTGTGAACACATAAGCGCTGGCTATGGCTACGAATTTGAAGGCGAACAGTAGCTGCTGCTTCATATATTCTTGTAGTAGTCTGTGTGAAAATGTCTATGAAATGAAGCTACTGTCATTTGGAAGTTCAGTTGGTTTTATCAGATCATTCTCCCTAGTGATGAATGATGCCAGAGCAATCTCTCTATTGCCAGAGCTAAGGTGCTCAAATGACATTTTTGCCCTTCCCCGCCAAGATACTTTCTAGTGAGTACTAGGGGTGTAAGTTGAGCTGAGCCGGCTCACGAGCTTGGCGAGCCGGTTCGACTCGAGCTCGAGCCGAGCTTTCTCGAGCCCAATTCCATATGTTTCAGCGGCTAGCGAGCTTTTCAATTTTTAATATTATTATATTTTTATATTATTAATTAATAATAAACTAATTAAAATAGATATTAAAATATCCCCTTTTGACTTAGTTTTCACCACTTTCACTCTTCCTCTTCACTGGAGCGTGTTTAACAGGGCAAAAGGAAATTAAGGGCTTGAAGACTTGAAGCCACAGCACCGCCCATCCTCTTCACCTCATACCAAATCGCCGGCGGCAGACGACCCACCACCGCCTGAAAATGATTTTCCACCTGTTCGTGCGTCACCCACGGCCACCCGGACTTGTGCCGCCTGAATCCCCACAATTCCACTGGCACTCGCATCACCGCCGCGCATAGGCACAACCGCCGACTTCTCACTTGTAACTTGTAATCTATATTTTTTTATTTTCATTTCAAACTATTGGAGATCTAGTTTTTTTGAGTTTCATATCTTGCGACTGTAGAAGCTTCAATCTCTGATAAAAAAAAAAAGCTTGACTTCAATCTTTTTGCTTTGGGCTCAGCTCACGAGCCGGGCTCGACTTGAGCTCGCGAGCTCGAGTCGAGCCATTTCTGCCACCTACGAGCTCGAGCTCTTGAAATCACGGCTCGACGAGCTCGAGCCCGAATAGTAGAGCTCGAGCTCGAGCCTAGCAAAATGGCCAGGCTCGGCTCGATTACACCCCTGCTTTCTACCATGACTTTTTCTTGTTAGTTTGATGTTGTATTTGTACATGGGATAATTACATTTTTCGTAACTAAACTTGTCGCCAAAAACGTATTAGGTCCCTCATGTTACAAACTCAACATATTTGGTCCCTTAACTTACAAAATGTATATAAATGTAGTTTCTACCGTTAATTTTCCGTCCAAATTAACGGAATTCCCAAAAAAATAAAAATTAGAGTTCGATTTGGTTTTTCAATTTAGCGATTTTCAATTTTAAAGTCAATTGTGTCTGGATGGTCAAATCTCAATCTGTTATTGCAAAAAAAAAAAAAAAAAAATACAACAGTAAGTCTAAGACAAGATTAAAATCTCTCCCATGCTTATGGTCCCACACTGCCCATTTTTTGTTTTCTTGAACAAAACCCCACCCACCGTTTGTGGCCAACATTAAAATCAGGGGAGAAAAGCTTTTTCTTTGAAATTGAAACATGCTTAGAATGAGAAGTAAGACTAAGAGATTTGAGGTTCAAAGAATTGACACAGAGAGAGCGGAAGAGGAGATTTTGCTCAAGGAAAAGAGGTTCAAAGGATTATTGCCATGGTCTTAAATTTCCTCCGAAACCTCGAAATTTCGATCGAAATTTCGGATTTCCAGAGGTCTTGAAGCGAAATCTCACCTCCGATTTAATTTTGCAGGATATCTATTGAAATTTTCCGAAATTCTCGATATTTCCCGATATTTCTGATATTTCCCGAAATCTCGAATTCTTAATAAAATTACTTTGTTAAATATCTATCGAAATTTTGGCCAAACCCAAAATATTCCGAAATTTAAAATAATATTTAATTATTTAGTTTTAAATAAGAATGAGTCCAAATTATTGTGGTTCAGTGGTTGTCTATAAATGATTGTGGCATTTTGTTTTAATGAAATTCTTAGGAGATTTGGTTATTAGTATTATTTTACTCTCAAATCATATTTATTTTATATTTTTCGCCACAGATTTTAGTCATACTACTTGACAAAATTCACTATACATACATTATATATACAATATTATTTATGTAAAAGATGCATAATTATGATATTTAAAGTTACACAAAGTTTCATTGTAAATTTTTAAATATTTCCATAAATTTTCATGATTTCTATCGAAATCGAATTTTTGAATATCCCCGAAATTTTCATAGAAATTTACGTAAATTTACTACCCCGATATCGATACTGATACCGACATTTTATACCTTAATTACTGCTACTCGGAGTCACTTTGTCGCCTGGATAATGTTGTTTTCTTCTCATTTTTTTTCTTTTGCTAAAAGGAGGTCTTTCTTCTCAATTCTCAGACTGAAAATTAGGGTTAGAATCAGGTTTTTTTTAATTTTTTCATAGATCCAAGCAAACGAGCAGTTTCAGCGACTCGGTTCCGGTTCGGGCGGATCACCGGTCCGTTTGAGGGTCTGATTGGTCCGTTTGAGTGTCTGATCGGTCCGTTACACTATCATCTGACACTGGTGATGATGCCTCTTCTTCATCAACTGCATTATACAGTAGATAATCACCATTATATAATGTGGATTAACACATTATTCATTAACAACTAAGATATTATACACTAACTATAATATTATTATACACTAATTTATAGTATTATACATCATGGGTTAACACATCATACAGTAGTCATAAAAGAGCATTTCATTATTAATTAACTTTTTTATACAGCAAATATTAGTGTATTATACAATAAAAACTCATTATACAGTACATTGTAAATCACAAATACATGTAATCATCATCAATTCCCCATTTGAATTCACTATACAATAGCTAATAAAAGAAATTACTGCACATGAGTGGTGATATTCAGTGTATGTTTATACATCATACAGTTACAATCTTATAAATCATTATACAATATGTTATAATCCATTATTCAGTATCATATCAACGAATATACAAAATCATATAACTCATTATACAGTGAATACAATACCTAATAAACATTATACAATATCTAATTAATCCATTATACAATAGCTAATAAACAAATTTACAGCAAATATAATGGTGATATATACAGTTGTGATTGTTGATATACAATTAGTGATTTCAAACCATTATTTAGTATCTTATAAACCAATATACAGTATGTTAAAACCAATTATACAGTGTGTGTGTATACATCTTACAGTTTTAATCTTATAAACTATTATACAATAGGTTATAACCAAGTATACAGTATATTATAAACCATTATACAGTATGCATTTATTCATTATACAGTTACAATACACCAACTAATTTAACAATATTCAGCCTCTATTACACAAATATGCATACCAAATCAACAAAAACACATATTTTGATCACAATCAACAGCTAATCTTTAGAGCAAATCAACAAAAACACTTTCCGTAAATAAAAAATATGTCATTATACAGTATATGATCGAACAACAACAGAAAATCTACTGTATAAATGATTACTTATCATTCTGGGAGCTGTTTTCGACCTCATCTTTGCTAAAAAAAATCGATTGTATTTTGCTTCTGTAATTTAGGTTTTGCTGCGATGAATATCGATTGATTGGAACCAGTTGATGTGGTGATAATTGAAGGAATTACAGTTTGAATATGATTCTATATCTTGATTTAGTTAATTTTGGCAACAAATTGAGTGATTTTAGGGGAGATTTTGTTCGATTAAATTTTGAGAGATTTTAGGGAGGTTTTAGCGGATATTTGTGCCCTTTTTTTTGGTAGGTGGATAGTCTGTATAATGGGTCAATTGATTATGATACCCCTGATTCCAATTGAATCAATTTTGCTGCTTGTTTTTGCTTCCTTTATGGACTGTTGGATTTAATAGATCAAATGGTGTATATTGAGTCTTAGATCTTATCTAATATAGGGTATGTATTAGATCTTGACCCTATATATATATATATATATATATATATATTCCTTCTTCTCACACGTCACTTATTCTTTCCCTTCAACTTTTTGTTTTTTTCTTGGGCTTTTGGCACATTGCACCCTTCAATTACACCTTTAAATTCAATTTTTGGCACTTAGCACCATTAAATTGCATGTAGCTTGGCACTTTGCACCCTCAAGCATCTAACTCACCCATTCACTCATTTTTGAGAGGGTAAAAATGTCAATCTCTGAATATTTGGCGGATTGCACCCACAAATTGCCACCTTTTGGCACGATACACCTCCAAATTGCATTTTTTGGCACTTTGTATGTACCCTTAAATTGCCATCTTTTTTGCGCAATGCACCCTTATTGATACATATCGTTAATTTTGTATTAATATATATTGTTAACTAGTCGGAACCCCGGCCGTGCCAAGGCACAGGACACAAACTACATAAAACTAATAATAACAAAATCTATTAGTGTAAAATTTATTTATTTATAATCTGCAAAATTAAAAGATTTGATTCTAGTTCGATGATTATCATCGAAAATTCTTTTTATATGAGTATTTTTGAAAGTATAGTCAAAATAAAGTTTTCATCTAAAATTTGACAATCAACTCCAATAGTCAACCTTTTAACCGTTTTTTTCAAGGATTTTGCATGAGTGGCACATGATATTGAATAGAAATATCGTGATAACGAATATAATATATGTGTGGTGCATTTATGCACGAATTCTCCTTCAAAAAGTCGATCAAAAGGTTGACTAACGTAGTTGACCATCAAATTTTGGATAGAAACTTCGGTTGAGACTAAATGTGAGACATTTTGAAAGTTATAGGACTAAATGTAAGAAATTTGTAACGAATGGGACCAAAATTGAAATGTGGAAAAGTTATGAGTCAAAAAATGCAATTTTCCATATTGATGCATTATGAGAGAATTATTGTTCATTGTAGCATAGAGAATTGAGAAAAATATTTCTAAATTGAATGTGTTCTAGCAAAGAGCCAAAAAATATCAATAAGGGCGCATTGTGCAAAAAAGATGACAATTTAAAGGTGCAAAGTGCCAAAAATACAATTTAGGGGTGTATTGTGCCAAAATGTAGCACTTTAAGGGTGCAATCCGCCAAAATATTCAGAGGTTGACGTTTTTACCCTCTAAAAAATGAATGAACTCGTTTTTATGGGTGAGTTAGATTCTTGAGGATGCAAAATGCCAAATTACATACAATTTAATGATGTAAAGTGCTAAAAATTGAATTTAAGGGTGCATTGTGCCAAAAGATGGTAATTGAATGGTGCAATGTGCCAAAAGCCCTTTTTTCTTTTTCTATTTCTCTTTGCTTCTACCTTAGTACTGCTGAAAAATACCAAACTTAACAACACTCCAATTTTGGCATTCCTATAGGTGGAGGAATCCACAGAATTTATTGCGCTTTAGGTTTAATTGACTGTTACGCGGTTGAGATTATCTTGAATATGTTTTGGGGGAAATGGGTGTTGCAGAAGGTAGTGGTGGTTAGAGATTGTGTTGCTAAAGGAACGGTGGTCCGCAATGGTGCGCTGAAGGTAGCGGTGGTCGGTGATGGTATTGGGTGATTTGTTGTAAGATTGATTCAGATTTCATACGCAGTTAAACTTGGCAATTGAAACATTCGCGTATTTTGCCATATCATTGGGATCGATACGGAATACGAAAGTTTTTTTGAAGATTGCTGACGGACGCGTATCGTACGCGAAATAAATATTACAAAATTACTTATGAATATATACAATAAACAAATTGACTCATTTATCATAGTAGTGCATATGAAAAAATTCACTTTTGGTCCATTGGAATTCGGCCAAAACACTCTTGGTTCCATATGAATTTTTTTGACACTTTTGGTCCCATTGGAATAAAAAACTGACACTTTTAGTCCCGTCCTTCAATTTTTGGACATGAATAAATTATTTTTGTATGTTTATGAGATTTCACAGCGCATGAATATCACACTCTCTTTTCCCTTTTTATTCCTGTTTTTTAATTTTTGGACGTAAAACAGCGCTTACCTTCATCATCACCTACAACATCCATTTAACCTCAGCCCCACCTCTATCAATCAACTTGTTAGGTGTCGAACCTACAAAAATATTTCCTACTCCTAAATTTGCAGATAGCGATAAGCAGGGTTGAATCCACAGGGATTGGTTCAGATTATTCTCAAATTGCTAATATTAAAATAAAAGAGGGGGGATTTTTAGTAATCGATTAAACTAAACTTAAATAAATAACAAAAATTATTAAAATCAAGAGATGCAAAATTAACAAGTAGAAGAAATCAATTTATGGTGAGATTCTAGCCTAAGGAATTTTATCCGTTTTAATTCTTTAATTCGATCATTGATGCAAAGATAATTCAATATTCTTGAATAAATTGGCTATAGCCGTTAACAAGCTCTAACAATCTCGTTTCTCCTTATTTTATTGATAATCAAAACAAGCTCTTTGATTATTTCCCTTATTAATTGAATAACCCTAAACAAGCTCTTAAGATTTAATTCAATAATAACAATTAGAGAAACACCAATTCTAATTAACAAACTCACAAGCTCGGTTCATTTAAATTAGATTATATATTCCCATAATAACAATCGAAAATTTGTCCATAATCAATGTTATTAATTGCTACCAATATTAGAATTAACCAAACAATTACGGATTTGGGATTCTAATTAGCTATATATTATTCCAACAATTAAATAACCGGCCGAATTACCTAATTAATTGAAACAACAATTGCAACAAGCATAAAGAATATGTAAATACTCAAGAATAAAGAAATAATAAGAATAAATTAGATCTCACAAATTTTTTGTAGAATTAAAACTTCAAATATCCTCGGCTAGAACTTGAGTATTTAGCAAGACATCTTCAATGGAACAAAACGCAGAATTTTTCTTCTTCTCCCTTGAAAATAACGTGTAGAATGATAAAGTCTAGAAGAGATTAAAATTCCAGCAATATCTCTTATATATGCCTAGTCAAAAGACTCCTAACTAAATCAAACTCTAATTCTAATGGAATAAGGAAATTATTTCCTTAATAGAATAAAATACTAATAAGATTCCTAAAAGAAATAGGAAAGCTCCTACAAAATAGGAAGACTCCTACAACTTCATGTGTCTTCTTCTTTTTCTTCCTTTTCTCCATCTTTTTCTTCATTTATCTTCTTTTATGAACTTTCACCTATTAAAATAGAAAATCATAATAAATATCTATAATTTAAACTTAAATAGCAATAAAAAAATAAAGGAAATATATGAAAAATATGCATAAAATGCACACTAACACAACTCGACACCCAAGTCTCCGTCGCCAAGAGCCACCGTCTCCGTCGCCCAGATCGTCGTCACTGCTGCCCTCATCGTTGCGCTGCGCCGTCGCCTGCTTACACCCCAGCCAACCTACTTCGTGCCCCTGCTCTGAACTTCCCCAACCACACTTCATTGCCGTCATCGCCTCTTCTACCACCAATGTCGCGATCGCTAGATCCGTCCAAATCCACCAATGCCCCTGCTCAAACACCCACTTTACGGAGCCTCCATCACCATCGGTTTGTCGCCATCGTCGCCGCCTGGTTCCCCTCCCACGTTCGATGCCACCGTCGTCGTCTGCTCTACCTCCCCAGCTGCCTTTGCCATCTGGTTCCGGTACCACCATCTGCACCTGTGGTGTGTGTGAGTGTATACATATATAGATACAAATACACAGATTTTTATATATATAAATATAATAAGTTTACATCTATTAGTTTTATTATAAATTTAATACTATAAAAATATATATTAATTATGAAAATTAATATATATATATATATATATATAAGAGGATAGATCTGGACCTTTGATCTCTATTAAAATGAATGGTTGATATTAATTTGATTAAATAAGATATCACTACTTAATATCAACCGTTGATCTTTACCAATAAGATCCAATGGTTATTAGATGGGAGCAAAATGGTCTTATCAAAAATATCATAACCACTCTCAAAATGCACGAGTGGCGTGCGTAGAGAGCTGAATTTCTTCATTAATTTTTACATAGGGGTAAATTGCCTATTTTTATTTCATGTGGGGTTTTTGTGCACTTTCAGGATTTCACAGGGAACTAAATTGCAATTACCCCATAAATTTAGTAATGAGTAACGAGTAGTGTAGTTCTTTCTTAACATGCCAAGCATTTATTTAGGCTAATTAGTGAGTACCATCAAAGCTCTTAGAAGAATACAAATGTTTAGTAATGGAAAGTTTGTTATGTTCGCCTTAATAGGAAATTAATTAATTCTGTCTACTTTAGCTTCATTTAGAGGAGCATCGATCGGTACTGGCGGGATGAAAAGGAATTGAGTTGTACATGTGTTTATATATTCAGTGGATGACTAGACGTCTGACAAAATATCAAGAACAAAAATATCTAAGAGCTTATTAAGTTATAACTTATAAGCAACCTGATATGCCCATTTTTGGGCTTAGCTCTAAATTAAAATAGAATCAAATAAATAACCCAATTGAGACAAAAACCCCAAAGGCCAAAAGCCGAATCATATTAAAAATAGAATCCGTGTTTAGTGCAGGGGTCGGATCGTATTACATAAATCCGACCCATGAAACCAAGAACATCAGGACTGCCCCCAAGTGTAGTGATCTGAACGTCCCATATGTCTAACAGATATCTGTGCATGGTGTTATCTATAAATATCCCTTCTGATGACAGAACAAGGGTGAGACAATCATTCCAAAAATCCTCTCTAAGCATTTATGGAGAATATAACGACCTACGACGTTGACCTAGACTCTGAGTAGACCCCATATAAATCATACGAGGTTTATGTCTGGAACGACTTTATATATTGAACTTCGTAAGACTTGATCCTGATAATAGGCACGTAGGTAGCTCAAGAATTGAGTGCATTCTATAATTTATCCATCTTTGAACTTGGACCTACCTGAACCTCGACTGGTTAGGGTTGTTTTCTCACACGAACTAGGATCCGGATCACAACCAAAAAGTGTTTGGATATATCTTGTCAAGAGGAGCTTATAAGTTTTCAAACTAAGATATTAGGAGCTTATAAGTCCCATAATAATAAGTTGGGATATATCTTAACAAATTATAAACTCACAACACATACACACATGTTTATATACACACACTGCACGGATTTTACATACATTTTATGCGCGCACATGCACACACTCTTCACACATTTCACACATACTACACACATTCTCACACACAACACAAATTTACACACACAACATTACAGTAATAGGAAAAAGTTTCACATATATAATAAAACGTTTAATTTGTGATCTATATGTATGTTACTTATTGTGCTTTAGTTCTGTCTCTTTTTTCAAGTTCTATTCTGAAAGCCCCAACTACAAGCGTATGTACGGTAAGTCTTTTAATTCAACTTCAGAAATTTGTTGGATAAGTAGTAAATTCGAACTTGTTTTACTTGAGGAAAATTGATTAAAGAAGCTCCTATAATAAATCTTCAATAAAAAGTAAAACTCATCAAAATATTCTTAGTACAAAAATATTATTTCAACTTTTTTATTTTTTTTGATAACTAGAAAGAATCACGCGCGATGCACGTGGTTTAATTTTCCTGTGATGACTAAATTGAGCATATCAACAATTTTTGGAAACAAATTTAACTTATTGCTATATATCTAATTATTAGTTTATTAACAATTTTTTAGAAGAAAATTGATTATCTGTTACAGGTAATTAACTTTTTGTTTTCTTCGTTTAGTCATTCAATATAATCACGATGCATTCTTAATTTGATCTTTTTAAATGTAAAATAAACATTGAGAAAGAATAATAATATTATCTCTAGTATATTCATGCATATGATCGTCAATCTACGTATCTTTCCTAATTTATCACTAAACACTGCATTTTGTTATCTATACAAGTAGATCCATGTCTTTCATCCCATCACTCTTTCTAATAACGTAAAAAATAAACTATCAATTCTTATGCTTCTATACCAGTAACATACAATATATTCTTTATTATGACATTTTAAAAATAAAACAAATGTGGACATCACATTATATAAAAAGAGTACTCATTTTTTGAATCCCGTTTCAAATTAAATAAAGAATACATCTTTTTCTTTCAAATTACTTATTAGATTTTATTTTCAACCATTTTTTAAGTTTATTGTTCATTATAATAACTTCAAGTATAACAACCCAAAAAAAAATAAAAAAATTCTAGATATAAGATGATAATCCACTTGTTCTAGATATAAGATGATAATCCACTTATTTATCCTTATGTCCATATTTTGAAAGAGTTTAATAAATGCTATTATATAATAAAATAATTCAATGTTATTTTCGGAATATATGTCTATGTTTTTCGCATCAACGTATAAAATTTGGATTAACAAAGAGCCTATCTTATGTTAGAGATCTTTTGTTATCATTGATTTTTCTCTCAACTTATATCCAATACACCATATTTAAACACTTATAAATTTAACTGTATCATATTTTATTACATCTTCTCATGTATATTTAAGTTTTTTAAGCACATGTCTTACCCAAGTTTAGACAATGTAGAAATCTAAGGTTGTGTTTGTTTGTGTTTCCATTTCTGTATTTTCATTTTTATTCTTATTTGAAAATGATAATACACAGTTTACACCATTTTCAACTGAAAATACACTTATTTTCATTTCCACTGTCACATTCTCTAATAATTACCTTTCACTTTACCAAATCACATTCACATTTTTCTTTCTCACCTCTCCTCCTAAAAATCCACATTTTCGGCAACAAATGTGGTGCTATAGTGGAATAAAATATATGGTCTTAACCTTCATAGGCTCGTACACGTTTTATCATATATTTTTAATGCTTTTTTTGGGTCGATTTTTATCATTTTTACTTGTAAATATATTTAATCAATATAATATCATCTATTATTTTTCATATATATTCACATAATCATTACTTTTAACTAACTCAATTATTTTATACATTATTAAATCCTCAATTCCAATAACTTTCACCCAAGACCTGTTGGTCTAGTGGTATCCATCTCCCACTTTATGTGAGAGGTCCTCGGTTCGAATCCATACGACCACAAGTTGTGGCTCTCCCCTCCTCTATATGGAGCTAGATAGAGTCTTTATGACTCAGTTGAAAACTATCAACCCGGGTTTGTCGGATTAGATATGTAGGGTATATTCCCCTTCCTCTTGAATTAAAAAAAAAAAAAATTAGAAACACAAACAAACATGCCTACATTTTCAGACAAAAATAAAAAAACTCATTTTCCTATACATTTGAGGAAATGACGGTTTGAAAACGAAACGAAAAAACATCCAAACATAGCCTAAATGTCTATTTTTCTTCTATCTTAAGAGTTTCCTACTACTAATTTTTTTTCTTTTCTTGATATACCATAATTTTTTCTTCTTCTATCTTTTTGGGAAGTGCCATTTCTAATGATCATTTCCTTCTAAACGACTCACTTAATATAATAATTTGTTATTAATAATGATTAAACACTATCAAATACTAAAAAAATTATATGTTCAAATTTCCTTCAAAACTTAATAATTTGGTGATGAGTGGGAGGAGTGTTATCTAATATTAGCGAGCTTTTTTTATTATTGATTTTTCTTTCAACTTACCTCTAAAATGTCATTTTTGAAAAATATAATTTTCAAGAACTCAATAATTTCTTCTGTAACATATTTTCATTTTTGATGAAGTTAATTTTTTAAACACACTATCTAAGTAATTTAAGACAATGTAGAAATTCATACTACTAAAGATTCCTTTTTCCATTTATCAACCTTTGTTATGTTCTGTTCTACTTAAGCACGTACAACATTTCTATCTACCTTACTGAAAAATGAACTTTTGACAAAGTTTATCCCTTTTTTTTTTAGCATTTTTCGTGTGTATGATTATTAATCTACGTATATTTCTTAATTTGTGAGTAACATTTGTTTTGTTCCTCGTGATCCACAAAAAATAATTATTTTGTTTCTCATCTCACTCTTTCTAATAATAATGAAAGTATAATATAAACATGCATATCTTTATACGTAGTAATTTATAGAGCATATTCTCTAATATAAGATTTTGAAGAAAAAATAACTGCAAACATCATATTATATAAAAAAATATCATTTTTATGAATCTTCTTTCATGAAAAATACAAATTATAATATATTTTCATTATATGTGCTATTAATTCTAATAACTTCAAGTACGTACAAATTGTTAGATATATGATGATAATTTATTTGTACAAATATATCATAGTTTTAACATAGTGTTCTTCTATGTATCCATAAAAAAGCTAGTAAATGCTTTTACGTAATGAAATGAGTCATTAAAATTTTGAATATGCACCTGTATTTTTAATACTAAATATTTACTTCATATGTCTCATAATTATTACTTTTTTAGGACAAACCAAAATAAGATTGAATTTCTTGATAATAACTCAATCAAAGTAATGATCTGGAAACAATATCTTTTAACCACTACTAAATACTTCAAATTTTTAGACAATTTAGGATAGGATTATCAAATATAAAAATTAAATATTTTTTTTTTAGTTAAAAATTGGTGTGGGTAGAATCTGAACTTGCAGGTTCAATATGGATTTTAGACCGTAGGACACTTTTATTTAACGATATTAATTTTCTCATATAATATTGAGCGAGTTGTATATTATTGTGAGTTAATTGTTTATACAAAGTAGAATTCTATTTCATTTCATTATATTATATTAAATAATGTCCTACTACTAACATGTTTTCTTTTTCTTTTTGTTTATAATCATTTAAATAGTTTCCAACTACTAAAATTTTTTAAATTTAAGTAAGGGCATGTAAGTCTTTTAAAATGGAACAAACACATGAGTTATTCACACATTTATATAAGGGTTAGATTTAAGTGAAGAGCAAAAATGTCATTTAGTATTGTATGACTATTGACGGAGGGTTTCCAGGGGGGTAAATGTAATTTTTAATTATAGTGGGTTAGGTATTTGTAATTTCAATTACAAGATGGTAAGTTTGTGTAATTAACTATTATAGCAGTGGGTGTGGGTGTAATTTTTTTTTTTTTTGCCTTTTCTAAATTGTATTAGCTATGATTTTAGATTTAACATACTACAAGAGAATGGACATAATAATACATAGACAAATTGTGTGATTTATAGTAAAAACACAGCAAAATCGTACAATATCGTCTCGAAATTGTCTGACACCGGATATGATGGTACCTGTTTCAAATGTCCAATTTGTATTTTAGTGATCCCACAAGTACCGCAAAAACGGGACTGTGCACCCCCTACATGCATGTATCCTATAAAATTTCCTGTTTTTGTAAAATTACATATCAAATTATAATCAATCCAACAAGGCAACAACTATTTTTACCAACCATAAATTATTAAATGACTGTATTTTGTCAAAAATTAACATCAACATATCAATCAGCTCTATCAAAGAATATTTTTAATTCTTTTTAAGAAATAACACTATTTACATATTCAGAGATGTTTTTTGAGTAGGTCAACCATCCACATCTATCTTCAAGGAAAAAATGCAATGACAATTTTTCTTTTCTAATTCAAAAAGGGAGGGGATACCCTACATATCTAGCCCGACAAACCCGGGTTAATAGTTATAATCTTGAGCCATAAAGACTCTATCTAGCTCCATAAAGGAGGGGAGAGCCACAGCTTGTGGCAGCCTGGATTCGAACCCAGGACCTCTCACATAAAGTGGGAGGTGGATACCACTAGACCAAGAGATCTTGGGTAATGCAATGACAATTTTGAGAATAGAAATTTGGTGGTTATCCAATAAGATCCTTTTTATGTCTTGTTCGTCTTATAAATTCAGCTCCACTAATAGGAAACTCTTAACTTTATAAACAAGATCCAAAACTTATAACATTGATACGGAAGTTGTAATTCTAACTGCCATACACATCGTCACATCGAGCACACGCAAAAAAGCAACAAATACAGCAACAATAAGAAAATTATGAATACCGGCGGAAACACCAAAAATTGAAAAACCCACATAGAGGAATCAGAACCGTACGGCTCTGATACCATGTTAAAAAATTAAAGAAGTCATTTTATTGGATATATTAAAGAAAATTGCAATCCAAAATGAAAAAGAGCAACAAGAAATAAAGGGGTAAAAGTTACCCTAAATACAGAAAAGAAGAAATTAACCTTTAATTAATACAAAAATTCTAAGAGAATTAAAACCAAAGCTAAGAAAATATGTATTGTAGAAAGTGATAGCTTAGTGAGAGAGAATTCTGAGTTGCTGTAATGCGTGGGTTGAGAGAGTGAACTCTGTTGAACCATCGGCTCTAATATAATAATACTAGCGGCCGTGGCACGCGGTCCCCGCGCGCATATACACATTTCAGTGTAATGAGAGGAGTTGTTAATTTTATATATTGATTATTTCGGTAATTAGTTATTTTCATAAATATTGAATTAAGATATCTTAAAATTATATTACTACAATGTATCAGTATGATATGGTGGGGAGAAAATTCGCAGCAGTATATCATATATATCAGTATTATATTCGTAAGTGAACCTTGGCTGATAGAGTGGCAATGATCCATATAAGCTGCTCCATTGATAATTTTTGTTATACTAAAGCCTTAATTGGTCATTAATAGCTTTGATACCTGGTGATTCCTTATTGCAAGAGTTTAGCAGCCTCACAAATTTATCTGACCTAATAAGACCTCAACTCCATCTATTAGAGTTGTAGTTCAATCATCTTTAGAATTCAATTAACAGATCCAAGCAATTAAATTACAGAATCAGTGAAGAAAAATCCGTGTCCATATATCCTCAAATATACCACTTGGTGATCTAATTTTACGGATAGATTAGAAACAAACTCATACATAGCTCAAGCTAATTCCAACTCCTTTGTTAGTTCTACTTACATAGACTACTAAAAGAAATGAGGTTAGTTGAGCTAAATAATCATATTAGTCCCGTAGTTCAGGTGCCGCCTACCATGATTACTTCATATTACCAGCTATGCATGTAGTTGAATCCATGCTATCAATTGAGCCTCCTTAACCTACATAAATGTAGAAAATTTAGAATATGCAAATACATGATTCATGAACCTGTGAGTTTTTGAAGAACACCTTAATTAAATGTGTGAGTGGCTAAGAAAACAAAATTATTAAGTGCAATGCCCAACAACCACATATTTATTTAATTTGTTTATCCAAGCACATGTATATTGAAAGCACAAACTATCCATTCAAAATTTCACCAAGTACAGAATTATTCACGATAAAATACCAATAGTTCGTCAAATCAAACACCAATTGGACATGCATGCGTAAGCCAAATTGCACCATGATTTGCTGCTGAATGGAAAGGTTGGCAGAGAAACCAATTCTTGAACTACTCCCACTTGAGACCGTAGATTTGTCAAAACCAATCAACACATGTTGGTTAAAATGAATTCATCTTACATGATGATCTGTATAACATTAACACATCTCATAAATGATATTGGTTAGCAACACAACTTAATTTATCTTATCAGATGAGTATATGCATTTTCCAATGTAAAAATTACTTTTACTCCACATATAATATCAATTATCATATATATTATAGATATCATAAAACAAAACAATAAAACCATTAATGGATGAATTAGTTTTTTGAAAAAAAATTGTGTAGTGATATAAAGATTTTCCAACCAAAAATTCTGAAAATTCAAGGGAACAGAATATTGCTTACATGTCTACATGTGGCTCTTTACCCAGCTTCAAATTTCCCATAACTTTAAATCACCTAGACAGGAAATGAAAATGCATAATTAATATTTGTACGAAGCTATATCTGCTTTCAATGATCGTTTATAACAAAATACCTTTTATCTATCCAATCGAGTTGATTGCAACTTTGCAAATATTTCTTTGTAGACGACATTCCTTGTGTAAATCCCCACATGACCAGTGATGGAACCATTTTTTACCAATACTTTTGTTGTTTTTTCCGAAACACCTTGTGATAAAGCTACATACAGTTGTCCGTGACTAAAGACATGATTTGGAAGATAGACTCCAACATTTGGAATGGTTTGTCCTTGAGATTTGTTGATTGTCAAAGCGAAACTCAAGCGAACAGGGAATTGCTTGCGTGTCATTTCAAAAGGCATTCGTGCATCTTCAGCACTTTTCAAAGGGATTCTTGGTAAGAAAACTCTCATTCCCTTGAATTGTCCAGCCAATATTTCAGCTTCAATGACATTTCTACCAAAACGATGACATATAAGTCTGGTACCGTTACACAAACCAATCTTTGGATCAATATTCCTTAGGAGCATGATTGGAGAACCTTTCTTCAAAGTCAACTTATGAGGTGGTAAATTTCCAGGTGTGATAGAATTTAAAAATTCTGGCAAATACAAATTCCTCGCATCATCAGCCACAGAGTCAAACGAATAGTATGTCACTTCTTCACCCGGGAAAGCATCAAGAGCCTTTTCATTTAACTTATCAACATCATCGTTTAATGGAGTTATGATGGCTCTACCCTCCATGTAATCTACATCGTACATGTGAGAACTTAAATTAGGAAAAATTGTACGGATCAACTCATCAATGGAATGTTCACCTTCCCAAGGCATAGACATAGAATCTGGAATTCATATCATGTCATTTTCTATAGTTGGTTCTTCTCCATTACCGATACGAAGTAAAAAATCTGAAAAACGTTGATCATCTTGAGCTCTCATATTCTCGGATAAATGAAGAACTTTTACATTAGACCATAAATATGACTCGACTATGCTTGCATTTATAATTTGTGCCTTAGTCCCATTAATAACAACTGGCGGAACCTGTCGAAAGTCTCCTCCTAGAATCATAACTTTTCCACCAAATGGCAAGTCCACTCCAAGCATGTCTCTAAATGTGTTATCAACCGTTTCAAATGCTTTTCTATTTGCCATTGGTGCCTCATCCCAAATGACTGCTGCTGCCCGCTCTATTAATGTACACAAATCTGATTGCTTACTAAAATGGCATACTGATTTTGGCTCGAACTTAATTGGTATTTTCAACTTGGAATGTGCAGTCCTCCCCCCCAGGTAGTAGGTTAGCAGCAATACCTGATGATGCAGTTGCCAACATGATGCAGCCATCTTTTCTGAAACTCGCAAGTAGAGCTCGATAAAGAAACGTTTTTCCCGTTCCACCTGGACCATCCACAAAGAAGATAGCATTGCGCCTAAGTCTTATAGCCTGACTAATGCTATCGAATGCTAAGTACTGTCCTGCCTTCAAACATCTAACAGAATTCAAATCAGAATCTGAAATTGGGATAGAGAGTTCATGTTCAATTAGACTGGAAACTGTCCTCAAATCTTCGAATCCTTCACAAATTTGAGGTAAATCAAACTCTTTTATACTTCTTTTATACTGCTGTAGAATACCATTTATATCATGAAGAAGTCTGTTCATAACATATAAATTATTTAAATTGCTAGACGAAGGGTAATCTTCAATCATATGAGAATAGTTTTCCTCCCATAATCTTCTAACTCCACTGGGCTGACAGTATAACAAAATTGTGGCGAACAATCTCCTAACCGCGGATGGCATTCTGAAGGATCGAGCTTCAATCAAGCAATCCCTAATACTATTATCTTCTTCTAAGAGGCCATACTTTTCAGCTGCTTGCTTGAATGTTAAGTAGTGCACACCATTAATTGTCAAAAGATCATCAAATGACTTTGGACCTTTAACATGGTTAAGTAGGAGTTGGAGATAAAATCTTTCCCCTTCATTTGGTGCCACAGCATACAATCGACCAATCACTTTTTGGCTTGTACTTCTTTTGACCCATTTTCTTTCAGATGAAAGCCATCTATAGTATTTTGGGAAGTCATTGTACAAATATTTGTTAGGCTCTTGCTCTTCATTGTATATTCTGAAAAACTCAGTTAACATAGTTCTGGAGTTTCTTTCATTGGATAGCACGTCTGAAACAGATTGATGACTATAAAATTGAACGTGTTGTTTATTTGGAAGATGAATTTGTAATCGTACAACTGATGGATAAATTCTGCTCATTGGAAACTTGAATATTCTCCATAAGGCCTCAAGAGCGCATATCCATCTCCCGTCCACATACTGACTCACTTCATCGTAATTAGGTAGAGGACGTACCTCAAATACAACACAATCAGGCCCCTTGTACACATACTCGTACAAATACTTGATGCTTTTAATACTGCTGCATATCTCGACATTTATGTGGCAATCATACTTTAGCAATAACCAAGGGTTATAAGGAACAACCCAGCCATTATCAACCATTACTTCTCCGTTATTGTCTAAAGCTACAGATCTATCATCTCTGCGACGTCGATAAATGGGGTACGAATCACTACCTTGAATAGTGGAGTCTGCAAATTGTTTTGGGTACCCTTTCTTACAACTCATATTTTTCATGCATGGAGCGTTAGGCTTATGTGGACCACATGGTCCGTGAATCATATGTTTAAGCACTACAGCATACAACTCAGGTTGTTCACTTCGATTAGGTATTTCTGCTCTAACAATGCAATCATAATCTTCGGGGGTGTTCAACTTATCATCCTCATCAAATATAACCAGCATATGTACATGGGGTAAACCGCGTTTCTGGAATTCAATAACATGAACATGTGCTACTGCTTTTCCAAGAACGCCTCTATGAAATATATCTTCCTTAAGCTCTTCATATTTGGCACGAAAAATCCTAGTTAACAAATCCGGACGGTCTTGAGGTGTTTGACCAGGCTGAAGTAGATCTTTTATCTCTTTCCATGAAGGATTACATGTCATGGTTAGAAATATATCGGGCTTCCCGAACTTTTGAACAATTGTCATTGCATCTTGATATCTTTGATACATATCTCGTGGACTTCCAGTGAATGATGATGGTAGAATTGTACGACGACCAACATTCCCTATGTTAAACAAACAAAACGAAAATTAGAAATTGGAGAACAAATATTGTTTATAATCTTAAATATAAATGAATAAGCCTGCATCATTTTCTCCAGCATTTAAGCAATCCTGCAATCCTTCATACAACTCTGCTCGAATGTCATGCTGGTGAAATCTGATCCATCTTAACTTTTGAGTCTCAATCTTGACAAAGTTGTCAACTGCATATTGTTGCAGTAAACGTCCTCCATGTAGAAGAATTGATGGGATAATTCCACGAATCTAAGATATATTACATTAAGGTTGATAAGAGAGAGATTTTAAAAATATAATTCAGAAAACATCATAAAATGAGGGGTACCTGTAGCATGTAAGCGTAGTAATCAGAACATGTTATCCGTCTTCCATTAACTGATCGGTAGTCGCTATACCATCCATATGTTCCATAAGGAAGTAATAGTGGGTATTGGAGGGGATCATAGTAGCTTGAGTACTCCTTGATGTTAATTAGTTGTCCACCAATAGTTTGAACAATTATATTCCTATTACTCGCATCCATCGACTCCTCCCCACCAACTAATATTGCTGCAACTTGTGATGCCGTTGGCAGTGTGTATTGAAGTTGATTAGAAGGCCTCTCTTTAATAAGCAGTCTACAATCATGAATATCAGATCGTCTTGCAAGTTGACGAAATGTTTTCACAAATGGATTGTGTACATCTAATATTCGCCTGATTTTGTCAATCAATTCTCTGTCCAATCCACCACTTTCTTGCAATCGATTTTCAATTTCATTGTCAGTGTCATAAATGAACATCTGTATATACCTTGGTCGAATCCCTGGGAGAGGTAGCAAAGTGCCAATCCTATGATATATTAACCCATGAGCTCTAAAGGTATAAATTCCTTGGTCAAAGGCGGGTAGATTCTCATCTAGTGCAACACCCATAGATGTAAAAGAAAATACGTGATTGTAAGCACGTATATTTTGTCTAAAGATGCGGCCTTCTACAGATTCATCAGTAAATAGATGGAGAAGCTCATCAGGTGCTGGTATCGCTGGAATTACTACTTTCCCTGCTTTGCAGCAAAAATTTTGTGTCTCACGATGAAACAGTTTAGTACCACATTGAGAGCAAATTCTTGGTGGTGGGAGCTCTAATAGACGAACATGGCGTGCTGGATAGCAATTTCTCGCACACTTAAGAAAAGAATCTGTGCGTATTCTTCTTGCATTTCTTCTAATACCATTCCTTTGAGCTTCATTCTCTCCATTTGAACTTGAAGAGTGATCAAATTCAACTCCATCATGATCTGCAGAATGAGTTGTATCTAATTTATATTCGGGATTTGCAGGAAGAAGCAATTAATATACTGTAATTACTTAAATTCTATATACCATCAGTATTAGATGTCTGAGCTCTTGAACTCGAGGCCTCGATTTGGTTGGTAGAGTTGAAGTTCCTCGCCAAAGGAATTTGGAGTACAAATGTTGTTTCAGTAACGCTGTTTAGATTAGAGCCTGAACCATATTTTAAAAAAATATTATTTTTTAGACATATATATATGGATGCGTAATTTACAAACATCAGCAAAAATGTTGAAAAATGAAATATACCAGATAGTTGAGCATTTGATGTTGAGGTTTCACATTGATTATGGCAATTGGATAATGTGCTTAGAGGTATAGGCATCGAGCGAGATACATGGACTGCTCCCCCACCTTCAACAAAGTGATTTACTGGCATACATGAACAAAAGTATTGAGAAATTACATTGAATAGAAGTGTGCCTGGAGTACCAAAAAGCGAAATTAATTGTCTATACCTGAAGTATTCGATGTTTGACCACGTGATGAAGAGGCCTCAGATGCATTAGCAAACCCCAAAGATGAATTGCGTTGTGTAGACATTGGTTGAGTTTGCTGGACATTGTTAATTCCTTCTCTTGAATGCATAGTGCGAATGGTGTTATTTGATCTTCGTATTCGGTAAAGTTGTCGCCTTCTTGCATTTTGGGCTTGACGCTGCTCCGGCGTCATCATTTGTCTCCTTTGTCTTGCACGAATACGATTAATTTCTCTATGCTGCTGATCTGGAAATTAAAAATCGTGATTTTAAATGATTTAAGTATCATTATTGAACTGAAAAGGTTGGAGGATTTGTCAATACCTGAATGTGAGATTGTGCCATCTGCAGTTGCTTGTCTTGATACATCATTTTCATTTATTCTCAATTGTTGACGATTTTGGCGTCTTCTTGCACGATGTACTTCTCTATCCTCTGTGCTCATCGACTGTCTCAGCTCTCTAGTACGAATGCGATATCTTTCTCTCTGACGTTCAGCTTCAGAAACAATCTCTTCGACATTAAGATGCGTATCTTGTGAGTCCATTTGAAGATAATCCACCTTAAGATTGACATGAGAAATTGTATAAGAAAGAAAATAATAGTTGAAAAGATTTCAGATATCAATATTTATCAATTCCTGTAAATTTAAAACCCATAATTTTTTTCTTCAGATATAAAAAAAGTAGGAAAATAATACTTGAAAAGGTTTCACTTATCAATTTTTTGTTCTTTCCCTTTTATCAATTTCTGTAATTTAAAACCCGTAATTTTTTTATTCAGATATAAAAATAGTTCACCAAAGAAGTTTAAGAAATAGACAAATCGATCAGGGTAATCAATTGAAAATTTTGATTGTGCGTCAACCAAATTTATGAAATAGAGAGTGTACTTACCTAAGGTATCTATTTAAGATTTTGAGCGAATCTCTGAAACACAAATATTGTTTCCGTCGATTTATTAGCCTAAAAACAAAAAAAATAGAGATATAATAATATCATACTCCCATGAACGGTATCCTACAACAAAGGAATAGAAACCATGAAACCATAAAGTAATGAACACACATTTGGAGGAATACGATGACAACCCAATAAAATAGTATTAAATTTCACACAAATTTGAAGGAGTTAGGTGACAACCCATGAAAATGGTATGAAAATTGGAGGAATTAGATGTGAAGAAAATTTACTCTCTTAATGCTGGGCGTAATTTCTCACTTGAGAAGAAGTGGGCTGTTTTGAGATGAGCTCCAATTTTGTAGTGGAGATGGTAGACGAACCAGCGATTTCTCTTCCTCCTCTTCTCGTAGTTAATGGCGAGAAAATGGGTTGTTCTAATGATGTGAAATCAGTTTCATAGATTGTGAAGAAAGTGTGAGTTGCGGGAATTTCTGAGATCAGTTGTGCTTGAATGAGTTTGAACGGTTAAATGCAGAGAATGTGAAATTTGAATAAATGGAAAATCACTAATTTACCCCTAAGATTGGTAGATAGAAAGGCTGAGTTAGGTATTGCGTACGGGGGCATTTGTTGGTAGACCAAAAAATTGGTGTAATGGTGTCAAAATTGTCAATTTGAGTGTGCAAAGGCTCTTTTCTTTTTATATAGTATAGATATGCAACTTTAATCCCTGAAGTAACGGTCAACTACAAGTTGACCCCAAATCAAAGAATATAAATTGGGCTAAGTTAAGCCCATTAGAATAGAAACGGCCCACGAACTTGGGCTGGAATATCATTTCTTTAACAAAATGCACTTTGGTCATGAAAGATATATAGAGGTTGCACACTCAGTCACAATCATTATATACTCACATTTAATCACATATATATGATAAAATTCTTAAGCATAATGAGTTCTTGCCGTTAAAAAATGGACAAAAGTCATTAATTGAATTCTAAAAATTGCTTAAATCCACTGAATTATGTAAAACTAACGAAAATTTCATTAGTTAAAAAGACAAAGCAATATAAGATTGGGGGAGTTCTGTGTTACATAAATTCAAAGATTGAGTCAGATGGAAGAGGCAATATTAAAGATGGTGGTCGCAACGAAGTTGGGGAGAGAAGAAAGGGGAGGCCAAGTAGTGATGGTGCTGGATATGGTGGTTGCAATGCAAGTGGGGAGTCATGAAGGTATATGTGGAGCGTGTTGGGCGGGGAACCAGGTCAGGGAAACAAGCTAGGGTGGGATAGGGTAGAGCTGGTGAGACATGGTGATGTTAAGGTGTTTTTGTTTTGCAAATTTTACATAATTCAAAAGGGATTATACAACTTTAAGTAGTTACTAATGGTTTTTGTAATGAGAGAACTCAATGTACTCCAAAATTTCATCCAATAATACTAGATGTGAAAGTCCCAGAGATTAAAATTACACAACTCCGTATCATATAGAAAAAAAAAAGACTATTGCGTTTATTTAATTTAATTTTTAGATAAAATTAAATTAAATAAACGCAATAAATCACGCGCAATATTGTGCGTGAATTTTATTAGTTAGTGTAGGAAATTGGGTCGGGTTTGGACCCTTGACCCAATTGACATCCATATTTGAGTTAGATTTAATGCCATATTTGGTTGCATTAGAATCCTAAATAGATGGGACTCTTCCTTGTGTAGGAAATATGATATTTATATCATATCCCTCTCATCTTGGGATTATAACAGAGATCACGTTTCATCTCACAGAAAACTCTCTCTATTCTCTCTCCTCTTCATTGTTCTCTCTAAATCCTTCTTTGGAGAATCACCAAGTTTCCATTGGTTTAAGGTGTGCAAATAAAAGTGGATTGCTCTAGTAGGTGATCCAGCATGGCGAAGAAAGTGACGAAATGATCGTGATTCAATCAAGACGGCTTGTAGACGAGTCAAATTCTGGGACATATGGATCGAGAAATTTCCGCTGCGTTTATAGGTAAGTCGATCCAATCTTCTCTATGAGTTATGTGGATTTAATTTTCCAACAGTGGTATCAGAGCCCTTAAGGCTCGTTCTCGCCACTTTGATCGATTGAATATAATCATGAATATTTGCTATGTTTAAAAAATATGAAAAATTCGTTTTTCTTGAAAATATGTGAAATCTGGCCATAAATTTTTCACCATGAGTAGTCTTATATGTGTAGATTACGTGTTTAAAATTTGGTGAAATTTGGAGGAGTAATTAGGGAGATATAAAGAACCCTAGTTCAAGAAATTCGAATTTTTGTGCTCCAAAATCGAACCTGTTTTTCTGAGTGATTTTTATGCTAGATTGTAGAGCATGAAAAGAGGTTCGAAACCATATATTATACATGAAAATCGGAGTTAAAATGAGAGAGATATGTTTTTTATTAAAAAACTCAAAAATTGAAGTAGAAATTCGAACCAGTTTTTTCATTTTTTTGCTATGTAATTTTTATACCATTAGAAAGATCTCGAAAAGAGGATGAAAATGGTGTAAATTGCATAAAAAACACGAATTTGTTATGATTTTTTGAAAATCTCGCCGGAAAGTTGATTTGTGGCCGGAAAAACGCGCCGGAGCTGCGGCAGCGGCGCCGAAAACCTGGCGAAAAGGATGGTGGAGGGAGTGATTCGCTACTACGCGCCCAAAAGTGGGGTTGCGCACTCGGACACGTGGCGGCACCTAAGTGGGTGTTACTTGAACTAAAGAATAGGGTGCACTATAATATGATGCACCGGATTATTCCCTTACTGCTGGCTTGGTGGCTATGAAATGGCTCGGCTTGTGAGCCAGCTGACTAGAAGCCAACGGCTCGGCTTAGGGGCTGTTTGGTAGCTAACTTTCTGCCACAAATTCGAAAAAAAATCCGAAAAAAAATAAAAATAAATTTTGATCAATTATTTTGTCCATGAGCCTATTTTCTTACCTTTCTATGTGATGGGTATGAATATTTAATTATTTATATGGCTTAAAAATTCATGCTTTGAGATTGTTTTTATGCGAATGTTTATTATGATGCAACACATGCTATATGAATTTATTCGTATGTTTGTGATGAATATACTTTGATATTTGGGTGCTCATGCAAGTAAAATGTTTATTTTGTTAATATTAATTTGAGAGATAATTAATAAAAGTGGTGGTAAAATTTATGTTATCTTATGAACTAGGCTTTCATCTACGTGATTTGAATTCCTTGAGCCAAAATTGGCCAAGTATTTGAGATATGTTTACCACCTTAGACCTAACATGATGCACCAAATGTCAATGTGGTCCTTGAGGGTCTTAGCCATTATTCATGCGTTGCATAGATTATTACTAAAATAGTGATGCATGCATTATTGTTAATATTGCTTATGCATGCATATATAAATATATATGATATTTTAATAGACAATGTTATATTTTATTTTGGATCGGTGAATTCTTATATTGCCTTTTAACTTAGTGGGAGATGATTACTAGCCTGAGTTGCGAAATTTTTGATTTCGCTGAGTATAAGGGCATAATAAGAAACTTACTTGGATCTTGAATAAAATATTAGACCAGTACATATTGCGCAATTAGTGTAAATTAGACCTTAGAACATCTCACCATTTTAAGTCAATTGAGTGTGAAAAATGGACAAATTGTCTATAATTGTTGCGATTTAAGACGCTGACAATTTGTAAGTGGATCAAAATTAGAAAATTGCGCTTTAATTTGTTTAAGCTGCAATTATACAACTATTAAAGAGTTAGAGCTAGAGCTCTATTCTAGAATATGAGTTCACTCACGAACAATGGTTCTAATTAGGTGACTTATACCTTTATGTCGCTATTCGAGCCGACTATTGGTATTTATAGTTTGTGCTAAATTCAACTAAAATCGCCTAATTTGAGGTTGATTTTGTAAGGTTGAAAAACGTACATGGTCATTTTATTTTTGTCGCTTACGCTAATCAATATGAGCTAATTAGGGCAAATATTGATGCAAGCCAAGTGGAGCTAGACAAAAGTAAGATTTAAAAATTAGAACCACAACTGATCCAATAAAGTGATAAGATGTGTCACTTTAATCTTAGAGACAACAAAGATCAACAAATGCTAGGTGCTAAATTGATAAAGATTGGTCAATTCGCTCGTGATTGCACTGAGCTGAAGTTTGACTTTTCGAGACTCTCTCATTAGTTTAAGATGCGAATGTCCCTAAATCTTTACTAACATAGGATATAGATGTTAGCGAGACATAGCGTGCATGGAGATTAAGCAATAAATAGACTATCATCAAGTGTTGTGCAACCAAAATTTGTTAAGTAAAATTGTGGTGCATAAGAGGAGGCATTTTGAGTGCCACCTAATAATTCAAAATGTGTTTTTGAGTTATTTTGTAGAACAATTGTGATGAGTGTGAGCTGATCAATAGTGATATGCAAAAGACACTCATAACATGTCATAGTCTATTTTAAATAGAGCACTTGTTGGGCATTTGTTAAGCAATGTGATTTTTCCATTTTTTCTAAGAGAAATCTTTATGGCATAAGTTGTTAAATGGTTTCTCCAAAATGAAATTGACTTAAAATAAAATTTCTTTTGCTTCTCATTCTCGACATGTGAGGTTAGAATGATGACCAGGCTAGCTGGAGAAGGCTATTGGCTTACTCGCTAAGGTCAATCTCCCTCTGACATTTTGGCACGTGAGAGAAGGATGACTATGCTAGCTAGAGGAGACTTATTATCTTACTCGCTAAAGTTAAATTTTCTCTATAATATTTTCTAGTGGGAAAAGCCTGCTGGAAAATAAAAGGAGGCTATTTATCCTCTAAAGTTAGTCCACTTAAACGAGTGCGAACTTATGAATGTAAGACACTGATGACTTCTATTTTCCACTGTTTCACGCTATGAGTTAGTACATCCACTACGTCAGAAGCACTAAATCATTGTTAGCGACTCTTGACAAAGAGTTGAGATAAAGTGGAGTTGAAGAATGTACTAATGGCTAGCGAGTTGATATGTCTAATTAGTTTGGACAAACACTGAGGAAAATAAAGTTGCAAGATGATTCAAAAAGCTTAGCAGCTGAATGAGCTTGTGAAAAGGTGATGAATCAAAAATTTCTAGAGAGCTAGATTTTTTTAATGGCGCAAATGATTTGCATCTCATAAGGAAGTGTAATCAGAATTGCAGCCTATATTGTGAAATATGTGTCTTCAAAGTCAATGCCTCATTATATGCATTTTTGGCATGGCAGCAAGCCAATTTCAAGGTTTTGCGCCTTTCTTAGACAAGGTATATTTTTCACTTGGTGAAGATTACCTTAACGGAGGCATGACATAGACTAAGTCACACAGTGTAAATTTTCTCAATGTGAAAATTGTGAGAATAATTGAAGTCAAAGCGAGCTTGAGCTATATGAGCTACAAGGTCTACAAGGAGACGCTCATTTATCTAGCAAGGTGTAGTTTCTTAAGCTCATCCAACGAATGCTAAGATAATGAGAGCGACCCTAAAGTCAGTGGGACTGTCTCACTTGACGTCTACTCTCAAAATACATAGAGTAAGAAGGATAGAACAAGAATTGTTCCCCATCGTCTACACGAGATTAAGTGGAATTCCTTCTCATGTACTCATGTGGAAGGTTGGTGAGTAACTTAGAACATTTGACTTTACTTAGTGTCTTTAGTGGATAACTACCATGAAAGAAAAAGCCTAATGACTAAGAATAAAAATCCTAGCTAGTTGATCTTCTATCTAAATGCAAGACCATTGGAAACATGCGGTTTCTAGAGGTCAAGTGCAACGTAGATGGATCAATTGACAAAGTTTAAATTGTAGAGATGTTCTCACTAGTGGTGAGATTTGTCTCTACTCGCCATACTGTAATGTTAGCCACCACTGTCATCTTGGTTTGTCCTTGATATGGAAATTGACATATTAATATGTGGAATAGGTGGTGAGATCCATAGGGATCATCCAATGAATTCAAGATGTGGGGCAAGAGCGCAAAGTTTGCTGCTTGAAAAGCTTCATCAGTTCATTGAATTCTTCCAAGTAGTGATGTTATCGATTCCATTGAGCTATCAACTTGATGGGCTTTACGATAATTGAACTAGATCGCTACATATATGTCAATAGTGAGTGGGAGGATTGAGCTCTCATTGTGTGAGCGATAATGTGATGGCTGAAAAACATGGAGATGTGGCCACTTTGTAGTGGTTGTCCTTTATACTCAAGAGAAGGACATGTGAGAAATAGGATTCACACATGGTGTTGAACTACCGAGGTTCTTCTAAGAAACTTTTAAGTTTTCTTTAAAGTAATTGAGGTGTACATCATGTTCATCCTATTGACACTCCATAGTCAAGGATTATGTTCTTAATCAAAGAGAGATGCCTAATTAAACCTAATAGAAGTAAAGGAAATGTGTAGTTAAAGCGCTGTTGAAAGTTCGATGTACACTTTGTGTGTGATCACTAGTCTGTGCTAGTAGTTAGAGTGGTGAGTGGATGTCAAAGTCTTCCTTGATGCAAATATTGAGGTGTAATCAAGAGAATACTTAGATATCTTATTAGATTGGTCTAAGATGATGTGGATGCTATTTGTGATGCGCATTGTGGTGCATAATTGTATGTATACCGTTATCTATGTGATAATAGAGCCACTTTGATGTATGCTTTGGGCGCCAAGTATTGTTGGAGGACCAAACATACCCATGCCCAAATATAGCTCCACTGATGAGGCTATTGCGCATATTTGAAATGTTCTCAAGTATGTTTCTACCAGCGATGTGGTCACTCATTCTTTTACTGAGCCTTTGTATGGAGAGATGCTCCAAAGGCAAGTTAACGATTTAGTAGAATTTAATGGACTGGCCTTTGAGAATATATATAAATTGATGAGATATCTTTGTGATTCTCAGTCTTATGTTGGTACTGGGTCTGTGAGATATGAGAATGTCACCAGGCTTTGATTGGCCCTCTCACACGGGCAATCGCCCTGGCGCTGAGATAGTGAGCAGGATGAGACAATAAGATTGTTTGCATTAGTAAAAGGCATGCGAATAGATCTCCTTCACGCTTGGAACAACGTGGAAGACTAATATATAACTTATAGTCGCCTTAGCATAAAGGCTAAGATGAGATCATAATTGATCGATTATGAAGTATGTCCAAACTTCCTAAAAGCCTGATTATCGCCGAACGTGCGAACTACTAGGAGTTATTGAGAGTGACTGTCTAGTGGTGCGCAAGTCAAACGCTTAGATAGCGACTGGACTAAGGTTCGTATGATGTTTGGAGCGTGACATGCCCAAATTGAGTGGGAGCTCCATCATAACATGTAATCATACACATGTGCTTTGCGACCTCCTAAGAGAAGTGACTAAATAGGTCCCTGCTTCGTCACTGTGTGAGTCTTTATTGTTTCTTGCACCCTTTGGGACTCTGGACCGTGTCATGAGGTGTAAGCTTGATGACGCTACTTTAGCATGATTTCCAATGGCCATGGATGATTCGGTCTGTCGGAGCATGTCTAGGAAAGCTGTCAAGTCCAAGCTAATTGGCATGAGAGGCCGAGGAAAAACTAAACTGGTAACGCACTTTTGTTCTATGGTTCATTGCCCGGGCGACGGTGTCGGAATATGTCTGACTAGTCATGAACATAGATACATATTTGAGTGAGTCAAGCATGCTCTATTTATTATATATAGAGGGATCAAAGATGCTTGATCTGGTGCGACTATATAGTTTGGGGGTACACAGCGAGTTTCTCTCGGAGTTGTAGGGTTATATTAGTTAGGTGATGACTTAATATAACTCTCCTCACTTGTTCCTTTCTCGCTTGGTCTCACGCCTTATTCCCTGTATGGAAGAAGAGATGTAAGATTGAGAAGTTTAAGAGGATGAGATTCGAAGAGATCGAGTCAAATATGTATGAGTGGGAGATGTAGGAAATTGGGTCGGGTTTGGACCCTTGACCCAATTGACATCCATATTTGAGTTAGATTTAATGCCATATTTGGTGGCATTAGAATCCTGAATAGATGGGACTCTTCCTTGTGTAGGAAATATGATATTTATATCATATCCCTCTCATCTTGGGATTATAACAGAGATCACGTTTCATCTCACAGAAAACTCTCTCTATTCTCTCTCCTCTTCATCGTTCTCTCTAAATCCTTCTTTGGAGAATCACCAAGTCTCCATGGGTTTAAGGTGTGCAAATAAAAGTGGATTGCTCTAGTAGCTGATCCACCATGGCGAAGAAAGTGACGAAATGATCGTGATTCAGTCAAGACGGCTTGTAGACGAGTCAAATTCTGGGACATATGGATCGAGAAATTTCCGCTGCGTTTATAGGTAAGTCGATCCAATCTTCTCTATGAGTTATGTGGATTTAATTTTCCAACAGTTAGCTAAAGGGGCCGGGGTGGTTTGTACTTATTGTGTTCTTGCTACAGTTAAAACTATTTCTATTCTTCTATATATATGCTAAATGATCTAATTTATCTATGATTAGTTGCTTTGATTAGTGAGTTCTTTATTCTTTTATTTAAATTTTACCGTTTGTTATAAGTGATAAATTTACTAAGGAGTTAAGAGTAGTGTAGTTCTTTCTTAGCATGCCAAACATTTATTTAGGCTAATTAGTAATTACCCACCAAATCTCTTAGAAGAACAAAAACGATCATTCTGTCTACTTTAGCTTCATAGAGGAGTATCGATCGGCAGCATCTGTATGAAAAATAGTTACTTCAGTTGTGCATGTGCTTATATATTTCAGTAGATGACTAGAAGTATGACAAAATATCAAGTACATAATTAATTAAGATTTTATAAGTTATGAGTACCCTAAAAGTGTTTGGATATATTTTTTCAAGAGGAGCTTATAAGTTGTCAAACTAAGATGTTAGGAGCTTATTAGCTCCTTAAAATAAATTGGGAATTACCAACTTATTTCTTAAGATCCAAATGTATTCATGAAATCTTAACAAATTATAAACCCACAACACATACATACATGTTTATATGCACACACTGCACACGTTTTACACACACGACACACATTTACACACAAATTTCCCTCATTTGCAACAAATTTAATGCATGGTAAATACAATCTAATACAACACGTTCTTTCCCTACAATTCCTAAGTTGTAGTATATATTAAGTATAGACTACAATGTTGAAATAGTTGTAGTATATATTTCGTACAAGAAGCACGTGCAATGAATAATTCTTAATGCTACAACTGATTGTAGGGAAAATTGTATCATTGTCATTTTTGAATTAATTTTATTACCACAATTTGTGGTGTAATAATAATTGTTTTTCTATATTATTTTATTACCAAAGTTTGTGGCATATTAACAAATAGTTTTTTCTTTCCATCAGAATTGTTCTCTTCCCATAAATTTTCTATTTATCATCCATCAATACATTACATATGCATCAACAATTACATACGTCAATTAGATATATTCATATCACCTAATAAAAATAAAAACGATCACAGTTAAATTTAGTAAAATATGACATCAGATAAAATATTCATATAAATATATAATTTGTTCATAGTGCTTGTTGATGGGTTTGGTGGAGTCAGATCAAAATGAGGTCAAGAAGAGGAGCCAAAATAGAGCCAAGAAAGGTCGGGGTTGACCGGGATCACGAAAAGGAAGTGAGAAAGCATGTTTCGGGTGTTCCGGGCGAGCCGAACGGCGCCCAGGCCAAGACCAGGAATTATTCCCTAGTTGTTTAGGATTGTATTCCTAATTTGTTAGGGTTTAGACTTCTCCACCATTATAAATATGTGAACTCACTCTTGTAATTGATTGATGTACTTTGAAAGAAATAAAGATGTAGTCTAGGTTGCTCGTGGATGTAGGCAAATTATGCCGAACCACGTTTAAATCCTCGTGTCGTCATCTTCATGTTTAGGCTTAGATTTTCTCGTTTCTTGATTATTCTTCGTGCTCTGATGCTACCATCCCTAACACTTGTCAGTAACATCAATCTATGTACTGTCAATAAAATAACATAGCTTTCTCAATGACCGCCTTACAAATTAAAAGAGTTAGTAATCTATTTATCTATCCATCTAACTTAATCCCTATATAAATGTGTGAATAACTCAATTGTTTGTTCCATTGTGAAAAGACTTTCATACCCACCTTTATTATTAATAATAAATAAATTAATAGCTAATAATTGAATTTATTATTAAGTAAAAGAATCCATTGAGAAGTAGGAAACCATTTAGTAGTATTTGAAATTGTTTTAGTAGTTGAAAACTCTTTTAATTATTGATAAAAAATTGAAAATATGGTAGGACACTATTTAATATATATAAAAAAAAATAGATCCCTACTTTATCTAAAATACTAACCAATAAAATAAAATAGATTTTTACCCACAACCACCAACAAAGAAGAAGAAAATTTTTACACCCACAACCAATATTCCAACTTAAACAAAAAGTTAGTTATTAATTTAGATAATCTTAAATTCTATAAATATAGTATTTGGTAATTAGCAGTAAATTATTATAGTGTCGAATCATACTTTGAGAGAGTTGATTTAAAGACTAAAAAGATAATTTAAAAAATTATACCTTATTCTGACATTAAAAAAAAAAGCAATAATTGTGATACATAGACACATATTCTGGGATATAGATGAATCATTTTCTTATATAAAAATATTTTTTAATTTTTCATTGTTATGGAATATAACATGTTTGTACAATAAAATCATCAACATATATCTGAAGTTTGTACGTACTTAAAGTTATTAACATGGTAACAAATAGAAACAAAAGTATATTTAAGAATAAAATCATATAAGTACTTTTAGTGTGAAAATATGACATGTTTTGTAATTAATTTAAAAGAACACGCGTTTTTATGTAATATGATGTTTACAATTATTTTAGAAAATTGATATCAGCACTCCATATTCTTATAATGTCCATCCACTCCTTTTTAATTTGTTTAAATGGACAGTAATGTCTCTCCATGTAAATCAAGAAAGATACATGAACTAATGATCTATGTATAAACATGCTAAAAAATAATACTAATACTATTGTATCAAAAGTTTAATTCTTGAAATAGATTTAGTTAAAGACACATGATGGCGATATATGATTACAAAACAAGTAAATAAAAAGTATAGGCCAAATATCACTAATAGTCCCTGAACATTATCATTTGTCTCACTTTATCCATCATCTCTCAACTGCACTCAAATAGTCCCTCTTGTATATCATTTGTCCCACTTTAGTCCTTCATCTCTCAAATACACTCAAATAATCCCTCAATTCTTATATTCATCCCATTAAAGTCTACTGGAGGTTTTTCTTTTTTGACCTTTGCCAAAAAAAAAAAAAAAAAATCTCCAAAACTACCCACCAACCATCTGCAAAAATGAAAAGCGGGTAACAAGGTAGCAACGGTGAGAGGAGATGAACAACGAAATTTGCAGATGGTGGAGGAAGAGGGCGATTTGGCAGATGGCAAAGGAGGCGACGTGGATGAGGCAACATCGTTGGATTTGCAAAGGATGGGGTGGCATCGTTCGATTTGCAGAGGATGGGGCGGCATCGTTCGATTTGCAGAGGATTTGCAGAGGTGGGGGTAGCAGTGTTTCATTTTTCAAAGATGGGGGAACGTTATTTGATTTTCACAGGGTGGGGGACAGCGGCGCAATTTGAGAAAGGTGTCAGTGGTGGCAACACAGGCGGTGGAGAAAGGGTGGAGGGGATCGAGCTAGGAGAGTGAGATGAGGAAAAAGATGGGTTAGCTAGGAGAGTGGAATGAGGGAAAAAGTGGATTGGGGTTAGGGTTTTGGGAAGGAATGGGAAAAAAAATTAAATTTAAAATACTTAGAAAAATGTAAAATAAAATACATAAAAGTAGGAAGTTTTGGAAGAAAAATTCTTGCAAAAGTATAAAAATGCTATGTCCTAACATGTGTAAGTCACGTGCCTCAAGGTTCCATCAGTTTTTAAAGGAGATAAATTTGAGAGTTGAACTATTTGAATGCATTTGAGTGACGAGGGATTAAAGTGAGACAAATAATAGACTTGAGTGCCTATTTGAATGCATTTGAGAGATTAGGGACTAAAATAGTACAAATGATAGAATTAAGGGACTATTGGTGATATTTGAGGCCAAAAATATAAGATAGACACTATCAAATAATCAATTCTTAACAAGTTATTAATTGACCAATAAACTACACATATTTACTTCAATTTAATTTCTCATTGATTCACCACGTGCATCGCACGTGATACTTTCTAGTTAAATAAAGAAGCGTGCATCGACCATTAGTATCCATCAAATCATTGTAGCAACAAAACTGATATCACTAGTCCATTTCACTTCTCCATCACCTAAAAGCATCAAAAAAAATAATAATTCAATGATGCATACAAAATTAATAACATATTTCTACAAAAATAATAAAAACTTCATAAAGATGAGCACAAATTCTTACATAAATTAGTAACTTACATTAACAAATTTCCAAGGCTTACATCTACGAGCCACATTAGGAAATAACTTGATTTAATTGACTTGCTAATGACAACCTCCACAAATTCATGTACAAAAGCGATTTCTCAATTTTTTCATTCCAGTCCATTCCGTTTTGGACTTTCTTTCAAACCATTTTCTATAGAACGACAGCAATTCAAAAATGTACAAGCAGAATTTACCTTCTTGTTTCCTCACTCCCATTTCATCTTGTTCCTTCCTCATCCTCAGCAAAAACAATAACGAAGAGGAAGTTCAAATATAATGATATAGTCAGCTTCTCATCAAAATTGAAACGATTAGGTTTCCTTTCATGCTGTTTCGTGTTTTCGAACAAACTAGCCTAGGGAAGGATTTCGAGTATTCGATCCAAGCGCCCTGATAATCCTCAACCTAGAATTATCTAATAACCCCCGCCTATGTGTGCTAATGGTGGTTTAAGCCTTGTGAATAGTTTTCGTGATGTAAAAGGAAGATAATAAAAAGGAGATACAGTAATATTCAAGCAATTTAATCAACACTTAAACGCTCAAATAAAAATATATCTTGATAACTAAGGGAGATATGCTGAATTTTAAGCAATTAGTCAACACTTAACAACTTAAAAGTCGATATACCTCCATGAATTCTTCGATGAATTCTGAAACATTACAGGCAAGCGAATGCCGATACAAGCCTTGAAGGCAAATGTCATCGAGTCTAATAGTAAATTACACTACGGCTACTCCTAATTTATGCTACGATCTACTCCTACATTACGCTAAAACTACTCCTAAGACTAGAGTTATTCTAAGAAAACGAAAATGTAGAAGTCTGATGATCTTATGATGTCCTTTTTTCTCTTCTCTGCGGCTTGTATATATATGGGTCTTTGAGGAACCCACGTTCCTTTTCTTCAGGAACCGCCTTCAACCGTCTTCAACTGCTCTTTCAAATATTTTCAAGGAACCCACGTTCCTTTTCTTCGGGAACCGCTTTCAACCGTCTTCAACTTGCTCGAGCAGGGTAATTCCACTGAAATGCTCGAGCTGGAGCGCTCGAGCACTTGACTCGAGCTGCCATTTTCTGTGGACCCAATTTTCTTCTTTTCGAATTTCTATAGTTTGGGCTTTGTAATTCGAAAGCCCAGATTATTTTATAGTATAAACAAATGCCCTCCTAATATACATGAACGTTTTGAGTTCATGTGTATTATGAGACACGTCTTTTGGTTAAAGACACCTTCTCTCTCTCCTCTGTATCACTTTCTAGAAGAACAGAGCTATCTTGTCATACTTCTTGAAGAAAAACATGGAAAATCCCATTTGATCAACTGACAGCTATCAATATAGAAGGTCATATTGGTAATTGTATCATATATAATTTGACCCATCTCGAAGAAAAACATGGAAATTGGAAAGTCCCATTTATGCCATCATATGTATACAGCAAAGTCCAATAATGCTGCTCAAAAGAAAAAAGGTTTGACATGGCCCTACCCACTTTGTGCCATTATAATAATATTTATATGTATAATAAAAAGAAGATATTCATATGTATAGACCTGCTCGAGCATTTGCTCGAGCTGAATTGTCTCGAGCTGTATGCTCGAGCAGCTAGCTCGAACTTTTCGGTTCGAGCAGTTCGCTCCAGCGCTCGAATTGCTGCGCTGTTATTTTATTAGTTCTTAGACATTTCGAAAGATGTACTTATAACCATTCTTACTTTATTTGTAAGAAATTTTTTGCCCGTTTCGAAAGATGGTTTCCTTCTTCTTTTTAGCTGGTCCTTCGAATGAAGCTGCAACTCTCGAGGTATCTTTAACTGAGTCAGCATCTCTTGAGGTCGAAATGGTGAACACCCTCGAAATCGAAACTGGGCCCCTTTTCGAACCTTCAATTCGAGCATCTCTCAGCCATCTTCTTTGATTTGCCTTTCGAGTAAAACAGAGATGGCTGAGAAAATCGCAGAAAAATTCTTTCTTTCATTTTCTCGAGTTACCCCTTCGATTAAGATTCGGTTAATGGCAAATCCCCGAATTCTTGCCCTTCACAACCTGTTCCATTTCGTTTCTCGAGCCCACGAGCACAAATCTTGGATTGCGAGGATGCCCAAGGTTTGTATCAAATAATCATAGATTTCGACGTACTTTACCGAATGTTTGAAACTGTCCACAAATACCAATTTAAAAACATAATTCAAAACATTAAGATTGACCCATTTCGATTTGTACAAATTTCTTCATAACTCTTTTAGATGAGTCTTCAATTTTCCTGGCATTTACCTATTGTTTCTTCGAGAACCAGGCCCGTACGTCCTCTCAATAATCATTTCGATCTGATTCTGAATAGAATCAGAGAACTATCTCCCGATATTCTCTCCCATATGGGCATCGGGCACAGCCTGCCCCCTGCATACGGTACTTGAATATTGTTCGGGAACGTGGGAATTCCTTGACCCGTTGAGGGATTCGAAAACCCATTGTTTCTTATAATAAAAGGAGCGTTAGACTAACTCCCACTGTGGTCGCCAAAAATTTGTTTCAAAAATAAAACAAACTCGAATAGGGAAGGATTTCGAGTAGTCGATCCAAGCCCGTGATAATCTATAATTTGAGATTATCTTTCAACCCCTGCGTTTGATTCGCTATTTGGTGGTTCAAGTCTTAAATTCATCGCTAATTATCGTCTTCGAATGAAATAATAACATAGTGAAGGAAAAATTCAAGATACAAATTACCTATCCGATACTTAAATCTGGATAAAAGGTAATTTTATACGTCTATGAGAATCTCTCGATCGAATGTATTATTTTTCAATCCCTGCGTTCGAGTCGTGTTAATAGAAGTTTCAGTTATTCATGTCGAATATGAAAACCAGTGAATCGAAAGACTCAAGTCAAGATACAAATTAACTATCCGATACTTAAATCTGAATAAAAGATAATTTATATCTCCATGAAAATCTTTAATTCTGAAAAATCACAGGTAAGCGATACAAGCCTTGAAAAGGCAAATGTCGCCGAGTCTAATACTAAATTACATTACGGCTACTCATAAATTATGCTATGAGCTACTCCTACATACATTACGCTAAAACTACTCCTAAGGCTAGAGCTAATTCTAAGAAAATTGAAAATGTAGAAGTTTGATGATCTTGTGATGTCCTTTTTTCTCTTCTCCACGGCTTGTATATATATGGGTCTTTGAGGAACCCACATTCCTTTTCTTCGGGAACCGCCTTCAAACGTCTTCAACTGCTCTTTCAAATATTTTCAAGGAACCCACGTTTCTTTTCTTCGGGAACCGCTTTCAACCGTCTTCAACTTGCTCGAGCAGGGTAATTCCACTGAAATGCTCGAGCTGCTTGCTCGAGCTGGAGCGCTCGAGCACTTGACTCGAGCTGCCATTTTCTGTGGACCCAATTTTCTTCTTTTCGAATTTCTATAGTTTGGGCTTTGTAATTCGAAAGCCCAAATTATTTTATAGTATAAACACATGCCTCTAGAAAGCAACAGTTGGAAAATAGCACTCAAACCAACTAGAATCAATGAGGGCCTACTTTGAGCTAATATGGCAAGAACTTGATATAAGCATTGTGTTTGGTTTTATTTTCAAACCAATTTTGGCCAAAACTTGTTTGTTTTGTGTTTTTTTTACCAAAAAGGATTTTTTTTGGTCAAAAAAATTGTCAGCTAGTGTCTCCCTATTTGTCTCTACTTTAGGGTGCCTACTAATTACATCAACTACAATATAATCATTTAAAACTTATATTATATTATATTTTTCAATCATTAACTAATTATAAACACAACTTTTCAGACAAAAATTTACCTGATTTGACTGCTACAGTAAGTTTTGTCTCTTCTAAAAATAAAGTCAAACACAAAACCAAACACATTTTCATCAAAATACACAACTTCCAATAAATTTTTTCACAAAAAAAACCCCAAAACAAAACCAAACACAATTTGTGAAAGCAATAATCTACAAAATAATGATAAAATGAAAAATCACATTTTACTACAAGATTCTTAGTCTAGTGGTATCGACCTCTCACATTATGTGAGAGGTCCTGGGTTCGAATACAGGCTGCCACAAGTTGTGGTTCTCCCCTTCTTTATGGAGCTAGATATAATAGAGTTTTTATGGCTCATGATTATGACTATAAATCTAGATTGTCATATTTAGAGTATCCCTCTGTCTTGAATTTAAAAAAAATGGGTCAAATTTATTGAAGATATGTTAAAAACTATTGAATTTGTCCATTTTTTAGAATCAATTTATATCTTTCCAACACATTCCAGTCGTTGTTTGGGCCAAAGTTCTAATGGGCTTCTTGTTTGTTTACATGGTCAATAAATCATTTACTCAATCGAGTCCAAAGTCAGACAATATAATAAACTAATTATTTGGATCTAAATAATTAAAAAAAAGGCTCCAACCAAACGTTGTTCACCTCTTTTGCTAAAGTCTATTTCAGGCCTAACCTACTTTTCATATATTTTTCTCCTTTGATCGGCTACATTCAAAGTCAAGACAATATCTTCCAATTCGAAAACAAGGTAGTGGATTAAGATTAGAGTGTATTATTTTTAACTTTGTATAAATCTTTATTTTTTTAACTTCGAATAGTGCTCTGATATATTTACATTGTAGGTATTGACAAAAATTTCAAGTTTGGTGGGGGTAATTCATTCGGTTTATTTTTATTTTATTTTTGCGTTTTGATGGTGTGCGTGCGTGTTTTTTAGGAGCAACTTTTTGGTGGCGATTATTGATAAATAAACTTCATGCATGTTAGGGAGTATTTGATAATCGCCTATTATATAGTATATATGAGGGAGTATTTGATAATCGCCTATTATATAGTATATATGTCATGTTATATAAATCCTCTAATTTATAAAACACAAAAATATAATCGTCATCATTGGTTAGTAAAATTTAATTTCCAAAATATAGTAGTTTATACTGTGCCATTGAGCTTATACTTTAAAAAAATCAGTATGGATGGATTAGATTTCTTGAGTAGTTTTGAAGTAATTTCAAAAATAATTAAAAAAATTTAATAATCTCAATTAAAAAATTTACTAAGAAATTTAGCAAATTTAGCACACATTTTTAAGTGTAGTGTCCTTTCGTAATATCAAATGTGTCAAATTACCCAAAATTTGTTAGTTCAGTGGTATCCACCTCTCACTTTATGTGAGAGGTTCTGGGTTCAAATACAGGCTACCACAAATTGTGGTTCTCCCCTCCTTTATGGAGGTAGATATAATAGAATCTTTATGGCTATGATTATGAGTATAAATCTAGATTTGTCGGGTTAAATATTTAGAGCATCCCCTCTATCTTGAATTAAAAAAAATGTGTCAAATTTATTGAAGATATGTTAAAAAATATTGAATTTGTCCATTTTTTCGAATCAATTTATATCTTTCCAACGCATTCCAGTCAATGTTTGAGCCAAAGTTCTAATGGGCTTCTTGTTTTGTTTACATGGTTAACAATAAATCATTTACTCAATCGAGCCCAAATTCAGATTATATAATAAACTAATTATTCTGATTTATATAATTAAAAAAAAAAAAAAACTCCAACCTAACGTTGCGACTATTCACCTCTTTTGCTAAAGTCTATTTCAGGCCTAACCTACTTTTCTTATATTTTTCTCCTTTGGTCGGCTCCATTCAAAGTCAAGACAATATCTTCCAATTCGAAAACAAAGGTAGTTGATTAAGATTGGAGTGTATTATTTTCAACTTTGTAGGTATTGACAAAAATTTCAAGTTTGGTTTATTTTATTTTTTGCGTTTTGATGGTGTGCGTGCGTGTTTTTTAGGAGCAACTTTTTGGTGGCGATTATTGATAAATAAACTTCATGCATGTTTCTCATATTTAATTCTCGGCAAATCAGTAATTTCACAATTAGTTTTGAAAGATATTGAAGCATCAATTCTTTTTGTAAGTCAGATAAACATGGCATATGGGCTCTGGGGAGTTTGATGTTATTTTGGCTATCTATGTGTATATTTGTGGATCGTCAATTTCTAATTTCGATGGCTTTATTTTCTAATTAGATAAACAATATTTTGTATTTCATGATAATTTTTTTTTTTAGATATACCAAAAAAAAATTGACTAATCAGCTACATAAAATTTTGCAATGGACTTTAAATAAATTATATCAAATGTTAGAAATTTTGATGAATATTTCCTATGAATTCCATCACATGAGAAAATTTCAAGGAAAGAAATGTTGGGTTGTTGGTGACATATCTCATTTTGCATTCTTTACTTAAGTTGACTCTTAAAATTCAATTAAAGAACTTACTTGAAAAGATGAGAACATCAAATTATAATTCTGAAATCATAATTACAACATTATGAGAGTTCACAACAAACACATAATTGAAATAAAAAAAGAAAATATATGAGGAGAAAGAAATTTTGTTTCACCACATCTCACAAAAATAAACAAATAAGAATTATATTTATAATTTACCTATTCGTATTTTTTTTATTTAACAACAAATTAAAGAGTCATGGAATAACTATTTTTATGTGTGTGTGTGTGTATATATATATATATATAAATTTGTCTTTTTTATATTCTCTAGCATTATAACAAGAATAAGTTTATTGACGAGCAAATGAGAAATTATTTCAAAAAATCTACAAAAATACATAAGGATTATCTTTAAATGAATTTGGGTTGGTGTCCCATTATCTTTTCTTCCATCATTGTATATGGTCCTTGAAGATTCACATAATCGATGAGATTTAATAATAATATAAACGAACATTAGATTGGATTATCTTACATATTTAATTTTTTCAGAGTTACAAAAATTATATTTGAGTTCAAGGGCGATGCTCCCAGTCCCCGTATCTGTCACCTACAATATTATTTATAGTCCTTAATAATTTCATAATTACTAAAGGTATCATATAATATAATTCATATGAACTATTTGTGAAATCACAAACTAATATATAGATAATTTTTATTAAATTAGAAGTATCCAATGCCATACTTCATATTCATATATATTATAAGAAAAATATGTATACAAGAAGGAAAGCCTTAAAAATCTAAATAATGCAATACTATATCAATACTCTTATATAAAGTATAAGTAGTTTTCCGTGTTCTGCATTCTCAACATTTTTGTGAAAATTAAAACGATCTTATTCAAAATAGATGAAAAATACTATTTTACATGGCAACAATGTCACGCCCCGAACCTTGGGACCATGACAATCGCCGGAGGCTCTCGGAAACATTCCAAAGGCCTGCAAGGCTCGCCTACTAACAACATTGGTATAGAGCATCTATACCTCAAAGATACCAATTCTTGATATAAAAAAAATAAAACTCCATAAAAGGAACTCGATTCATCCATGATATTAGTAATCTCTCACACAATGAAAATAAATTCAATACTACTAAATTAATCTCTAATTTGATCCAAAAAAAGAACAAGTTTATCGTACCCAAAAGAATGAAGTCTATCTAAATAATACTAAAAAAATGAAAAATTTATAAATAGGCCCCCTCGAGATATGACAATCGAACATGAACAATTCTCCTTCCACTAAGTCTCGGCATCTGAAAAAAAGTTAATGAGAACGACGGTCCAGTAAACAACTCTAACACCCAACTAGTCAGATCAAACAAGCAAAATAACAATTATTTATTTTATTTATAAGAAACAATAATTTTAAATTCAAAAGAATATCACTATAGCAAGAACAATAGTTGAAAAGATTTACTTTAAATAAACAACTAATACGACAAGAATTTTACCATGCAAAACTAACACATAAGCCAACATTGGTCAGAGACAGGTTTAACCCCCCTGTCTCGGGTCACTAGTACAGGTTTCACCCCCCCTGTATAGTGTCACTAGTGTAGGCTTCATCCCCCTACACTGGGTCACTGAGATAAGCATCACCCCCTATCCTGAGTTACTGACCAACCCTCAAACCCAATAGGTCACGACTTTCCATTACCTATTTCGAAATAGTCAATATTGTATTAGTCTCAACCATGGGATTTCAAAACCACCTCCACAAGACTCACATTTTCAAAACCACCTCAACAATGATCACATTTACAAACCATGCTCATTGCACATAAAAGATATCACATTTCCATTTTTGAATTTCACATTCAAAAACTCAAATCACATTCACCTTTTCGCAAAATCAATACATATATAGGCATACTTGATCCAAGTTTTAAAAATCACACACACACCAAAAATATTACATACATAATTTTATATAACTAGAAGAGTGACGAGTCACTTGTCTCAACTCCAACACTTATAATGTCCAAAGGTTCCTTATAACTAATGAACTTGATCTAAAATAGTAAACGACAAATAATTAGCTTTATTGTAACTCGACCTTGAACCTATACACTGACATATATATAATCTTCATGTAAAAAGTCTTGAATTGCTAATCAAATCCTCACTTAACTTCGTTTGAGAAAGCAGAATGTCCAAAGTAAAACAAGACCCATTATAATAATCTATTTGTCTTCTCCTTTAGTACTACCCGAACCACTGCTAAATTGTAATCTATGTAGTTATATTATGAAAACTATCAAATTCTCCATTCCATGGTCCACCACTAACCACATACATGTTATATACTTTACAAGACATGTGAAAGTGATCATCATTTAAATTTCCCACAAAACAATTAGTGCACAAGTCCCACAAAACTCCAAATTTGACCCTTTCTCCTTCACGCCAGATGGCTCAAATTCATTCAATTCCACCTATTTAACTATACCCACGATTAAAGAGTATATAAATGATTGACGTGTAAACCTAAAATTAATGATTCAAGAATTTAAATAATGGAGTAGCAATATTCTTACTTTTTCGTCGCTCAATAGAGAACACCACTCTGCTCAGTCGTCGTTCACTTCTTTTTCCCCTAAAGTGAATCTTTCAGACTTTTAGTTAATAGGGTTTGTGAGAACCCCTTGTATTTAACAAAAACCTCCTTGTATTCCTATGTGGAACCTTTTGACCCGAAATCTATATATAATAAAATACAATCTTTAAAGTCATCCAAGTAAGCGCACATGTGGATGACCTAATTGAGCTCAATTTTGCCATGTAAGCTAAATTAAATATATAAGTAATCTATTAAATTTAAAAAAATATAATTATCAATCTTTTTCCAAATATATTAACAACCTCATATCTCTTTTGGATAAAACTAGACTAACTAATAATTTTTTTTTTAAACACGTGTCTTTATTCAAAATTTAAATTTTGAATTCAATTATATTCATCTATATATATATATATATATATAAATAAAATGATCCATTGGTTGATAAACTGTATTAGTTATTTATGCTAGATTTTAAATTTTGAATTTACTAAAAATCACAAGATTTTAAATTTTAAAAATGTTGGTATCTTAGAACGATGCACAATTAATCCTTAATTCAAGGGATTTCCTCCTATTTAGCTATAAATCCCACAATAGATGCAATTAGGAGTGCCACAAAAGAAAATTTCCATACATCTTGAACGTTTCTTTTAATTAATTCATGCTATATACTGAAATTAAAAACTCTTCAGCATTATGATGTGGTTACAGGTTTTTTGTTCATCAACCAAGTAAGAAGACATTTGCAGAAACTAACATTTTGTACGAGTTTCAAACTTTAATTTGTCAACTTCTTTAATCATTTTCTGGATTCTATGTATTTTTTTTGCTATGAATATAACTTTTGATACATGCTTTTCAGGTTTGAATGTATCGGGGTATATGAGAGTCTTTATACAACTTGATAAAGGTAAGAATTCTTCAAACCTGTTTCCGATTTTCATTGAGTTTCTTACTATTACTTTTCTTTCAATTATTTGATGTTGTAATCAATTACTTCAAAATTTACATGTTCAACTTTCAATTAAATAGTTTCAAAATTATTTTACTTCTTTTGTTATTGCGGTTCCTATGTAGATCAATATATATCTTTTTTAGATTTTCTCTTTCAAGAATTTAGAAAGCGATTAAAAGGCCGTGTCCAACACCCTATAGAAGATTTGTCATTCTTTTCCCAATAGAAGATTTGTCATTCTTTTCCCAATAGAAGATTTATCATTCTTTTCTTTTGATATAACATTTTCGCATTTATCCTATATCTTTTTTTTCTTTCTCATTGGTTTTATGATTTGTTTTCTATGCTTGAGTCCAGGGGGTTCTTCATTGTTTAAGAGTTGTATTTTCTTTTTTATTTTGTAATTTTTATATTATTTTATTGTTTATTCTTAAATCGTAAGTGAATTCAATGGTCTAATTGTCGGATAATTCTTTTATCATTAATTTGTTTAATTTGTGGAAAAGCTTGCATTTCACTTTAAATGTTTATTTTGTATTTTAATAATATTACTTTCTTAATTTTTATTTATCTCATAATTTAATTTCATTTATCCAACAAAAATTCTCTACATCAAATTAGTTCTCTTTGATTTCTTTGGAAGCGTTGAAAGCATTTTAGAATAATGTATTTATTGATTTTTTTTGGATATTTTTTACATATTTCGATTGATACGACGTTGTTGTTAACTTTTTTTATATTATTTTCCTCTTTCTCTTTATCTTAAACAAGTGGGTCAACTTTTTCTTCCATTCATCATATTAAACAAAACTACATTATTCTTTCATTTTGGTACCCATTCATTTCATGAAACTCATAATTGGTATTTGCTATAAAAGTTTAATAGAATTTTGAAAACCATTTATCAATCCATGTTTTAATTTTCAATCAAAGTTCACAACAATATCAAGCTCCACCAAAAACTTTAGCAACATTTATCTTGTTTAGACTTCATATTTATGTGTAAAATTAATTATTGTAGCATTTTTCGGAACACATATCAATTTTATAAACTTTTGAAATGTCAAGTACTTTGCAAAAAAGAATGAATTATGTAATTGTTAATTTGGTAATCTCTTTTGTTTATTATTTTGTTTCTAAGTTTTTCGTTTTCAATTTTACATGATAAAAATATATGCTCTCACTTTTCACCCATGAATATCAATATATGACAATTTATTTTGACTTTCTTTAACATACCAATTAAGGATTTTTATTAAATTCAATATAATAACTATAAAATCCTCTTCGTCATAATTATTTAAGTCCAAATTACCAATATTGTCTTTTATTTTGTTTTTTTTCCTGTTTTTAGTAAATTTTTCGATGATAACCAACAAAATTGAGTCAATTTATTAATGATGATGGGTGCCTCTCATGTTATCTTTTAATATTTTATTCGTTAAATTAGCTTACAATGTACTACTTTTGTTTTTTTTAAGATTATATATAAATAAATTATGTAATGATAGATATATATCTTTAAATATTTTTTTACATAGTCAATATCCCGTGGCTTGGCACGGGGTTATATCTAGTATTGTATAATTACGAATAGGCCATGAACCCAGAAGTATTTTATATCCAGCTATTTATACCCATAAACAATTTACTAACTACATACTATCTTATTAACTTTATTATTATAATTAAAAAGAAACGAGTTTTGTCGGGTTTAATTCATTTGTCATGCCTCGAGCCCGCGAGCCTGTTGGACGCAAAGCGTGCCTCCGAACTCACTGAGCGTAACCTTGAGTTCGGCATTTAAATCACGGATCAGAATGGATATCCATTGTTACACTTGAATCCTAAGGTTCTCTTCATAAACTATTTCACTTTATTTCATTTTCCCGATGTGGGACGTTACAATCACCCCTCCTTCGAGGAGCGATATCCTCGTCGCGGCGTGACTCAGTCTAGGACCAGTCACCAGGCGTCGGGACTCTAGCGGTGGCTCCCATAGGCTTAAGAGGAAGCTCCCACGGCCATAGCGCATTGCGCCGCACCCTCAAGAGGTGGCTCCCGCAATGTGTAGCACTTAGCTCCCGAAATTTCGGCTGGTGAACGGCTCTGATAAATAAACAATTCTTATATTCCACAATAAGGTTTCCTAAATAACGTATTCTTAAATGCCTATTTATGAGTAGTAACATCTTAAGCGAGCTGCAAGTGATAAAAATGATTAGTCAATAATTCTACTATTACTCAACTTGAATTTCATAAACACTTTTTCTACAAACTTGAGGAGACTGGCAACTCAAAACATGCAATTTGTGTCAGTTATTTTGTCATGTCTGAATGAATGTGAATCATTAAATATTTACATTGTAAGGTTAAATAGTAGATGAAATGTGCATTATCCTTTATTTTGAATTTTTTTTTAAAAAAGAGCAACATTGCAAGTTATTTGTAGTATTCTCATGGATGATATTTGGAAACTTCGTATTAACTTAATTACAAGAATTAATTTATACTAATTAAAAATAAATGTACCAAAAAAGTTAATTCACTTATACTCTTTTTAAAATTATAGACCTATAGGGAAGTTTATTCACAAATCGAAAGCAACTAAGGGCCCACATGGATCTACATATAAAAGGGGAAAAAACCCTCAAAAATTCTATATTCTGAAAACTATAGTATTGTGTCATAATCCAATTTATATGACAAAATTTCAACTAAAAATTCAGTTAATGAGATGATAAAAGAATTTATGAAAGTAGAAAAATAAAAATTTACAAATAGATTCAATAGTTTAGTATTTACATTGAAAAATTATCAATGATAAATAATTAGGAAGAAAACAATCTATGTAATTAGATATTAAAAGGATTAAAAAGAGTAAATGATAAATTGAAGTTTTACTTTTTTCTCATTTAGATCTTTTTGTCACATATGACAGATAAGGCGGATGATATATGCACTCCACGAATTACTATAGGAGCTTTAATTTTAATTTTTCTATCAAAAATATGACAACAATGCTCATAGACTCTAAAAACTTAAACTTTAAAGTTGAATTTCAAAATTATCTCTATGCAATCTAATAAATTACTATCACGTAATAGATATTATCTTCACTACTTTGTTTGATATAAAATAATAAATACATAAAATAAAAATTAAATAGTTCTAAAACTTTTATATGAAAATCTAAAACATAAGCCTATGATGAGTTTTTTTGAGCGTAATCACAAAATAATATGTGTATATACATATCACCTACACTGCTTGTACATGCATATAGGTATGTCTATTCCAGTATTATGCATTTATAAACGAATTATTCGACGGAATTATTAAGACGGTGAAAAGATTGAAAACATTATAAGACGACAAATTTTATCTTATAAAAGTCTTTGACAATAGAATTTTTACTAAAAATGGGTGTGCTTGTCAATTGTTTAGAGAAATAAATAAAAGTGGAGCTCCGATAGTAATATATAAAACTCCAATATCAATTCTTGATAGATAATTGAGCTACAAAAATTTTCAAGCATAATATTATTATGTAAAAGAACATTAGATATAAGTAATTTAACTGAATTATGCAATTTTCTAATTAAATTAGATATGGACCATATATTATTCGTTGATGCATGTTATGTTTTGTATATTTAGCTTATAAAATGACTATCCAGTTAAATGTAGTTTTATTTGTTTTTTCAGTAATACAAATAAAATAAAAGCTAAGTAATGTTCTTGAATAAACTAAAATAAATAAAAATATTCATTGATCAAAATAGATTTAGTATATATAATAGGATAGTGCATACTTTAGTATTATATTGAGTTGTGGATAACCATCAAGTAAAACATTTTATTAACATAATAAGATGTATACATCGCAATTTTTATTTTATAACTATCAATCTTATATATATATATATATATATATATATATATAGGGTCAAGATCTAATACATACCCTATTTAAGATAAGATATAAGACCCATTATACACCATTGGATCAATTAAATCCAATAGTCCAAAAATAATCCAGAAACATGCGGCAAAATGGGTTCTAATTCGCTCAAGGGGTATAAGTGTCAATTTTTTCATTACACAGTATCATCCTCCCAAAAATAACGGCATAAAATCTTCCCTGAAATCTCTCCATTTGAAACTGCGAAAATCTCACCTACAATCTCTCGATTTGTTACCAAAATTGACTCAAAGAAGTTATAGAATCCTATTAAACCTATAATTCCATCGATTATCACCACAAAAAAAATTCTGAAACTCTAAAAAATTTCTGGAAATCGAGATTGCAAACCCGTCTGAAAATAGTGATTTTTTCAATAGTGATTTGAACACATTATACATCATATTATATTACATTATACATCATATTATATTACATTATACACTATCATATAAGCCATTATACAGTGAATACAATAGCTAATTAATCCATTATATAATAGTTAATAATCAAATATACAGTAAATATAAACAAGGTAAAGTACGAAAATAATGAAAATAAATAAAAATAAAAATAAAAATCCGACTAAAAACGTAAAAACGCAAAAAAACCTATTAAAACGATGGAATTTGGGCCCGAGAGGGTGGTGCTCAGCATACTTATGATAAGTATCTGAGTTGTTTTTAAAACGACGTTTCCTACAAGATTGAAGTAGAGCTTGAGACCAAATTCCAAAAACAGTTTTTGCAGTGTATAATGGTTTATGTTGTAGTGTATAATAATGAATCTAATCTATAATCTGTTATACCATTCTATATAGTTGTGTATAAAATTCACAGTGTATAATGGTTTGTATTGTAGTGTATAATGGTTTGTATTGTAGTGTATAATAATGAATCTAATCTATAATTTGTTATACTATTCTATAAAATAAGATTTATAAGTTGAATCCATAAAGAAGAAGATAACACTTGCTATAAGTTCCTGTGTTAATAATATGATTTTTGTGTAATGCATATACATCATATATATTGATGTGTATTTTGATAAGTTACATATATGCACGCTTGCATAATATGCCTACACTTTTTTCAAAATTAATAGAAATTGCTGTCTTATACCACCAATGAATGCCTGGTAGCTGTTCACCCATCAAAACACGTCAAATAAATTCTATTAGTGAAGAAAAACAATGGTTTGTGGGAGACTTCCAATGGTTTGTATTGTAGTATATAATAATAAATCTAATCTATAATTTATTATACCATTTTATATAGTTGTGTATAAAATTCACAGTGTATAATGGTTTGTATTATAGTGTATAATAGTTTGTATTGTAGTGTATAATAATGAATCTAATCTACAATCTGTTATACCATTCTATATAGTTGTGTATAAAAATTCACAGTGTATAATGGTTTATATTGTAATGTATAATGGTTTGTATTGTAGTGTATAATGGTTTGTTATTGTAGTGTATAATGGTCCGTTACAGAGAAATAAAGAGAAACTCATTTGTTCAAATTCACTCTATCTATTACATTAGATCAGTTGCTTAATGATGATTTGCAGACTCATAATTGATAACAGAAGAAGAATTCAGAAAAAATTGAATTGAAAACAGAAGAGGATGATGAATAGGGATTCGATTTCTGCATATCCTTCGATCTTTACAGCCCCGATCTCGAATTTTACTGAAAAACAATCGATTTGATGATGAATTGAACGGGAAAAAAACAATATCTCGTATCAATTTTGTTGGAAAACAACCGATTTGATGATGAATTGAACAGGTAAAACGATATCTCGAATCAATTTTACCGAAAAACAATCGATTTGATGATGAATTGAATGAGTAAAAAAATATCTCTTATCAATTTTGCTGATATATGTGATTATGGAAAGAATATAATGAAATCGGTTATGGCTCGTGAAACTGGAGATTTGATTTGATACTGTGTATTAAATTGAATCTGTTAGTTATAATTTAATGACTAAAATGCCCTTTACATAATTAAAACAAATTATTAAATCAGTTAAATGTGTTAAATGTAGACCTTGGGATCAAATTGAATCAAAGACCTAGATTGGGTCTTATATCTTACTTAATGGCAAGAGATGTATTTGATCCATATCCTATATATATATATATATATATATATAATATGATACAAAATTTCATTTTCATACTGAAAATAAGCAAAAAATGCACTTTGGTCATGAAAGATATTTAAAGGGTGCACACTCAATGACAATCATTATAGACTCACATTTAATCTCATATGATAAAATTCTTAAGCATAATGAGTTCTTGCCATATTAAGAAATGGACGAAAGCCATTAGTCAACTTTTGAAAATTGCTTAAACCTACTGAATTATGTAAAACTAACTAAAATTTCATTAGTTAAAAAAGAAAAAGAAATATAAGACTTGGGGGACTTCTATGTTACATAAATTCAAAGATTGAGTCAGATGGAAGAGGCAATATTAGAGATGGTGGTGGCAACAAAGTTGGGAGAGAAGAAAGGGGAGGCCAAGTAATGATGGTGCTGGATATGGTGGTTGCAATGCAAGTGGGGAGTGGTGAAGGTATATGTGGAGCGTGGTGGGCGGGGAACTAGGTTAGGGAAGCAGGCTAGGGTGGGATAGGGTAGAGCTGGTGAGACATAGTGAGGTTAAGGAGTTTTTGTTTTGCAAATTTTACATAATTCAGGAGGGTTATACAACTTTAAGTTGTTACTAACGGATTTTGTAATGAGAGAACTCAATATTCTCCAAAATTTCATCCCGTGATACTAGATGTGAAAGTCCCATAAATATTGAGACTAAAATTACACAATTCCCTATCTTATAGAAAAAAAAGACAATTTTATCTAAAAATTAAACTAAATATACGCAGTAAATCACGCGCAATGTGCGTGAATTTTATAGTCAGATAAAGGGGCCGGGGTAGTTAGTACTTATTGTGTTCTTGCTACAATTAATCCATGATTTAATTAACATGCCAAACATTTATTTAGGCTAATTAGTAATTACCCACCAAATCTCTTACAAGAACAAAAATGATCATTCTGTCTACTTTAGCTTCATAGAGGAGTATCGATCGGCAGCATCTGTATGAAAAATAGTTACTTAAGTTGTGCATGTGCTTATATATTTCAATGTATGACTAGAAGTAGGACAAAATATCAAGGACATAATTAATTAAGATTTTATAAGTTATGAGTACCCATCATCGAGGGTGGTGGTCAAGTGGTTCTAAGCTTACTCCCAAGTGGTTTGGTATTGCCGAGGTCATGAGTTCGAATCTTGATTAGAGCAGCCGGCTTCTGGAATTATACTTGCCCTTGGTGGTGCTACTCTGACGGGGCCAGTGCTTGCGCTGGTTGTTCAGTTGGTCTGATATGTTCACTGGTGAACACGAGAGCCCGAACATTGAGTAGCGGGGGGTGCTTTGGTCACCATCACTAACACCCTCTTTTTTGTTTTTTGTTTATCAAAAAAAAAAATTATAAGTTATGAGTACCCTAGGAGTGTTTGGATATCTTTCAAGAGGAGCTTATAAGTTGCCAAACTAATTAGATGTTAGGAACTTATTAGCTCCTTAAAATTAAGTTGAGAATTACCAATTATTTCTTAAGATCCAAATGTATTCATGAAATCTTAACAAATTATAAACTCACAACACAGACATACATGTTTTTATGCACACACTGCACACATTTTATACACACTATACACATTTTTAAACACACACGACATACATTTACACACACTCCACAAATTTACACACAAAATTATTGTTATAGGAAAAAGTTTCACATTTATAATATAGCATTTAATTAGCAGAATATTTGGATTCCAAAACTTAGAAAATTTGCACTCAAATATCTTATAAAATCCAAAATTTTTTAATAAGATTCAACATCTTATTTTATCCAAACACGTGAGAACTTATTTTTGAAATAAGATTTAATATCTTATAAACTCCTAAAAAATCTTATCAGATGTAGGATGTTAAGCCAAACACCCTCTTAGTCCAAGTCGACTGCAAAAGTAGTCCCTAGTTGCTTGTATGATTGAGAGCCTTCCCTATGATATGATGATAACAGTTCCTCCACATGATTTGGTTGTGGGAAAAGAAGAAATGCAAGTCAATGAACTTTGTTATTTTGTTCCATTTTCTAGGAATTTGTATTTGGAATTCCAGCAAATTGTCAATGACTGAGTGCGATGTATAGCCTTTTTCTATACGCGTCTAGCATGACTAAGTATATTAAAGATTAGGGTTTCCTCAAAAATGTTACATAATTATATGTCATCCATTAAATTTTCATCATTTGATTATTGAGTTATGACATATTACTGTACTAATATATAATGATTCATGTTGTAAAAATTTTTTGCCATTAAATGTACTTATAACGTTACAATAAAAAATAATATTAGTGATAAAATTTAAAGTGGCAATGTTAAAATTATCGATAAATCTATACTATACTCAAAGTGTGGATATCTTAGTGTTTGTTCCAATTGTGATTTTATACTTCTACCCTCAACTATGTATTGAAGATCTATACTATACATGAGTACAAATTAACCCATATTTATCCCCTCACTAACCTAAATTTTTTTTTTTATATATATATATATATATCTATATCTATATCTATATCTATATCTATACTATACTAAAAGTGTGGATAATTTAGTTGTTTCTTCCAATTGTGAATTCTCTTTTCTACCCTTATTACTGATAATTATAATTATAATTAATGAATAATCTATATCTATATCTATATCTATACTATATTAAAAGTGTGGATAATTTAGTTGTTTCTTAGTATACTAAAAATGTGGATAATTTAGTTATTTCTTCCAATTGTGAATTCTCTTTTCTACCCTTATTACTAATAATTACAATTAGAATTAATGAATAATGGAATAAACGCACCTTCCAATAATATTATTGGACAATGAAAGTCCTCAACCTTTATAATACTTTTAATTAATTCAAAAATTGCACCTTTTTAACTTCCCATTAAGTGCAGAATTTTTTATTCTTTCAACTTCCACGATGTGGATTAAAATTCTCATTTCTAGCCTTATTACTAATAATTACAGTTAGAATTAATGAATAATGGAATCAAACGCATCTTCCAATAATATTATTGGACAATGAAAGTCCTCAATCCTTTATAATACTTTTTAATTCAAAAATTGCACCTTTTTAACTTCCCACCAAGTGCAGAATTTTTTTCACCTTTTCAAAACCTATATTGAACTCTGAACATATTTGATTCTTTCAACTTCCACCATATGGATTAACTCTTCCACTTGGTCTTGAAATGATTGCAATAATTGCATATTATTGCATTCCTCTTCCGTTTTTAAGAAAGAGAAGGGCTATAGACATGAATCAACACATCCACAGTCGATTAATTAGAATTCAAGGATGGGTTATTTCTTAACTGAGCATTAATATTCGTATAACTAAGGACTAGAAAAAGTCACTGACAACTTTCAACTACCTCACAATTCTTATGCCAAACAGTCCTGCTTAATTAGCTCTTGAGCATGATGATATACAGATATTAGAGGGCCTTTTCATCTTTCTCATAACATGAATAAAACTTGATCCCTACTAATTAAGTCCGATACCCATGTTCTTTTAGAAGGCTTGAAAATGCGAAGCCAGTCGAGGAGGGTTCAAGAAGGTAATATTTACATATCTATAATTTGTTAAACATAAAATGATTTGGAATTAAAAGGGATTCTATTCTACTAGAAAATAAAATGAGAAGTTTCATTCTTTTACTTGAAGATGATGTGCACTTTGCCACTCAAAATAGCAGATACCCCCCAAACTATTAGGTGATGTCCACTTTGCCACCCAAACTATTAAAAGTTGCAGTCAACATCCTAAACTATCATATATATGCGCTTTGCCCCCTCACCTATGCGGTTTGTAGCACTTTACCCCCTGTGTGCTGGCCGAAGCTGACCGAGGGGGCAAAGTGCACATATATGATAGTTTAGGGTGTTGACTGCAATTTTTAATAGTTTGGGTGGCAAATTGCACATCACCTAATAGTTTGGGGGGTATCTGCTATTTTCTCTCCTCAATAAATAGAAATATCTTCCCCCGCTACTCTACTTGATCCCATATTTCAGAAAAATGAATATTACTAGTGAAAAAAAGATGTTTCAGCTAATATACACTACATTTGTGTTAGTGTGTTTGAGAAGTATGATCATTGGACATTGTTTACAAATGAGGTGCTTAGAGAGGGAGGGAGCAGCACTTGTCAAGTTCAGAGACCAACTTGTCGATGACGATGACCGTCTGTCATCTTGGAGTAGACAAAAAGACTGCTGCAAATGGGAAGGAGTCCACTGTCATACATAACTAATCATGTCACAAGATTGGATCTTTGGAATAGTTCTCTAAGAGGTAATATTAGCTCTTCATTGCTTGAATTGCATCGCTTAAATTACCTAGACCTCAGTTTCAATAACTTTGAAGATGCCCGTATTCCCGAATTCATCGGTTCACTAACCGAATTACGGTATCTCAATCTTGCTTCTAATTATAATTTTAAAGGACAAATTCCACGTAATCTTGGCAACCTTTCCAAGTTGTTATATCTTGATCTCAATTACATTGGTGGATATAGCGAAAACCTCGATTGGCTCTCTCGTCTTCATTCACTAAGATATCTTGGCCTCAATTCTGTTAACCTCTCGATGGCTACGGACTGGTTACCAGCAATAAGTAAACTAACTTTTATAGAAGAATTACACTTGGGGTTCTGTGAACTAGCGGATATTGTTCCTTCTTCTTTACCCTATGTCAATGCGTCGACTCCTCTTGCTATCCTCGATCTCTCGTTTAATAATCTCACACTCGCTTCTACTATCCCCTGGTTCTCAAACTTTAGCAAAGTCCTCAGCTCCATTGATCTCTCTCTCAACTATATTTTGGTCCAATTCCTGATGATGCTTTCAAGGACATGAAATCACTTTCCTATCTTCATCTCTCTGACTGTGGGATTGAAGGTGGGATTCCTAAATCTCTTGGAAACCTTACTACTTTAATATCATTAACTCTATTTGAGAATGATATGACCGGACATCTTTCTGAAATAATGATGAACATTTCAGAGAACAAATTGCATCTTCTTGATTTGAGCTCGAACAATATAACTGGACCGTTTCCAAATTTCTCGAGGTTTTCACTGTTGAAGACATTGGATTTCAGTTATAATCATTTGAACGGATCCATCCCTAAAGGCTACCTACAACTTCCTCATCTTGTCACACTTGATTTAACCTCAAACCAAATAACAGGTCCAATTCCTGATCTTTCTTTCTGTTTGTCATTGAAATATTTGAATCTCAATTACAACATGTTCAATGGTACATTGAGTGAAACCATAGGAGGAATGTCTAAGTTGGAGAGGTTAACACTTGTTTCAAATCATTTGGAAGGCTTAATCACGGAGAACCATCTAACTAACTTTTCCCGATTGAATTATCTTGACTTGTCCTACAATTCATTAGTGAGTATTCAATTCAGCTCTCATTGGGTTCCTCCTTTTCAAGTAGAAGCGTTGTATTTGGCTCGTTGCAAATTGGGGCCAGAGTTTCCGAAATGGCTTCGTACCCAGAAACAATTACGTTATCTTGACATATCCTTAGCTCAAATTTCAGACACCATTCCTAATTGGTTTGGTGATCAAGCTCTTTCACTGGTTTACCTGAACGCATCATCTAACCAAATATACGGCTTCTTTCCCAACATTTCCTTCTCCATGTTGAACTTCAACAACCAAAACAGAAGTGGTCTGGCACTGGATTTATCAAGAAACCAGATTTCAGGTTCTGTCACTTTTTATGTGGCATGAGTATTTCAACTTTGTCAATTGATCTTTCTGATAACTTGTTCTCGGGCCAAATTCCTGATTGTTTCGCAAACTTACAGTCCTTAACATATCTAAATCTGGCGAACAATGGTTTCACGGGTTTGATTCCTAACTCATTTGGCTTCCTCCCTTTCATCGAGTTTTTGCATTTGCGAAACAATAGTTTCTCAGGAGCAATTCCAATATCCATGATGAATTGTACAACTTTAAAGATTATTGATGTTGGAAAAAATCGGTTAATTGGTGAAATCCCGACATGGTTAGGATTCAGTTTTTTAGACTTGGAGGTTTTAAGCATGCCTCAGAATGAGTTTTATGGTACCATACCTTCAAACTTATGTGATCTAGGATATGTTCAAGTCTTAGACCTCTCTTCAAACAACTTATCTGGAGTTATACCAAAATGCCTTCCGAATCTCACTTCAATGACTCGAAAGGATGGTTTCAGTTATCATGAACCTTTTTATTTTTCTGGCTTTTCGCAAAGCATAGATGGAGTAAATTTGATGTGGAAAAGAACTGAATTTGAATACAAGAAAGGTTTGAGGCTTGTTAAACTCATTGATCTTTCAAGCAATAACTTGGTCGGCAAAATCCCTTCAGAAATTACAAAACTTGACGACCTAGTTGGATTGAACTTGTCAAGAAACAAATTGACTGGATCCATTCCACAAGACATTGGTAGGATGATGTCTTTGAATTTTCTCGATTTCTCCAGAAACCACCTCTCAGGTGGTATTCCATCTAGCCTTTCTGAATTGAGCTTCCTTGGAGTCCTGGACCTGTCATACAACTACTTGTCTGGTAAAATTCCGCAAGAAACTCACATGGTGACTTTCAATGAGTTATCATACACGGGGAATCCCGGTCTGTGTGGACGCCCGCTCATAAAATCATGCCCCGGAGATGAAACACGTCAGGATCCAAAGCACACCGCCAATGATAACGACGATTCGGATGACAATTTTATAACACAAGGATTTTATATAGCCATGGGGCTTGGTTTTGGCATCGCATTTGGGGGAATCTTGGAACAATATTGTTCAACAGGTCATCAAGACATACATACCTTCAAGTGTTGAACAGAGTTGAAGACTATGTGTATGTAAGGGTAGAGCTTATGAAGGCACGATTGCGGAGAACTCCTCAAAATGAGTAAGTGAATGGTTTACTTTTTGACTATGTGAACCATATTTTTTTAACTACTAATCACATATCGTTTCGTTTATTTTCAGGTGAATACGCAGTCGCAACATTGGGGAGGTTGAGTTTTAATATTTGTGATCTATATGTATGTAACTTCTTGTGCTTTAGCTCTGTCTCTTTTTTCAAGTTCTATTCCGGAAACCCCAACTACAAACGCATGTACTGTAAGTCTTTTGATTCAACTTCAGAAATTTGTTGGATAAGTAGTAAATTTGAACTTGTTTTACTTGTGGAAAATTGATTAAAGAAGCTCCTATAATAAATCTTTAATAAAAAGTAAAACTCATCAAAATATTTTTAGTACAATAATATTATTTCTGCTTTTTTTTTTTTTAATAATTTAAGTGATGAGCAAAAATGTCATTTAGTATTGTTTGACTATTGAACGTGGTTTTCCAAGGGGGTAAATGTAATTTTTAATTATAATGGGTTAGGCGTTTGTAATTTCAATTACAAGATGGTAAGTTTGTGTAATTACATATTATAGTAGCGGGTGTTGCTGTAACTTTTTTATGACGTGAGTTTCGCATGCAAATGAATTAAGTGCACTATTTTATATGACTAACTTATATTTGAGTGCATTGTATTTATCATAGTGAGTTTATTCTGATTAGAGAATTATATTTGTATGCTTTAGAGTGCTATACGCGCAAAGCATGTGACAAAAGTATATTTGAAGCACTCAAATTAGTACTAAAGAAAAACCATGGACTTTGGAATTTGTTTCAAAGGACATCACTCGATTTTGAATAACTGAGCGGGAAGATCATACGTCCATAAATGAATGGATTTTCGATCTTGGTGGAGGAGCTATTTCATGGAGCTCTAAGTAGCAGACGTGCACTTGTTTCAAGTAGTTAAGAGGCTGAATGGCTAATGAATTTGTTAATTGAAACTCCGGTATAGCCAAAGCTGATGCCATCAATATCGATTCGTTGTGACAGTGAGGCCACACTGTCGAGAGCTTATATTTTATAAGGTGACTAATGGAAAGTCCAGACATATTGGACTATAAGGCATAGCTATGTGAGACAATTACTAGTTCATAGAGTAATTACAATTGATTTTGTACGGTCTTTTGAAAATTTAGCGGATCCTTTGACGAAAGGATTGACAAGAGACTTGGTACAAAATATTGCCAAAGGGATGGAACTTAAGCCCATATTATTGGACCACCAATGATGGAAACTCATTTCCATCTCAAAATATCGAGAACCAAAATTCAATGAGCAAAGTACATCATATGAAGTGGTTGAAGCACTAATATTATTATTCATCCCGAGGAAAATAGTGCTTGTACCTGTAATGTTAAAGGAATATTGAGTTTTATACTCTTAATAGATTTATAACACATGTGTGTTAAAGTGCTTTTATTACGGGGGTGCTTTCGATAAATCTACCTATGTGAGTGTCGAAGGTGGTGCCACCTTCTATGAGTTAAGGATTTAACTCTAGAGTACTCATGAAACAGGATATAGACACAAGGCCAATCCAAGTGTCGGCTTTTTGAATACTCAAGATTATTGGATATATGTATCTTTCCCGGTTTTTCATATAGGAAGTTAGTTCAAAGACAAGTCTACCATTCTTTCTGACTAACTTTGAAATGCTTTCACTAAGTAATGGTTCAAGTCGTGAGACACTGTTATCTATGCACATAGTCGTAGGCTCTTATATTCACATACTTATAGATAGTATATATTTAATTTTGAAAATGGTGGAGGATTGTTAGATAATTTTCAATATTAATATTAATGTTAATTTATATTTACATAGTTGTCATTTATTTTCCAAGAGTTGAATTTCTTAAAAGTTGCAACTCTTTGTGAAATTATTTGAAATTTGAAAATCAGAAATTAAACGTTGGAACTCTTCTCCAAATTTCATCTTTCTCTGAAAAGGTGCTTCCATTTTCATGTCATCTGTACAAAGGTGTGAATATATCTATATATACATAGATGATGGAACGGATGGAGGCACAAAAGTTTCTGCTTTATTGGTGCTGTAAGCAGAGCACTAAAACACAAAATTCTATTGATATACCAACATTGAATATATAATCCTCGTTACCTCGTATTTAGTATGTGTGCAAAGTCATGGGGCTCTTAGAGTGCCTCGTATACGAGGGAACGAGGTAGATTGCATATCAGGTCCCTAACATAATGGTATTTGCACTACACTCCAAGATTCGCGTGTTTTTGTTAATCCGGGTAGGGTCGATCCGTGACCCGACCCTACGATGGTCAATCGGTGGCATCCATCAAACACACGTGTAAGGGATCCACAGGCAAGACGTCCCATCTGTCATTCACTCTACAGTATAGAGTGGAAACTCTATAAATACCATCATTTGTGAAGTTTTACGGACGGATAATTGGAGCAATAAATACTACAAATCATATATTGTATAGCTCGGGTTATTCGTAGACTTGAGAGTACGATCCTAGAATATAAATATCAGATACCTTTGTAATACGAACCATAGATATTACAATAGCTTTGTTTGAACTACGTTTAGACTTGATCCTTTAAAGGTACGTAGGCAGCTCGGTAGTATTCGAGTGCAGTCTATAATCTTGAGAGTACGTTTGTTGGTCCGTATTTGAGGTCTTCTTGATTGTAATAGTGTAGGGTAAAATCCGTGCTAGATCATCTATCATTCAATTTTCTTGTTTACTATATTGCTATGAAAGTCCCATTTCCACCGAGTTATAAAATTACATTCACGCATCGTTGGCCTATATTTTAATTTTGAGTATTCGGGTTTCTCTTCGAAAGTGCAATTCGCAGTCAAACAACAGTTTTTGTAACTGGGCTCCATTGTATCCTGGGACAAATTCGCTACATAACTCGTTTGCACTCTGTAGGGGGCGAATATTGTCTTGAAGAAAGCGTAAGTTTTATGTGCCTTGGAGGTTATACGAAATTTTATTCGAAGCTAATGCCTATATTACATATTATATTGCTCCTATAAAAAATAGAAAAACATGTGTTCTTCTGTATTACGTTGATCCTATAAAATCCACATTCATCTCAATATTACCATCTCCATTTTAGTAGTATGTATGAAAAACTTTTGTTAACAAAAGTCAACCTCAGAAAGAGTTTTCAAAAATTATTCTCACGATTATAGTTGCTCAAGATATTTTGAATATCAAATCCGTTGGAATTTCCTAAGCAAGTGATGACAATTAATACCAACTTTTAGCTTCGTAAGTCTGATGAACCATAATTCTATATACAATTTTTATAAGTAGCTTTCATTCTAAGCAATCGATGAGATGATTAAGAAAATTTCGACACTCTTTTGTTGATAACTACATTCATTTTTTGCATCTTATCGGTTAAAGATAAAAAGAAACACAACACAAACAACCAGATGTTTAATGAGGGGAAGAGACAAATGAAATCTCAAGAAGAAAAAGGTAAAAAAATTCTTTACTCACACACACAAAAAAAATCACGAGTCGTGAAGGTCAAACCAAAAAAAAGGCTAATAACATGAACTTAAATTAATCACAATTAATGGCTTAACAATTTATTTAGTTTGGATGTTCAATAATTTGGGTTCTTTAAATATTTTATTTATCATCTGTAGTGATAATTTTTTAATCGCATTATAAGATTTTAATTATTTATTCAATCAATTATAAGCTTTCAATGATTTTAGAAAGGCCCAATATTTTACCATCTTTATTTATAAAAATATCATGAGTAGTACTAGAGGAACATTTAATTGGAATATCACCAAAATTTAAAAGTGTTACCAATTAAAAACTAAATTACGATGAAATCAAGATTCAAATTAAGAAATAAAATAATTTTCTCCATCATATTTTTCTTTTATTTCGCATAAGGGTACATACTATTTACTGCACGCTTACGTATATATTCAGTAGTAAATACTAAATACACTATTTTTAAAAAAAAAAACAAAAAAAACTCAGACCTCTCATATTGATGATACTTTTTGAAATCTTATACATTTTTATTCATCCATTAGGTCAAAAAAAAATTATGTAATCTTTGTCCAAGAAAGAACCTCAAAACACATGCATCGTTGCGCATGCTCTTAACTAGTACTTTAAACATCACACCAGCAGTCTCAAGTCCTGGCTCGGAGAAATGAATCCTGACCAAGTACCAGAGTCCTACATCCACAGATATTTTCCAGGTAATATTATTGTTCATCTTGTTTGCTTTTCGGTTATTAACCGTTTCCCACATCCCAAAGATGTCACTAATATCACCAGCTGAAGACGTTACAGAATCCTGTTTAATATTTAGTCGGTGGAATATTTCAAGTGCAGTGCTGTTATCGACATTTATCAGAGACTGTTGACCAACCACTTGAAGCACTCCTCCATGAAAATAAGAAAGACTTGGGGGCACTGAGATGATTTGAATACCATTTATGAAAGCATATGATTGACTATTTGCAGGAGAGAAAATTATATTGAATCCTTGATTTTCTTGTATGTTTATACAGAATTCCTTGGTAAAGGAATCCACACCAAGAGCATCAGCTGTAAGAGAAGCACTAAAGTTGCTGAGGAGAGTAAACGGACCGACTTCAACACTGAATAAATCCTTGAACCTTTTATAGCCTTTATATGGAGCCGGATTAAAGTGGAGCCAGAGAATTTTCTGACCTGGATTCATTTTAAAAAATTCATACGCAAATTGGGAACGGGAGATTCTTGCCGTTTTGTGGGGAACTGGATCGGAAGAGATATGGACGAGACTTGAGGTGGTTGATGAGCCCTTTATTTGTAGCAAGGAAGAAGTTTTTGACTGGACATAGAGGTGGTTGATGAGCCCTTTATTTGCCCCTTATAACTTTAACCTAAATTCTAACTTGTTTCATAGCATCCATAGAGTTCTATTCGGTCAACCAAGAACACATCCTAAATTCTAACTTGTTTCATAAAATATAAATGCAAGTTCTAGTATTTTTATGAATGCGATGTTTTGTTTTTCAAGTTACAAATGCATATAATTGTTTTTTTTTTTCAAATATACACTTAGATTAGGAACATATATACTTGATGTGTATCCATGAATTGTAATAGAGGATGAGACATGGAAACACAAGATCTTCAATAAGCTAAACTAGCTAGTATAAGATGATAGTCTGAACTATTTTACTATTCTAATTCCCAGAGCGTTGAGGTTTTAGGAGAGAAAGGACTTCATAAGTTCGGTGTTTCGGTAGGAGTCCTAGATTGAGCATTCAACAGGGGCCGGAGAGCTATTACGACAAGGCTCATGCTTGGACGGAACTCAGCTTCATGTTGGATGCACATGGCAGCAATTGCAGCCATCTGGTTTAAGAAAAATATTCATAATCATTAAGCAAGCTTTAAATCTTTATATTTATGATATTACATATAAATGGAAGTACAAAAAGATAGTTCTATGCGTTATGTAGTAGCAGCATGCCACACTATTAGATGCGTCTCATCCAAAAACAAGTCATTTATATGGAAGGAACAAAAATTCAGTTTAAAAATAGATTATTTAGCAAATTAAACAACCCATTTACCTTTGCAACTGCCTTTAGAGGGTATTCTCCGTTCAGTCTGGGATCAACACATTGATTTACCTTGTCTTGACTGAGCATTGGTGTTGCCTGGATTTATTTGCGGCATTAATCAGTTTATAGTATATATACATATAATATACAGTAGGAAACTTGCATACGCATGTCACAAGACTTTGCTGTCCCCTTGGCCGTGTAATATCAATTGGCTTACGGCCGGTCAAGAGTTCCAGGAGTACCACACCAAAGCTGTAAACATCACTCTTAAAGCTTTTCTGGTCAGCCATCATGTATCTGCCACCCGAAATTCAAAAAGAGAGAGAGAGAGAGAGAACAAATAAAAATAAGCCCAAAACTAGATCATTTTTTTTTTCAGTTGATGGACTCCAAAAAGGAAAGAAAAGAAGAAAAAAAAGCATACTCGGGAGCTTGATATCCAAAAATCCCAAGAGCACGAGGGGAAAGAAGACGAGCTTCCATGTAAGAGATTTGATTTGACAACTCAAAACCAGTGATCTTAGCAACATCATCATCGAAAAGCATAACATTGCTGGACATGAGGTCAGAATGAATAATACAAGGTTGTGCCTCCTCATGCAAGTATCTTAATCCTTTTGCAGCCCCAACAGCAATTTTCACTCTCTGGGACCATGACAGAGCCGGACCTGGCTGTGCACCTTTGATGCCTTTTTGTTATATATTAAAAATAAAAATAATTAGTTGCATATCAGACAAAAATCTTGATGAAATAATATTAAGATGGGCATATCCTCATCCGAGTGAAAGCAAAATTTATAAACTAAACGATTAATTACACTACCTACCTCTCTTATTCAGTGTACTTAAAGCCACTTATTTTGGGCACATAAAAAACAACCCCATCTTATAATAAAACCTTACAATCGCCCCCTTTCGTTAGAAAACTAACTGAATTTGCTGACATCATCAAAAAATATTTTTTAGATTTCATATTTTGTCCTTCTCTCAGTCAACCACTTTTCTTTGACCAAAACACCTTCAGAGGGTGTGACTGTAATTTTTCAAATTAAAGAGGATGTAATTGTAACTTTCAATCTTTAAATTCATGATTTTGTAAAAAGAACATGTTAACATCTTAATAATGAAATGCAAATTCGGATTTAAGCTAATTTGAGACGATTCAAATGAATTTGACTAATCAATTAAAGGATACACTCGGTAAATATGTGATGTGGGCCAAAATAACATATTAAATACCATGCTGAATATTTTGATTTGGCTAGATTGTTTTACAAATTGATTTTCGTTTAGGCGAACCAATAAATAGTCTTTTAACAAATATTAAAGAAGACATTAAAATAAATAGTAAAATCTCATTAAAAATAAAAATATTAATGAAAATTATATAAAAAAGAAATTTGTATTTGGTCCAATACAGTGAGACAAAGGAACCCCAATACCAATTGAATTGAATACCAAGTTTTTAGAAAACGAAAATATATATTGAGTTAGGATAATCTTAAGAGCAATATCACGTTTGACTAATATCAGTTAGTCTTAGGTAGGTGAATGTAAGGTTTTATTATAAGATGAGGTCCGTTATATGCTCTAAATAAACGGGTTAGTGAGATGGGTCAATCAATGTAAGGATTTATTACAAGAGGGGTGCCTGTTATGAGCCAAAATAAGGGGGCTGGGCTATGATTACACTAATAAGAGGCGTAGGTAGTGTAACTAGCCCTATAATAAATTGGAGCAACGTCTATCAACTTCATCACAAATATCCTAAAAAAATGTCAAAAAGAGTAGTTTCATTGTGACAAAATTAAGACGAACTCACCATGAAGAATGTCATGTAGGGACCCATGTGGAGCATACTCGTAAGCTAAGACTCGTAGACCACCATCCACACAATAACCAAGTAGCTCAACCACATTTTCGTGCTTTGCATTGGGCATCTTTGAAACCTGAAAAAGCATATATTGGATAACATATATTTTTTTAAAAAAGTCCTTTATGGAAAGTTATACTTTATGCTGCTATATCAACACACATAGTGTTATGGAGAAACCTGTGCTAGAAATTCATGGTCTGGATTCTAGCTGGAGTCCAACATTATAATTGATGTGTCCCGTCCACTTCTTAAGACTCCATGGTATACTTTTCCATAAGATCGCTCACCATTAAAGGACTTTGAACCAAAATTATCAGTAATGTCCTTTAATTCATCTACTGGAATGACAGGGACATTAATAGGCTGCATTGTAATAGTTTGTTCATCTGTCTGTTTGTCCATTTGTTCGTCCATCTGTTTGTCCGTGTGTTCGTCCATCTGTTTGTCTGTTTGTTCGTCCATCTGTTTGTCCGTTTGTGCTGTTTCTGTGGTAAGATAGGCTGCAGGATTTCCTAAAGAAAATCCTTGATAAGTTCAATTATGGTAAATAAGAAATCTTTCTCAAGAAGTAAGCCAGCGAAGGAGCAGACGGTAAAAATATTCATATGGTGGCACTATCTATTAAATTTGGGCTTGACTGGTAATAACTGCTTGAGTTTCAAAGTCAAAGACAAGTTCAAGAGCACGTAAAGCAATTCTCAAGCATCTTAGACACTTCGAAAAAGATAAGATACAATAGACCATGAAGGTCTGAACATCAAAAGATGAGTTTCTAAGATTTGTATTGACTAATGAATTTGTACCTGATAACAACAATTCATTTTTTGTGGGTGTTTTAACTCTCTTCCAAAATACATCCCATAGCCAAAATCGTGATGGCTTATCTTTTCTTCCTGATGGCTTAGCAGTAAGCACTTTGTTGTTAGCAAATGTAGCGGGTGCAAGATTCTGCACATCTTTGGAGGCCATCCTGAGTTGCCCATTGTTAACTGGTAAGTTAGTTTCATTACGAATATCATCACCCAAATGACTTGTTATTCTGTTCGGTACCAATGATTTAATACGGTCCTGCTGCTCAAGTGCAAACTCAAGTTGTAGCACGACTTGAGCCATTGTTGGCCGTTTCTTTGGTTCCTCATGCAAGCATTTTTCAGCAATCCCCACAAATGCCTTTAGGCTATCTATTGAGATTTCGCCCCTCAAATTTGAAGCTACAATCTCACCAATTTTACCCTTATTGATTTTTTCTCGAGCCCAGTTGGCCAGAATACGCTCATCCTCTGCAACCCTTGTATCAAATGCTGGTCGCCCACACAGTACTTCAAATAACACCACCCCAAAGGAATATGTGTCGCTTTTTCTGGTTAGTTTACGGGTGGTGAAATAGTGTGGGTCAAGGTACCCAAATGTGCCCTTGACATTTGTGCTAACATGGCTCTCTAACTTGCTTATATTTTCATGTTTGGCCAACCCAAAATCTGAAACTTTAGCTATGAAATTTTCATCCAGCAGAATATTTGAAGGCTTTACATCGCGATGTATGAGTGAGTGTCCGGTGTGAAGATAGTCCAGCCCTCGACCAGCTCCAATGCATATGTTGAGGCGCTGCTTCCACGTTAGAGATGAACTATTCTCATTGTTCCTTGCAAGTTTGTAAAGGTGGTCAGCTAGAGTGCCACATGCAATGTACTCATAAACAAGAATCATTTCCCTATGCTTAATGCAGTAGCCAATCAGAGAGACTAGATTAACATGCCGGAGCTCAGTTAGTGTTTCAATCTCTGTCAAAAACTCACGTGGTCCTTGATTGGAATTTGATTTTAACCGCTTAATGGCCACAGCCATAGTCTTTTGCCCATTATCAATGAGGCCTTTGTAAACTTTACCAAATTCACCCCTTCCAATGAGATGTGCATCACTGAAATCTCTAGTGGCAAGTTGGAGCTCAGCTAGTGAAAACCGGCGACAAAGCTGCTCAGCCCGGGCTGATGGCTTGTTTTCCTCCTCTGTACAACTTGCTTCCCGGATTTGTACTAAAGTATGAATTACAATGTTTACCAGAGCAAGTATTGCAATTGCAACAGTTGCAATCACGTTTCTGTGACCAAGAACTCGGAGTAAGTTCTGGATAGTACCGTGTAATGAATCCCGTGTTGAAGGCAATGGATTTGGACTGGCGAGGCTATTTTCAAGGTTGCTCAACTTCATTATTTCAAATCCTTTAATAGGTCCATATCCATCGACGAATTCATCGTTTGATTGCAGGCAAATCAAGAGATTGTGTTTACCCTCATGTTTGCGCCCTTTTATCATCACTATGTAGTCCCGAAAGCAGGGGATGCTGTTATCTTCAATGTGTTCACTGACTGTGCCAATATTATTAATATTAGCAATCATTTCATTAATGTACACTTTAAACATCAAACCAGCATTCTCTGTCATCTTGAATCCTAGCTTGGAAAAATGAAGCCTGATTAAGTACCTGAATCCCACATCTACAGATACTCTCCAGGTAATATTTTTTGCTTTGCGATTATTAACCATTTCCCACATCCCAAACATGCCACTAGTAGAAGAATCAGAATCCTGTTTAACATTTTGTTGGTGGATTATTTCAAGTGCATTGCTGTTATGAACATGTACCAGAGACTTTTCACCAACCACTAGAAGCACTCCTCCATTAACGTCTCCTCCGTTAAAATAAGACAGACTGGTGGGCACTGGGATAATCTCGATCCCGTTTATGAAAGCATATGATTGACTATTTTCAGGAGAGAAAATTATATTCAAATCTTGATTTTTTTGTATGTTTATACAGAATTCCTTGGTAAAAGAGTCCACACCAAGAGCATCAGCAGTAAGAGAGGCGCTAAAGTTGCTGAGCAGGGTGAAAGGACCGGCTTCAACAGTGAATAAATCCTTGAACCTTTTAAAGCCTTTATATGGAGCCGGATTAAAGTGAAGCCGGAGAATTTTCTCACCTGGATTGACTCGAAAAAATGCATATGAGAATTGGGAGTCAGAGATTCTTGCTGTTTTGTAGGGAACTGGATCAGTAGAGATATGGATGATTGTTGAGGTGGTTGATGAGCCCTTTATTTTCAGCAAGGAAGAAGTTTTTGGGTGTGTATCTCCTTGCCAGTCCTGGCCATTGTGTGCTGCGGAAGTGCCACTTGAGCCGCAATTAATTGGAAGTGATGATCAGTTGAAACATTACTAGTGTCTGCAAATATTTTCAGGAAGCTGAAAAATAGCAAGGCAATCGAAATTGGATACAGATTCATGCTTCAAGCTGTTTTTTTCTGTAGTAAACCAGAAGAAAGATAGGTATTCAGGACTGAATTAGCTGTGATGACTTTCTTGTCACCAAGGTCATTTCCCAAGCAGTAACAATAGAGTTAAAATAGAAAAAACTTACGCGTCTTTGTTTAATATGTTAATTCGTTGTTGAACCGTTCTTATACTGTTGCTTGATCTTTGGTTGGGAAGAACAACTTGGGAGAGACGACGACTAAAGCATTTTCCCGTCTTTGTAAATTTACATATCATACTATAATCTATCCAACAACTATTTCTACCAACCAAATTATTAAATGACTGCATCCGGTTGATACAAAAATTAACATCAACATATCAATCCGCTCTATCCCATTTTCTCATCCTATAAGCCAACATGACTTATTTTATCTGTGATGACTTTCTTGTCCCCAAGACATCTTCAAGTATCAACTTTAGAGTTAGAATAAAAAAAATTGAAGCGCCTTCGTTTCATTTTTAATATGTTAATTCGTTGTTGAACCATTCTTATACTACTACTTGATCTTTGGTTGGGAAGAACACTTGGGAGACGATGACTAAAACATTTTCCTATCTTTGTAAAATTACATACCATATTATAATCTATCAAACAACTATTTCAACCAACCAACCAACCAAATTATTAAATGACAGTATTTTTTGTTGACCCAAAAATTAACATGTAACATATCAGTCAGCTCTATCCCATTTTCCACCCTACAAAGTACAAACCAAACAGACTTATAGTTTATGGTATTCTAATATTTGAATTTTGAAGTGTTGTGATATGTCTTAAAGTCCTAGGCTCAAATTATGCAGCAAGCCCATTATCAAAAGGGCCAGTTCTGAAGAGGGCGAAGCCCTTAGAACTGGCCTGCAGCAACACGCGTTGAGCCCGCTTCGACGAAGGATCGCCAGGGGGTGCGGGGGCTTGCCCCCGCGGTACGGTACACGTGTATTTTAGGGAAAAATCAGGGGCTAGGTTTTAGTTCAGTACTTTTGACATTCATTGTAATTTGTACCTCTTTCATCAATAGTAAAATACTCTCTCCTCTCCCGTGGATGTAGGCAATTGCCGAACCACGTAAATTCTTGTGTCTTTAATTTTATGCTCTTATTTCGTGAATTGTCATAACAATCTGGTATCAGAGCCTGATTAAATAATCGTTTTTCCGCAATTTTTCGATTATTTTCCTGGGATGGCTTCAGTCAAACACGAAATCGAGAAGCTTGATCGCAAAACCCGTTTTCCGTTGTGGAAGGCGAGGATGATGGCGATTCTGACACAGATGGATTTAGAGGAAGCTCTATTGGGAAAAGATAAGATGTCCGCAGATCTGAAGGATGAACAGAAAAAGAAAATGAATAGGAAAGCTGTCTCGCAGATTCAGTTGCATCTATCAAACGAAATTCTACAGGATGTACTGAACGAAGATGACGCTGCCTGTCTATGGAGTCGATTGGAGGAGATCTGTATGAAGAAGAATCTCACAAATAAACTGCGTTTGAAGCAGCAGTTATTTGCCTGCAAGTTAAACGAGGGGACATCGATACAGGCTCATATCGATATGTTTAAGACGATCGTCACAGATCTGGAAAACCTTGAGGTGAAGTATGATGATGAGGATCTGGCCTTGTTGTTGCTGTGTTCGTTACCCTCAGTTTATTCCAATTTTCGGGATACAATTCTATATGGTAGAGATACCATTAAGTTGAAGGATGTTCAAGAAGCCTTGTTGAGCAAGTACTCCATTGATGGCGAAATCACATCAACTGTATCCGAAAATCAGGGTGAGGGGTTGTTTGTTAGGGGTAGGCCGAAGGATAAGGCTACCCAAGACAACAAGCAGAGGTTTCGTTCAAAATCGAAAGGAAACCTTTACTGTCGTTACTGTAAGAAGACCAATCATGTGAAAGCTGATTGCTGGAAGCTTAAAAAGAAATTGGAAAACCAGCAGAAAAATAAGCCCGGAGAAGCTAATGCTAATACTGTAGAGGAAGATAGTGATGGAGGTGTTCTTTTGGTCAGTTCTGATGGTCCAAAATCAGATGGAGATTGGATTATGGATTCGGCTTGTTCTTTTCATATGTGCCCAAATAGGGATTGGTTCTCTACATACGAACCTGTTAATGGAGTTGTTCTCATGGGTAATGATGCAGCTTGCAAAGTTGCTGGAAAAGGAGCAGTTAGGATTAAAATGCATGATGGTGTAATCAGGACCTTATCAGATGTGAGACACGTTCCGGATTTAAAGAAAAATCTTATATCCATGGGCACTCTCGATGCTCTTGGATATAAGTATACTGGCTCAGACGGTGTTTTAAAGGTTTCGAGAGGGGCTCTTGTCGTCATGAAAGGACAGAGACTTGGTGGCAGTTTATATGTTCTGCAGGGAACTACTGTTTCAGGTGGAGCTGCAGTTTCTACAACCTCTATGTCTGATTCTGAGGTGACGAAACTGTGGCATATGCGCTTAGGTCATATGAGTGAGCGTGGACTCACGATTTTGAGCAAGCGAGGCTTGCTTTGTGGACAGAGAACTAGCAATGTGGATTTTTGTGAGCACTGTATTTTTGGGAAGCATAAGCGAACCAGTTTTGGTAAAGGTGTTCATCGAACCAAAGGAACATTGGATTATATCCATTCTGATCTTTGGGGTCCATCACGAGTTGCATCTAAAGCAGGTGCTAGGTACATGCTGATTTTCGTTGATGATTATTCGAGGAAAGTTTGGACCTTCTTTCTGAAGCAGAAAAGTGATGTCTTTGACACTTTCAAGCAGTGGAAGACTATGATTGAGAAGCAGACGGGAAAACAGATTAAGCGTCTTCGCACTGACAATGGATTGGAATTTTGTAATACTGAATTTGAGAACTTCTGCAAGAAAGAAGGAATTGTGAGGCATCATACAGTTGTTGCAACACCTCAGCAGAATGGTGTAGCAGAACGTATGAACAGAACATTGATAGAGAAAGCTCGTTGTATGATCTCTAATTCAGGATTATCTAGAGATTTTTGGGCAGAAGCAGTTGCCACAGCATGTTTCCTGGTGAATCGTTCTCCATCCACATCCATTGAGCTTAAAACTCCTGAAGAGGTATGGTCTGGAAATTCACCTGACTATTCTAATATTAAAATATTTGGTTGTCCTGCATATGTACATGTTAATGAGGGAAAACTAGAACCTAGGTCTAAAAAGTGCATATTTCTTGGTTACACTTCGGGTGTTAAGGGATTTAGGGTCTGGTGTCCTAAAACATGTAGAATAATTACGAGCAGAAATGTTATTTTTGATGAGTCTGCCTTGATAAGTCCGGGAAAGGACAATGTAGTTGATAATGATGCAGGTTTTGAAGAATCACATGAGAAGGTGGAGCTGGAGGTTCCAATTACACCTCTCTTGCAGCAGATTTCCACTCAAGAAACTCATTCTATTGCGAAAGATAGACCGAGGAGGCAAATTAGGCTACCACAAAGATATGCTGATGCAGATTTTGTAGCATATGCATTGACTATTGCTGAGGAAATGGAATCTGATGAACCTGTCTCATATTCTGATGCTATTTCTTGTGGTGAATCGTCTGAGTGGATTGGAGCTATGACAGAGGAGATAGAATCTCTTCATAAAAATCAAACTTGGGAGTTAGTGAGGCCTCCTACGGATCAGAAAATTGTAGGCTGCAAGTGGGTGTTTAAAAAGAAGCAAGGAACTCCAGGTGTTGAGGATTTAAGGTACAAAGCAAGACTTGTAGCTAAGGGGTACACACAGAGGTATGGAGTTGATTTTAATCAAGTATTTTCCCCTGTTGTTAAACATAGTTCCATACGTCTGTTACTTGCTGTTGTTGCTCGGTTTAACTTGGAACTCGAGCAGTTAGATGTAAAAACAGCGTTCTTGCATGGTGAACTTGAAGAGACCATCTTCATGGCTCAACCAGAGGGATTTGTAGTTGAGGGGAAAGAAGATCATGTATGTCTATTGAAAAAATCTCTCTACGGGTTGAAGCAATCTCCAAGACAGTGGTACAAGCGGTTTGATGCTTTCATGGTAGATATTGGTTATAGTAGGACTGATTTTGATGCTTGTGTCTACTTTAGAAGATTACCAGATAATTCTTTTATTTATTTACTCCTTTATGTGGATGATATGCTCATTGCTGCAAAGAGCATGATTGAGATTAATAAGTTGAAGACTCGATTGAGTGGGGAGTTTGAGATGAAGAATCTGGGAGCTGCTAGGAAGATTTTAGGTATGGAGATTCGACGTGATCGAAAGGCTGGAAAGTTATTTTTATCTCAAAAATCGTACCTTGAGAAAGTTGTTGAAAAATTTGGGATGCAATATGCAAAGCCGGTTAGTGTTCCACTTGCACCACATTTTAAATTATCAGCCTTATTATCACCTCAGTCTGAAGAGGAAGTGCAGCGGATGTCTAGGGTTCCCTATTCTAGTGCAGTTGGGAGCATGATGTATGCCATGGTGTGCACTAGACCAGACATTGCACAAGCTGTTAGTGTGGTGAGTCGTTACATGGGAAATCCGGGAGAAGAACATTGGCAAGCAGTTAAATGGATTTTGAGGTACTTGAAAGGTACTACAAATTTAGGACTTGTGTTTGATAGTTCTGAGGATTCTTCTCGAGGTGGAGTTATTGGCTATGTAGATTCTGATTATGCCGGAGATTTGGATAAAAGGCGTTCTATCAGTGGATATATATTTACTCTATTTGGAGGTGTTATTAGTTGGAAGGCAGTTCTTCAACCTACTGTTGCATTATCTACCACAGAGGCAGAGTATATGGCAGTCACAGAGGCAGTCAAAGAAGCTTTATGGTTGAAAGGTTTAGCTGTGAGTTTGGGTCTCGAGGAGGAGGTTCCTACTGTATTCTGTGATAGTCAAAGTGCCATTCACTTGACACAGAATCAGATGTTCCACGAGAGGACCAAACATATTGATATAAGGTATCACTTCGTTCGAGAGTATATATCAAATGGAGAGATTGTGGTTACTAAAGTTGGTACTAAAGACAATCCTGCTGATATGATGACCAAGCCAGTGCCAGTGCACAAGTTCGAGCATTGCTTGGACTTGGTCAAAATTGGTGTTTTTGATTGATTGCCCTTAAGGGGCTTGGAGAAGTTTGAGTTTTAGTTTTGCTATTTGAGGTCGTTTTATTACTTGGACTTTAATCCAAGGTGGAGAATTGTTGTGATATGTCTTAAAGTCCTAGGCTCAAATTATGCAGCAAGCCCATTATCAAAAGGGCCAGTTCTGAAGAGGGCGAAGCCCTTAGAACTGGCCTGCAGCAACACGCGTTGAGCCCGCTTCGACGAAGGATCGCCAGGGGGTGCGGGGGCTTGCCCCCGCGGTACGGTACACGTGTATTTTAGGGAAAAATCAGGGGCTAGGTTTTAGTTCAGTACTTTTGACATTCATTGTAATTTGTACCTCTTTCATCAATAGTAAAATACTCTCTCCTCTCCCGTGGATGTAGGCAATTGCCGAACCACGTAAATTCTTGTGTCTTTAATTTTATGCTCTTATTTCGTGAATTGTCATAACATGAAGTTCCTAAGATTTTAACCAAATAAATGAGCTCATAATTCATACAAACCAAGTGTAGCTGCTGCTTGAAGGCGAAGTGTAGCTGCTGCTTCTTCATAGTGTCTGTAAATCTGTTTGTGAAAATGTCTATGAAAGCTGCTGTGAATTGGAAGTTTAGTCGATTTTAATCAGATCACTCACTGATGGATAGTGACAGAGCAATCTCTCTATTGCCAGAGCTCAGTTGCTAAAATGACACTTTTACCCTTCCCCACCAAGATTCTCGTACCATGACCTTTTTACCGTTGTCTAGTATATATTTTACCATACTTAATAAGTATGGAAGCCTTCAGCTCTTCTTCGTCGTATTTAATTTCCTTTTATTTTTTTAGCTCCAGTCGTGGCAAAACGACGTCGTTCGGTGCTTATTATGGTAAAACGGCGCCGCTTCTTAGAGTTGCCACCTTCATCACCTCCGCTCCCGGTTTCGTTCCCAGCTGCGTCGCAGCATCGCCGGTGACAGGTGTCGGTTTGATTTTTAGACACCTGTCTCCTGGGCGTACACGTGTGGTGTGGCTGGGCGTTGCCGATCGCCGGAGCTGGCATTTGATTGGCATTCGAGGATGGGCTGGTGATTTTTAGACCAATTTCAGTTACATTGTTGTGGAGCTTTTGCGCAAATTTCACAAAAGCCTCCGTTCTTGCGCCTCGATTTCTCGATCCTTTTTCAGATCCGGAGCTCCGATCTCGAAGCTTCGATCGTCGTCCATCATGGCGGCCGCCAACGCTCCAATCACCATGAAAGAAGCCCTCACGGTACCGCAATTTCCTGCTCTCACTTTATCGTGGTTAATTTAATTGTTTTTCAACTCAATTCCTCTCATTTCAACTCTTTGATTGTTGATTGGAACCATTTTATCCGAATTCGGCTTGATTATTGCTTGATTTGATGTACAAACAATGTTTCCAGTTGCAGGAGATTGTTCTCCACGTCTTTGTTATCTGGTGTAGTTCAATTTCAGATCTGCTGATTTTGTTTTGGGGTTTATGTAATTTGAGTTCGTGCTAAGTAGAATTTCATTTTGGATGTGTTTGATGTGGTGATTGCAGTTGACTAGCATAGGGATCAATCCGCAGTTCATTACTTTTACGAATGTGACTATGGAATTACCAAATTCATTAATGAATTTATTTACTACATGGGTTTTGGATGGTGGTGACTGGTGATTCTTATTTCATGTTAAGCCTCTTGAAATTTTCCCAGTTAATGGTGATGCAGCTGCAGCTGTAGATCTCAGTCGAAATTTTCGTGATTTAATATAATACTTCTGCTTATCATTTTTAATCTTTTCATAATTCATACCTTAATCTTTAATGAAATCTAATGAAAAATATGTCCTAAATATTGTTAATTTCGTTTGTGTATTCTTTGTCACCATGAGTGGCTAAGACTCCTCGTGTAATTAATTTTAATTTACGTGACTTCGGCCTTCTCAGAGTAAGCTGCACAGATGACTTCTCAAGTCCAAAATCTCCTCAATTTTTTATTATATAAGAAAAGCTGGCTAAATACTTCTCTTCGGGTGTGCTCGAATCCTTCTTTAGTTTTACTTTTTTCGTCCTTTTTTACTTCTATATGAGCTCTAGAATGGTACTCATTTAATTAAGATGTCTTTTTGAGATATTTATCATGGATACAGTTGCTTCATATTAATCGAAGCATTTGCCAACAGAATATGGACCATGCCTGAATCAAAAGGCGTCACAAGGACAACTGCAGTCGAAGCCGAGGTATTGAAATTAGAATCAAAATGTTGCGATCCAAAGTTTGTGAGCACATCCCTCTTCTCCTAAATTTGCATAGTTAGAATATTCGTTGTCTAATTTACCGTATGAAGAAATTTGTCTTCAGTTTTTATCTTGTAATTAACTTTCCCTAATTCATTTGCAACAGGACGGCGTCAAAAAGGGTACTGTAATATTTTTCTATCAGTTTGCGGTGTCAGTTCCTATTTTAGCGCGCTTGAGTTTTCTATTTCATTAATTCTTTGTTAGGCGAAGGCCTACTGCATTTTTTATGACCCCCCTCCCCCATGTGTATAAAAAAAGCTAATTTGTACTGCAATCTTATTTTTTGTTTTTTTTTTTTTTGCAGTTCCAAAGAGTGATGTTCTATTGTTATATGTTTTTTCGACTTCATGTAATTCTTAGTTTGTAATACACTTACATGTAGATATGAGTGTTTTCTGGGTTTGATGTATTGGTGAAATTTGTGAATAGAAGAAAGAAGTACCACATATAGTTAATTCGAAATGTGTAGTTGCTAATATGACAACTTTGTTGTGGTGGAATTGCCAATTATACATTTATACATCATTGTGAGTGTGGTACAGTGACAGTCAGTACACTGCTCCCAGTAATTGATTTATAAGACCTGTTCAGTCTAATTCCACGTTTTCTCGGTACAATGAAGTTATGAAGGAGGTGTTGGATTTTCAGCTCTTGAGCTATAAATGAGCTACTTGAGCATAAAAAATTTTCATTCCTTTATGTGAAGTTTCCCAAATTGGTCAGCTTTTGTTTTTCTTTCCATAGTAAGGTTTCTGTCTTTTAAAAAAAAAAAAATTATTACTGCCATTTGCTGTCCTTGGATGTGTGCTGTGTTTTTTGGTTATGTTCCTTTTTATAGTTTCGGTCTTATTTTTAAAATAGCTATTTTAAATTTTTAATTTATTGGGGGTCAAGGAAAATTAATAAATTAGGAGTTTAGTACCTAATTAATTTTGACAACCGAGGGAAGATGGTCTATGTTGGGGTTAGAGTTTGTTATCTGTCAAATTAATTAACTTGCCCGTTGCTCACGGAGGAACCGTTGCATGTGGATGTAACCTCGCTTGATTGAGGAGTTTTTTGTTTTTACACCCTAACCTTTGCAAGTGTGGATGCAGGCGGTGGACATTTTGGGATCGAAAGTGATAGTGTTAGGTGCCCGGCGAACCATTAATTTGCTTAGCCATCTAAACTGTAAACACTATGACAATCCCCTCCCACATTCGATGCCACCACCATCTGCTCTACCTCCCCAGCTGCCTTTGCCATCTGGTTCCGGTACCACCATCTGCACCTGTGGTGTGTATACATATATAGATACAAATACACAGATTTTTATATATATAAATATATATTAGTTTTATTATAAATTTAAAATTATAAAAATATATATTAATTATGAAAATTAAAAATATATATATATATATATATATATATATAAAACTGGACCTTTGATCTCTATTAAAATGAATGGTTGATATTAATTTGATTAAATAAGATATCACTACTTAATCTCAACCGTTGATCTTTATCAATTAGATCCAATGGTTACTAGATGGAAGCAAAATGGTCTTATCAAGGCAAAAATATCATAACCATTCTCAAAATGCGCGAGTGACGTGCGTAGGGAGCTGAACTTCTTCATTAATTTTTACATAGGGGGTAAATTGCCTATTTTTATTTCATGGGGGTTTTTGTGCACTTTCGGAATTTCACATGGAGCTAAATTGCAATTACCCCATAAATTTACTAATGAGTAACGAGTAGTGTAGTTCTTTCTTAACATGCCAAGCATTTATTTAGGCTAATTAGTAAGTACCACCAAAGCTCTTAGAAGAATAAAAATGTGTAGTAATGGGAAGTCTATTATGTTCGCCTTAATAGGAAATTAATTAATTCTGTCTACTTTAGCTTCATTTAGAGGAGCATCGACCGGTACTGGCGGGATGAAAAGGAATTGAGTTGTGCATGTGCTTATATATTCAATGGATGACTAGAAGTATGACAAAATATCAAGAACATAAATATTTAAGAGCTTATTAAGTTATAATTTATAAGCTATGATGCACCGATACGGACATGGTGACACGGACATTGCACGACACAGACACGGGGAACGGCATTTAAAAAAAAAATGCAAGACACGACACGGTTGCCCAAATTTTTTTTATATATATATTTTATATAAATTTGTATTTTACTTGTTTCTTCGTAAAGTTATGTATATTGCAAATAATTCAACTACTTATCAATAACAAATGCAAAATAAAAATATAAACTAAATATAACAATAAACATGTTTTCAATAAAAAACATGATATAACAAAATACATATCAAACAGACATTACTTCCCCGTTCAACATTCCATATTTCCCACATAGTAAAAAATTTCAACTCTAATTTCTTCTCTCTGTCCCCTGCAACAACAGTTTCATGATTCCCAATGGATCAAAATCATTCCAAAAAAAGCACCTCACAAATATCAGGCAAAAACCCCAACCTCTCTCTAGAAGAAAGGCCCTAACCTAAGTATATGGTTTGATATTGCAGAATAGATGGTCACAGCAACATATAATTCGCATAAACAACTATTAATACATTAATATAAGTTCTTCACAATCATCACCAAACTAATTAGCATAACAATTTCGAAATAATATAGATTTCTTCAATTTGGGGATTTAGGGTTTTGAATTTGTGAAATAGGAGTTCAAAAGTAAGATAATAAACCTGCGATTGTGGCTGCCGATGGCAACGAGCGACGGCAACGGCAACGGCGATGGACGACGATGACGGCGACCGGTGACGGCTGATGGCGGAGAAGAAGAGAGGATGAGAGAAGAGCCAAGCGTGTTTTCTTTCTGCTGAGTGTTGCTGCTGTTTTCTATGTTTCCTTATAAAAATGGTAAGTTTTTATTTATAATTTTGACACCCCAAAGTTTTAGTATATTATAAAAAGTGCCATCCGTGTCCCAACCATCTGGCCGTGTCCGACACGGTGTCCATTTTTTTTAAAAAATTTTTAATTAGGGACACAGGATAGCCGTGTTGACACGTGTCGGAGTCGTGTCCGTGTCCGAACGCGCACGACACCGCCCGTCGTGATTTTTTGGAATGTCCGTGCATTATAGCTTATAAGCAACCTGATATGCCCATTTTTGGGCTTAGCTCTAAATTAAAATAGAATCAAATAAATAACCCAATTGAGACAAAAACCCCAAAGGCCAAAAGCCCAATCATATTAAAAATAGAATCCGCGTTCAGTACACGGGTCAGATCGTATTACATAAATCCGACCCATGAAACCAAGAACATCAGGACTGCCCAAGTGTAGTGATCTGAAGTCCCACATGTCTAGCAGATATCTGTGCACGGTGTTATCTATAAATATCCCTTCTGATGACAGAACAAGGGTGAGACAATCATTCCAAAAATCCTCTCTAAGCATTTATGGAGAACATAACGACCTACGACGTTGACCTAAACTCTGAGTAGACCCCACATAAATCATACGAGGTTTGTGTCTGGAATGACTTTATATATTGAACTACGTAAGACTTGATCTTCATAATAGGCACGTAGGTAGCTCATCAATTAAGTGCAGTCTATAATCTATCCTTCTTTGAATTTGGACCTAACCTGAACCTCGACTGGTTAGGATTGTTTTCTCATACGAAACACGACCCGGATCACAACCTAAAAGTGTTTGGATATATCTTGTCAAGAGGAGCTTATAAGTTTCCAAACTAAGATATTAGGAGCTTATAAGTTCCATAATAATAAGTTGGGACATATCTTAACAAATTATAAACTCACAACACATACACACATGTTTATATACACACATTGCATGCATTTTACATACATTTTATGCGCGCACACACACACACTCTTCACACATTTCACACATACTACACACATTCTCACACACAACACAAATTTACACACACAACATTATAGTTATAGGAAAAAGTTTCACATATATGATATAACATTTAATTAGCATAATATTTGACTTCCAAGTTTGCGAATATCAAACACTCAAAATTTCTTATAAGATTCAACATCTTATTTTATCTAAATACTTAATAACTTATTTTTGAAATAAGATTTAACATCGTATAAGCTCTTAAAACATCTTATAAAATGTTTATGTCATGCTTTTAGTCCAAGTTGACTGCAAAATTAAAGTAGTCTCTAGCTGCTTGGATGATTGAGAGCCTTCACTACAATGAAAGCAGTTCCTCCACATGATTTGGTTGTAAGGACAAAGAAGAAAAGCAAGTCAATGAACTTTGTTATTTTGTTCCATTTTCCAGGAATCTGTATTTGGAATTTTAGTGAACGTTCAGCTAGCAAATTGCGAGTGACTGAGTGTGATGTATAGTCTTTCTCTATACGTTTCTAGCACGACTAAGTATATTAAAGATTAACGGATTTCCCCAAAAATGTTACATAATTTATGTCATCAATTAATTTCATTTGATTACTGAGTTGTGACATATTACTATACAAATATATAATAATAAATAGTAATTAAGTAAAAAAAATTTATTATATTTATTGTATTCATTCAAGTGGAGAACGGATCAAAATTTTTAACATGATATATATATATATAATATTATAGTCCAATTAAGACTATAATGTTGCTAATAATGAGAAAAAGAATTATTTTTGGTTAGAAAATGATGTTGTCAAATATATTAGTCATTTTCACAATATACTTGATAATATCCAATGGAAAGAGTTAATACAAAAATATTTATAAGTATTGTTAGGAATTTCATGCTAGATATTTTGATGATGACAATTAGGAATCTTGTTAGACCCCAAAGTTATGTACGCTTAAATTTCATAGATACATTGTATAAGCATTTGAACATTAGAAATGTATAGGCTTTATTTTACCTTTTACTTTTGACATTCTTAGATCAAGAAGTCGGTTAGATTAAAGCGTTTGATACTTTCTGAGTGAGCTTATCAAGACTGCAAAATCTGGAGACTCCAAGCGTCCAAGAAATCAAAAGTGAATGAAGTTTGAAGAAGTTCACTCTAAGCGCCTGACATGTTCTGAGTGAGGTGTCAAGTAACTAAGACTGAAGTCTCAAGCGTCTATTCTTGTAAATAAAGTCTGAAGACTTTTTCAAGCGTCTAAACATTAAATAGTCCTCCAGATTATTTGGAACTTTCAGCTCATGAATGAAGCGTCTATCAAATGACAATCATTTTCCTGAAGCGTCAGATCGAAAGGAGTTTAATGCAAATATTCTCAGTGCATTAAATGCCAACGGGCATTTAATTCAAATGCATTAAATGCTGATAAGAGCATTAAATGTGATAAGCACTTTCAGACGTACGGAGAAGCCACCCTATTGGACTATCAACACTTCAAAGACTGCAGCACCAACTTTTGTGCAGCAGATTTTCAGGAAAAAGGACAAAAGTGGTTCACTCGCGAAAGTGAGAGACACGCGCCCTGGCATGTGTCAAACGGACACTTTTTCCAAGAATGCCTATAAATAGAACTTCAACAACAAGCCAAAACAGAACAATTTTTATCAAGCCAAATTGCTGTTGCATTCAAGTCTCATTTCCTTAAACTCTCAGAAAAGCCAGAATACCCAAGAAAATATTCTTTTTGCTTTTCATCAAATCCTGAGACAGTCAACCCAATATCTCAAACATTCTTTTTGAAGAAACTACTCTACTACTGAGATATTCCAGTTGTTTGAACTTCATCAAAATCAAACAAACTCTTTTAGAAAAACCTCTACCCAAGCCTCGCGATCTGTGTAAAGTCGAAGTTGGATACTTGCATTATTTCTGGGTGAAAGAAGCAAGGGGATTGAAGTGATTTGGAGCAGAAATCTGTGTGATCAAGGAGCTCAAGTCATCGACATCCAACTCTCCCTAATTTGTAGAAGATTCTGTGTGATTTTTTGAGAATCATTTTAGTGGATTGCCTCCAAGTGTTCGAGGAGAAGAAGGACGTAGTTGGGATTACACCACCCAACGAACCTTACAAATATTGTGTCATTTACTTTTCAGTCAATTCTTTTATCTATCATATCATTGCATAAATTGATTAAGTAAAACACAATTAAACGCTAAGCAACTAAGAAATCTCTTGTGACGCTAAAGCTTTTAAAAGAAGACTACAAAAATCATTCCACTGTGCTAACACTGATTAAAGAACTGAACGCTTAAACCTACTTGGTTAAAGTATTCAAATCTTGAAGTCTAAGTTAACTTTCTAAAAACAGTCTTCATCAGACGCTTCGCCAAAGCGCCAATAATTTTTTAAGTAAACGCTTAAGTCAAGCGTTAGACACCTCAAGCGTCCAAAAATCTTTTAATACGAAATCTTTTGAAGTCGAAAAAGACTTCAGGGTCTATTCAACCCCCCCCCCCTTCTAGACCCTTTCGTATGCCACTTGGGACCAACAAGTGGTATCAGAGCGGTTAAAATTGAAATTTTAAAATTTCCAAGCATAACTGCTTGTTTTGATCCTTTTCTTTCAAAATCTAGTTGCGTTTAAAATTTTTCGATATGGCATTTGCTAAAGTTCCCAAACTGACTGAATCAAATTTTGACACATGGAAAGTCAAAGCATTTACATATCTCTGTTCATGTGATGATGACATGTGTGATATTATTTCAGATGGGCCAATCAAAATATATAAAGTTATCACAAGAGCGCCTGGAGCCACGGAAGAAACTCCCGATGGTTACGTTGAAAAACCAAAACAAGAATAGACTCCAGATGAGCGTCGAAGAGCTAATTTGGACAATGTTGGTCGTAACGCTCTATATACGGCTATTGGTGATAATGACAACTTATTTAACAAGATCAAGTCTTGCAAAACTACTAAAGAAATATGGGATAAGTTGGCTACGATTTGTGGTGGTTCAGCTCAAATCAAAGAAAACAAACTTTCCATTGCCAAGGAAAAGTTTAACGGATTTAAGATGCTACCCAATGAAACGTTAGAGCAATTGGATATAAGATTTACAGCTCTAGTTACAGAACTTACATCGTTGGGAATGGACTTACAGAATCGAGAAATGGTGGTTAAAATCTATAGAAGCTTACCAAGTAAATTCTTGATGAAGACAACCGCTATGAGAGAATCAAATATGTTGGATCTCCTAACTCTAGAAGACGCCTTTTCAGAGCTAAAATCATTTGAGTTCGAGTTGAACTCTGCTAGTGATATTGTGAGTAGTCCAGTGATTGAATCTGGAGCGCTTATTGCATCAATCAAAGGTAAATCGGGTAATAAAGGAAAGAATTCAGATATCAATGAGGAAGAAGGGTTGGCTTTGCTGAATAGATTCAGGAAGTTCTTGAGATATGAAAAGAAAGGAAAAGGTTTCAATAATCAAGGACAAAGTTCATATCAAGCGCCTTCTCCTGTGCAACAACAGTTTCAGGCGCCTCAGTATTCTGTTCCTTCACCCCAAGCACCTGCTCAATACCAAGCGTCTACTCAAAGTCTCCCAGCTCCAGTGGTCTCAAAACCACACATTGCAAGGTTAACAAATGAACAAAAGATGAAAACTAATCTTTGTTATAATTGCAGGAAACCAGGGCACTACCAGGTAAATTTCCCTTATCCAAACATATCCAAGCCCTCAAGACAGGATTACTTGGATAGAAACCAATTCAGGAGCAACCTTCCTCAACAAGGTTTGCTAGCGGAATCAGAACCAGCATCCGCACCTGAAGATTTAGAATCATCAGAAGAAAGTAGTGATGATGATGAGCCATTAGATGACTCGGCGCTCATATGTCTCATGGCCAGAGATGATGAAGCGTCTCCTGAGGTAATCAATGAATTATCAATTCCTCTTTCTTATGATGAATTACTTGACAAAGTCAAAGAATACTACAATGAATGTCAAGAAGCTGCCAAAATATATCAAAATGATCTCGCTATTATCTCATCACTCACAAGAGATAAAGTGATGCTCAGAGCAGAGTTGCGAGTTCAGCAACAGTGCATTAAGAAGAACCAATCGCTTGAGAGTGAAATTATTCAATTGAAAGGTGATCTTGATATAATAGTCAAGAGAGAAGCTGATTTGATCGCTAGACTTGCTAAATCAGAGCAGCTCATCTCATCATTATCAAAAGCTTCTAGACAGTTGGATAATGTGACTGAAGTAACCAGATTATTTGGTGAGAAGACCGGTTTAGGATGCGATAAACTCGGTAAACAACCTAATAAATTTGATGTTACGGCAAATAACAAAGGAAAGGGTGTTATCTTTGTTGAAAAAGGTTCACAAGGTCAAACACAAAATGAACCTAGTGATAATGGTAAGAGGCCAAATGAGAAAGTCAAAGCTAACTCAGGCAAGGGTAAGGCTAAGGCAAATGATTCACAAAGACGGGTTTATCCAAACGCTCAAAAGGCTAAAGGTAAGACTGACCACTGTGAATCAAGCGCTAAGCGTCCAGCACCAAAAGTGCAACCCAAGCTAGTGCCAAGGAAATATCAGCGTCAATATCCAAGACAGTCAAGATCATATTATCGATACTATGATGATTATGATTATGACTATTATTATAATCGAGGATATTATTATACACCCAAAAAGCACACACAGCACAATGTGAAACCCAAAAAGGCCAGTATTCCTACAATGAAGATTAGGCAAATATGGGTTCCTAAAGTTCTAATTCAAACTAACAATGTTACTAATGTTGAAGGACCCAAGCAACAATGGGTACCTAAACAGAAATAGAACTTCCCTTTTTGATTGCAGGTACCTAGAGCTAGAGCCGATACATCTGTATGGTACTTTGATAGTGGATCGTCAAGGCACATGACTGGTTCCAAAGATCTTCTGATCAACTATCAAGCTGCCAATGGTCCTCAGGTTGTATTTGGTGACAACTCCAAAGGTATAGGTACTGTGCATAGGGGGAACATCATGATAAGTGATGTTTATTTTGTTGAGGGTCTGAAGCACAATTTATTAAGCATAAGTTAATTCTGTGATAAAGGCTTTGAAGTCATATTCTCAAGTGACTATTGCTATATAAACGACGCTAAGACTAAGTCTACTAAATTGAAAGGAAAAAGAACTAACACCGTATATTTAGTAGATTGGGGTTCAACACATGATAACAACCCAACATGTTTTGTTGCTAAAAGTGAATCTAAAATGGGTTGATTATGGCATAGAAAAATGAATCACCTCAACTTTAAGACAATCTCTCAGCTAATAAGTCAAAATCTTGTAGAGGAATTACCAAATGGACCATTTCATAAGGATCGTCTTTGTGACGCTTGTAAAATGGGTAAACAAGTTAAATCATCGTTCAAGAGAAAATCTCATCTATCTACCTCTAGAATACTTGAACTACTTCACATGGATTTGTTTGGACCTGTTCAAACGATCAGTGTGAGCGGTAAAAAGTATACTTTGGTGATAGTAGACGATTTCTCTAGATTTACTTGGGTGGAATTTCTTTCATCCAAAGATGAAACATGTGACAAGTTAACAACGCTTATTCGACAATTTCAAATATTGAAAAATCTTAAGGTTGCAAGAATAAGAAGCGATCACGATACTGAGTTTACTAACAAGATTGTTGAGAAGTTTTGTGCAGAAAATGGAATACATCATGAGTATTCAACTCCCAGAACTCCCCAACAAAATGGTGTTGTTGAGCGCCGGAACCAAACGCTTAAGGAAGCCGTTAGGACTATGTTAGCAGAATCCAAGCTCGCTCCTAGATTTTGGGCTGAAGCGATCAACACTGCATATTATACTCAAAACCGCTGCATGATCAACAAACAGCATGGGAAAACTCCATATGAATTATGGAAGGGACGTAAGCCAAATGTTTCATATTTTCACGTCTTTGGTTCTAAATGTTTTATCCATAATAATGGATCCCAAAGCCTAAAGACTTTTGATCCTAAAGCGGATGAGGGAATCTTTCTAGGCTACGCCAAGAATGGAAAGAATTTTTGCATTCTCAATAAGATCAAATCAAAGGTTGAAGAATCTATTCATGTTGTTTTTGATGATGCTAACCAAGAACCGAGTAAGGTTAATTTAAATGATGTAGGAGTTGAAGATCTACGTTATCAAGCGTCTAAAATTACTATTGATGAAGATACTGACAACGATGATGAGATCTCAGTGCCATCTCCTAAGATTACTCATGAGATTACTCTAGATAATCATGTAAGAAATGCTGATGATCATGAAGAGAATGATCATCAAGAGCACACAAGGAATTGTGAACTTGGAGCGCCCACGCAAGAAGGAAGTCAAGCGTATGTTCCTTAAGCGCCTGTTCAACCTCTTAACCCCTTCCAACCAAACAGACTATGGCTGCGTGATTATCCACCTGAGCAGATTATTGGAGATATTGAAGCACCTGTTAAGACTAGAGTCGCTACGTTCAATGAGGCTATGTTCGCAAGCTTTCTATCTCAAATGGAACCTAAGAAAGTGGATGAAGCGCTAAGTGACCCAAGTTGGATTGAAGCTATGCAAGAAGAACTTAATCAGTTCGAACGAAATAAGGTTTGGATGCTAGTACCAAGACCAACTCACCAAGGAGTTATTGGAACTAGATGGGTATATAGAAACAAGATGGATGAGAACGGCATTGTTATAAGAAACAAGGCCAGACTCATAGCTCAAGGATATTGCCAAGAGGAGGGTATTGACTTTGATGAGACATACGCTCCTGTCGCTCGTCTTGAAGCAATCCGCATGTTTCTAGCGTATGCAGCATTCAACAAGTTCATGGTGTATCAAATGGACGTGAAGAGTGCCTTCCTGAATGGTAAACTCCAAGAAGAAGTGTATGTGGAGCAACCACCAGGATTCATCAACAATCATGGTAAGGGTATGGTTTACAAGCTAAAAAAAGCACTTTACGGGCTTAAGCAAGCACCCCGAGCATGGTATGACACTCTCTCTATCTTTCTTTTTGGTAAAGGCTTTTCAAAAGGCAGCGTTGACACAACGTTATTTAAAATTACCAATAACGAAGACATTCTCTTAGTCCAAATTTATGTTGATGATATTATATTTGGTTCTACTAACAAGCGTCTGTGTGAGAAATTTTCGAAAATGATGCAAGAACAATTTGAAATGAGCATGATGGGTGAATTAACTTTCTTCTTAGGACTACAAGTTAAACAACTCCCTAATGGCATATTTATTAACCAAGCTAAATATACAAGAGATATGATTAAGAAATTCGGTATGAAAAATGCATCATATTCAAAAATTCCAATGAGCCAAACGCTTAAGTTAAATAAAGATGAAAGCGAAAAGAAAGTTGATATTACTAATTATAGAGGTATCATCGGTTCTCTTCTTTATCTTACTGCCAGCAGACCTGATATTATGTATTCGGTATGCATGTGTGCACGATTTCAAGCTGATCCTAAAGAGTCACACTTAATTGCTGCCAAGAAGATCTTTAAATACCTAAAAGGCACACAGAATGTGGGCTTATGGTATCCTAGGGATTCTCTTTTTGAACTAATTGGTTACTCAGATGCAGATTTTGCAGGTTGCAAAATAGATCGTAAAAGCACTAGTGGTACTTGTCAATTTCTAGGTGATAGGTTAGTTTCATGGCAGAGCAAGAAACAACAATCCATAGCTACCTCTACAGCCGAAGCTGAGTATGTAGCTGCAGGAAATTGTTGTGCACAAGTATTATGGATGAGGCAACAACTCAGAGATTATGGAATAATCTTAGGTCCAACCCCCATTCATTGTGATAACCAAAGCACTCTAGCCATGACTCAAAACCCTGTTCTTCATTCCAGAACCAAACACATTGACATTAGATACCATTTTCTTCGTGACCACGTTCAAAAGAAAGATATCTCCATGCACTTCATTGGAACTGACAAACAATTGGCAGATATCTTCACCAAAGCACTCAATGAACAACGTTTTCTCACTTTGAGAAGTGAACTAGGTATGATTGATTTAAACGCTTAATCATCAAGCATCATACTTTATTAGACATATAATTTAGGGGGAATCCACTTGATTTATGTCTAACAGCCTTCTTTGAAAAACAAAAACAAATGGTACAAGTTATCAAATTTAGGGAGAACCTTAAAATTGTACTTGAACATAACTGTAAGCGTCAATGATCAAAATTTTCAGATGCATGATCATCAACGCTCAGTATTATCTTTGCATAAAATATTGGACGCTCAAACATAAAAAGGACTTTGACTTTAAGCGTCTATATTACAACAGTTATAATGAATACCAACCAATGGTATCAAGTTAAGCGTTGAAACTATTCCAATCAACTCTTAATATAAAAATATTTTCTTTACAAGCCATGCATAAAGTTTCCAAACTTCTTTCGAAGTAGTGGGTAGATCAAAAGTCTATTTTGTACTCTACTCGCACGCTTCTATCACATCAAACTGGCGGGTAATCAAAAGTCTCTTTTTCAAAATGACGGTTCAGAGATAGTACGTGTTTGTGTACGTGTCAGTGTACAAACGGGCACGTGCGTTACACTCTGAAAATGCCAAATGTTTTTAAAATTTTAACTCGGATGCCAAATCTTTATATATGAGAATTACCAAATGTAACTTCTCTCTATTACACAAAACTCGCGTCCGCAGTTAATGAATTTATGGCTGAGATTCAAAACTCGTTACACGTGTCTAAATCCTACAGAGACTAGAGAACACAAGTTTCAAAAATTCTTTACTGTGTCATTTAAAATACAAATTCTGCAGAAAGACAACTCACTTTTACTCAAACATATCTGCAAAACTTACTCTCTCTCTCTCTCTCAAAGCAAAAGAACATCTCAGTTCATCTCTTTCACTAAAAACAAAAATGGCACCAAAGAAATCTTCGTCTATTTCTGCCGAACTGACCATCAAGGTGACTGAAGGCCTTGTTGTCGACTGAAAATTTCTCTATGAACAACCTCAGATCAACCTAACGGACATGATGGACATGGTCGTCAAAGCTGGGCTCAAACCATTCTTGACCCAATACTTTAATATGTTTCCAACTGAAGTTGATACCTTTTGGAAGACTGCTAAACTTTCAGAGGACAAGAAGTCTATCTCCTATCTAATTCCTCTATCCAAGAAGGAGTCTCCCAAGGAATTTATCTTATCTGCTTCCACCATTGCCAAGAACTTCAATCTTCCAAATGAGGGTGAGGCATTGGATTGCGTTACGTTAAAACAAATCAAGGAAGCCTGGACAACCATGAGTGCGTACGACGATGTGCCCTATACTCAATACTTCGAAAAGAAAGACCTGGTGTCCAAATACCGGCTGTTGGCTGATTTCTGCAGCAAGATCGTAGAATGCCGAGTGGGAACCTTTGATAAGGTGAACCCAGTACAATTTCAGATGATGACTGCTATACTCCTCAACATCAAAATCAACTGGAGTGAGTACATTTTTGGAAGGTTTCGGGACAGTCTAAGCGCCTCAAATAAACCCTATGGACTCGTTCTAAGCGACCTGCTGTACAAATCAAAGTGTATATACTCCTCTAGACTTCCGTTGAATAAGTCCAAGTTGCTGGGAAAAAGGATTTTGAATAATCTCTTCAATCCTCCCAAATTTGGTGGTGCTGCTAAACCACTATCTGAGCGTCTGGAAGTACGTCAAGCGTCCGATAAAGAAGCGGAGCGTCCAGTACCAGAAGAAGCTCTGAAGCATCCGGCTGCAACAAAGAAGAGGGCTCCCAGAAAGCCCAAGGTTCAATTTGTCGCCTCCTCTCAAAAGGTTGGTGAGGAAACCGATGAGGATGCAGAGGACAAGCTACCTCTCAAAAGAAGGAAGCTGGAAGGGATCATCAAACAAATAGACTTTGAAGAACCAGCTGCTGATCCTCCCGCTCCACCGTCTAAGCTCGTTGAAGGAGTCAACGTAAAGAAAATCTTCAAGCGTTCCAGGACTAGCAAGCGTCGAGTTGCTCCTGTTCCTGAAGAGCCTGAGACTGTTGAGCCAAGCGCTCAAAGAATTGCTGTTGAGACTAGTTCTCAGGGTAAGTTTATTTCTTCCCACAGCATTTCTATTCCTACATCTGTAAAAGATCCTGCTCTTATAGAGGATAGCTCTCGTATTTCAGCTATAGTTCCAGCCGCTGCTGAAGCGTCAACAGATGTCCTCCTGGATGTTGATATGACAGAAGTTGTCACTATTGCTAAAGATATTGCCGCAGAAGTTGCTGCAATTGAAGCTGAGGAACCTGCTACTACAGAGGTTCAGACTCCTATCCCTGTTCAGGCTATAACAGAGGCACGCTCAGAAGGTCAGAGTGTTGCTGAAGACATTCCAGCGCCTAGCCACTTCTTCAAACTCGACCCACTGAAGACGATTGATCATTCAATCAACTATATGCCTCCAGTTCCTGAAGAAGAATTCATTCCAGCTGGCTATAATGAAGAATCTTACATTGTTGCTGAAGCTGATTTAGCCAAGATAATTGATAGAGATCGAGCTCTTGTGGAAATGCTGTTTAGTACCGAAGTCACAAGCGTCGAATTTGCGTACTACTTGGCACTCGCCAATGGAGATCCTCTACCTCCTACCCCAGCGTCTATACAGATATTTGAAAAATGGGGTACTGATAGAATTCCACAAGGGGATGTGGACTTAGCTTACTTCATGGATATGGGACGCAGCAAGCCTTCAGGTTTTGCTCCAAGAAACTACAAGATTAGAGCCTATGAGCGTCTACCTGTGGAGCTTTTAAATCCTGAAGAGGAAATCTTAAACAAAGAGGGTTATTCCCACTTTCGTTCAGTTGTGCACAATGCTGCTAATCAGAGTTTTCCAAACCCATTAAGATGGTGGACAAATAAAAGTCCCTATATCGGTGAGCGTCCTGCCTCTCTAAACGCTCTCATTCAAGAAAAGGCTGATTACTTCTTACAAAGCGTCCTGAATGCAAACTATCAACCTGATAAGCATCGCTTTGAAACCATCCGAGATATTCATCATGAAGGCTTTCGTGCCATTCTGAATGTAGGCACAACCTTCTGCATGAATGAGGTTACCTGGTGCGAAACCTATGTTGGCTAGCGCTACAAGTTTGAAGACCTGGTCAAGGAACCTCACTTGTTCACAATCGGCATGCTAGATAAAAGAAGACAGTTTGCTCGATATTGCTTACAACGCCGAGAAGCAAGAGTTGGGCCACTTGTTCTCTTACCATCTTTTCGTCAACCAATTGAACGCTTTCTGCGTGAAGCGTTGGCTAGGATCGCAGATTTTCCAATTAACTATTGTGGCCAAGCGTCAACAAGCGGAACAAAGCCTACTTCAGATTTGACACTTGCACCTGGCCAGCAGGAAGACAACATCAAACATATGTTGAAGATGCTCCCTCCGTTACGGGATTTCGACAACGTCTTCACTGCAAACCTGAGGAAGCCAAATGGATCCATTATAAGACCTCTTTTTGGATATCCATTGCTCTTCTCTTTCCGACAGGAACTGATAGAACACTATACCTATGTTCTCTCTTTACTCGAAAGAAATCCGGACATCTCGCGTGCAGCCTTGCCTTATGTTGAATAATACATGGCAATGTACGTATCCGAGTCTGAGCGTCCATTGGAGTTGCCAAAAGATAGAGTGCTACGCTTTTCATTCACTCAACGTGACAATGCTCTATTCTTTATTAAGGCTCCTCGTTGCAAGATCTTTGTTAACCACATGCTCCAGATCTTAGGACCAAGTTGGGTCATAGCAATGGACACTCCAATCCGCACTCTAAGTGATTTCTCTACCATTCCTATTTCTCGAGTAAATGAGTTAATCAACAGTTCATCAACGGAGTTTGCTGATTCAGATTTTGGAAGGCTCAACTTCAGATTCTGTGACTTTAGTCATCTAACTACTGCCTCTTCTTTACCTTCCACATCTGATACAGAAGTTGCCTTAGCGCCCATAGTGGAACCAGTTCAAGCGTCTCAACCAGAGGCTGTGCCTGACGCTTCAACTTCACCTGTTCCAACGGTTGCTGAGATAGCAATCCATCCGTCTGTCTTCAATCCAGATTTTCAACAACCATCTATAGAGTCACTAAAGCACACTTCAAGATTTAAACAACCAGCTGCCTCTCCGAATGTGCTTCAAACATTTGTGTCTCTCCTCACTGAAGCGTTGGAAGAGATGAACGATAAAGCGTCCAATCATGCAGAATCTCTTCACTGGATCAAGGAAGACTTAGCTAAGATCGAGAAGGAGAATATGAGCGCTCAAGTTGCTCACATGCGCGGAGCTTCTGATGCTGCCGTAGATACTGCTCTTTCTCGTATGCAGACGATGATATATGGACTTGCAGCTAATCAAATTGCTATGAAAGAATCTCTTGAAGAAAAATTTGATGCATTGGCTGCATCCATGGTCCAAATGGCTGCTCAAATTGCCATTCTTACTGAAGCTACAGTAAAGGCTGATGATGGCAATAAGGGGGAAAAGAGGAAAGCTCATGCAAGTTCAAGAACTCAATCAAGTTCTAAGCGTCAAGAAGTGAAGCGTCCAGAGCCGAAAAATCCACAAGATTTTATCTTCTTGCCACCTCCTCCTCCTTTTCCCGAATCCAATTATCCTTCATGGGTTGCCGCCACGGGAATTCCTAGTAGAAGAACTGATTTTCCTCCCATCGCTTTCAGAGCAGATATACCTGTGCCATCTCAAGCGCTACTTGAACAATTCAATATACCGATGGAGCGAGCACCACTTCCAGAGCCTACTACTCCTCAAGACTTGGCTGTGGAAATGGAATTCTCAGACTTATCTCAAGCGTTCAGAGCAGTGCTTAGGCATATGGGTATTGATCCATACGAATGGGATCGACGGCATACAATGTATGAAACAAGGAGAAAAAGGGAAAATCGCTTCGTAATTGACAGAGATCATCAGATAATGATCACCCTTCAAGATCTCATCGAAGAAGCCATCAGAACAGAAATGATCAGACGACGAAATCTTACCAGAAGAAAGTAGATCATGATAGCTCTTTGTAATTTAACCCTCTCTTCTGTTTCTACATAGTTTGTAAAATGTATGAATTCTCCGAATATATATAAAGTACATTTTTCAGCTGAAACATCTCGTTGAAGCTCAACTAACTCTAACTTACTAACATAACGCTTATTAACTTTGGCTGTCGTAACTCTTGAATTATAAAAGAGTAAGTATTGTCATCATCAAAAAGGGGGAAATTGTTAAGAAGTCCATGTTAGATGTTTTGATGATGACAATTAGGAATCTTGTTAGACCCCAAAGTTATGTACGCTTAAATTTCATAGATACATTGTATAAGCATTTGAACATTAGAAATGTATAGGCTTTATTTTACCTTTTACTTTTGACATTCTTAGATCAAGAAGTCGGTTAGATTAAAGCGTTTGATACTTTCTGAGTGAGCTTATCAAGACTGCGAAATCTGAAGACTCCAAGCGTCCAAGAAATCAATAGTGAATGAAGTTTGAAGAAGTTCACTCTAAGCGTCTGACATGTTCTGAGTGAGGTGTCAAGTAACTAAGACTGAAGTCTCAAGCGTCTATAAAGCGTCTATACTTCTAAATAAAGTCTGAAGACTTTTTCAAGCGTCTAAACATTAAATAGTCCTCCAGATTATTTGGAACTTTCAGCTCATGAATGAAGCGTCTATCAAATGACAATCATTTTCCTGAAGCGTCAGATCGAAAGGAGTTTAATGCAAATATTCTCAGTGCATTAAATGCTGATAAGAGCATTAAATGTGATAAGCACTTTCAGACGTACGGAGAAGCCACCCTATTGGACTGTCAACACTTCAAAGACTGCAGCACCAACTTTTGTGCAGCAGATTTTTCAGGAAAAAGGACAAAAGTGGTTCACTCGTGAAAGTGAGAGACACGCGCCCTGGCATGTGTCAAACGGACACTTTTTCCAAGAATGCCTATAAATAGAACTTCAACAACAAGCCAAAACAGAACAATTTTTATCAAGCCAAATTGCTGTTGCATTCAAGTCTCATTTCCTTAAACTCTCAGAAAAGCCAGAATACCCAAGAAATTATTCTTTTTGCTTTTCATCAAATCCTGAGACAGTCAACCCAATATCTCAAACATTCTTTTTGAAGAAACTACTCTACTACTGAGATATTCCAGTTGTTTGAACTTCATCAAAATCAAACAAACTCTTTTAGAAAAACCCCTATCCAAGCCTCGCGATCTATGTGAAGTCAAAGTTGGATACTTGCATTATTTCTGGGTGAAAGAAGCAAGGGGATTGAAGTGATTTGGAGCAGAAATCTGTGTGATCAAGGAGCTCAAGTCATCGACATCCAGCTCTCCCTAATTTGTAGAAGATTCTGTGTGATTCTTTGAGAATCATTTTAGTGGATTGCCTCCAAGTGTTCGAGGAGAAGAAGGACATAGTTGGGATTACACCACCCAACGAACCTTACAAATATTGTGTCATTTACTTTTCAGTCAATTCTTTTATCCATCATATCATTGCATAAATTGATTAAGTAAAACACAACTAAACGCTAAGCAACTAAGAAACCTCTTGTGACGCTAAAGCTTTTAAAAGAAGACTACAAAAATCATTCCGCTGTGCTAACACTGATTAAAGAACTGAACGCTTAAACCTACTTGGTTAAAGTATTCAAATCTTGAAGTCTAAGTTAACTTTCTAAAAACAGTCTTCATCAGACGCTTCGCCAAAGCGCCAATAATTTTTTAAGTAAACGCTTAAGTCAAGCGTTAGACACCTCAAGCGTCTATCTTTTCAAGCGTCCAAAAATCTTTTAATACGAAATCTTTTGAAGTCGAAAAAGACTTCAGGGTCTATTCAACCCCCCCCCTTCTAGACCCTTTCGTATGCCACTTGGGACCAACAAGTATATTCACTAACATTGACACGAAAGTTGTAATTCTAACTACCTACATCTCGTTACTAACAATTTACCTTTTTTCTTTTCTTTAGTTGCTTTACAGTAGTTTTGTTTTCTTTTTTTATAATTCATTTAGTTAATTTGTAGCCATTAAATGTACTTATAGTCTTTCATATATTATTGTTACTGGAATGTTGTAATTGTTTAAGATCTCGTCTACAATGAAAGCAGTTCCTCCACATGATTTGGTTGTAAGGACAAGAAGAAAAGCAAGTCAATAAACTTTGTTATTTTGTTTCATTTTCCAGGAATCTGTATTTGAAATTTTAGTGAACGTTCAGCCAGCAAATTGCTAGTGACTGAGTGTGATGTATAGTCTTTCTCTATACGTGTCTAGCACGACTAAGTATATTAAAGATTAACGGATTTCCCCAAAAATGTTACATAATTTGTGTCATCAATCAATTTCATTTGATTATTGAGTTATGACATATTACTATACAAATATATAACAATAATAAATAGTAATTAAGTAAAAAAAATTATTAAATTTATTTCATTCATTCAAGTGGAGAACGGATCAAATTTTTAACATGATATATATAATATTATATTATAGTCCAGTTAAGACTATAATGTTGCTAATAATGAGAAAAAGAATTATTTTTTGTTAGAAAATGATGTTGTCAAATATATTAGTCATTTACAATATACTTGATAATATCCAATGGAAAGAGTTAATACAAAAACATTTTTAAGTATATTCACTAACATTGACACGAAAGTTGTAATTCTAACTACCTACATCTCGTTACTAACATTTTACCTTTTTTTCTTTTCTTTTGTTGCTTTACGGTAGTTTCGTTTTCTTTTTTATAATTCATTTAGTTAATTTGTAGCCATTAAATGTACTTATAGTCTTTCATATATTATTGTTACTGGAATGTTGTAATTGTTTAAGATCTCGTCCCATGTAGGTAATTAAGAAGAGGAAAATAAATAAACTTGTTTAATAAATATTGACATAGCAACTCAAGTGTAATTATTCGATATTTCTTTTAGGCAAATTGTTCGTGGCCCAATTTCAAATTACGCGTATCTCACGTCCAACTGGCTCGTGGACTTGGTCATCATCAATGCAAAAGTTGACAAGACTTCACTTATTTTGTTTCAAAATTTTCTTTCATCTATAAAGTAAGCCATCAAGTCTTCCCTACAGTCATCTCTCTAGTCTTCCCTAAAGTCTTCTCTAGTATTCCTCTTACAATATTCTATTGCTTATATATAAACATATAATTGGCTGCAAAAGATAGTCCTCAATAAATAGAAATATCTTCCCCCACTACTCTACTTGATCCCATATTTCAGAAAAATGAATATTACTAGTGAAAAAAAGATGTTTCAGCTAATATACACTACATTTGTGTTAGTGTGTTTGAGAAGTATGATCGTTGGACATTGTTCACATTTATAATATAGCATTTAATTAGCAGAATATTTGGATTCCAAAACCTAGAAATTTCTAATACCAAACACTCAAATATCTTATAAAATCTAATTTTTTTAGTAAGATTCAACATCTTATTTTATCCAAACACGTTATAACTTATTTTTGAAATAAGATTTAATATCTTATAAACTCCTAAAAAATCTTATAAGATATAGGATGTTAAGCCACACACCCTCTTAGTCCAAGTTGACTGCAAAAGTAGTCCCTAGTTGCTTGTATGATTGAGAGCCTTCCCTACGATATGATGAAAACAGTTTTTACACATGATTTGGTTGTAAGGACAAGAAGAAATGCAAGTCAATGAACTTTGTTATTTTGTTCCATTTTCCAGGAATCTGTATTTGAAATTCCAGCAAATTGACTGAGTGTGATGTATAGCCTTTTTCTATACGTGTCTAGCACGACTAAGTTGGTTTCCTAAAAAATATTACATAATTATATGTCATCCATTAAATTTTCATCATTTGATTATTGAGTTATGACATATTACTGTACTAATATATAATGATTCATGTAGCAAATTTTTTTGCCTTTAAATGTACTTATAGCATTACAACAAAAAATAATATTAGTGATAAAAATTAAAGTGGCAATCTTAATTAAAATTATAGATAAATATACATAATAAGTAACAATAATTTTTGCTTTGCCACAATAAGGATTTTTACTAAAAAAGTTTCTTTAAAGTTATCACTATTGACAATTAGTGACACAAGTATAGTGACGACACAAATAGAGAGATAACTATAATTGTTGTCACTAAGTTGTGTCACTAATTGTCAATAGTGACAACAATTTTCTTGTCACTAAGTATCAAGAGTGACAATTTTTATACAAATCTTGTCACTATTAAACATGTAAAACTTATTTTTGATATAAAATAAAAATTATTATCATTAAAAATTTACAATTGGTGACAACTTTGACATCACTTGACATTTTGTCACTAATATCTTATTTTTTGTTTATATAATCTTTCATATATTAATGTAACTTCAATGTTGTAATTGTTTAAGATCCTGTCCTACTTTGGAAAAAGAAGGAAAAAGATAAGACTTGTTCGCAAATATTGACATAGGAAATCAAGTGTAATGGCCTGTGGCCAATTTCAAATTACGCATATCTCACGTCAACTGGCTTGTGGACTTGGTCATACAAATTGACTTAGAATCGTATGGAGCAAATTCAGTCTCGATTGTCAATCATAGTTGCTATCAATTTAGAATTTCAAACCAACGGAAAAGTTGATAAAACTTCAATTATTTTTTGTTTCAGAATTTTCTTTCATCAATAAAGCAAGTCATCAAGTCTTCCCTGTAATTTTCCTCTTACTAAACTCTAACGCTTATATATAATAAACATATAATTGGCTGCAAAAATTAAAAAAAGATCATCCCCTAATAGAAAAATCTTCCTCCACTACTCTACTTGATCACATATTTCTGAAAAAATGAATATTAGTGAAAAGAAGATGTTTCAGCTAATCACTACATTTGTGCTAGTGTGGTTGAGAAGTATGATCATGGGACACTGTTTACAAATGAGGTGCCTAGAGAGGGAGAGAGTAGCACTTTTCAAGTTCAAAGACCAACTTATCGATAACTATGGCCGTCTCTCGTCTTGGAGTAGACAAGAAGACTGCTGCAAATGGGAAGGAGTCCGCTGTCATAACAAAACTAATCATGTCACAAGATTACATCTTCCAGGTGGTTTTCCAGAAGATATTATTCCAAGTCGTCCTCTAAGAGGTAATATTAGCGATTCATTGCTAGAATTGCATCACTTAAGTCACCTAGACCTCAGTTTCAATAAATTTAGAGATGCTCCTTTTCCAGACTTCATCGGTTCACTAACCAAATTACGATATCTCAATCTTTCTCGTAATAATTTTGGTCAAATTCCACATAATCTAGGCAACCTTTCCAAGTTGTTGTATCTTGATCTCAATGACAATTACGGATATAGGGAAAACCTTGATTGGCTCTCTCGTCTTCATTCACTAAGATATCTTAACCTCAATTCTGTTAACCTCTCGATGGCTACTGATTGGTTGCCAGCAATAAGTAAACTAACTTCTATAGAAGAATTACACTTGAGATACTGTAACCTACCGGATATTGTTCCTTCTTCTTTACCCTATGTCAATGCATCGACTCCTCTTGCTATCCTCGATCTCTCTTATAATAATGCCAAACTCGTTTCTACTATCCCCTGGTTCTCAAACTTTAGCAAAGTCCTCAGCTCCATTGATCTCTCTGGCAACAATTTTTTTGGTCCAATTCCTGATGATGCTTTCAAGGACATGAAATCACTTTCCTATCTTCATCTCATTGACTGTGGGATTGAAGGTGGGATTCCTAGATCTCTTGGAAACCTTACTACTTTAATATCGTTAACTCTATCTGAGAATCATATGACTGGACATCTTTCTGAAATAATGATGAACATTTCAGAGAACAAATTGCATCATCTTGATTTGAGCTCGAACAATATAACTGGACCGTTTCCAAATTTCTCGAGGTTTTCACTGTTGAAGACATTGGATATCTATTTTAATTATTTGAACGGATCCATCCCTAAAGGCTACCTGCAACTTCCTCATCTTGTTGAACTTGATTTATCCTCAAACCAAATAACAGGTCCAATTCCTGATCTTTCTTTCTGTTCGTCAATGAAATATTTGTTTCTCAATCACAACATGTTCAATGGTACATTTATTGAAACCATAGTAGGGATGTCTAAGTTGGAGAGTTTATCACTTCGTTCAAATCATTTTGAAGGCATAATCACGGAGAACCATCTAACTAACTTTTCCCGATTGAATTATCTTGACTTGTCCTACAATTCATTAGTGAGTATGCAACTCAGCTCTCATTGGGTTCCTCCTTTTCAAGTAGAAGAGTTGTATTTGGCTGGTTGCAAAGTGGGGCCAGAGTTTCCAAAATGGCTTCGAACCCAGAAACAACTACGTTATCTTGATATATCCTCAGCTCAAATTTCAGACACCATTCCTAATTGGTTCGGTAATCAATCTCTTTCACTGTTTTACTTGAACGCATCATATAACCAAATATATGGCTTCTTTCCCGAGAATTCCTTCTCCACGTTGAACGACAGCCAAAGCATACGTGGTGAGGCACTGGATTTATCAAGAAACCAGATTTCAGGTTCCGTCACTTTTTTATGTGGCATGGGTTATTTAACTTATTTTATTGATCTATCTGATAACTTGTTCTCGGGCCAAGTTCCCGATTGTTTCGCAAACTCTCAACCCTTAAAATATCTAAATCTGGCAAACAATGGTTTCACGGGTTTGATTCCTAACTCATTTGGCTTCCTCACTCGCATTAATATTTTGCATTTGCAAAACAATAGTTTCTCAGGAGCAATTCCAATATCCATGATGAATTGTACAAGATTAAAGATTATTGATGTTGGAAAAAATCGGTTAATTGGTGAAATCCCGACATGGTTAGGATTCAGTTTTAAATACTGGAGGGTTTTAAGCCTGCGTCAGAATGAGTTTTATGGTACCATACCTTCAAACTTATGTAATCTAAGATATGTTCAAGTCTTAGATCTCTCTTCAAACAACTTATCTGGAGTTATACCAAAATGCCTTCAGAATCTCACTTCAATGACTCGAAAGGATGGTTTCAATTATTTTGAATCTTTTCCTTATACTGCACTCTATTCGCCAAACATAGATGGAGTAGATTTGATGTGGAAAGGGACTGAAGTTGAATACAAGAAAGGTTTGAGGCTTGTTAAACTTATTGATCTTTCAAGCAATAACTTGGTCGGCAAAATCCCTTCAGAAATTACAAAACTTGACGACCTAGTTGGATTGAACTTGTCAAGAAACAAATTGACTGGATCCATTCCACAAGACATTGGTAGGATGATGTCTTTGAATTTTCTCGATTTATCGAGAAACCACCTCTCAGGCGGTGTTCCGACTAGCCTTTCTGAATTGAACGGCCTTGGAGTCTTGAACCTGTCATACAACAACTTGTCTGGTAAAATTCCGCAAGACACTCATATGGTGACTTTCAATGAGTTATCATACACGGGGAATCCCGGTCTGTGTGGACGGCCGCTCATAAAATCATGCCCAGGAGATGAAACACGTCAGGATCCAAAGCACACCCCGAGTGATGACGACGATTCGGATGACAATTTTATAACACAAGGATTTTATATAGCCATGGGGCTTGGTTTTGGCATCGCATTTGGGGGAATCTTTGGAACAATATTGTTCAACAGGTCGTCAAGACATGCATATTTTCAAGTGTTGAACAGAGTTGAAGACTATGTGTATGTAAGGGTGGAGCTTATGAAGGCACGATTGCGGAGAACTCCTCAAAATGAGTAAGTGAATGGTCTACTTTTTGAGTATGTGAAGCATATTTTTTTAACTACTAATCACATATCGTTTCGTTTATTTTCAGGTGAAATACGCAGTCGCAACATTGGGGAGGTTGAGTTTAATATTTGTGATCTATATGTATGTTATTTCTTGTGCTTTAGTTCTGTCTCTTTTTTGATGTTATATTCCGAAAGCCCCAACTACAAACGCATGTATTGTAAGTCTTTTGATTCAACTTCAGAAATTTGTTGGATAAGTAGTAAATTCGAACTTGTTTTACTTGAGGAAAATTTATTAATCTTTCATAAAGTACAAAAGTCATCAAAATACTTTCAGTACCAAAACTCACGCCGCCAAGTTCTAGTTCGAGAGTACAATGATTAATTATTTACGCTTAAGTTGTTAAAATTTAATGACTATTGAACTGAATTACTTTTGCTTCTTAGATTAAAATTTTTATGAATTCAGTCCGTTACTGAATTTTTTTTTTTGGTATTTTCCAAATTGTATCAACTATGATTTTAGATTTAACATACCACAAGAAAATTGGGCTTTAGAGACGAAAAGAATACATCTCTCGAATCTATATTTTAATCTTTAAGAGAAAATATAGATAAGAAATATTCATCTCAAGTTCGAAAGGGAAAAGCCTTGTTGCTAATTCAAATAAGGTTAAAATACACTTTGCACCCCGAACTCTGGGTAATGTACCATTCACCCTGCTGAACTACAAAAGGTTACAATTGTTGGAATTAGTGCTCGGCGTGCCAATTATTTGGGCATCATTCTCGAGTTAACTCCATGAAAGCCTACTTGTAATAAAGCCGAACCTTTATATTGTCATTCTATATTTTTATATATATGTGCTTAGAATAAAGTATCGTAGGATCACACTTAGATATGGGACATCATCGCGCATCGGGTATGGCAATGATGGAATATGTCTCCAAGGCAGTGATCTTATTTGTAATTTCAATTACAAGATGATAAGTTTGTGTAATTACCTATTATAGCAGTGGGTGTGGTGTAATTTTCATTATTATTATTATTATTTTTTATTTTTTTTTGGCATTTTCCAAATTGTATCAACTATGATTTTAGATTTAACATACTACAAGAGAATGGACATAATAATACATAGATAAATTGTTTGATTTATAATAAAAACACCGCAAAATCGTACCATATATCATATCAAAATTGTCTGACACCGGATACAATAGTACCTGTTTTAAATGTCCAATTTTTATTTTAGTGATCCCACAAGTACTGCAAAAACCGGACTGTGCACCCTACATGCATGTATCCTATAAAATTTCCTGTTTTTGTAAAATTACATATCATATTATAATCAATCCAACAAGGCAACAACTATTCTTACCAACCAAATTATTAAATGACTGTATTTTGTCAAAAATTAATCAGCTCTATCAAAGAATATTTTTAATTCTTTTTAAGAAATAACAGTATTTACATTTTCAGAGATGTTTTTTGAGTAGGCCAACCATCCACATCTACCTTCAAGGAAAAAATGCAATGAAAATTTTGAGAATAGAAAATTGGTGGTTATCCAATCAGATCCTTTTTATGTCTTGTTCGTCTTATAAATTCTGCTCCACTAATAGGAAACTATTGCTTCCTGCAGTTTTTTTAAGGTAACTCTTAACTTTATAAACAAGATCCAAAACATATAACATTGATACGGAAGTTGTAATTCTAACTACTATACACATCGTCACATCGAGTAAGGATAGTAGATAGAACACCACAATCTCTAAGAATCTGTAATAGCGAACCACACGCAAGAAAGCAACAAATACAGCTACAATTAAAAAATCAAACACCAAAAATTGAAAAACCCACATAGAGGAATCAGAACCTTACGGCTCTGATCATACCATGTTAAAAAACTTAAAGAAGACATTTTATTGGATATATTAAAGAAAATTACAATCCAATATGAAAAAGAGCAACAAGAAATTAAGGGGTAAAAGTTACCCTAACTACAGAAAAGAAGCAATTAACTCTTCAATTAATACAAAAATTCTAAGAGAATTAAAACCAAAGCTAAGAAAATATGTATTGTAGAAAGTGATAACTTAGTGAGAGAGAATTCTGAGTTTCTGTAATGCGTGAGTTGAGAGAGTGAACTCTGATGAACCAGGACTCTAATATAATAATATTTGCAACTTTAATCCCTGAAGTAACGATCAACTACAAGTTGACCCCAAACAAAGAATATAAATTGGGCTAAGTTAAGCCCATTAGATGAGAAACGGCCCACGAACTTGGGCTGGAATATCATTTCTTTAACAAAATGCACTTTGGTCATGAAAGATATATAGAGGGTGCACACTCAGTCACAATCATTATGGACTCACATTTAATCTCATGTGATAAAATTCTTAAGCATAATGAGTTCTCGTCGTTAAAAAATGGACAAAAGTCATTAGTCGACTTCTGAAAGTTGCTTAAACCCACTGAATTATGTAAAACTAACGAAAATTTCATTAGTTAAAAAGAAAAAGCAATATAAGACTGGGGGAGTTCTGTGTTACATAAATTCAAAGATTGAGTCAGATAGAAGAGGCAATATTAGAGATGGTGGTGGCAACGAAGCTGGGGAGAGAAGAAAGGGGAGGCCAAGTAGTGATATGGTGCTGGATATGGTGGTTGCAGTGCAAGGGGGGAGTCATGATGGTATATGTGGAGCGTGGTGGGTGGGGAACCAGGTCAGGGAAGCAAGCTAGGGTGGGATAGGGTAGAGATGGTGAGACATGGTGAGGTTAAGGTGTTTTTGTTTTGCAAATTTTACATAATTTAAAAAGGATTATACAACTTTAAGTAGTTACTAACGGCTTTTGTAATGAGAGAACTCAATGTGCTCCAAAATTTCATCCAATAATACTAGATGTGAAAGTCCCATAAAGATTGAGATTAAAATTACACAACTCCCTAGTAATTACCCACCTAGGAATGGCAACGGTTCCGGGTAGGACCCGGAACCAACGGTTCCGGTTCCTTTACCAGGAACCGGTTTCGGTTCCAAGAGTTTTTGGCCCCAGCGGTTCCGAGTCGGTTCTGGATAGGACCCGAAACCGACCCGGAACCGATATTTTTTTATTTTTTTTTAAAAGTGTTGGGTTCTATACTTCTATTAACTCTTATATTTCATATTTTGCCCAAAGTTTCAAAACAGAACAGGGAAGAAGAAGAACCCTTCTCTCAACTCCCAATTTCTCAAGAAGAAAACAAGTCCCAAGAAGAACCAACCACCGTTGGTCGAACTTCCGGCGGCCGAACACCTCATCTTCTCTTTAATTCTGCTAGTCTAATCTTCTCTTTAATTCTTCTCTCTTGCCCCAGTACAGTGAAGAAGAGGAAACACTCAGCAGGCTCCGTATTTTAAAGAAAATCAAGTACGCACTTATAATGTTTTTGAAGTACTAGCGGAAGATTGATAAGCCGACATCGGAGTAGGCTCCATCCTTCGACTGTGGAGGCGTTGATGTGTTCTCGTTCTTGGTTATGGAAAGAGAAAAATGGTAAGTAAACTTTGAGTTCGATTTTATCATTTAATGTTACATTATTATTATTATTATTATTCACTATTTCTTTGTTTATTTTGTTAGGTACCTGTCCCACGTTTGGTGATTTATCGGCTTGTCCTACGATATTGGATGAGGAGGAGGAGGAAGAAGAAGAAGAATGTGGCGTTGAACGACTTAGTTAATTTAATTAATATGTCTCAATTGATAAATTTAATTATGTCGAAACATTGAATCATGTAATTGGTAAATCTTATATATTTTAAATGTGTTGAGGCAATTGGCAATTGACAATAGTTTGATGCTTAGTTCTTCATTCCTTTCTGCTTCTTCTTTTTTACCTTTTATCTTATTAAAGCATGACTTTTGTGGAACTTTAGCTTTAATTGTAATGTGATGTAAGAAAACTAGCAATAATGCTTAAGCAAGTCAAAATGCATTGCCTGCTAACTAGATGGATATAATGAAACCTTGCACTAAATTAATGGTATGAGTTGAAGAACTTGAACATTAGACTGAAATTAAATTACTATAACATTAGACTGAAATTAAATTACTATGATCTAGTCCTGAGCACTTCATTGTATGAGTTGAAGAACTTAAACATTAGACTGAAATAAAGTTAAACCGCCGGATAAAGAATTCTCATCCACCCAAATAATTGTTTCCACTTCTTTAATTATATGTTGACATTAAAATGAAATGAGAATTCGTTGGTTGATGAGTACAATGTTTCCCTCTTTCGGATTTCGAATTAGGGAGTGAAATTTTTCAAAATTTATCACAATAACAAGCAATAATATATATATATATATACTCGACTCGCGGGTCTCGCCGATCCGGTTCCTAACAAGTCTTGCGGGTCCTTGCGGGTATCGGTTCCGGTTCCTAAACGGGTCCTTGCTGTTATCGGTTCCTGTTCCTAAGCGGGTACTTGCGGGTAGCGGTTCCGGTTCCTAAGCGGGTCCTTGCGGGTCTAGCGGTTCCGGTTCCTTCGCTATGCGGTTCCGGTTCCGGTTCCAGGAACCGCTTAGACTAAGCGGTTCCGGTTCCGGTTCCGAGAACCGCTTAGACTAAGCGGTTCCGGTTCCGGTTCCGAGAGAACCGACCCGGAACCGCCCCGTTGCCATCCCTATACCCACCAAATCTCTTAGGAGTTAAGAGTAGTGTAGTTCTTTCTTAACATGCCAAACATTTATTTAGGCTAATTAGTAATTACCCACCAAATCTCTTAGAAGAACAAAAACGATCATTCTGTCTACTTTAGCTTCATAGAGGAGTATCGATCGGTAGCATCTGTATGAAAAATAGTTACTTAAGTTGTGCATTGCTTATATATTTCAATGGATGACTAGAAGTATGACAAACTATCAAGGACATAATTAATTAAGATTTTATAAGTTATGAGTACCCTAATAGTATTTGGATATCTTTCAAGAGGAGCTTGTAAGTTGCCAAACTAATTAGATGTTATCAACTTATTAGCTCCTTAAACATAAGTTAGCATTACCAATTATTTCTTAAGATCCAAATGTATTCATGAAATCTTAACAAATTATAAACTCACAACACATACATACATATGTTTATATGCACACACTGCACACGTTTTATACACATTACAGACATTTTCACACACACACGACACACATTTACACACACCACAAATTTACACACAAAATTATTTTTATAGGAAAAAGTTTCACATTTATAATATAGCATTTAATTAGCAGGATATTTGAATTCCAAAACTTGAAAATTTGCGAATGCCAAACACTCAAATATCTTATAAAATCTAATTTTTTTAATAAGATTTAACATCTTATTTTATCCAAACACGTGAGAACTTATTTTTGAAATAAGATTTAATATCTTATAAACTCCTAAAAAATCTTATAAAATTTAGGATGTTAAGCCAAACACCCTCTTAGTCCAAGTCGACTGCAAAAGTAGTCCCTAGTTGCTTGTATGATTGAGAGCCTTCCCTACGATATGATGGAAACAGTTCCTCCACATGATTTGGTTGTGGGAAAAGAAGAAATGCAAGTCAATGAACTTTGTTATTTTGTTCCATTTTCCAAGAATATGTATTTGGAATTCCAGCAAATTGCGAATGACTGAGTGTGATGTATAGCCTTTTTCTATACGTGTCTAGCACAACTAAGTATATTAAAGATTAGGGTTTCCTCAAAAATGTTACATAATTATGTCATCAATTAAATTTTCATCATTTGATTATTGAGTTATGACATATTATTGTACTAATATATAATGATTCATGTAGTAATTTTTTTTTGCCATTAAATGTTCTTATAGAATTACAACAAAAAATAATATTAGTGATAAAATTTAAAGTGGCAATATTAAAATTATTGCCAAATATATATAATAAGTGACAATAATTTTTGCTTTGCCACAATAAGGATTTTTAGTAAAAAAGTTTCTTTCAAGTTGTCACTATTGACAATTAATGACACATATATAGTGACAACTTAGTGACGATACAAATAGAGTGATAACTATAATTGTTGTCACTAAGTTATGTCACTAATTGTCAATAGTGATAACAATTTTCTTGTCACTACGTATAAAGAGTGAAAAAATTTATACAACTCTTGTCAATATTAAACATGTAAAACTTATTTTTGTTACAAAACAAAAATTATTGTCATTAAAAATTTACAATTGATGACAACTTTGACATTACTTGACATTTTATCACTAATATTTTATTTTTCATTTATATAATCTTTCATATATTAATGTAACTTGAATGTTGTTATTGTTTAAGATCCCGTCCCACTTTGGAAAAAGAGGGAAAAAGATAGACATGTTCGCAAATATTGACATAGGAACTCAAGTGTAATTATTGAATATTTCTTTTACGCAAATGGTCTGTGGCCAATTTCAAATTACGCATATCTCACGTCCAAATGGCGTGTGGACTTGGTCATACAAATTGACCATTTCTCTAAGAAGAAAAAGAAGACAAGCATCGTATGGAGCAAATGTGTGGTCTCTATTGTCAATCATAGTTGCTATAAATTTAGAATCTCAAACCAATGGAAATGTTGATGAAACTTCAATTATTTTTTGTTTCAGAATTTTTTTTCATCAATAAAGTAAGTCATTAAGTCTTCCCTATAGATCGTCTCTCTAGTCTTCCCTAAAGTCTTCTCTAGTATTCCTCTTACAATATTCTAATGCTTATATATAAACGTATAATTGGCTGCAAAAGATCGTCCTCTAATATATAGAAAAATCTTCCCCCACTACTCCACTTGATCCCATATTTCAGAAAAATGAATATTACTGGTGAAAAAAAGATGTTTCAGCTAATATACACTACATTTGTGTTAGTGTGTTTGAGAAGTATGATCATTGGACATTGTTTACAAGTGAGGTGCTTAGAGAGGGAGAGAGCAGCACTTGTCAAGTTCAGAGACCAACTTATCGATGTCGATGGCCGTCTCTCGTCTTGGAGTACACAAGAAGACTGCTGTAAATGGGAAGGAGTCCATTGTCATAACAAAACTAACCATGTCACAAGATTACATCTTCCAGGTAGTTATCCAGAAACTGGTATTAATCCAAGTCGTCTAGAAGGTACTATTAGCCATTCGTTGCTAGAATTGCATCACTTAAGTTACCTAGACCTCAGTTACAATAACTTTAGAGATGCTCGTATTCCGGACTTCATCGGTTCACTAACCGAATTACAATATCTCAATCTTTCTTATAATTATTTTTTTGGACAAATTCCACATAATCTAGGCAACCTTTCCAAGTTGTTATATCTTGATCTCAATCGTATTGGTGGATATAGTGAAAACCTCGACTGGCTCTCTCATCTTTATTCGCTAAGATATCTTGCCCTCGATTATGTTAACCTCTCAAAGGGGACCGATTGGTTACAAGCAATAAGTAAACTAAGTTATATAGAAGAATTACACTTGTGGTCATGTAGACTACCGGATATTGTTCCTTCTTCGTTACCCTATGTTAATGCTTCGAGTCCTCTTGCTTTCCTCGATCTCTCTTCTAATAATCTCACACTCGTTTCTACTATCCCCTGGTTCTCAAACTTTAGCAAAGTCCTCAGCTCCATTGATCTCTCTGGCAACAATTTTCTTGGTCCAATTCCTGATGATGCTTTCAAGGACATGAAATCACTTTCCTATCTTCATCTCTCTGACTGTGGGATTGAAGGTGGGATTCCTAAATCTCTTGGAAATGTTACTACTTTAATATCATTAGATCTACAAAGCAATGGTTTGAACAAACATCTTTCTGAAATAATGATGAACATTTCACACAACAAATTGCAATGTCTTGATTTGAGTTTTAACAATATAACTGGACCGCTTCCAAATTTTTCGAGGTTTTCTCTGTTGAAGACATTGGATATCCATTATAATCATTTGAACGGATCCATCCCTAAAGGCTACCTACAACTTCCTCATCTTGTTAATCTTTCTTTAAGATCAAACAAAATAACAGGTCCAATTCCTGACCTTTCCTTTTGTTCGTCAATGAGAAATTTAATTCTTGATGAAAACCTGTTCAATGGTACATTTACTCAAACCATAGCAGGAATGTTTAAGTTGGAGAGGTTATCAATTGTTTCAAATCTTTTGGAAGGCATAATCACGGAGAACCATCTAACTAACTTTTCCCAATTGAATTATCTTGACTTGTCTTACAATTCCTTAGTGACTATGCAATTCAGCTCTCATTGGGTTCCTCCTTTTCAAGTAGAAGAGTTGTATTTGGAAGGTTGCAAATTGGGGCCAGAGTTTCCGAAATGGCTTCGTACCCAGAAACAATTACGTTATCTTGATATATCCTCAGCTCAAATTTCAGACACCATTCCTAATTGGTTTGGTAATCAATCTCTTTCACTGGTTTACCTGAACGCATCATGTAACCAAATATACGGCTTCTTTCCTGACAATTCCTTCTCCATGTTGAACTTCAACAACCAAAACAGAATTGGTCCGGCACTGGATTTATCAAGAAATCAGATTTCAGGTTCTGTTTCTTTTTTATGTGGCAGGAGTATTCTAACTCGTTTAATTGATCTATCTGATAACTTGTTCTCGGGCCAAGTTCCCGATTGTTTCGCAAACTTTCAATCCTTAACATATCTAAATCTGGCAAACAATGGTTTCACAGGTTTGATTCCTAACTCATGTGGCTTCCTCCCTAACATTAAGTTTTTGCATTTGCGAAATAATAGTTTCTCAGGAGCAATTCCAATATCCATGATGAATTGTACAAATTTAAGGACGATTGATTTTGGAAAAAATCGGCTAATTGGTGAAATTCCGACATGGTTTGGATTCAGTTTATTACACTTGGAGGTTTTAAGCCTGCATCAGAATGAGTTTTACGGTACCATACCTTCAAACTTATGTGAACTAAGATATGTTCAAGTCTTAGACCTCTCTTCAAACAACTTATCTGGAGTTATTCCAAAATGCCTTCAGAATCTCACTTCAATGACCCGAAAGGATGGTTTTAATTATTTTGAATCTTTTCCTTATTCTGTCTTTTCACTAAGCATAGATGGAGTAAATTTGATGTGGAAAGGAACTGAAGTTGAATATAAGAACGGTCTGAGGCTTGTTAAACTTATTGATCTTTCAAGCAATAACTTGGTCGGCAAAATCCCTTCAGAAATTACAAAACTTGACGACCTAGTTGGATTGAACTTGTCAAGAAACAAATTGACTGGATCCATTCCACAAGACATTGGTAGGATGGTGTCTTTGAATTTTCTCGATTTATCGAGAAACCACCTCTCAGGCGGTGTTCCGACTAGCCTTTCTGAATTGAACGGCCTTGGAGTCTTGAACCTGTCATACAACAACTTGTCTGGTAAAATTCCGCAAGACACTCATATGGTGACTTTCAATGAGTTATCATACACGGGGAATCCCGGTCTGTGTGGACGGCCGCTCATAAAATCATGCCCAGGAGATGAAACACGTCAGGATCCAAAGCACACCCCGAGTGATGACGACGATTCGGATGACAATTTTATAACACAAGGATTTTATATAGCCATGGGGCTTGGTTTTGGCATCGCATTTGGGGGAATCTTTGGAACAATATTGTTCAACAGGTCGTCAAGACATGCATATTTTCAAGTGTTGAACAGAGTTGAAGACTATGTGTATGTAAGGGTGGAGCTTATGAAGGCACGATTGCGGAGAACTCCTCAAAATGAGTAAGTGAATGGTCTACTTTTTGAGTATGTGAAGCATATTTTTTTAACTACTAATCACATATCGTTTCGTTTATTTTCAGGTGAAATACGCAGTCGCAACATTGGGGAGGTTGAGTTTAATATTTGTGATCTATATGTATGTTATTTCTTGTGCTTTAGTTCTGTCTCTTTTTTGATGTTATATTCCGAAAGCCCCAACTACAAACGCATGTATTGTAAGTCTTTTGATTCAACTTCAGAAATTTGTTGGATAAGTAGTAAATTCGAACTTGTTTTACTTGAGGAAAATTTATTAATCTTTCATAAAGTACAAAAGTCATCAAAATACTTTCAGTACCAAAACTCACGCCGCCAAGTTCTAGTTCGAGAGTACAATGATTAATTATTTACGCTTAAGTTGTTAAAATTTAATGACTATTGAACTGAATTACTTTTGCTTCTTAGATTAAAATTTTTATGAATTCAGTCCGTTACTGAATTTTTTTTTTGGTATTTTCCAAATTGTATCAACTATGATTTTAGATTTAACATACCACAAGAAAATTGGGCTTTAGAGACGAAAAGAATACATCTCTCGAATCTATATTTTAATCTTTAAGAGAAAATATAGATAAGAAATATTCATCTCAAGTTCGAAAGGGAAAAGCCTTGTTGCTAATTCAAATAAGGTTAAAATACACTTTGCACCCCGAACTCTGGGTAATGTACCATTCACCCTGCTGAACTACAAAAGGTTACAATTGTTGGAATTAGTGCTCGGCGTGCCAATTATTTGGGCATCATTCTCGAGTTAACTCCATGAAAGCCTACTTGTAATAAAGCCGAACCTTTATATTGTCATTCTATATTTTTATATATATGTGCTTAGAATAAAGTATCGTAGGATCACACTTAGATATGGGACATCATCGCGCATCGGGTATGGCAATGATGGAATATGTCTCCAAGGCAGTGATCTTATTTGTAATTTCAATTACAAGATGATAAGTTTGTGTAATTACCTATTATAGCAGTGGGTGTGGTGTAATTTTCATTATTATTATTATTATTTTTTATTTTTTTTTGGCATTTTCCAAATTGTATCAACTATGATTTTAGATTTAACATACTACAAGAGAATGGACATAATAATACATAGATAAATTGTTTGATTTATAATAAAAACACCGCAAAATCGTACCATATATCATATCAAAATTGTCTGACACCGGATACAATAGTACCTGTTTTAAATGTCCAATTTTTATTTTAGTGATCCCACAAGTACTGCAAAAACCGGACTGTGCACCCTACATGCATGTATCCTATAAAATTTCCTGTTTTTGTAAAATTACATATCATATTATAATCAATCCAACAAGGCAACAACTATTCTTACCAACCAAATTATTAAATGACTGTATTTTGTCAAAAATTAATCAGCTCTATCAAAGAATATTTTTAATTCTTTTTAAGAAATAACAGTATTTACATTTTCAGAGATGTTTTTTGAGTAGGCCAACCATCCACATCTACCTTCAAGGAAAAAATGCAATGAAAATTTTGAGAATAGAAAATTGGTGGTTATCCAATCAGATCCTTTTTATGTCTTGTTCGTCTTATAAATTCTGCTCCACTAATAGGAAACTATTGCTTCCTGCAGTTTTTTTAAGGTAACTCTTAACTTTATAAACAAGATCCAAAACATATAACATTGATACGGAAGTTGTAATTCTAACTACTATACACATCGTCACATCGAGTAAGGATAGTAGATAGAACACCACAATCTCTAAGAATCTGTAATAGCGAACCACACGCAAGAAAGCAACAAATACAGCTACAATTAAAAAATCAAACACCAAAAATTGAAAAACCCACATAGAGGAATCAGAACCTTACGGCTCTGATCATACCATGTTAAAAAACTTAAAGAAGACATTTTATTGGATATATTAAAGAAAATTACAATCCAATATGAAAAAGAGCAACAAGAAATTAAGGGGTAAAAGTTACCCTAACTACAGAAAAGAAGCAATTAACTCTTCAATTAATACAAAAATTCTAAGAGAATTAAAACCAAAGCTAAGAAAATATGTATTGTAGAAAGTGATAACTTAGTGAGAGAGAATTCTGAGTTTCTGTAATGCGTGAGTTGAGAGAGTGAACTCTGATGAACCAGGACTCTAATATAATAATATTTGCAACTTTAATCCCTGAAGTAACGATCAACTACAAGTTGACCCCAAACAAAGAATATAAATTGGGCTAAGTTAAGCCCATTAGATGAGAAACGGCCCACGAACTTGGGCTGGAATATCATTTCTTTAACAAAATGCACTTTGGTCATGAAAGATATATAGAGGGTGCACACTCAGTCACAATCATTATGGACTCACATTTAATCTCATGTGATAAAATTCTTAAGCATAATGAGTTCTCGTCGTTAAAAAATGGACAAAAGTCATTAGTCGACTTCTGAAAGTTGCTTAAACCCACTGAATTATGTAAAACTAACGAAAATTTCATTAGTTAAAAAGAAAAAGCAATATAAGACTGGGGGAGTTCTGTGTTACATAAATTCAAAGATTGAGTCAGATAGAAGAGGCAATATTAGAGATGGTGGTGGCAACGAAGCTGGGGAGAGAAGAAAGGGGAGGCCAAGTAGTGATATGGTGCTGGATATGGTGGTTGCAGTGCAAGGGGGGAGTCATGATGGTATATGTGGAGCGTGGTGGGTGGGGAACCAGGTCAGGGAAGCAAGCTAGGGTGGGATAGGGTAGAGATGGTGAGACATGGTGAGGTTAAGGTGTTTTTGTTTTGCAAATTTTACATAATTTAAAAAGGATTATACAACTTTAAGTAGTTACTAACGGCTTTTGTAATGAGAGAACTCAATGTGCTCCAAAATTTCATCCAATAATACTAGATGTGAAAGTCCCATAAAGATTGAGATTAAAATTACACAACTCCCTAGTAATTACCCACCTAGGAATGGCAACGGTTCCGGGTAGGACCCGGAACCAACGGTTCCGGTTCCTTTACCAGGAACCGGTTTCGGTTCCAAGAGTTTTTGGCCCCAGCGGTTCCGAGTCGGTTCTGGATAGGACCCGAAACCGACCCGGAACCGATATTTTTTTATTTTTTTTTAAAAGTGTTGGGTTCTATACTTCTATTAACTCTTATATTTCATATTTTGCCCAAAGTTTCAAAACAGAACAGGGAAGAAGAAGAACCCTTCTCTCAACTCCCAATTTCTCAAGAAGAAAACAAGTCCCAAGAAGAACCAACCACCGTTGGTCGAACTTCCGGCGGCCGAACACCTCATCTTCTCTTTAATTCTGCTAGTCTAATCTTCTCTTTAATTCTTCTCTCTTGCCCCAGTACAGTGAAGAAGAGGAAACACTCAGCAGGCTCCGTATTTTAAAGAAAATCAAGTACGCACTTATAATGTTTTTGAAGTACTAGCGGAAGATTGATAAGCCGACATCGGAGTAGGCTCCATCCTTCGACTGTGGAGGCGTTGATGTGTTCTCGTTCTTGGTTATGGAAAGAGAAAAATGGTAAGTAAACTTTGAGTTCGATTTTATCATTTAATGTTACATTATTATTATTATTATTATTCACTATTTCTTTGTTTATTTTGTTAGGTACCTGTCCCACGTTTGGTGATTTATCGGCTTGTCCTACGATATTGGATGAGGAGGAGGAGGAAGAAGAAGAAGAATGTGGCGTTGAACGACTTAGTTAATTTAATTAATATGTCTCAATTGATAAATTTAATTATGTCGAAACATTGAATCATGTAATTGGTAAATCTTATATATTTTAAATGTGTTGAGGCAATTGGCAATTGACAATAGTTTGATGCTTAGTTCTTCATTCCTTTCTGCTTCTTCTTTTTTACCTTTTATCTTATTAAAGCATGACTTTTGTGGAACTTTAGCTTTAATTGTAATGTGATGTAAGAAAACTAGCAATAATGCTTAAGCAAGTCAAAATGCATTGCCTGCTAACTAGATGGATATAATGAAACCTTGCACTAAATTAATGGTATGAGTTGAAGAACTTGAACATTAGACTGAAATTAAATTACTATAACATTAGACTGAAATTAAATTACTATGATCTAGTCCTGAGCACTTCATTGTATGAGTTGAAGAACTTAAACATTAGACTGAAATAAAGTTAAACCGCCGGATAAAGAATTCTCATCCACCCAAATAATTGTTTCCACTTCTTTAATTATATGTTGACATTAAAATGAAATGAGAATTCGTTGGTTGATGAGTACAATGTTTCCCTCTTTCGGATTTCGAATTAGGGAGTGAAATTTTTCAAAATTTATCACAATAACAAGCAATAATATATATATATATATACTCGACTCGCGGGTCTCGCCGATCCGGTTCCTAACAAGTCTTGCGGGTCCTTGCGGGTATCGGTTCCGGTTCCTAAACGGGTCCTTGCTGTTATCGGTTCCTGTTCCTAAGCGGGTACTTGCGGGTAGCGGTTCCGGTTCCTAAGCGGGTCCTTGCGGGTCTAGCGGTTCCGGTTCCTTCGCTATGCGGTTCCGGTTCCGGTTCCAGGAACCGCTTAGACTAAGCGGTTCCGGTTCCGGTTCCGAGAACCGCTTAGACTAAGCGGTTCCGGTTCCGGTTCCGAGAGAACCGACCCGGAACCGCCCCGTTGCCATCCCTATACCCACCAAATCTCTTAGGAGTTAAGAGTAGTGTAGTTCTTTCTTAACATGCCAAACATTTATTTAGGCTAATTAGTAATTACCCACCAAATCTCTTAGAAGAACAAAAACGATCATTCTGTCTACTTTAGCTTCATAGAGGAGTATCGATCGGTAGCATCTGTATGAAAAATAGTTACTTAAGTTGTGCATTGCTTATATATTTCAATGGATGACTAGAAGTATGACAAACTATCAAGGACATAATTAATTAAGATTTTATAAGTTATGAGTACCCTAATAGTATTTGGATATCTTTCAAGAGGAGCTTGTAAGTTGCCAAACTAATTAGATGTTATCAACTTATTAGCTCCTTAAACATAAGTTAGCATTACCAATTATTTCTTAAGATCCAAATGTATTCATGAAATCTTAACAAATTATAAACTCACAACACATACATACATATGTTTATATGCACACACTGCACACGTTTTATACACATTACAGACATTTTCACACACACACGACACACATTTACACACACCACAAATTTACACACAAAATTATTTTTATAGGAAAAAGTTTCACATTTATAATATAGCATTTAATTAGCAGGATATTTGAATTCCAAAACTTGAAAATTTGCGAATGCCAAACACTCAAATATCTTATAAAATCTAATTTTTTTAATAAGATTTAACATCTTATTTTATCCAAACACGTGAGAACTTATTTTTGAAATAAGATTTAATATCTTATAAACTCCTAAAAAATCTTATAAAATTTAGGATGTTAAGCCAAACACCCTCTTAGTCCAAGTCGACTGCAAAAGTAGTCCCTAGTTGCTTGTATGATTGAGAGCCTTCCCTACGATATGATGGAAACAGTTCCTCCACATGATTTGGTTGTGGGAAAAGAAGAAATGCAAGTCAATGAACTTTGTTATTTTGTTCCATTTTCCAAGAATATGTATTTGGAATTCCAGCAAATTGCGAATGACTGAGTGTGATGTATAGCCTTTTTCTATACGTGTCTAGCACAACTAAGTATATTAAAGATTAGGGTTTCCTCAAAAATGTTACATAATTATGTCATCAATTAAATTTTCATCATTTGATTATTGAGTTATGACATATTATTGTACTAATATATAATGATTCATGTAGTAATTTTTTTTTGCCATTAAATGTTCTTATAGAATTACAACAAAAAATAATATTAGTGATAAAATTTAAAGTGGCAATATTAAAATTATTGCCAAATATATATAATAAGTGACAATAATTTTTGCTTTGCCACAATAAGGATTTTTAGTAAAAAAGTTTCTTTCAAGTTGTCACTATTGACAATTAATGACACATATATAGTGACAACTTAGTGACGATACAAATAGAGTGATAACTATAATTGTTGTCACTAAGTTATGTCACTAATTGTCAATAGTGATAACAATTTTCTTGTCACTACGTATAAAGAGTGAAAAAATTTATACAACTCTTGTCAATATTAAACATGTAAAACTTATTTTTGTTACAAAACAAAAATTATTGTCATTAAAAATTTACAATTGATGACAACTTTGACATTACTTGACATTTTATCACTAATATTTTATTTTTCATTTATATAATCTTTCATATATTAATGTAACTTGAATGTTGTTATTGTTTAAGATCCCGTCCCACTTTGGAAAAAGAGGGAAAAAGATAGACATGTTCGCAAATATTGACATAGGAACTCAAGTGTAATTATTGAATATTTCTTTTACGCAAATGGTCTGTGGCCAATTTCAAATTACGCATATCTCACGTCCAAATGGCGTGTGGACTTGGTCATACAAATTGACCATTTCTCTAAGAAGAAAAAGAAGACAAGCATCGTATGGAGCAAATGTGTGGTCTCTATTGTCAATCATAGTTGCTATAAATTTAGAATCTCAAACCAATGGAAATGTTGATGAAACTTCAATTATTTTTTGTTTCAGAATTTTTTTTCATCAATAAAGTAAGTCATTAAGTCTTCCCTATAGATCGTCTCTCTAGTCTTCCCTAAAGTCTTCTCTAGTATTCCTCTTACAATATTCTAATGCTTATATATAAACGTATAATTGGCTGCAAAAGATCGTCCTCTAATATATAGAAAAATCTTCCCCCACTACTCCACTTGATCCCATATTTCAGAAAAATGAATATTACTGGTGAAAAAAAGATGTTTCAGCTAATATACACTACATTTGTGTTAGTGTGTTTGAGAAGTATGATCATTGGACATTGTTTACAAGTGAGGTGCTTAGAGAGGGAGAGAGCAGCACTTGTCAAGTTCAGAGACCAACTTATCGATGTCGATGGCCGTCTCTCGTCTTGGAGTACACAAGAAGACTGCTGTAAATGGGAAGGAGTCCATTGTCATAACAAAACTAACCATGTCACAAGATTACATCTTCCAGGTAGTTATCCAGAAACTGGTATTAATCCAAGTCGTCTAGAAGGTACTATTAGCCATTCGTTGCTAGAATTGCATCACTTAAGTTACCTAGACCTCAGTTACAATAACTTTAGAGATGCTCGTATTCCGGACTTCATCGGTTCACTAACCGAATTACAATATCTCAATCTTTCTTATAATTATTTTTTTGGACAAATTCCACATAATCTAGGCAACCTTTCCAAGTTGTTATATCTTGATCTCAATCGTATTGGTGGATATAGTGAAAACCTCGACTGGCTCTCTCATCTTTATTCGCTAAGATATCTTGCCCTCGATTATGTTAACCTCTCAAAGGGGACCGATTGGTTACAAGCAATAAGTAAACTAAGTTATATAGAAGAATTACACTTGTGGTCATGTAGACTACCGGATATTGTTCCTTCTTCGTTACCCTATGTTAATGCTTCGAGTCCTCTTGCTTTCCTCGATCTCTCTTCTAATAATCTCACACTCGTTTCTACTATCCCCTGGTTCTCAAACTTTAGCAAAGTCCTCAGCTCCATTGATCTCTCTGGCAACAATTTTCTTGGTCCAATTCCTGATGATGCTTTCAAGGACATGAAATCACTTTCCTATCTTCATCTCTCTGACTGTGGGATTGAAGGTGGGATTCCTAAATCTCTTGGAAATGTTACTACTTTAATATCATTAGATCTACAAAGCAATGGTTTGAACAAACATCTTTCTGAAATAATGATGAACATTTCACACAACAAATTGCAATGTCTTGATTTGAGTTTTAACAATATAACTGGACCGCTTCCAAATTTTTCGAGGTTTTCTCTGTTGAAGACATTGGATATCCATTATAATCATTTGAACGGATCCATCCCTAAAGGCTACCTACAACTTCCTCATCTTGTTAATCTTTCTTTAAGATCAAACAAAATAACAGGTCCAATTCCTGACCTTTCCTTTTGTTCGTCAATGAGAAATTTAATTCTTGATGAAAACCTGTTCAATGGTACATTTACTCAAACCATAGCAGGAATGTTTAAGTTGGAGAGGTTATCAATTGTTTCAAATCTTTTGGAAGGCATAATCACGGAGAACCATCTAACTAACTTTTCCCAATTGAATTATCTTGACTTGTCTTACAATTCCTTAGTGACTATGCAATTCAGCTCTCATTGGGTTCCTCCTTTTCAAGTAGAAGAGTTGTATTTGGAAGGTTGCAAATTGGGGCCAGAGTTTCCGAAATGGCTTCGTACCCAGAAACAATTACGTTATCTTGATATATCCTCAGCTCAAATTTCAGACACCATTCCTAATTGGTTTGGTAATCAATCTCTTTCACTGGTTTACCTGAACGCATCATGTAACCAAATATACGGCTTCTTTCCTGACAATTCCTTCTCCATGTTGAACTTCAACAACCAAAACAGAATTGGTCCGGCACTGGATTTATCAAGAAATCAGATTTCAGGTTCTGTTTCTTTTTTATGTGGCAGGAGTATTCTAACTCGTTTAATTGATCTATCTGATAACTTGTTCTCGGGCCAAGTTCCCGATTGTTTCGCAAACTTTCAATCCTTAACATATCTAAATCTGGCAAACAATGGTTTCACAGGTTTGATTCCTAACTCATGTGGCTTCCTCCCTAACATTAAGTTTTTGCATTTGCGAAATAATAGTTTCTCAGGACCAATTCCAATATCCATGATGAATTGTACAAATTTAAGGACGATTGATTTTGGAAAAAATCGGCTAATTGGTGAAATTCCGACATGGTTTGGATTCAGTTTATTACACTTGGAGGTTTTAAGCCTGCATCAGAATGAGTTTTACGGTACCATACCTTCAAACTTATGTGAACTAAGATATGTTCAAGTCTTAGACCTCTCTTCAAACAACTTATCTGGAGTTATTCCAAAATGCCTTCAGAATCTCACTTCAATGACCCGAAAGGATGGTTTTAATTATTTTGAATCTTTTCCTTATTCTGTCTTTTCACTAAGCATAGATGGAGTAAATTTGATGTGGAAAGGAACTGAAGTTGAATATAAGAACGGTCTGAGGCTTGTTAAACTTATTGATCTTTCAAGCAATAACTTGGTCGGCAAAATCCCTTCAGAAATTACAAAACTTGACGACCTAGTTGGATTGAACTTGTCAAGAAACAAATTGACTGGATCCATTCCACAAGACATTGGTAGGATGGTGTCTTTGAATTTTCTCGATTTATCGAGAAACCACCTCTCAGGCGGTGTTCCGACTAGCCTTTCTGAATTGAACGGCCTTGGAGTCTTGAACCTGTCATACAACAACTTGTCTGGTAAAATTCCGCAAGACACTCATATGGTGACTTTCAATGAGTTATCATACACGGGGAATCCCGGTCTGTGTGGACGGCCGCTCATAAAATCATGCCCAGGAGATGAAACACGTCAGGATCCAAAGCACACCCCGAGTGATGACGACGATTCGGATGACAATTTTATAACACAAGGATTTTATATAGCCATGGGGCTTGGTTTTGGCATCGCATTTGGGGGAATCTTTGGAACAATATTGTTCAACAGGTCGTCAAGACATGCATATTTTCAAGTGTTGAACAGAGTTGAAGACTATGTGTATGTAAGGGTGGAGCTTATGAAGGCACGATTGCGGAGAACTCCTCAAAATGAGTAAGTGAATGGTCTACTTTTTGAGTATGTGAAGCATATTTTTTTAACTACTAATCACATATCGTTTCGTTTATTTTCAGGTGAAATACGCAGTCGCAACATTGGGGAGGTTGAGTTTAATATTTGTGATCTATATGTATGTTATTTCTTGTGCTTTAGTTCTGTCTCTTTTTTGATGTTATATTCCGAAAGCCCCAACTACAAACGCATGTATTGTAAGTCTTTTGATTCAACTTCAGAAATTTGTTGGATAAGTAGTAAATTCGAACTTGTTTTACTTGAGGAAAATTTATTAATCTTTCATAAAGTACAAAAGTCATCAAAATACTTTCAGTACCAAAACTCACGCCGCCAAGTTCTAGTTCGAGAGTACAATGATTAATTATTTACGCTTAAGTTGTTAAAATTTAATGACTATTGAACTGAATTACTTTTGCTTCTTAGATTAAAATTTTTATGAATTCAGTCCGTTACTGAATTTTTTTTTTTGGTATTTTCCAAATTGTATCAACTATGATTTTAGATTTAACATACCACAAGAAAATTGGGCTTTAGAGACGAAAAGAATACATCTCTCGAATCTATATTTTAATCTTTAAGAGAAAATATAGATAAGAAATATTCATCTCAAGTTCGAAAGGGAAAAGCCTTGTTGCTAATTCAAATAAGGTTAAAATACACTTTGCACCCCGAACTCTGGGTAATGTACCATTCACCCTGCTGAACTACAAAAGGTTACAATTGTTGGAATTAGTGCTCGGCGTGCCAATTATTTGGGCATCATTCTCGAGTTAACTCCATGAAAGCCTACTTGTAATAAAGCCGAACCTTTATATTGTCATTCTATATTTTTATATATATGTGCTTAGAATAAAGTATCGTAGGATCACACTTAGATATGGGACATCATCGCGCATCGGGTATGGCAATGATGGAATATGTCTCCAAGGCAGTGATCTTATTTGTAATTTCAATTACAAGATGATAAGTTTGTGTAATTACCTATTATAGCAGTGGGTGTGGTGTAATTTTCATTATTATTATTATTATTTTTTATTTTTTTTTGGCATTTTCCAAATTGTATCAACTATGATTTTAGATTTAACATACTACAAGAGAATGGACATAATAATACATAGATAAATTGTTTGATTTATAATAAAAACACCGCAAAATCGTACCATATATCATATCAAAATTGTCTGACACCGGATACAATAGTACCTGTTTTAAATGTCCAATTTTTATTTTAGTGATCCCACAAGTACTGCAAAAACCGGACTGTGCACCCTACATGCATGTATCCTATAAAATTTCCTGTTTTTGTAAAATTACATATCATATTATAATCAATCCAACAAGGCAACAACTATTCTTACCAACCAAATTATTAAATGACTGTATTTTGTCAAAAATTAATCAGCTCTATCAAAGAATATTTTTAATTCTTTTTAAGAAATAACAGTATTTACATTTTCAGAGATGTTTTTTGAGTAGGCCAACCATCCACATCTACCTTCAAGGAAAAAATGCAATGAAAATTTTGAGAATAGAAAATTGGTGGTTATCCAATCAGATCCTTTTTATGTCTTGTTCGTCTTATAAATTCTGCTCCACTAATAGGAAACTATTGCTTCCTGCAGTTTTTTTAAGGTAACTCTTAACTTTATAAACAAGATCCAAAACATATAACATTGATACGGAAGTTGTAATTCTAACTACTATACACATCGTCACATCGAGTAAGGATAGTAGATAGAACACCACAATCTCTAAGAATCTGTAATAGCGAACCACACGCAAGAAAGCAACAAATACAGCTACAATTAAAAAATCAAACACCAAAAATTGAAAAACCCACATAGAGGAATCAGAACCTTACGGCTCTGATCATACCATGTTAAAAAACTTAAAGAAGACATTTTATTGGATATATTAAAGAAAATTACAATCCAATATGAAAAAGAGCAACAAGAAATTAAGGGGTAAAAGTTACCCTAACTACAGAAAAGAAGCAATTAACTCTTCAATTAATACAAAAATTCTAAGAGAATTAAAACCAAAGCTAAGAAAATATGTATTGTAGAAAGTGATAACTTAGTGAGAGAGAATTCTGAGTTTCTGTAATGCGTGAGTTGAGAGAGTGAACTCTGATGAACCAGGACTCTAATATAATAATATTTGCAACTTTAATCCCTGAAGTAACGATCAACTACAAGTTGACCCCAAACAAAGAATATAAATTGGGCTAAGTTAAGCCCATTAGATGAGAAACGGCCCACGAACTTGGGCTGGAATATCATTTCTTTAACAAAATGCACTTTGGTCATGAAAGATATATAGAGGGTGCACACTCAGTCACAATCATTATGGACTCACATTTAATCTCATGTGATAAAATTCTTAAGCATAATGAGTTCTCGTCGTTAAAAAATGGACAAAAGTCATTAGTCGACTTCTGAAAGTTGCTTAAACCCACTGAATTATGTAAAACTAACGAAAATTTCATTAGTTAAAAAGAAAAAGCAATATAAGACTGGGGGAGTTCTGTGTTACATAAATTCAAAGATTGAGTCAGATAGAAGAGGCAATATTAGAGATGGTGGTGGCAACGAAGCTGGGGAGAGAAGAAAGGGGAGGCCAAGTAGTGATATGGTGCTGGATATGGTGGTTGCAGTGCAAGGGGGGAGTCATGATGGTATATGTGGAGCGTGGTGGGTGGGGAACCAGGTCAGGGAAGCAAGCTAGGGTGGGATAGGGTAGAGATGGTGAGACATGGTGAGGTTAAGGTGTTTTTGTTTTGCAAATTTTACATAATTTAAAAAGGATTATACAACTTTAAGTAGTTACTAACGGCTTTTGTAATGAGAGAACTCAATGTGCTCCAAAATTTCATCCAATAATACTAGATGTGAAAGTCCCATAAAGATTGAGATTAAAATTACACAACTCCCTAGTAATTACCCACCTAGGAATGGCAACGGTTCCGGGTAGGACCCGGAACCAACGGTTCCGGTTCCTTTACCAGGAACCGGTTTCGGTTCCAAGAGTTTTTGGCCCCAGCGGTTCCGAGTCGGTTCTGGATAGGACCCGAAACCGACCCGGAACCGATATTTTTTTATTTTTTTTTAAAAGTGTTGGGTTCTATACTTCTATTAACTCTTATATTTCATATTTTGCCCAAAGTTTCAAAACAGAACAGGGAAGAAGAAGAACCCTTCTCTCAACTCCCAATTTCTCAAGAAGAAAACAAGTCCCAAGAAGAACCAACCACCGTTGGTCGAACTTCCGGCGGCCGAACACCTCATCTTCTCTTTAATTCTGCTAGTCTAATCTTCTCTTTAATTCTTCTCTCTTGCCCCAGTACAGTGAAGAAGAGGAAACACTCAGCAGGCTCCGTATTTTAAAGAAAATCAAGTACGCACTTATAATGTTTTTGAAGTACTAGCGGAAGATTGATAAGCCGACATCGGAGTAGGCTCCATCCTTCGACTGTGGAGGCGTTGATGTGTTCTCGTTCTTGGTTATGGAAAGAGAAAAATGGTAAGTAAACTTTGAGTTCGATTTTATCATTTAATGTTACATTATTATTATTATTATTATTCACTATTTCTTTGTTTATTTTGTTAGGTACCTGTCCCACGTTTGGTGATTTATCGGCTTGTCCTACGATATTGGATGAGGAGGAGGAGGAAGAAGAAGAAGAATGTGGCGTTGAACGACTTAGTTAATTTAATTAATATGTCTCAATTGATAAATTTAATTATGTCGAAACATTGAATCATGTAATTGGTAAATCTTATATATTTTAAATGTGTTGAGGCAATTGGCAATTGACAATAGTTTGATGCTTAGTTCTTCATTCCTTTCTGCTTCTTCTTTTTTACCTTTTATCTTATTAAAGCATGACTTTTGTGGAACTTTAGCTTTAATTGTAATGTGATGTAAGAAAACTAGCAATAATGCTTAAGCAAGTCAAAATGCATTGCCTGCTAACTAGATGGATATAATGAAACCTTGCACTAAATTAATGGTATGAGTTGAAGAACTTGAACATTAGACTGAAATTAAATTACTATAACATTAGACTGAAATTAAATTACTATGATCTAGTCCTGAGCACTTCATTGTATGAGTTGAAGAACTTAAACATTAGACTGAAATAAAGTTAAACCGCCGGATAAAGAATTCTCATCCACCCAAATAATTGTTTCCACTTCTTTAATTATATGTTGACATTAAAATGAAATGAGAATTCGTTGGTTGATGAGTACAATGTTTCCCTCTTTCGGATTTCGAATTAGGGAGTGAAATTTTTCAAAATTTATCACAATAACAAGCAATAATATATATATATATATACTCGACTCGCGGGTCTCGCCGATCCGGTTCCTAACAAGTCTTGCGGGTCCTTGCGGGTATCGGTTCCGGTTCCTAAACGGGTCCTTGCTGTTATCGGTTCCTGTTCCTAAGCGGGTACTTGCGGGTAGCGGTTCCGGTTCCTAAGCGGGTCCTTGCGGGTCTAGCGGTTCCGGTTCCTTCGCTATGCGGTTCCGGTTCCGGTTCCAGGAACCGCTTAGACTAAGCGGTTCCGGTTCCGGTTCCGAGAACCGCTTAGACTAAGCGGTTCCGGTTCCGGTTCCGAGAGAACCGACCCGGAACCGCCCCGTTGCCATCCCTATACCCACCAAATCTCTTAGGAGTTAAGAGTAGTGTAGTTCTTTCTTAACATGCCAAACATTTATTTAGGCTAATTAGTAATTACCCACCAAATCTCTTAGAAGAACAAAAACGATCATTCTGTCTACTTTAGCTTCATAGAGGAGTATCGATCGGTAGCATCTGTATGAAAAATAGTTACTTAAGTTGTGCATTGCTTATATATTTCAATGGATGACTAGAAGTATGACAAACTATCAAGGACATAATTAATTAAGATTTTATAAGTTATGAGTACCCTAATAGTATTTGGATATCTTTCAAGAGGAGCTTGTAAGTTGCCAAACTAATTAGATGTTATCAACTTATTAGCTCCTTAAACATAAGTTAGCATTACCAATTATTTCTTAAGATCCAAATGTATTCATGAAATCTTAACAAATTATAAACTCACAACACATACATACATATGTTTATATGCACACACTGCACACGTTTTATACACATTACAGACATTTTCACACACACACGACACACATTTACACACACCACAAATTTACACACAAAATTATTTTTATAGGAAAAAGTTTCACATTTATAATATAGCATTTAATTAGCAGGATATTTGAATTCCAAAACTTGAAAATTTGCGAATGCCAAACACTCAAATATCTTATAAAATCTAATTTTTTTAATAAGATTTAACATCTTATTTTATCCAAACACGTGAGAACTTATTTTTGAAATAAGATTTAATATCTTATAAACTCCTAAAAAATCTTATAAAATTTAGGATGTTAAGCCAAACACCCTCTTAGTCCAAGTCGACTGCAAAAGTAGTCCCTAGTTGCTTGTATGATTGAGAGCCTTCCCTACGATATGATGGAAACAGTTCCTCCACATGATTTGGTTGTGGGAAAAGAAGAAATGCAAGTCAATGAACTTTGTTATTTTGTTCCATTTTCCAAGAATATGTATTTGGAATTCCAGCAAATTGCGAATGACTGAGTGTGATGTATAGCCTTTTTCTATACGTGTCTAGCACAACTAAGTATATTAAAGATTAGGGTTTCCTCAAAAATGTTACATAATTATGTCATCAATTAAATTTTCATCATTTGATTATTGAGTTATGACATATTATTGTACTAATATATAATGATTCATGTAGTAATTTTTTTTTGCCATTAAATGTTCTTATAGAATTACAACAAAAAATAATATTAGTGATAAAATTTAAAGTGGCAATATTAAAATTATTGCCAAATATATATAATAAGTGACAATAATTTTTGCTTTGCCACAATAAGGATTTTTAGTAAAAAAGTTTCTTTCAAGTTGTCACTATTGACAATTAATGACACATATATAGTGACAACTTAGTGACGATACAAATAGAGTGATAACTATAATTGTTGTCACTAAGTTATGTCACTAATTGTCAATAGTGATAACAATTTTCTTGTCACTACGTATAAAGAGTGAAAAAATTTATACAACTCTTGTCAATATTAAACATGTAAAACTTATTTTTGTTACAAAACAAAAATTATTGTCATTAAAAATTTACAATTGATGACAACTTTGACATTACTTGACATTTTATCACTAATATTTTATTTTTCATTTATATAATCTTTCATATATTAATGTAACTTGAATGTTGTTATTGTTTAAGATCCCGTCCCACTTTGGAAAAAGAGGGAAAAAGATAGACATGTTCGCAAATATTGACATAGGAACTCAAGTGTAATTATTGAATATTTCTTTTACGCAAATGGTCTGTGGCCAATTTCAAATTACGCATATCTCACGTCCAAATGGCGTGTGGACTTGGTCATACAAATTGACCATTTCTCTAAGAAGAAAAAGAAGACAAGCATCGTATGGAGCAAATGTGTGGTCTCTATTGTCAATCATAGTTGCTATAAATTTAGAATCTCAAACCAATGGAAATGTTGATGAAACTTCAATTATTTTTTGTTTCAGAATTTTTTTTCATCAATAAAGTAAGTCATTAAGTCTTCCCTATAGATCGTCTCTCTAGTCTTCCCTAAAGTCTTCTCTAGTATTCCTCTTACAATATTCTAATGCTTATATATAAACGTATAATTGGCTGCAAAAGATCGTCCTCTAATATATAGAAAAATCTTCCCCCACTACTCCACTTGATCCCATATTTCAGAAAAATGAATATTACTGGTGAAAAAAAGATGTTTCAGCTAATATACACTACATTTGTGTTAGTGTGTTTGAGAAGTATGATCATTGGACATTGTTTACAAGTGAGGTGCTTAGAGAGGGAGAGAGCAGCACTTGTCAAGTTCAGAGACCAACTTATCGATGTCGATGGCCGTCTCTCGTCTTGGAGTACACAAGAAGACTGCTGTAAATGGGAAGGAGTCCATTGTCATAACAAAACTAACCATGTCACAAGATTACATCTTCCAGGTAGTTATCCAGAAACTGGTATTAATCCAAGTCGTCTAGAAGGTACTATTAGCCATTCGTTGCTAGAATTGCATCACTTAAGTTACCTAGACCTCAGTTACAATAACTTTAGAGATGCTCGTATTCCGGACTTCATCGGTTCACTAACCGAATTACAATATCTCAATCTTTCTTATAATTATTTTTTGGACAAATTCCACATAATCTAGGCAACCTTTCCAAGTTGTTATATCTTGATCTCAATCGTATTGGTGGATATAGTGAAAACCTCGACTGGCTCTCTCATCTTTATTCGCTAAGATATCTTGCCCTCGATTATGTTAACCTCTCAAAGGGGACCGATTGGTTACAAGCAATAAGTAAACTAAGTTATATAGAAGAATTACACTTGTGGTCATGTAGACTACCGGATATTGTTCCTTCTTCGTTACCCTATGTTAATGCTTCGAGTCCTCTTGCTTTCCTCGATCTCTCTTCTAATAATCTCACACTCGTTTCTACTATCCCCTGGTTCTCAAACTTTAGCAAAGTCCTCAGCTCCATTGATCTCTCTGGCAACAATTTTCTTGGTCCAATTCCTGATGATGCTTTCAAGGACATGAAATCACTTTCCTATCTTCATCTCTCTGACTGTGGGATTGAAGGTGGGATTCCTAAATCTCTTGGAAATGTTACTACTTTAATATCATTAGATCTACAAAGCAATGGTTTGAACAAACATCTTTCTGAAATAATGATGAACATTTCACACAACAAATTGCAATGTCTTGATTTGAGTTTTAACAATATAACTGGACCGCTTCCAAATTTTTCGAGGTTTTCTCTGTTGAAGACATTGGATATCCATTATAATCATTTGAACGGATCCATCCCTAAAGGCTACCTACAACTTCCTCATCTTGTTAATCTTTCTTTAAGATCAAACAAAATAACAGGTCCAATTCCTGACCTTTCCTTTTGTTCGTCAATGAGAAATTTAATTCTTGATGAAAACCTGTTCAATGGTACATTTACTCAAACCATAGCAGGAATGTTTAAGTTGGAGAGGTTATCAATTGTTTCAAATCTTTTGGAAGGCATAATCACGGAGAACCATCTAACTAACTTTTCCCAATTGAATTATCTTGACTTGTCTTACAATTCCTTAGTGACTATGCAATTCAGCTCTCATTGGGTTCCTCCTTTTCAAGTAGAAGAGTTGTATTTGGAAGGTTGCAAATTGGGGCCAGAGTTTCCGAAATGGCTTCGTACCCAGAAACAATTACGTTATCTTGATATATCCTCAGCTCAAATTTCAGACACCATTCCTAATTGGTTTGGTAATCAATCTCTTTCACTGGTTTACCTGAACGCATCATGTAACCAAATATACGGCTTCTTTCCTGACAATTCCTTCTCCATGTTGAACTTCAACAACCAAAACAGAATTGGTCCGGCACTGGATTTATCAAGAAATCAGATTTCAGGTTCTGTTTCTTTTTTATGTGGCAGGAGTATTCTAACTCGTTTAATTGATCTATCTGATAACTTGTTCTCGGGCCAAGTTCCCGATTGTTTCGCAAACTTTCAATCCTTAACATATCTAAATCTGGCAAACAATGGTTTCACAGGTTTGATTCCTAACTCATGTGGCTTCCTCCCTAACATTAAGTTTTTGCATTTGCGAAATAATAGTTTCTCAGGACCAATTCCAATATCCATGATGAATTGTACAAATTTAAGGACGATTGATTTTGGAAAAAATCGGCTAATTGGTGAAATTCCGACATGGTTTGGATTCAGTTTATTACACTTGGAGGTTTTAAGCCTGCATCAGAATGAGTTTTACGGTACCATACCTTCAAACTTATGTGAACTAAGATATGTTCAAGTCTTAGACCTCTCTTCAAACAACTTATCTGGAGTTATTCCAAAATGCCTTCAGAATCTCACTTCAATGACCCGAAAGGATGGTTTTAATTATTTTGAATCTTTTCCTTATTCTGTCTTTTCACTAAGCATAGATGGAGTAAATTTGATGTGGAAAGGAACTGAAGTTGAATATAAGAACGGTCTGAGGCTTGTTAAACTCATTGATCTTTCAAGCAATAACTTGGTTGGCAAAATCCCTTCAGAAATTACAAAACTTGATGACCTAGTTGGATTGAACTTGTCAAGAAACAAATTGACTGGATCCATTCCACAAGACATTGGTAGAATGATGTCTTTGAATTTTCTCGATTTCTCCAGAAACCACCTCTCAGGTGGTATTCCAACTAGCCTTTCTGAATTGAGCTACCTCGGAGTCTTGGACCTGTCATACAACTACTTGTCTGGTAAAATTCCGCAAGTAACTCACATGACGACTTTCAATGAGTTATCGTACATGGGGAATCCCGGCCTGTGTGGACGGCCGCTCATAAAATCATGCCCAGGAGATGAAACACGTCAGGATCCAAAGCACACCGCCAGTGATAACGACGATTCGGATGACAATTTTATAACTCAAGGATTTTATATAGCCATGGGGCTTGGTTTTGGCATCGCATTTGGGGGAATCTTTGGAACAATATTGTTCAACGGGTCATCAAGACATGCATACTTTCAAGTGTTGAACAGAGTTGAAGACTATGTGTATGTAAGGGTGGAGCTTATGAAGGCACGATGGCGGAGAACTCCTCAAAATGAGTAAGTGAATGGTTTACTTTTTGAGTATGTGAACCGTATTTTTTAACTACTAATCACATATCGTTTCGTTTATTTCTTGTGCTTTAGTTCTGTCTCTTTTTTGATGTTCTATTCTGAAAGCCCCAACTACGAACGCATGTATTGTAAGTCTTTTGATTCAACTTCAGAAATTTGTTGGATAAGTAGTAAATTCGAACTTGTTTTACTTAAGGAAAATTTATTAATCTTTCATAATATACAAAAGTCATCAAAATACTTTTACAAAAACTCACGCCGCCAAGTTCTAGTTCGAGAGTACAATGATTAATTATTTACGCTTAAGTTGTTAAAGTTTAATGACTATTGAACTGAATTACCTTTGCTTCTTAGATTAAAATTTTTATGAATTCAGTCCGTTACTGATTTTTTTTTTGGTATTTCTCAAATTGTATCAACTATGATTTTAGATTTAACATACCACAAGAAAATTGGGCTTTAGAGACGAAAAGAATACATCTCTCGAATCTATATCTTAATCTTTAAGAGAAAATATAGATAAGAAATATTCATCTCAAGTTCGATAGGGAAAAGACTTGTTGCCATGGTCTTAAATTTCCTCCGAAACCTCGAAATTTAGACCGACATTTCGAATTTCCGGGGGTCTCGAAGCGAAATCTCACATTCGATCCAATTTTGGAGAATATCTATCAAAATTTCCCGATATTTTTTGATATTTTCGATATTTCTCGAAATCTCGAATTCTTAATAAAATTACTTTGTTAAATATCTACTGAAATTTACTGAAATTCCAAAATTTCTCAAAATTTCCTGAAATTTTAACCAAACCCAAAATATTCCGAAATTTAAAATAATATTTAATTAATTATTTTTAAATAAGAATGAGTCCAAATTGTTGTGGTTGTCTATAAATGATTGTGGTATTTTGTTTTAATGAAATTTTTAGGAGATTTGGTCATTACTTTACTCTCAAATCATATTTATTTTATATTTCTCACTACAGATTTTAGTCATACTACTTGACAAAATTCACTATACATATATTATATACACAGTATTATTTATGTAAAAGCTGCGTAATTATGATACTTAAAGTTACACAAAATTTCATTGTAAATTTTCAAATATTTCTATAAATTTCCATGAATTCTTTAAAATCGAAATCGAAATCGAAATTTTGGGAGCCTTCTTTAACTTCAAATGGTAATAGTGAGGATGGTCTAGACAATCCCCAAGACTTCTTGGTTTCAAAAAGAAAGTGTAGAATATGTGGGTATCATGGGCACAATAAAAGAACATGTCAAATAACCAATTTGCAAAGAAGGAAACAAAGGAAGCAGAGAAGGAAAAGGAGGACTGGTGGTGATGATGTTAATACTCAGGTCTAACACTTGTGATGTTCAACTTAGTTGTATAAATTCCATGATTAAAAATATAATTTAATTGTCTAAATTTAATACATGTGCCAGGACCAGAGGACTGATGGCTGTGAGCCTACACAAATGGATATGGACAATGATGTCCCTCTTGCATACATTCTGGCCTGGATGAGATCAAGGAGAAGAACAAATGGTGGTGCAAGTGCAAGTGTTGAGGCTGGTGAAAATGCAGATGTTGGTGAGCATCAAGACCAACAACCCTATGTTCCTTCTTTTGGGACACCTCAAGCAACAAATCAAGATGGTGGTGGGGAGGTTAATTTTGATACATCACTTGATCCTTCTTTGGATCATTTGTTCTTCTTTCAAATATCTATTTAAATCCTGAACAAATGGTGATTTTTGGGAGCATATAGTGAATTCTGGTATACCTGTAAGCTGTGAAATAATTGTTGGTTTTTGTTGGTGATTTTGTGCAGCTCTTTTGGGTTTTAGGGGGGTATATTATAATCAAATTTGATAGATGAATTGTCAGGATTGATGAATTGTAAGTTGATACTCAATTATATATCAATTTGCTTTCCATTACAATGTCTTTCCATTACACGTCTTTTCATTACAACTACTTGAACAATGATACTAACTGATATAATAAGTAGATGGCAAGAATGGCCAAATTTACAGAAATTAAATGATAAATTTGCCTAATAGATGGATCATTCCCATTTAATTGCCTAAATTTGGGAGCTTCTTCAGTGGTGTGCATTTTCCTTTGAGAGTTGAAGCTGCCTTGGACCTCATGTTCTGTAGCTTGGTTATACGGCTTGCACCAATGAGAAAAACCATGAATCGAACATCTATAATATATCCTCCCTGGATTTTCTTCAGATTCAGAAACGTTTATTGTAGTTTTCCTCCCACATTGCCACTTAATACACGTTTTCTTCCTATATTTCACTCCGAAGCAGCTTGAGGACCGACTTGAGGAAGCCATTCTTACATTTCAGATTGTGTGAACAAACCAAAATTGATGCATTTATACTGGGATTCCAACGGTCAGATCCCAACGGTCATATTTTTTTTTATGTGCAAAACATTACATTGACACCCCCTGAAAAATAGGTAAACATTACACATACCTCCCCTGGGGGTATATTGGGGAAAGTCAAAAAGATCTTTGATGACATCATCAAAAATCCGCCCGCAAAAATTGACAGGAGGTGCCCGTGTAATCCAAAACATAATCGAGGGGGTGTGTGTGTGATTATGAATTAGTGAGGGGAGGTTTGTGTAATTACCCAATTATTGAGAGGATGTGAGTGTAATTATCCTAGTTGTTATCTACGAGGTAATATTAGCCCTTCATTGCTTGAATTGCATCGCTTAAATTACCTAGACCTCAGTCACAATTACTTTGAAGGTGCTCGTATTCCCGCCTTCAACGGTTCACTAACCGAATTACGGTATCTCAATCTTTCTTATAATAATTACTTTGGAGGACTACAAATTCCACATAATCTTGGCAACCTTTCCAAGTTGTTACATCTTGATCTAAACTACATTAGTGGTCCAATTAGTGGATATAGCGAAAACCTCGGTTGGCTCTCTCGTCTTCATTCACTCAGATACCTTGGCCTCAATAATGTTAACCTCTCGATGGCGACCGATTGGCTACAAGCAATAAGTAAACTAACTTTTATAGAAGAACTACACTTGATGGACTGTGAACTAACGGATATCCTTCCTTCTTCGTTACCCTATTCTAATACTTCGACTCCTCTTTCTATCCTTGATCTCTCTTATAATAATCTCACACTCGTTTCTACTATCCCCTGGTTCTCAAACTTTAGCAAATCCCTTACTTCCATTCATCTCTTTGGGAACAATTTTTTTGGTTCAATTCCTGATAATACTTTCAAGGACATCAAATCACTTTCCTATCTTGATCTCTCTTTCTGTGAGATTAAAGGTGGGATTCCAAAATCTCTTGGGAACATTACTAATTTAATATGGTTAGATCTACAAGGGAATGATATGTCCGGACATCTTTCTGAAATAATGATGAACGTTTCACATAACAAATTGCAACATCTTGATTTGAATTGGAATAATATAACTGGACCGTTTCCAAATTTCTCGAGGTTCTCATTGTTGAAGGAATGGAATATCGGGCGTAATCGGTTGAAGGGATCCATCCCTAAAGGCTACCTACAACTTCCTCATCTTGTCAAACTTCTTTTAACCTCAAACCAAATAGCAGGTCCAATTCCTGATCTTTCCTTCTGTTCGTCTTTGAAAGGTTTGTTTCTTGATCACAATATGTTCAATGGTACATTGAGTGAAACCATAGGAAGAATGTCTAACTTGGAGACGATACGTCTTGATTCGAATCATTTGGAAGGCACAATCACAGAGAACCATCTAGCTAATCTTTCCCTATTGAATTATCTTGAGTTGTCTTACAATTCATTAGTGAGTGTGCAGTGCAGCTCTGGAAGGATTCCTCCTTTTCAATTAGAATACTTGAATTTGGCTGGTTGCAAATTGGGGCCAGAACTTGATATATCTGGTGCTCAAATTTCGGACCCCATTCCTAATTGGTTTGGTAATCAAGCTCTTTCTCTAATTTACCTGAACGCATCATATAACCAAATATACGGCTTCTTTCCTGACATTTCCTTCTCCATGTTGAACTTCAGCAACCGAGATGTAGATGATGGGATACTGGATTTATCAAGAAACAAGATTTCAGGTTCGGTCACCTTTTAATGTGGCATCGGACATTTCGCACTACACATTGATCAATCTCATAACCTGTTCTCGAGCCAGCTTCCTGATTGTTTTGCAAACCTTAAACATTTATCAATTCTCAATTTGGCAAACAATCATTTCACGGGGAAGATTCCCAACTTATTTGGCTCCCTCCATTCCCTTTCAATTCTGCATTTGCGAAACAATAGTTTCTCGGGAGCAATTCCAATATCCTTGATGAATTGTACGGATTTGGAGATGATTGATATCGAAGAAAATAGGTTGATTGGTGAAATCCCGACGTGGTTAGGACACAATTGGTCAAACTTGAGGATTCTAAGCCTATATCAGAATGAGTTCTATGGTACCATACCTTCAAACTTATGTGATTTAGAAAATGTTCAAGTCTTGGACCTCTCTTCAAACAACTTATCTGGAGTTATACCAAAATGCCTTCAGAATCTCACTTCAATGGCTGAAAAGGATGAAATTGGTATATTCAGATCTTATGAATATCAAGGATCATATTTTTCTGTCTACGTGGACATTATTGATGGAATAAATTTGATGTGGAAAGGAACTAAAGTTGAATACAGGAATGGTCTGGGAATTGTTAAACTCATTGATCTTTCAAGCAATAACTTGGTTGGAAAAATCCCTTCAGAAATTACGAAACTTGTCGACCTGGTTGGATTGAACTTGTCTAGAAACAAATTGACTGGACTCATTCCACAAGACATTGATCGGATGATGACTTTGACTTTTCTCGATTTATCCAGAAACCACCTCTCAGGTGGTATTCCGACTAGCCTTTCTGAATTGAGCCACCTCGGAGTCTTGAACCTGTCATACAACAACTTGTCTGGTAGAATTCCGCAGAATACTCACATGCTGACTTTCAATGAGTTATCGTACATGGGGAATCCCGGTCTCTGTGGACGGCCGCTCGCAAAATCATGCCCAGGAGATGAAACACGTCAGGATCCAAAGCACACTACCGGTGATAACGATGATGCAATAAACGATTCGGATGACATAATAACAGAAGGATTTTATATAGCCATGGGGCTTGGTTTTGCATTTTGTGGAATCTTCGGAACAATATAGTTCAACAAGTCATCAAGACATGCATATATTCAAGTGTTGAATAGAGTTGAAGACTATGCATATGTAAGGATGGAGCTTATGAAGGCGCGATTGCGAAGAACTCTTCAAAATCAGTACGTAAGTGCGTGGTCCATTTTTCGACTTTGTGAAGCACTTTTTCGATTATAATTTTCTATTCAACTCGAGAAATTTGTTGGATGGAAAATTCACTACTTGTTTTACATAGGGAAAATTGCTAAAATAAATCTTTTATAATTAAAACTCATCAAAACATATTTCGGTCAAAAACTCACTCCACCAAATTCCCGCTCGAGAATACAACAGTTAAATTTTTACACTTAAGTTGTTAAGGTTTAATGACTGTTGAACTAAATTACCATTGAAAATATTTTTCAATCTTAAAAACTCATTCTACAAATTTTTCATTCTAAAAATTCCTAAAGTTAGGATTAAATAAGACCATAAATTTACTAACCCTAAATTTTGGGAGTTTTGAAATGAAAAGTTGATGGGATGAATTTTTTCTAATTGAAAAATATTTCCATTAATTTTTTGGATATAAAAAATTATTTTAGAGAGGTTTTAGTAATTTTTCCTGAATTTTGTTGAACTACCGCAAAAATGGAACTGTGTGCACCCTTACATGCATTTTAACGCCTTTTGATAGAGGTCGTGTTCGAGCTAGAACTTAATGTGAATAATGTAAACACCGACTAAAGATATTGTTGATTAAAACGTTGTCGTTCAAACTTCAGACACATACAATACAGTGGTCATCGTTCAAATATAAGTTCCATGCAAATAAACCTCGGAGTACTAATATAGCATTTGGAGTGTTTTCATTTCAACATATCTGATAACCAAGAATGACCGAACGCAGAAGTCATCTCCCATGACCACAAAACCCGAAAGTCAAATCGCACGAAAGAAATAAATAATTACTAGCCTGAGAAAGTGTAGTGTTTTGGTAGATCGACATAGATGAACACAATGAAGGGCAATAATATTTATTCAAACAACCATCAGGTTGAAGAAAGTTCTTCTGGCATCTGATATTCCTCTCCATCCTCGCCGGACTGCTTTAGGATGATAAGCCTGCACAGATCATCGAGTCAGTATTTATCATATAAACAAAGTGTAGGTAGTGTGTCTGAGCGAGTGTAATTTCACCACAATATACGAATCTAATGTCTTATAAGTACGGCCCTGATAAACAAGAGTTGCGGGCAAAAATATTTCAAAAAAAAAAGGAACCTTTTTTCATCTACAATCATAAATAAGGAAATGGAAAACCTACTTCTTCAAGTTATCTCTCTTTTATAGGTTTTGTAGACAAAATAACTGATCATTAATTAGAGTATTCTCTCTTTTAAGATTTCGCTCCACAAAATATGTTAAACTTTCTTGGTTGCAGGCAGTACTTATATATGTACCTAGATTATGGATATATTATTTATAGACATTCTAACTTAGAAGAAGTATTAGTTATTTATTTTAGGCTGTTTTACTTCACATGCTAGACATTTAATCAAAAATATCTTTGAGCATTATTTAAGATCAATTCATAGTAGCATATAGAACATGTCACACCAATAATGTTCAGAAAATAGCAATCAAGTAAGAAAACATCCCGTAAAGCTTAAAATAACTAAGGCACATCTACTAATATTGTTACCCAATCACAATTTTAGAAGTGAAAATGCAATATGTAACGATAATTAATGTTAACCACAAATCATCACATGAAAATTTTACTTACCTATGAAGATCATTCATCGGGAGGAAAAATGGTGAGCTTGAATCCATTGATTTTGGCGGTTTGCTCGTCTTGCATCTTTTCTTTTGCTTCCCGAATTTTTTTGGCTGAGCCAGCTGCATGTTTAGTACGGTACAAATCCAAATATTGAAAGCTCCGTATATCAGCTAACCCAATTGGAACTTCTCGAAGTTCTTCACAGTTTTCCAGCTCAAGGCGTCTAAGTCTAGGGAAATGATGAGCTGAAGCTACCCAGAAAACTAAATCCGTTCGTCCAATCAGCAACACTTCAAGTTGGCGAAAACCGCCATCAGCCGCCTCCCAACACTTCCCCATGAATGCTTTATCTTTCAACTTGAGCACTTCGAGATTCTCCAACAATCCTAGTACACACATTTTACTCCAATCGAGAAAAGTGTCGGACAATGTCAGGCTCCTCAGTTTCGGTGGAAATTTGTAGGGTTGCGGAAGGCCGCGCAATTGGCCTTCAGAAGGTGGACTAGGAAATACATCGTTTAATAGTTTTAACTTTTCAAGACTACCCAATTTGCCCAAACTATCAAATGATCCTCCATTTTTCCCATCTAGAAGTGTGGCTAGTTTCCCACGAATGCCCACTTTCTTCAAGTTCCCGGCCCGGTCAAAAACTTCATCTGTGCAACTTTGTGGTGATATTGTACCGAGTGTTTGAAGCTTTTGACCTTCTTTACTACTTTTTCCTGTCTTGGGTAAAGTAGCGGATGCATTCGTCTTTAAATGCCTTAACTGAATCATCTTCCATATATCCGCTTTGATATCAAGAGTGCGTGATGTGGTATCAACTATAAGAGTTTGTATGTTCCAAAGCTTCGAGAAAGATGAAGGAAGAACACCTAAATTAAATGAGAGAGCAATGTGCCTCAAATGAACCAAATGGTATAGGTCACTGGGAATTTTAGTGAATTTGACAGGCTTGGCATCTAATACACGAAGAAGCTTGAAAGCTGCGGGGATGGTTGAAACATTTTCTGACGGCAAGGTTATTTCTTCTTTGGAGAAACAAACGAAAGAGCGTACCCGAGGACCATATGGTCTTGAACAGACAAAGTTCAACACATTGGAATGAATACAAATACGACGAAACTTTTTCACATCATCAACTGGAGGGTCAAAAACTCCATCACTAGACTTTTTAATTTCTTGAAGAAAATTCTCCTTTTCGTTTCCAGCTTCAATTCTGCAAAAATCACGTAACATGTCATGTATGCGACACGTTTTGACTCTACCATCTCTCCGCATCTTATCAATTCTCACTAAGTTCCTATTAATAAGATCCTCCAAATAGTTTTCCGCAGTTTCCTCCAAGGTGATACCGGTCTTTTGTTGAATGAACCCTTCTGCAATCCACATGCGTATCAATTTCCATACCGGGATCTCGAAGTCTTCGGGAAACATACCCAAATAGAGAAAGCATGCCCTCAAGTGATAAGGCAATTTATCATAACTCAATGATATAATTTTCTCCATGCGTCTCTGTGGGTCCTCATTAAGATATGTACTCACGCTTTCTGACACTTTTCTCCATGCATTTTTCCTCGCAGTCATTTCTTCTGATGCTGAAAATTTCTTGACAAGTATTCCTCCTATTACCACTATCGCAAGTGGCAGCCGACCGCATTGCTCAGAGATTAGTTTCCCGAGAACTTCCAATTCAGATGGGCACTCGGGCTTACCGAAAACCTCCAACCTAAGCAGCAACCAACTCTCTTCTTGAGTCAAGAAACGCAAGTTGTGGGGACCTCTAATGCGATTAGCGTGGTGAGCCACGTCCTCATGACGACTAGTGATCAAGATTTTACCCGCCTTATTGCTCTTTGGAAAAGCAATTTGGAGTTTATCCCAGTCCTCTGCTGTCCACACGTCGTCCATGACAATCAAAAACTTTCCTCTCTCTAGATGACTAGAAACTTCCCGGGCTAAGTCGTGATCACTTTTCTTATACATCTCATCAGTGATCCTAGTGAACTCTCTCAAAATGGAAATAAATACGTCTTTTTTTGTGAACTCTTGAGAAACATAAACCCATATACGTGTGGGGAATTCGTATTGGATTGCTGGATCACGATAAATCTTTCCCGCTAGAGTTGTCTTGCCAAGACCAGGCATACCAATGATAGAGATGACGTCAAGGTAATCGGCTTCATTTGTGAGATATCCAATTATTTTTTCTGCCTCATCTTCAAAACCCACCACGTTTTCTTGTCTTACCAGGGGAGCCTGTGTCAAAGTTTTTTAAAGGGCAAGATGTACATAAGTTAGAGATCAAAGAGATTTCAATATTCTTAAAGAGAAAAACATTTACAAAAATCTGATACACTTTTTGTAAAAATGATATAACTTTTTTTTTTGAATACTTCACATGATAATTTTAATTGGATAACTTTCCAAGTTGTAATCATGTCTATTCTTTAGCAGCATATTGGGGAAATAATCCCAGTTTCTGAAAATTCCACCAAATTGATGAAATAATTTTTTTAATAATAAAGAAGTAATTATTACTTATATTTCTTATTTTATTTCCAATTTAATTACTTCACTTATAATTAATCACATACATACTTCGCATGATAACTTTAGAGTGTTACGATTGCCTCATAAAAATTAAAATATATATAATTATAAATAAAATGTGAAAAAGCATGCCAATAATTGCATCTAGAGCCTTGAACTTAAACTAGCTTGATTTAAGTGATATTAGCAAGCAGAGGCAATTCCATCTGAGTTCAAGCAAATACTTGAGTTTGGAAGTATGGCTTTTGTGTGTGTGTGTGTAACTGTGTATATATATATATAATGTATACTGAAGTCAACTCTTAAGTCTTCTTGAGATAAAACTCAAATTCCAATTTCAAGATCCCAAATTGAACAGCCAATAAAGATGAAAAAATTAAAGAAAATTCACACCTCTGTTTCTTCAGCGCCGCCGTCGGCGACGCTGAGTGTAGCGAAATCAAGCTTGCTCTTGTCGCCGTAAATAGCTCTGACCTTGCCGCCGATGGCCTCGACCTCCTTCGCGATGCCGAGGAGCTTCACCGGAGTTTGGAAAGCTCTGAGGAAGTAATTTTTGGACTTGCTCTCCGCCGCCTGTGTGACGAAGGCGTCGATGATGTCCTCCGCCTCGTAAACGACGTCGCGTATCTGCCTTACAAGCTCTCTCAGGCTATCGTCTTTTCTCCGCTTCTTCGTTGAGTCCTTGAGGAAGGCTTTGAAGAGGCGGAGATCGTTTTCTAGCGTCTCGACTTGGTTTTTGGCGTCGCTGATTAGGTGAGCGTGGTAGAGTAGGAGCTGTTGGAGGTTTTCGAGGAGGAATTCTACTGCTGCGTCCGCCATTGTTGGATCTCTCTCTCTCTCCTTTTTCTCTCTCTGTGAAAAATGGAAAGGTACTAGTGAGGTTGATGATTCCAGCAAGTGGTTGTGGGACTAGAAAAATGAATGTGAATATGAATATAACTAACTGGAAGAGGACCCATTTAAGGCAATAATGCAAATAGGTTAATGTCCGGATATGGAACCGAGTATGATACATAGATACGAATACAAAATAAGCTAAATTTTAAAATTTTAAAATACGATAGATTGAGAATCAATGTATATGTATATTCGAGTATAATATTTTAAAATAAAATTGTTTCAATAGATTCATTTTTATTAAATGAATTTTTGTCTAGTTTTTTAGATTTATTTTGTCAATTTGTTTAACTTTTATGTTATAAGTTTTAACAGAAAACCGAAAATATCATCAACCTTTCTATTTTAGTCCAAAAAGTATTGTATAATATTTTTAAAAAAAAAAGTTCTGTCTGGCATCCAAGACGTGTCGAATATTTTAAATTTTGTATCGGATACGGTATCCAAAATTTTCTCTTTATTTTTATTTTCGGACACTTCAAAAATGGTCCCGAAACGGTATATGGGAGTATTCGTATGGGGAACGATATCGCACCGGGTCATTTTTTAAAATATCCGTGCATCATAGGGAACCGGGTATGAACTAGTTTGGGAGCTTAATAACTAATTGATTTGGGATGGTCAGGTGTCCACCAGCCGGGTTTAGCTAATTTTCTCAGTTAGAGCTCAAGTTCGAGCTTGGTTTGTGTTGAGCCGAGCTCAAACTCAAACTCAAGAAAAAAAAAAATTCTAATTATTATAAATATTTATATAAATATTATTAATTTTGTATTAATATATATAACTAAATATAATTATATATATAATATATCATCATTTATATATAAAATATTGTACTAATAAATGAAAAAATAAAAATCACTTTTTTATTATAGGCTCACGAGCCAAGCTCGACTCGATGCACATTGTAAGAGAGGCCTAGATTGGTAAAGATTGTGATCTGGAGCTTTTAAGAGTGAGAACTAGCTACAATTCAAAAACCACGTTTAAATATGTTTAGAATTGAGCTGACGAAGATTTTTTGAAGATAAGTCAACAAAAGCAAATAAGATCAGGTAATCGATGTTAAAGTGGAAAGATGAATATAAAGTTATACGATACGAAATGACAACATTTTATTATATTTATGAGTACTATTTGAATTTTCAAACAAACATAAAATGTATTATAAATCAGTCACCCGATAACTTTAAGAGGTTTTGATTATCGTTTCTTTTCCACAATCACAAATTGCTCCATTAAAAGGGAGTAAATAATAAGTTTGACCTTTGACATGGTAAAACGAGCCTTCTAAATTTGAGCTACTACTAGACATAGTTTAAATATAAAAATTAGACCACCCTAAAAAAGAGTTCAGCACTTTTTTTTTCAAATAATTTTGCTGCAAAAATGAAGAGATATAAAGCCCCAAAATTGAGCTAAAATGACCTATATGTGTGTGGGGGATAAATACCCAGCTTTATATAATGGAGGAGGTGAGGCTAATTTGGTCCATAGCTTCCGATGGCTATTCCAAGGATAAATCTTTCGTAGTCCTAGTGCAATGCTCCCGGTCACTTAGACACCACAAATTCAACTTGGAGTGGGTAATTTTTATAACCCACCACCTTGTAATTCTATGGTGGACCGAGACCATTGGTCCTGGTCCACTTTTCACCATAAGATCCCCCAACAGGGGGGGTAATTTAGTAAATTACCTCCCCTGCAGGGGATCTTATGGTGAAAAGTGGACCGGGACCAATGGTCTCGGTCCACCATAGAATCACCCACCCACCACCTATGTAAAAACCTGTTGGATATTGGGTGAATATTGTGTATGTATGAAAAGTGTGTAAACACCTCTTTTGGGTACGAAATTCGAACACCACAAATATCGAGGATACTAAATATTATTGGATAATATTATTCTACTCCGGGAGTAGATGAGGTTAGCATTTCGAATTTCTCGATTCGGAATTGAAACGAATGAGAAATTAATTGCTATTGTTGGGTGTTTGAATGTGGATATCCCAGTTTGGATATAAACCATAAGGTGGACCGGACCGAACCTCGGACCACGGACTCGAGCTCGGGTCTGGGTTTGGGTCGGGTCCGGGATCGGGCTGGTACGCGGGCCGTGGGCCGTGACTGGGCTTGGTGGTCGTTGGGCTAAATATATTCTTTTTTGGCAAAATTTAGAATTAAATTAACTTGTGGACCCAGTTAATTATTTTCTTCTTTTGGGCCAATAAGAATTAATTTAGGCTCATTTCTTTTCCAAAGAAATCAGGCAGTCCAACAGAAGGTTGAATTACATCTGAAACGTTTCATTTGTAAAGCAGTTAGAAATTGAAAGATTCTTGATGCTAAATTTGAAACGTTTGAATTTATAAGTGAAAAACATTTCACTTTAAAAGTGGTAAGGGAAAAACATTTCACTTTAAAAGTGGTAAGTGAAATGTTTTTCACTTTAAAAGTATAAGTGAAATGTTTCACTTTTAAAAGTGGTTAGTGAAAACGTTTCATTTCTCCAAATTTCTCCTATATAAAGAGTCTCTCATATGAATGAAAAGATAAGAAGACGAACACACAAAAATCAGAAATCATTTCTGCATTTTAAGCATTCTACATACATCACATCAGTGAGAGTTCTTGAGCAAATTAAGTTCGTGGAGTGTTGTTCTTGAAGTGGTTCAATTACAATACGGAATCGTTGTATCTTGGGAAGTTAATTGCATGATCTCGTACCACCGTAGGCGGGGCAATATAGCTTTAAGGATAGAGAGTCCAACTCTCGCCTCGATTCGTTTTCATCGCATATATTTTCTAGTATATTTCAGATTTTACAGGGCGAAAAAAAATTTCTCAACAAGCTTAAAGCTATATCGTTGTTGTTGATTTCTGTAATTCTGAAAAATAGTTGAATTCGGTACTAATGAAAATGTTGCTGCTACTCTCGACTTTGGCCTGGACCTGAAGCTAGTCTCGGTCTCGTTCTTGATTCAGGTTTCGCTTCGGGTTCAGGGGTTGGGTCCGGTTCAGGCTCTGGTCCGAATCCACCGGTTGTAACTAATGTTAATCCGATAATTCAGACACGAGCTGAAAGGACAACTCCTATTGTACCACCGGTTAATCCGGTTATCCCGGCGCAAGCTGAAAGGCCATCGAAGTTCAGCGGGGCTGACTTCAAACGTTGGCAACAAAAGATGCTTTTTTACTTAACTACTTTGAACCTGGCGAGGTTCTTACGGGAAGACGCCCCGTCTGTCCCTGAAGATTCTGATGATGTTCAGCTGAGAACGGTGTATGATGCCTGGATACACTGTGATTTCCTTTGCAGGAATTACGTGCTCAGTGGTTTGGACGATTCGCTTTACAGCGTTTATCTGTCCATGAAAACCTCGAAAGACCTCTGGGAGGCATTAGATAAGAAGTACAGAACCGAGGACGCTGGACTGAAGAAGTTCATGGTCGCAAAGTTCTTAGACTTCAAAATGGTGGACTCTAAGTTCGTGACAAGCCAAGTCCAAGAGCTTCAGATTATCATACATGAAGTTCATGCCGAGGGAATGGCTTTAAGTGAGAATTTTCAAGTGGGGTCTGTGATTGAAAAAATTACCGCCCTCATGGAATGAATTCAAGAACTACCTAAGGCATAAACGAAAAGAGATGAGCTTAGAAGAGTTGGTTGTCAGACTCAGAATTGAGGGAGACAACCGGGCTTCTATCAATAGGGCTCCAGTTCAAGCAATGGCAAACGCCATTGAAGTTCCGGAAAGTTCTAACCGGAAAAGGCCGATTTGAGCCATGGAAGTTGCGTTGCTTGTCGACTGAAATTGGTTGTGAAGTTGGGTTTTTCTCGGTGTTCCGATGGCGTTGGTCGGACGGGTATCGGAAGATGGCGGTGGCGCTGGGCGTCGCAGCCGTGATCGGAAACTCGCCGGCGAGACGTTAGCTGTTGACTGCGTCAATAGGGAAGAAGAAGTTGTTGCTTCCCGGAGAAGCCATGAAAATGGCAGGTGCGATTTTCTAATCTCACGGAAAAGAAATTGCTCGGAGCGAATTTCTTGTGGTCCTCGAATCATCGTTGATGATGGCAGTCGAAATTGAAATGGGTCGCTTGGAGCGATGCCACAATTGACGCCGGCGCTACGAGCGGCGCCAAAGACGTTGCCTGAGATGGCCAAATGAAGCCATGAAAGATGCTGTCTTTATCTGGCAATTTTGGCCGAGTCCGGGATTTGAGGAAGAATAAATTGTTGAGGCAACTTTAGCAAAGACAAAAGTAAAAGGCATCCCATAATGACCATTTCTTTAAGACTTTAATCATATTAATTAACTTTGCTTTTGCTTTCCACTAAAATAAAATATTAGTGGATGATGGTAAGAATAAAAGTCACAAAGCAGCCGGTCATTATGGGAAAAAGTGGGGTTTTTGCTTTTTTGCCTTTTGCTTTTTGTTTCTTATGGTGTGCGGCCACTTGGTAATAAATAGAATTGGCCAACATAGTACAATGAGATGTGAGCTTTGTCCCAAAGCACTGAAATTATTCGATGGGTTCGGCTCATTGGGCTGTTGGTCAAATATGTGGCATAGTATTGGGCCAAGGGATCCTAATTGAAATTAGTTTGGGTTGGACCCAACACCTATTTTAATCTTAAATTGGGTTGAACTCCAACATATTTAAGTTTAAAATGAGAGTGGGCAAGGGCCACTGAATTTCAATTGAATTAAATTGGGTTGGACCCAATTGATTAAATTAAATGGGATTTAATTTGATAATTGATTAAATTGGATTTAATCATCTTATCAAGATTAAATTGGCTTTAATTTTGTTGTAATCATTTTGGGTTTGATGATTAAATAAATTAGATTTATTTTAATATGACCAAAATGATGGCGCTTGGAGCGCTGTTGCTCATCGAGGATGGCAACGTTAGATGTCACAAATCGCATCGCCAGAAGTTGTTGGTATTATTTATCCCAAAAATATTCTCAAGGAGATAAGGGGATTTAATCAATTTTGGTGTATCGCAGAATTGTGGGGGAGGGAAACGATCCTCTCAGCGAACTATGTTTTCAAAAGTAGCCATTGTTAGTTATAGTTGTAGTATTATATTGTGCTATTAAATTCGTCTAGTTAATTCTATCGAGGAGATTGGGTTTTAAGTGCGACCGTTGTGACGCCTCCAATCTTTCCTGGGAATTAAATCTAGTGTGATTTCTAGTACAATATTAACTCTCTATTTCTATATTTGGTGGAATATGACTCTGAGTTCCACAACAAGTGGTATTAGAGCTCGAGTATTCTGAGTATGCTCTGTGGTTGCAGTTTAATCTGATCTTGCACATCAGAAAAGTTTTCCCGGGATATGTGACTTTGAAAATGTGGAGGTTTTGGAATATCGAAAATCCAAACAAAGTAAGATATGGTCAAGGACCGTTGAATGCATATTGGATATGCACTTCATAGCGTATCTCGTGCACAAAGTCAAGAAATTCTAATATTCATGACGACAAAACCATAGAATATAGAATCGTTGTCTTTTCTCGAGGATACTGGATATCTGACACAAATAACTCTAAGTCCACGAGTGGTTCTGGTTTACCATCGTTGGAGGAGCAGTGTCAATGAAATCATCTAAATGAACTTGTATAGATCATGTCAGAATTCATAGCTTTAGATAAAGTTGATGGAAAAGCTGAGTGACTACACAATATTTATAAGAGAACCAAGGTTGGAATCTTGGACGTATAAGAGTAAAAACCAGGTTTTAACCAAGTTCCAAACCGAGTTCCAAACCAAGTGCACATCTTACACTCCGGCTGATGAGCTGATGATGTTTATGGAAAACTTGATCAAGTCACTTGTGGTTTGGAATAGGTAAAGTGGTGTTGTGCATAAACTTGGACGTCGTCACAGTTGTTGAGTGAGATCGGTCCTACTGTTTGTGGCACATATTCTCTGAAGAGAGAAATGTCTAGACGACGTGGTGTACGAGGTACACAACTTGGTCAAAAATACGAAGGACTTGACCATTGGAGTAAAATCGAGAAAGTCGATGAAACATCCTATGGTGCATCGTTCAAAGAATTTGATGCAAGTGTGGTTTCCGAACGCCAAAATCATACTCTAAAGAAGATAATGATGCGTTGGATCAATTCAGAATTGTAGGGGACGTGGTCCTAGATAACTACATTCTGAACGACGGTCTCACATAGTAGTAAAAAGTAAGAATCTGCCTGAAAGATGGCAAGATTTCCTACAGTTACATACAAATGTGGGGGCTGTGGGTTAAGGTAAAACCACCCAAACCTTAACAAGGTTACAAGGCGTACTTGATAGCCGAAGGGAACCTTCAAATGGTAGACCTTGATCGTTTTTTCATGTTTTCGGGAATGGGAATTAAATCCAAATAATATTCATTGTTATTGCTAATTTGCATAACCATGAGATATTTGAAATGGATATTAAGACTGCGTTCCTTAAACAAAGGATTAGATGAGGAAGTTCACATGGAACTAACCGATGGGTATGTTGGGTCGGTATACGGACTCGAACATAGCTCCAAAGTAGTGGCATGAAAGGTTTGACAAAATATTATGTTTTCAAACGACTTCATAATCAACGAGCGTGATACATGTGGTTTTAACAAAACACATAGCTCATAGTATGAAATTTCACTAAGGTTCAAAGCCAAAAGCTACCTTTTCTGGTGTGAAAGTTTGATATGTTGATTATGTAAGTAATCATGACTACTGAAAGGATGTTGAAAAAGAATTCGACATAAATGATATGGGTACGGTCCAAAGACTTGTCTTACTGAGACTTTACTTGGAAATAGTTTCCATAACAGTGCTCTTGTAAGAAAGTGATTAAAGACTTGGTGGAGAACCATGATGCACCCATATTGAAATATGCACATATGCCCAATTTGATATATTGAGACAATAAGTCGGCAATAGCACGTGCATACAATTGCGACTGTCCGTCTGCAATAACAAAGGCATATAGTAGCATAAATAATGGTAAGTCTAGACAGGCTTGTCGTAGGCACAATACCATTAAGCAGTTGATCTAAGATGGCATTATCTCCACTGATCATGGAGGATAAAGTAGATCCTTTGACGAAAGGACTTCCATAGAGATCAAATTGACTGCCTATCAAGAGGAATGGGATTAAAGTCTACAAATTAAGAATTGACACAGCGGTAACCCAACCATGTTGACTGGAGATCCCAAGATCATGGTTCAATGGGACAACTAAGTTGTGAAAATTCAAGAGGGCACTTAAGAGTTTTAATAAACTCTAAACTCATTGCCTAGGATAAAGAAGTGCATCCTACAAGTGTAGCAAAGGTTAAGTCGGAACTTTTAATGATTCCTATACTGTCATGAAAATGAAGTGGAGTATGGTAGGATACTCTTAAATAGGAGATCACCTATGTAAGTGTGAGGTGTAGGCCGCCTCAACATTGAGTAAAATGTAAACACTTATGAAACCAAGAGGGGGCGCCACGGCCAAAACGGGCCCAACAGTGAGAACTAAAAATTTGCTTAGAATAATTATCATGTGAATATCATTGTCTGGTTTTACACGAACGACTGACCAATTCAAGACATCATGTTCATTGGGTAGCCTAGTAAATCCGATGATATCTCACTAAGAAAGGTTCAAAGCCAAAAGCTACCTCTTCTGATGTGATAAATATTCGTTTAAACTCTCAGTATCATGCATTGCATCAATTGCATTAATTTCATTCGTGTGGGGGATTGTTGGATATTGGGTGAATATTGTGTATGTATGAAAAGTGTGTGAACACCTCTTTTGGGTACGAAATTCGAAAACCACAAGTATCGAGGATACTAAATATTATTGGATAATATTATTCTACTCCGGGAGTAGATGAGGTTAGCATTTCGAATTTCTCGATTCGGAATTGAAACGAATGAGAAATTAATTGCTATTGTTGGGTGTTTGAATGTGGATATCCCACTTTGGATATAAACCATAAGGTGGACCGGACCGAACCTCGGACCACGGACTCTAGCTCGGGTCTGGGTTCGGGTCGGGTCTGGGTCCGGGATCGGGCTGGTACGCGGGCCGTGGGCCGTTACTGGGCTTGGTGGTCGTTGGGCTAAATATATTCTTTTTGGGCAAAATTTAGAATTAAATTAACTTGTGGACCCAGTTAATTATTTTCTTCTTTTGGGCCAATAAGAATTAATTTAGGCTCATTTCTTTTCCAAAGAAATCAGGCAGCCCAGCAGAAGGTTGAATTACATCTGAAACGTTTCATTTGTAAAGCAGTTAGAAATTGAAAGATTCTTGATGCTAAATTTGAAACGTTTGAATTTATAAGTGAAAAACATTTCACTTTAAAAGTGGTAAGGGAAAAACATTTCACTTTAAAAGTGGTAAGTGAAATGTTTTTCACTTTAAAGGTATAAGTGAAATGTTTCACTTTTAAAAGTGGTTCTCCTATATAAAGAGTCTCCCATATGAATGAAAAGATAAAAAGACGAACACACAAAAATCAAAAATCATTTCTGCATTTTAAGCATTCTACATACATCACATCATTGAGAGTTCTTGAGCAAATTAAGTTCGTGGAGTGTTGTTCTTGAAGTGGTTCAATTACAATACGGAATCGTTGTATCTTGGGAAGTTAATTGCATGATCTCGTACCACCGTAGGCGGGGCAATATAGCTTTAAGGATAGAGAGTCCAACTCTCGCCTCGATTCGTTTTCATCACATATATTTTCCAATATATTTCAGATTTTACAGGGCGAAAAATTTTTTCTCAACAAAACCAACCATCACATGTTGAATTTGTGGTGTTTAAATGATCGGGAGCTGCACTAGGAATTACATAGAATTATCCCGATTCTGACACCTAAAAAAAGAGACAAATTCTGGTCAATGCCACATCAGCTTTTACTAATGGAATAGCTAAACTGATGCAAATGTGAGGGACCAATTTGGTATATTTTATAGTTTAGATACTTGTTTAGGATACCTGTCATAGTACAGGGGCGCTAATTTTATTTTGCCCATTATTAAGAATATAAAAGAGTGGGTGTTGGCATGTTGCTGACCAGTGACCACTCTAGAGGAGAAATGTCATCCTCTTTACGTATAAATGTCAGGAAAAACCGACAAACTTTAACAAAAGAAAAGATTATGATATTCTGAACTGAAATTCACAAAAGAAAAAGATTATGATATTCATATTCTGAATTGAAATTCTGCGCCTGTGGTCGGGTAATACTATGGTGTATTGGGTGAAAAACGCCCTCATGCACCTCATAAATATGTGGTGATGGATATATTGAGAGTAATACTCTCGGTGCACCATAGTATTTTCCTCTATGGTCTTACTCTAGTTTGATCTAATCCCAACAATTTTCAGGTTTAGATTTGATGGCACACCATTTCCAATTTCTTGATTTTTCAGATATTTTTTTCATCATAAATGCATTTATTTATCATCTCCTAGAAATATTTCAAAAAATGTTACACTCAATTTTCCTAGAAAAATCTCAAATTTCTTTTTAGAAATGAATTTATGTGGCATTTCTCTAAGGTTTTTCTTATGAAAATCAGATTTTTTACTATTCATAATTAGACGGTTCATCCAACAACTAATAGAACTTTAGCTGTCAATATCTTGACATAGTAGTAATCAAAATAATTACACATCTTGATTCGAAATGACGCAAGGTATAAAATAAGATTCACATTGAAAATTTTTAGACGCCTTAATCAATGTCTTTAACTTAAATATGTCTAAATTTTCTTAGAAAATAAAAAGTCATTCATACCGATTTCCGACAAAAAATATAGCTTTTCTTTAAAAATGGAAATATCATGTCACACATAATCACTATACTTTATTCTATCAAAAGAACTCATTCAAACACATTTCTTCATTCATATCTCTACTCTCTTAAAAATAAATTCTCCTACTTTTTCTAAGAAAAAGTGAAATGGGAAAATATCATAGCCGGTCGAGGCCTCAAATCCATATTTTGATACAATATGTTTACTTATACAAAAACCCATCATAATAAACACTTTGAAAACTCAATTACTAAAAGCTAAAACAATGAAAGTTCTTGGATTTTCACCATGTTTAGATAAAGAGAAAATTTCAATTTCCGTCCCTCATTTATACACCAATTTCGATTTTGGTCCCCCAGATTTTGCGCTCGTCTAATTGACCCTAAGTTATTTCGATTTCATCAATTTTGGTCCTCCGTCAACTCCTCCATCCAATAGTTAATGGATGGCCAATTTTCCCTTCAAAATTCACGATTTTGGTGCCAAAAATTTGAATTTCAATTTTTTTTCTTTAATATCAAATTTTACCCCAAAAAAAAATCTCATCTTCTCCAACACAAGAACACCCTAAACACAGTTAATGGGAATAAAATGAAAAAGGTAATTGATTCTGTGAACCCACTCCTACTTGAAAAAATGAAAGGACAAACGTATATGCTATGGAAACTTTGTAAAAAGCAACTAACCTAGAAGTACCCTGGTGTGCTGAACAAAAATCACATTAATCTTGCCTCCAAGGGAACAAATTAGCAGGTAGTTCTCTAAAATGTATAACATTAGGGCCACATGATTAAACTGCAGCAAAATGATGGAGCACGAGTTTATGACAAACCTCTCTAGACTGTGTAACAAAGGTTGCATGGATATAGGAGGCTGAGACTTGAATAACTTGAGCTGGACATGGAAAACTGATAGGGGTAAATGCTACACTTTGCGTTATTTCAAAACCATGACCAAGGACACGACATAAGCTGGAACCACAAGTGTATACCCCCATGTCATTGACCGGTAAATGTATCAAACATCACATTAATTAGCATATTATAGATATTTAAATCTAACTAACCACGATCTCACATCTACTAAATCAGTCACACATCAAACTATAAGTTTTGACATAGCAATGAATTGAAATGCTATAAAAACCAGAAGAATGAAGAATATGAGCTCATGAATTATTGGGAAAAAAATGAGAATTTGAGGTTGAAGATGATGAGTAGCTCATTTTTTGTATTTAGGGTGCTCGTGTGTTGGAGAATATGGGATTTTTTTAGGGTAAAATCTGATAGTAAAGAAAAAAAAGTTGTAATTCGAGTTTTTGGCGCCAAAATCGTGAGTTTTGGAGGGAAAATTGGCCCTCTGTTAACTATTGGAACGGAGGAGTTGACGGAGGGACCAAAATTAATGAAATCGAGATAACTTAGGGGTCAATTAGATGAGTGCGAAATCTGGGGGTTCAAAACCAAAATGGTGTCTAAGTGAGGGACGAAAATTGAAATTTTTCCTTTAAAGAAGAATAAAGGGATAATTGCAAAAAGAAAAAACCCGTGTTAAGTGCGAAAAAAAACCCTCTATTAACGAAATAGCCTAAACCCCCCCCCCCCCCGGTAAAATGTTAAAACTATGCAAGAAACCCCCATTCCGTCAAATTTAACTGCGTTTGAGCTTCACACGCGTGAGGTGAGAGTAGGGAAAAATTTATTTCAATTTTCAGATGTTAAAAGTCAGTTATACCCCTCAAAATTTTAATTCTTTTATATAAATTGGCTTTTAGGCTTAAAATTCAATTTGAATTAAGTTGGTGGGTTTGGGTAGACCCCGACCTAAATCCAGTTTTTTCCCCTTTTTTTTAAAGTTTTCTTCTTCTTCTTCTTCTTCTTCTTCTTCTTCTTCCAATTTCTTCCCACCATAACCACCACCAACCAACCACCAGCAAAACCACCACCACCACCAAAATCGAGTGCCACCACGCCGCCACCAGTCATCAACACAGTTGCTCCCCACCGAGTCGTCGTCGCCGCCACCACCACCGCTCTAACTTGCCACCAACAACTGAACCCATCACCACTGTCAAAACAACCACCACCACCAGTTTACAGATCCACCACCACTCCGCACAACCTCCACCACTTCGCCCATCCATGTTGAGATTAAGATTTGTCAAAATATTTAACATCAAGACTTAATTTTGCCTTTTGGAATAATGGGGTTGAGGGTTTCTGTGAAAGTTATGTGATGAAAAAGAAGAAGACCGTGGTCTTCTTCTCCAGTTTTTTCCTTCTTTTTTTTTTCTTGTTTTATTTTTCTTGTTTTCCTTTTCTTTTAACTCAAAAAACATGAGCCCTTTGATTGTATGGATTTAGATCCAATGGTTAGTAATTTAAGGGCATTACGGATATTTTAAACAAAATTTAACGGAGTTAAGGCCTATCTAACGGTTTGGGAGTGTGTGCAGAGTTTTAACATTTTACGGGGGAGGGGGGTTTAGGCTATTTCGTTAACAAAGGGAGGTTTCTTGCAAGTTTGTGATAACACAGGTTTTTTTTTGCAATTATCCCAAGAATAAAGGACTCAAAACTTGGAATAGGGAGGCTTGATTGAGAAAAGGATCTAGTTCTAAAAGACTTTCTCTTGTTTCTTTAGTCTTGTAACTTTGGGCGTTTTTTTTTCTTACAGTACTGTTAACTTCGTTGAACAATCATAATAGTCAAAAAGTCCACATATTTTCCCATACAAGTAAGGGTAGTACGCCAAATGAGAGTTTCTTTGAAAATTATGTACCTGCGCAAAATATTCATGTGCATGTTCCTCTATTTCAAAATGTGCTTCATTTCCTATTCCAATTACTTACATATGCCAAATGTGTTAAATTTACATCAGTATATATTTAAGACAAATATTTTGTAGAAGTGGCATGCATATAAGTAAATAGAATATATAAAAAATGTAATATCATTTGAAATAGAGGATCTGGATTGGATTTACATGCCTCACAAATATTTCGGTCAATGGTACTATAAAGTTGATTAGCCAATGCAAAGATATTCGTTTACTCATCATGAAAATATTGTGTAGTTCGATCGGATGCTATGTTTAAAATTGTGGTTTATCTTTGTATTTTATTTTTAATATATATATATAGGGTATGGATCAAATACATACATTTACATTAGATAAGATCTAAGACCCAATCTATACCATTAATACCATTTGATCCCAATGTCCGGATTTAACTACACTTTTCAATTTGTATAATTATTTTTAATGATGGCAGGGGCATTTTAGTCAATGAAACGTAACAAACTCATGCAAATATTATGCAGTATCAAAATCAAATCCCACTTATTCCGCATAACAGATTTTTATTTTCAATTCATTTTTTCTTTCCAATTTCAAGTCGATCAGCTCACAGAACCTAACATTTTGATTTACAGAACGTAAAATATTTACATTATTCATCATCAAACTGATTTAATTACCAAGATCGATTCATTATCATCGTCAATCCAACAACATCGTCAATTCTGCGTTTTCTCCTCCATTATCAATAGGTTTTGATTACGTTTTAATGGCTGAGATGGATGAAGGTATGCGTAATCATGTTTTCATATCGATTTATGTTATCATTTTCAAAATCGCGTGAGTTACTGAAATACGCATGTTTAGGATATACAACAAATTATACATCATTATACAATAAATAGAATTGTGATATACAACATATTATACATCAATATACAGTTGAATGAGTTGCCATTGCGAGTAGTGAACTGTATATATTAGACAGTGGATTATTCATCATTATATAGCAACCATAATGGTGATATACAGTGTGGTATTTTCTTGGTTTACAAGTTTTGATTTGAATACATTATACAGCAGCTTATATTACATTATACAGTACACATAATGGAGATATACAGTGTGGGTTAACACATCATACTTTTATGATTAACTAATTAAACAGTAAGTTGAATACATTATACAGTAGATTATACATCAATATACTGTACATATAACGATGATATACAGTGTGGGTTAAGTATTATACAGTAAGATGTCTCATTAATTATTGCATGTTATATGTTAACACACTGTGTCATTTAATTACACATACTGTATAATGAGGTTGCATGTAGTGTATAGAGATATAGAATGTGCTCCTTAACATGTTTCAATAATGTTTCAACATGTTTTTAATATTTACTGTATGTTATATATTAAGTTACTGTATATCACAGTTATATTTACTGTATAATGATATATAAGCTACTGAATTTTGTTTGTTTGTATACTGTATAATAGTATTGCACACAATGTATGTTCTGTTATCTTATAATGTATATTCTTAACAGGATCAGTAGTGGTTAGCAATAATGATGTTGAGATCCTAGGTGTTGGATCTTCTTTGTCATCTAATTCGATCACATCACCGTGTGGTTCCAAATATTGGGTTCCAGTGTATGCTCCTGAGTTTAAACCTTGCATTGGTAAGGCATTTGAAAGCTTGAAGATTGCATTTGAGTTTTACAAAAAATACGCACGTTTATGTGGTTTTGATGTCCGTAAGTGGTCACAAAAAACACATAAGGATGGTACGGTCATATCGAAACACTATATATGCAGTCGTTCCGATATTTACAAAAACTGCGATGATGTCAGTAGGAAGAAGAAGTTTATGATTGGTCGATGTGATTGTAACGCTAAGATTGTTTTGAGGTTTAGTGCTTTAGAGGGATATGTTATAAAGAATTTTGTTGAGCGGCACAATCACGAGTTGGCAACCGATGAGGGGAAACCATTTTTGAAAGTCAAACGAAATATTGATTCGTCCCAGATTATGTTTTGCTTAAACGCATCATAGGTGAATGTTGGTGCCGTTAGATCACATTCATTTCTAAAGGAAATTGCAAGTGGTTTCAATAATGTTGGGTCGACGTCTACAGATTTGAAAAATGTAAAAAGGGGTGTGAAGCAATACGTCGGTGAGAATGACAGGGAGATGATTGTTAGGAAATTTATGAATATGAAAAAAGGTTGTGAAGGATTCTTTTTTGATTATGACACAGATGCCGACGGTTGTATGAGTAAGTTGTTTTGGGCTGATCCTATTGCAATACTGAATTTTGAACTTTTTGGTGATGTTTGCTGTCGACGCAACATTTCGATCCAACAAGTAAGCACATTTATTTGATAATACGATATACTAATGTACATTTCAATAGTTAATGCACATGTAATGTATAACACATTGTTAATCACTGTATAATGTTTATTCAATGACTGTATAATGATAGTATACATATAAATAGTTAATGAATATGTGTTGTATAACACCATGTTTAGTCACTGTATAATGTATATACAGTGACTGTATAATGCTAATGGACATTTTTTCAATAGTTAATGCATATGTACTGTATAACACCTTGATATTCACTGTATAATGATTATACAGTGACTGTATAATGTTAATGTACATTTCAATAGGTAATGTATATGTACTATATAACACCTTGTTAGTCACTGTATAATGATTCATAAGGTAGCTGTATAATGCCTTATTATTTACTGTATAATTCATTCATAGTAACTGTTTTTGTAGTGAAAATACCTTACATATTGTTTTACACTACATATTCAGGTATCAAATGAAGTTTTTTCCTTTTACCAGTGCAGATAACCACAAGAAAATAGTCACCTTTGGTGCTTCTTTAATCGCAAAAGAAGACATTGAGTCGTACACGTGGGTTTTTGAAGCTTTTACCCGCGCGATGGGACGGAAACCAAACTACATTGTATCTGATCAATGTCCTGCCATGAAGCAGGCTATTTCTAGTGTTTTAAAAAATGCTAGGCATCGTCTGTGCGCGTGGCATATCATGAAGAAGTTTCCTACCAAGGTTTGTGTTTACTGCATAATTATGTTGTAGGCAGTGTATATAGAATGTGCTCTTTAACATGTTTTCAATCCATAATGTGTGTTACATGTTATCTTGATGTATAATAGTATTACACCAATTGTGTAATGATAATTTATATAGTGTACAGCGTTGTTTAACATGTTTTCAGAACCATACTATATATTAGTTTTTCACCAACTGTATAATGCTATTTTATATAGTGTATAATGCTCTTTAACATAATGTATAACATGTTTTTAATTTGAGTTTTATTTTTCCAGATTTCACCACATACAGGTAAATATGCTGAAGTAGTGAGACAGGTTAATAATTTTTTGTATAACGACGACATCACTCCACTTGAGTTTGAAGAGGGATGGAATGCTCTTATTTCAAAGTATGGACTAAGCCATATTGACTGGCTTTCTAAAATTTACGAGAACAGACATTCATAGGTATCCACATATTATCGAGACGTTTCTATGGGTGGGTTATTGAGGACTACTTCGATTTCAGAGTTTGTTAATTCCTTTTTTTAACCAATTTTATGTAAAGGGTGACACGATCATTGAGTTCTATAGTAGGTTTGAAAGTGCTATGGATAGACAAAGGAATACGAATGCAAGGTTAAATCATGAGTCTTTGGTCTCTAAGCCATCAACTGACACCCCTATGCGGATAGAGGAGGATGCTTCAGAGGTATACACGCGCGCTGTTTTCTATGATATACAAGTGGAGATCAAAAATTCTGCGTATCAAGTGCTACTTCAAAGTCTAAACGTTGTCGATGGTGTGAAATTATTTGTCGTATTCGACTACGACAACGAATCAAATTTATACGAGGTATCCCTTTTTTTTTTACAATGTATGTTACTGCTATATATGTTGTATATTCACCTTAAAGTTAATGTATGTTATAGTTGTGTTCACTGTATATATGTTGCAGGTGAAACACGTTGTATCGAACAATCAGGTTGATTGTTCTTGCAGATTATTTTTGAGGCAGGGTATTTTGTATAGACACATTTTATTTGCATTCAACCATGGCCGAATACACAAATTGCCTACCGAGTATGTTCTAAAGAGGTGGAGAAAAAAAGCAGAAATTATGGCTTCCGATATAATCAACAACCATGTCACACAATATCGTGCGATGATTGAGAAGACTACAAATGATGTGAGTCAAATTTGGATTGACTTTCAATCATGTTTAAATCTTGCAGGTTTTAACAAAGAAAAACTTGACTACATAAAAAATCAATTGGTGGATATAAAGTCTCATTTGAGTGTCGGTGCGGACGACAATACTAAGAATAACAAGAATGCTGTTATCGAGACACTAGTGGGCCTCCAACTTGAGAACGAGATCGGGATCAGAAATCCTCAACTGAGACGAACTAAAAGCTGTGGTAAAAGAATTAAGAGCAGTGTGGAGATATCCAAGCATGTTCCTAAGAGGAGAAAATGTGCTGCATGTGGAAAAGTTGACCTGCATAATGCGAGAACTTGTCCCTCAAAGGAAAAATAGAAGTGTATTTCTTTATTTTTGTTACTGTAGAATGAAGAGTTGTTCACTGTATAATGTAGTGCTATACACTGTATATTGATGTGTTATTCAATATATAATAAAGTGGGCCACTGTTTACCTTCATTAGGATTTTGTATGTATTGTATATTGGTTACTGTATAATGAAGTGATTTCCACTGTATAATGAAATGATATTCCTCTGTATAATGGAGTGTTATTCAATGTATAATGAAACGTTATTAACTGTATAATGAAGTGTTATTCAATGTATAACAAAATGTCATATTTTCTTCTGTAGAATTGAGTGTTTTGTATTATACAGTTTAATGCTCTTCTGCATAATGAAGTGTTATTAATAGCATAATGTAGTGTTATTTTTATGCTGTATAATGAATCTGTTATATTTTCTACTGCATACATTTATACTGTATAATGAAGTGTTATTCACTGTATAATGAAGTGTTAGTTACTATTTAACAATATTTTATGTACTGCATATGAGTCAATGTACAGTTCAATATCATGTTCTGTGCAGTGAACAACTTGTATATATAGACTTAAATGATCCAAATAAAAGTTACATTGTAACAAAAACTCATAAATAAAAAAACAAACATTGAAATTTAAAGAATTAAACAATAAACCGTATAATGAAGTGTTATCCTTTATTCTAATATATCTATTCTACTGTTTTACATTCTATTAATATCAATGCTATTTTTTGTGTCCATTACAAAAGGCTTTTATTTACCCCTTTTATCCTTTTTCTTTTGGGCTTGAGCCTGTTCCACCTCCTTTGACTGTATGACGATTTCGTCTCTGAGTACGTTCAGCTCGGAAGTCAAGATCTTTTCCAGATAAAGGCCTCTCAATCTTTTGAGTTTTGTAATTTGTGCAGCCTGCATTGTATAAATATTAAAGTTAGATTTATAGGGAAAAAAGAGTTTCACAAAATTTCATACATATAAATAAAAAAGTGTAAAACATTACACTTTCTAGACCCAATTTCGGATCCCAAATCTTCAATCCTCCACCACTGTAAGTCTCCATGTGACGCATCACAAAAACACCACAATCTTCCTTGTTTTTGAGCGTACGCCATGGCATTGGAAGCCTTACAATTTCTAAGGTTGAGAACGCATTTCCAGCTGGATGGTTCTTATCCATTAGGAACTTGCCGAACATATCTTTCTGATTGAAACGACAAACAAAAAATGTAAGATACAGTGTAGAAATATATAAGTATACAGTACACTATTATATCATTACACAGTAGAGTACTGCATCATTATACAGTCCATTAATATATCAGTATACAGTCAATAACTGTATCACTATACAGTACAATACTATATGATTATACAGTACATTAATATAGCATTATACAGTCACTGACTAAATCATTATACAGTGTTTTTCTATATCATTATTCAGTACATTACTATATAATTAATATACAGTAAAAGTCAGGCCAAAGGTTAGTTACCAAAGTGGAGGGCACAGATTGATATTTGACTTCGAGTGACACATCCGTCACGCTGTTGTCAAGGATCTCAATCGCTAGATGCTTCAAATTAAAGCATACCACGTAGTAGTGTCCAGATTGAAGAATAGGAAAGAAAATCTACACAGCAATGTATGAAAGTGATGTTAATAAAATTGCATAAAATATGATAATTAGAACAAACAAACGGGTTTAACTTACCAATGTCACATCGGTTATGTTGATATTTGGAAACATGTTCATACGATTCTGTATGTTCTCCAGGAAGATTGAGATATGTGTATCATTTCCTTTGTTTCCTTGGGTCGATGTGAAGAAAATCTGTAATCCATTTTTTAAAAAAATTAGTTAGCACGCAGAACATTATACTATACGTATTAACAAAATATAAGCAATATTTTTTACCGTGTCGGCAAGGGCAAAATAAAATCTAAGTGGTGATGTTGGGGATCTTGTCGTTTCGGCGTTGTTCAGCATGTATGACCAAGTATCAATCACACCAGATGTAAGCTCATTGCGTTGAGCCAAGGAATTTACATCCCAAATACTGCACATTACATCACCACTTTGGAAAGCAATAGCCCTGAAAACCATTATACAATATGTGATGATTAATTATACAGAAGCTTAATGTATATTATACAGTATGCAATCATAAACTATACAGTGCACATTATACATTTTGTAATGGTACATTATACAGTATGCAATGATACATTATACAGTATGAAATGATACATTATATAGTCTACATTCAACATTATGCAATGATACATTATACAGTAATTATACAGTATGTAGTAATACATTATACAGTGTACATGAAGCTATTATACAGTATACATATAGAATTCACAGGAAACTCAATAAAAGAAATTTATTAAAAATGATATGTACTCACATGTTGTCCTCATCAACCTGCTTCATCCAATCCCAGAGTCTTTTTACATTTGGGCTCTGTTTTGAGTTTATTTGTACAACCCGTTGAATGTAAGGAGAACATGTATCTGGCCCTGATTTTAATTGTCTCCTTTTTTCACCAACGTATTCCAATGCAGCCGGTCCCTTTCCCTTATCAGCCTTTGTTGTCACATCTGAAGCTAATGGAGGCACTTGGTCAGTGACATTGGAGGCGTCATCAGTGTATTGTCTAGCAATCGACACTGCTACATCCATTACGGTCCCCTCCGGTTCAGCCTGATGTGTTTTCTCTGGTGTTTGTTGTGACATCAGGTTAAAATTTGGCATTGGGGGGCTTGTTATTTCCTTTGTTGCAAATTTGTCCGCTTGTTGCATTTTCTCTAGTGTCTGGAGCGACAACAAGTTGAAATTTGGCTATGAATGCATTGGTGTACTTATTGGTTGTTCGGGTGTAACATTTTCGGTTTGGAGAGGTTGAACAGTTTGGGCTGCATGATGTTCATGTGAGGAAGGTGTTCCCTGTTGCTCTGTAGTTGTCTTTTTGGCAGGAACAATGAGTGGTTCTTCTTCACTCCCTAGTTGTGTTCTATACAGACTTGCAACATGATCGAACACCATTTTTTCAATTTTCTTCAACCGTGGATTTGTTGGAATCATGGAATCACATTATTTCATGCATCCACTGTACTTGATAAGATAATCAATCAGGTTGAATGCAGACCTTTCCAAATTGTTCAATATCCCCTGCGTATATTTTAAAAATAATGAGTAACATTTTTAGATACTGTATATTGTGTTGTTAGCTACTGTATAGCACCTTATTACTTAATGTGTACTTCTATATTAGATATTGTATATTGTGTTGTTAGATACTGTATGTTAGTGATTTCAAAATATTATTCAGTAGCTTACAAACCAATATACAGTATACAAGATACAATTATACAGTATGTGATTATACATCATACAGTTAAAATACAATAATTAATTAAACAATACACAATATCTATTACATAAATATGCATACCTCTTCAACCATATTCCATTCCTTGATGGAAAAATCTTGTTCGGTTGGAGCTGCTAATGAAGAAGGGGGTTGGTGTGGAGCTTCAAGCTGTTGAACAACATTTTTCCCTTTTTCCGCCTTCAACATCCACTGTCCCTTTGATATCACCCCCTTCCTAAAGAATCCTTGTTGAATCTCTACGGTACTCTTTTGCCGTAGTGCAGCGTCCGTCCAACTAAGCCAAGTTGGGATTGATCTTTCGATTGTTACTTGGCCCTTGTAGTTGACTCTGTCAACATACAATATCTGCATTTGGAGGGGGGGAAAATGAGATTGTAACGAATGGTAATGTGTTTTATTATACAGTAACTTATAAACCATTATACAGTAGCTTATAACACATTATACATTAGCTTATAAACCATTATACAATAGATAATATGCCATTATACAGTGTGTGTTTATACATTACACAGTTAAAATACAGTAACTAATTATACAGTAACTTATAAACCATTATACAGTAAATTATAAACCATTATACGGTAGGTAATAACATATTATACAGTAGTTTATAAACAATTATACAATAGATAACAAACGATTATACAGTATGTGTTTATACATGACAGTTAAAATACATTATTGGAACACAATCAACATAAGAAGAGGTCATGTACACTTACAATAAAAAACAGAAGAGGTCCCGTATACATGCTAGACGTTGGATCCGCTTCCCACGCATCTTTTGTGTCTCCCAAACTGTCCATAACAAGTCTGGGCCAGTTGTAAGTCGACAACTCATCTAGAGATCCCTTGAAATTCAGCATCTTCTTGTTGAAATGTTGTACTAGGAGACTCGATCAGGCAATTGTACAGAATCGTCATAAAATTGAGCTTGAATTGCTCTGTGAGCTGATTCTTTGATCGCAGCTCTTTCAACACCATCTGAGCTGAAATTTTAAATTTTTTGGACTTATCAAGTCCAAATTGGTCAGTCCAGGCGTCCGCCCTCTCTGGATTTTTAGCAGATAGGTCTATATGCTACTCACCGTGCTAAAAACCCAAAACTTCTGCCACATCTTCTTCATTAATATTGATCTTTCCTCCGGGCAGAGTTAGTTTGAAGTTTCCGGGATTTAAAGATTTTACAACCTTAAACCCAAGTTTGTGAGGCAACTTCTTTATTTTGAAATCATAAAAGGAGCAGAACCCGGACTGTTTCACCCACTCCTTTTGTGCCTCTGTCAGTGTTGAAACAGCCTCCACCAACACCTTCATGGACACTCTTATTTGCGTATAATCAACCGACTTCTTCTTCCCTTTTGGTTGATGTTTGGATACAGAATGTGTTTTCTATTTTTTTGACGGTGTTTGTGCAGGCAGTTGTTTCGCACGTCTTTTCTTAGGAGTGGGTTTTTGTTCCGATTCTGTCTCGTCATCTTGTGATTCCACGTAATCATCATCAGAATTACGTTGTTCGACACTAAGAGGCTCTTCAACGTGTGCAGGCACAAGCTGTAACCTATCAGCTGACACTGGTAATGATGCCTCTTCTTCATCAACTGCATTATACAGTACATAATCACCATTATTCAGTGTGGATTAACACATTATTCATTAACAACTAAGATATTATACACTAAATATAATATTATTATACACTAATTTATTGTATTATATAGTATGGGTTAACACATCATACAGTAGTCATAAAAGAGCATTTCATTATTAATTAACTTTTTATACAGCAAATATTAGTGTATTATACAATAAAAACTCATTATACAGTATCTTGTAAATCACAAATACATGTAATCATCATCAATTCCCCATTTGAATTCACTATACAGTAGCTAATAAAAGAAAATACAGCACATGAGTGGTGATATACAGTGTGGTATTAGTGACATTACAAATAGTGATGTTAAAACCATCATACAGTAGCTTATAAACAATTATTCAGTAGCTTATAACACATTATACAGTAGCTTATGAACCATTATACAGTAAATACAACGGTGATATACAGTGTGTGATCAGTGACATACAATTAATGATTTCAAACAATTATATAGTATGTTATAAACAAGTATACAGTATGTTATAACACATTATACAGTATATTATAACCCATTATTCAGTGTGTGTTTATATATCATACAGTTACAGTCTTATAAACCATTATACAGTATGTTATAATCCACTATTCAGTATCATATAAACCAATATACAGAATCATATAACTCATTATACAGTGAATACAATAGCTAATAAACATTATACAATATCTAATTAATCTATTATACAATAGCTAATAAACAAATATACAACAAATACAATGGTGATATACAGTTGTGATTGGTGATATACAATTAGTGATTTCAAACTATTATTCAGTATCTTATAAACCAATATACAGTATGTTATAACACATTATACAATATTTTTATATATAACCAATTATACAGTGTGTGTGTGTGTGTGTATACATCATTCAGTTTCAATCTTATAAACTATTATGCAATATGTTATAACCAAGTATATAGTATATTATAAACCATTATACAGTATGTATTTATTCATTATACAGTTACACTACACCAACTAATTTAACAATATTCAGCATCTATTACACAAATATGCATATCAAATCAACAAAAACACATTATTGGACCCCAATCAACAACTAATCTTCAGAGCAAATCAACAAAAACACTTTCTATAAACAAAAAATATGTCATTATACAGTATATGATCGAACAACAACAGAAAATCTACTATATAAATGATTACCTATCATTCTGGGAGCTGTTTTCGACCTCATCTTTGCTAAAAAAAAATCTATTGTATTTTGCTTCTGTAATTTAGGGTTTGCTGTGATGATAATCGATTGATTGGAACCAGTTTTTGTGGTGATAATCGAAGGAATTACAGTTTTAATATGATTCTATGTCTTGATTTAGTTAATTTTGGCAACAAATTGAGTGATTTTAGGGGAGATTTTGTTCGATTAAATTTTGAGAGATTTTAGGGAGGTTTTAGGGGATATTTTGTGCCTCTTTTTTTTTGGTAAGTGGATAGTCTGTATAATGAGGTCAATTGATTATGATACCCCTGATCCTAATTGGAATCAATTTTCCCGCCTGTTTTTGCTTCCTTTTTGGACTGTTGGATTTAATAGATCCAATGATGTATATTGGGTCTTAGATCTTATATATCTAATATAGAGTATGTATTGGATCTTAACCCTATATATATATCAATCATATGTATAAAATACAAATGACATGATTTTATACATGCAGCTGTATACATAATTAAAATAAGATATCCATTTAAAATAAAGATCCCAAAATGTAGATACATCACTAATTGAAGAGTTAAATAACTCTTATGTATCTCACTATTATTAGCATATAAATTCCATCCATGTGTTTATTTTTCGTAAAACTTAAAAAAAGAATTTCATGGAGGGTGCGTTTTCTACATATCATATACAAATTTCAAATGATTTTGCGAAAGAATCTTATAATATACTAATATCCAACTAGCGTAACAATAACAAAAATAATAAATCTATGCAACAAGTTGCGAGTTTTAAGTTGTATCTTCTTTTTTCCAGATTTAAACAATGATCCTTCCACATGTTGTACCTTGTTGATTGTCATAAACAAGCAAGTAATATATTGATTTCCACTTGCCTAACATGATATCTTATCCAAACTTCCGATCTAAATGTAGATATATATTTAATCAAATCGGTTGGTGGTAAAAAAATAAAAAAAGGTATATCCCGATACTCAATACTCGGTATCCGATGCATTATAAAATACCTTAAGACGACCACCCAGTATAAAATACTAACAAATCTTGAATCCTAGGTATGTATGTTGATTATTTTACCACAACAATATACATCCTAATGGTTGATTGATCCACTACAAATGACAATTTCATGATAAGATATATAGCATAGAGTGAACCAAGAAGTCCCTCATCAATATCTACGAAGATCTTTAGCTTTGTATAATTTGGAAAATTCTCATCTATGGTTTGACTGCAAAATCTAGCAGTGATGTTTAGGAGGTTTTAATATTTAGATATTCGAGACAATAATAATTATTCGTCTATAAATATGGGTTTCAAGACCCCTCCGAGAGATGATTTTCGGCATGAATTAAAGTTATTTTGTACGCTAAGATAACTAAAATCCCATTTATTTTGCTTTTATCTAACCACTTAGTAGCAAATAGGTCTTTAGAAATTCTCAAAAGCAAAACTAATAAATTTAAAGATATAAAATACAAAAAAAAAAATCTGTACAGCTATAATCGAGCAATTGAATATCTTCAATCTTCACATGTTGCATCAAACACAATGCACGAGAGCATTTGATTTAAATATGAAAACCACCAATATCAATGCAAGGAAAAGCTAGCAAACTTTATTTACTTAGTATTTGTTTTATCGATTGGGGTAATTGCATAAAACCCCTTTGTTATTTTGAAAATGTTAAAAAAACTTTTGTGTTAACGAAATAGGTTAATCATCCTCCTGTATTCTTAAAAGTCTGCAAAAAAACCAAATTTCATTAAAAAAACGAGCGTGTTTTTCTTATTTTTCACATTTATTGACATGCTCATTTGTCATTTATAAACTCTCCATCCAATATAAAAGGTAGATAGTGTTAATTCACACTAAAACACAATTTTCTTCTAACTTTTTAACAAAATTTGGTTTTTTTGCAGACTTTTTAAGAACACGGGGGTGATTAGCCTATTTCGTTAATATAGGATTTTTTTTAGTATTTTCAAAATAACACGGGGGTTATGCAATTAACCCTTATCGATGTATTGCATACATATATTACCAAATCATATAGGCGTCTATGGAGGAATGAATAGTATTTTGGTAGTCATATTATTTTAATATTTTTTTTGTTTGTTTTTTCTTCCCATTTAATCAAAACGAATTTGTTCTCCTCTCAACATTCATTTGTGGGTCCCATATATGAAACAATATTGGTTACTTTAAAGTTTTTTCCCTCACAAACAATGGAGCCCCCCATTTTTCATTATATTACGATTTTACCTGCCTACCATCTAAACGACGTCGTTTTGCATTTTACAAAAGTCCTTCCATACCATCTAAACGACGTCATTTTGTATTTTCAAAAGTACTTCCATGTGATTATCAACTATCTATGCAGAAATGTGGCCCTTGGATTTAACTTTTTGTGTGTGGCTTAGATTAACTTCAACTTGATGTATTTTATATTAATATATACATTATATCATTGTCTATATAAGCATTATATCTACATTCATTTCCCACACAACTAGCAGAAATACTCCATTGAAGTACCAAGATCAAGCTGTTACAAGGTTTCTCTCTCAGTCTTCTTCAAAAAAATTACTCATATTATATTTGCGAAATATTTGCGTATTTCAAGTCTGAATTGCTATTTCTTAGTTATTATTTGTAATTTGTTTTTTTGTTGATGGGTTTGTTTGTTTTATTTCATAGTGAAAGAAAATTCCCTTTCAAGTGCCCAGATAGAGTGTTCGAAGGTGTTCCCTTATTTCTCTTCCAAATTTCCATTAGCCAATTTTGTAATATTTTTACTTTTTGTGTTTGTATAATCTTACTGCACAATATTTTTCTCTTTCGATATTTTTTTTTACGTTTTTTTTATTCTCATTATTTATTACATTCATGCTTGTGTTTGTTTTATGCAATTAATATTGATCTTTTAGAATAAATTAGCTAAATATTGTCTGAGAAAATGGTTGGCTTGTCAGGCTTTTCATATGAATGGGGTGAAGGAATTTGACTGTTGTTTATTATTTGCCATCAAGTATGCATTGACCGAACTCCATAAGCATTTAATAAGAATAAAGCTAGATATATAAAATATAAATGTATATAGAAGATTATATGAGTCATGAGATCACCTTGGTCAGTAGTAGTGTGAGGCAAAAGCAGCCAATAGTCTTTCGTGTTCATGGGTTTGATTTTTTCAATTTACTGCCGAATTTCCATTCTTGATTGGTTGTTACTCATATCATTTTTCGGTTATTGTATATAATATATGTTTTTCGTTGTAGAGACATTTGGGGATAATTTATTTGTTGTCCTTGTTTTTATTCACCTCAATTATTTTGTTCATTCATAATTATATTGATGATCTTACTTTGTGAAGTGTTTCAAACTCCCCTGCCGCCCGTACTCATATTTTCATTTATGTCATTATGACTTTTGTGTATATGGACTATTATCAATCCAGATTAAAAATTTGAATATAAAACATATAAATCAAAATGATAATTTCGGTTTGTTACATCCATTTTTGTCGCATATAGATATTTTATGGAGAATAAAACATATTATACAAATTAAATATTCAATTACATTTTACTATGATACTCGAAGGTTGAATTGAATTTTTGTTTATAAAAATTTAATAAATAATGTTTGAGTATCTTGTAACAAAATTAGCCACCTTTGACATTGTTCTAATAACCTATGCTTCACTGTGGATGAAGCCCTAATTTTTTTGATATTATTGTTTCTCTTTAACATCTATGACAATTACCTGACTACCCATGCTGAACTGTGGGACTGTGGATGATGACATTTTCATATGAGACATAATTGCTTTGCTTTAATACCTATGACGATGACCTAATTATCAACCTGCCTACCTATGCTGGAATGTGGACTAAGATATTTTTTATGACGATGACCTAACTACCTATAATGGACTGTGTACGAGGACATTTTCATTTGAGATATTGTTTAAGCCATATTTAATGCTTATATGTATCACTTCTAGACACGATTTTTATATAACCATATAGTTTATAACTATTTATAAATAGTTAAATTTTGTAATACTTGTGTTTCTTGACATGATTATATCGTCTATGAGTATATCTCTATATTATTTTTTTCAAACAAATATTTGTTTTTTATATTCTTTTTGTATTATAATTTATTCGATAATTTGTAAATTCAATATATTTGTAAAAAAAAGTAAATGGCTTGATTGTGTGCTATTTATTTATTTTCCTTCTTTTCAAGGCTAACTCGGATTAATATATGATAATATCTTTCCATTTGTTCTTTTATTGTGATGAAATTATATACGGGACAAATTTCTTAAGTGCGTGGATGTTTGTTTGAGTAAATTGTGTTATCACATTAATTCTACGTTTTTCACGAATTTCTGAGCGAGTCATTGTTGTTTTCTGTACTCCTTGGTTCATCTGCATGTTTGAGTGTTTTAGTATGGTTAAAAGTGAGCAAAATAAAGCAAGACGTTTAAGATATGCTCAGAAGACTGCACATCATAGAATTACACATGATAAATAATACTTAACACTACATTCCAAGCTACCGAACACGCCAAAAAAGGTACCAAATTCTATGGTGCATTAAATAATTTTTCTATTGGCATTCTATACATATTGGAACGGAAAAAATGTCAACAATAAAACATTAGGGAATTCTTGATATATTTTTATATATTCTACAATAGGATATAAGAAAATGGATAAAAGTTGGATGAATGCAAGAAAAATTTCTCCTTAATATGTACGCGGAGTTGATTCGTTTATGAATTTCGTTATGGAACATATTGGCAAAGAATGTGAAATTAAGTGCCCTTGTGCAAATTGATTTAACTCGTACATTCATATTCAAAATAAGTACATTGTTGGATCAAATTGATGCTTCGAACCACTGTAAAATTATTGTGCAATTTTCATTATCCTCTTATTATAGGGTAAGCCCCTTTTATGAAATGAATTTGCACATTGTTTGACGCGGTAGCTTCATACGCTCTAATTGATGCCCTCTTATACACACCAATTGGATCATCAAAAAAATTATTAACACAGTAGATATTTAGTGTACCCAACTCAGTTGCTTGCGACAACACGTACAGAATGTAACTTAGCTCGCAATCAGAACCCGAGAAGTTGAAGATCGTGACCTCATTCAATGCCTCCAATCCCATTGCTTGCAACTTCCAGTCTTTTACGTAATTGGATACACTAATGCCCGCGTTTTCCCATGGTGCACCCTACACATGTTAAGTCAATTACAATTTTATTTTAGAAATCCAAACAAATAACGTGTTTAATAAACCATGTAATAACTAATAAACGAAAAACAATAAAACTTAAAATATTACCACCAAATCGACTTTAAGCTCATTTAAGCCTGTACATCTACTGATGAGCACCAATGTGACAGCAAGATTGTCAAGCAACTTTGAACATCTGATCTCTAGACGGTGCATATTAACAAAAAAGTACTTCGCCATAATGCGATGTAGAGACTCCACATGCGCCAACCTCTAAACAAACAATTAAAAAAAAATCAAAACAACTTCTTAAAAGCATTTGCACCTATTCAAACAATGATAGATAGATATACCCTAACAAAATCAACCGGGACACGTGCTCGTTCGCTGGACATCAATTCTTTCGTCATTTTTACAACCTCTCGAAGTAGTCGGTATGTTGAGCAAGTTGATCCGATGTATTGTACACGACGGTGTACTATCCACTGTAAAAAACGAGCTAACGACCCCAATACTTGTAAATGCCCCGGACCCTGTTCATCTTGTTTCAATAAAATAACAAGGACATCTACATTGGGGAAGCGTACTTTTATATTCACATTTTCGTGGGCCCGATTGAATGTCATCTTGAATATTTTTACAGAAGGCAAATATGCCTCAAATTTTGTTACTCCTCTAAAATCACAGTTGAATAACTGCAAATCATTCAACTTGGGACACCCTTTTCCAAGGCTGGGAGAAAATGTGTTATCATACAGCACAATGTGCTTCAATATGAGTCTTTTTAAATTTCGTAAATTATATCTATCTTCCCACCTAACAATGTAGTTCGGTAGATATAATTTTAACTGAACAAGAGTTTGTGACGAAAACAAGCCGTTAGGGAGTGAAGTGGACAACCGGCCGACTAATTTCAGTACACGCACAGAATGATCTATTCCAAACACCACCCACTCTTGCCTTATCGAATGCAATGCCTCGGCCCCCATTGGTAACTCAAAGCTCAAGGTTTCAACCACACTTTCATTATATTCAAGTATAGTGCGATTAACAAAATGAATAAAATCTAAACCATGATAACCCCTTTGTTCGAAACGGTTAATATCGAATAAAAGAGTAGGGATGGAATACCAACAATGTTGAAAATATTTTGATAAAAGACCCAATCGGGCTGCCTCCACAATGCATGCATCCCTTGATAACCTTCCCATAACATGAAAAATTATATCTTCACAAAAGAAACTAAGTCCAGTATTAGAAATTGTACCTCGTTCCATGGTTGTTTATATGAAATATTCCTGTTTATACTCTGTTTCTACTCGTGCAAGATGATCCCCGGACTCCCCTATTTATACTCTGTTTCTATTCGTGCAAGATTATCCCCTGTCTCCCCTATTTATATTTTCCCTTTTTCGTGGAAGATGATTCTCACAAATATCCCCTGTTTATACTCTGAAAATTCTTTGTAGGGTTTGGTTGAGGAAGAGATTGTTTAATTTTGATCCTCACTAACTTTAATTAACTTTAATTATACTCTGATCCTCACTAACTTTAATTAACCTTTATCGAGGATATGGAATTTGAATATCTGCCCAATATCTTTCATCGAGATAAGAAAATAACTTTAGGCTACAAAGAATTATTATTAAACATAAGCACATTATTAGACATTATTTAATAATATATATCTTTTTAAAGTTAAAAAGACACACGACTCTTAGAATTTCTACATTTAATTTTTAAATTATAAATTGATTATTTTTTATATAATAGGACAAACTTGAATAAAAATTTATTTTCTATGTTTAAAAAATATCTTCTTCTTATTTTTCTCTTTTTTACTCTTAGGTTATTGGTAAGGGCATATTTAGCTTATTAGGTAAAAAAATAGTGATAAAAGAGAAAAACAATGCAATGAAACGATGGACCCAATTTTAGTTATACTAACTTTAATTAACCTTTATCGAGGATATGGAATTTCAAGATATGCCCAAGATCTTTCATCGAGATAAGGAAACGACTTTAGGGTACAAAGAATTATTATTAAACATAAGCACATTATTAGACATTATTTAATAATAGATATATCTTTTTAAAGTTAAAAAAACACACGACTCTGACATTAAAGAACACGACGCCTCTTGACATTAAAGGACACGAAGTCTCTTGACATTAAAGTCAGCACAGTCACACGACTCTTGACATTAAAGGACAATGCGACTGAGTAAAAAATGTCTGCTAAGTAAAACCAGAAAGGTCTTTTTTTCCATATATATATAGATATATATAATCCCATTGTTTGCCACCACTAACCACCCCTATCGAAAAACCAAAAATTATTTTCATTTTCATCATCAAATTACGATGGAAACTGGTCAAAACAGTGGATTATTATCTGATTATAGTAGTGATTGGAATTTTCAACCCGGATTTTCCATTTGTGAAACTGTATTTCATGTTGTTCCTTTGACGGAGATGATAGTAAATGACCCTTTTTATTCATCTTTCAGTCCGTCACATAACAATGCTTTAAACATTCCAGGTAATTAAATCTGAACTTTTTTAAAAATATTATTATTTTCAATATATACAATATATAGTTTCATTTTCATTTTCTTTTTGTGTTTAATTTCAGAACTATTGTGGGGCAACTCTGGGAATGAAGTGAGAACAGGATTTGAAGATCAACTAAACCAGCAACAGTTGCTATTTGATAAATCTACCAATAACGCGGCAATGGTGATATTTGATGAGAATTTACATGTGGATCAAGAGAATAAAATAGTTAAAAGATCAAGGGCAATAGTGAACACGTTGTCGAGGAAAACGATTTCAAACTATTTTTACATGCCAATAAAACAAGCAGCAAAACAATTGAATGTAGGGATAACCCTTTTGAAGGAAAGGTGCAGGGAAGTGGGAATTAGGAGATGGCCTCATAGAAAACTCATGAGCCTTCAAACCCTAATCCAGAATGTTCAGGAATTGGGAAAAGAGGAAAGAGATGGGAAGTTGAGAGAGTTGCAGAAATTGGAACAAGAGATGAAATTAATTGAAAAGATTCCAGATATGGAATTGGAGGAAAAAACAAAAAGGCTAAGGATGAGATTTTTTCAGCTTAATTACAAGAAAAGAATGCTTGGGAAGAAAACTAATTCACTTTAACACCTACCATTAAATAAAAACTATAGAAAAATCAATAATGATTACCCACCATTGGTCATTGCAATGATTAACTTTAAGACCCACCAATCAATGTTGAGACGGTATTTATAGGGATGTAAATGAGTCGATTGGATCCGAACAAGTTGTTGTTGAATTTTATTTATGTCAAACATTATCGAACTATAAAATTTGTGTTTGATTTTCATTGGCATCAGTTTGGCCAATAGAGCTAAATTTGGTCTGCCTATCTTCTGAATTATTTAATTAGTTTCCTTTTCTTTTATCAATATCTATTCATGCTTCTAAATTTGATAGGTGATGCAATTATAGAGTCCAATAAAACAGCACACACAACATTAATTGTTGAGAAGGTATTCTGCCAAAGAATTACAAATAAATCAACTAAGAGTGTCTTTATGCAAGAAAAACAGAGTGGGATTGATTAAAAATTATAACCTGTATTTGAAAGTATAAACAGGGATTAAATTAAATAGACAATGAAGTCCACATAAATATACATATGCTGCTTTTAAAAGATTAGTTGAACACCCCTCTTACATTATTTGGCCACATTTGATTATTTTAAGGATCTCAATTACTTAACACTATTTCTTGTCTGAAAATATCACTCTCTTTTTTGGTTAAGTGGCCAACAATTACACATGACCAAATAGCCCACTAATTCATTTTAAAAAAAATAGCCCATTAATTAATTATCAACTATACATGGAGAAATGAGAATTAATTAGAGAGAGGTAATGGCTGGCGGGGGGTAATTAATTGCCATGCACGAATGTAACACTATTTTTTATATACTCAACTTCGTGTTTATTTAATATGAATCGAGTTAATTGAGAATGATTGTTTTTTTATGGTTATTTATTGAGATGAGTTCATTATATATTGGGTCAAAATGAGTGGGATAACTATTAATAATCTATCCAAAAATTATCCCTCAATTCCCTTGTATTTTTTAACCATTCTTAGGTTAGCCTTGTCATTGATCCACCCTAAAGGCTTCACTTTCAAGTCATATTGAGTAATGAAGAAAAATAAAAATCCAAAATAGTTAACCTACCTACATGTGTGAAAGAAATTTAATTACTAGAGGCTTTAATCCCCACTCTTCATTAGCTCATAGCAATATCCTTCCTATTAAAGTGGGGTTTGGGGTGGGATGAGGCAATCCAAATCCTTCTAATAAGATAAGGCCTCTCCTTTTTAAAATAAATAAATAATAACCTTCTAAATCTTGACCCTTCTCTTGGATAAATTTTAAAAGATTGTCGGTTATTAAAATTTGAAAATGTGTCCTTATCTATTGAAATGTAATTTCTCCTTTTTTAAGTAAATGAATTTTAACTAACCATGAAATTCTATCTTATATATATCTCCCCAATTCTTTTAATTAATTCATGAAAGTGCCCGCATTTTTCCTGCATTAATTTTTCTAAAATAGTTTAATATTAATTTATTTATTTTTTTAACAATTATGAGTTAAGTTTGTGGAATTCCATGATCTAGCATTAGATTCATAACAAAATTTTATTAGATAATCGTGTAAATATCTTTTATTATACTGGCACACGGCTGATGTATGACAATTGTACTATATATTATATACATTTTACATTTGTCTCTTTACGGAATAACTATCTAATTGTACATATATATGTTACACATTCATAATTTGTATGTTATAATATATCTGATACGTCATATACAGTTGTGTGACAGAGAATTTGATTTGCGAAAGAAAGGGGAGATTCAGTTTTAGGTTAACTAATTATTAATTAGGGCTTTCAGATTGGGGCGTAAGTACACATTTGGGCAAGGTCTACATGTTGGTGGCTATATGTGACAGAAGAAAGTGATCGAAAATTATTAATGATAATTAATATGCAAGATTAGTTAATTTATGAGAGTATTATTGCTATTGCTAGACAAGTTGTGACATCCAGGATTCAGGAATTAAACAAATGAGAAAATTGCTTAAGTGTTTTAATTATCTTAATTATTCTACTTTTATCAAGTTGTATATATATATATATATATATATATGTATAATTATTGATCAAAGTTTGTTCTTTGAGTTAAAAAGCTCATTAGAGTGCTTAACCTTTATGGCACAATATTATCCATTCGATCGAGAAAAAACAAAATTACATTGATCATTAGATTTAAGTTTCATTTTTATATCTAATTATCCATACAATTATCTAGCCCATACGAACCAAATTTTGATATAAAGAAAAATACCAGTCAATAAGATGAAGTTCAAGTCTTCATACTATAGTTTTTCGGTAAAACCACCAAATATAATTTAGTATTTTCAACATTGTAGCAATTAACAATAAATTAATATTTATTAATCAACAAATTACAAATATCAATTATATATAGTTAATTATGTACTATAATGATAATACTTGATACTCTTTAAACCCCCATGATCACACAGAAGGTCACACCAACAGATTTTAATCATATAATTAGGACGACATAATGATTATATCCATTAAAATCTTTTTAATTACTAATTATAGGTTGTTAGTGGATTTTTATGGATCATTTTTAATGGGAGAATTTATCCTTTATAGCCTATCTGTAATCATTACATATAGAATTAAAATAAGGAAATATGTAAAAGAATAAGTGTTGGCAATCATATTGTTGACCACTCATATTGTATGAAAGAGGAGAAACTTCATCCTCTTTACAGATTAACCGACAAACTTTAGCAGAAGAAAAAACTATTCACACTTTGAATACATATATCAACCATTAGGAAATGCAAATTACATTATCTTGTTGATAAATTCTATACATATATCAACCATTAGGAAATGCAAGTTACATTACATAACCTCCTTTGCATAAGAATTAAGTGACAGGAAATATTACCTACTTATGCACCGACTTTGCATCCAAAGCAATGAAAAACTATATGCTATTGGTTAAATCACAAATGACATTAGTAATCCACGATATTGTTGCTTAAAATTCAATTATACCGACGCCATATCAACACAATCGTTCTGGGCAATTTTGCACCGCGCCTTGCGCGGTGTTTGGATTACCTAGTATATATATATATATATATATATATATATATATATATATATATATCTTATATGTATTAAAACCGAGGCCACATAATTATTTACAAAAAGTGCAATAATAACAGTATTTATTTATTGGGTGGACACATTTCCCACATGAATAAAGCCAAATAAGTCATATTCGGTCATATGGAAGTCATCTAATTGGCTAGTGAATACATTATTTTATTAAATTATTATCAATATTCCAAGTTCCAACTATGGTTCTTGGTAGATAATTAATGTTGTTTGGAGGATCAGAAAGCACGTCTATTAAGGATCTTCAAGCTTCGATTCAGTACTGTGTTAAGCTTGAGAGTGCAACTGTATATATTTGGTGTGGAACAGAAAATTTGAAGTGATTTTATTAAGAGAAAAAAATAAGATAAGAGTAAAAAGCCTTATGGAACATTAGTGGTAAAGTTACAAGTATAACAATCGCATTATCTACTTTTTTATTTTTGTCTAAGATTCCAACTTCGAGGAATCATATTCCTTACCTCAAACTTAAGGGATAATATATATAATTAAATTTACCTAAACTTATCAATCTAATGTAAATGAGAGCAAATTTTGTGCAGACATGGATTAGAGTGGTAAGACGAACCAAGTCATTAGACTAAGATCAAGTACGGTCAAAAGTTTGTTTGAACTCCATTCGTTAAGATACAAATCAATCTTAAACATATATTTTTTGATAAGTTTTGAATCTCAGTTTGATTAGTAAAGGTTGATAAGATATAGCTAAAAAGATTAAATTACTCGAGCTCGATTAATGTTCGACTTGATTAAAACTCATTTGAACTTATTCTAGTTAATTAGCAGTCAAACAAAAGTTTTAACACGAACTTTAAAACTCGACAGAGCATACAAGCTTGAATAATACTTTGTTCAGCTCGATCGACTCACTTCATTTACAACCTTAATCAGGTTTGTCCGAACATTAACAAATCACATAATGAGTAAATTTTATTCCCATATGACGCTACGACAAAAAATAATATTAGTGATAAAATTTAAAATTGACGATGTTAAAATTATCACTGGATAAATATAATGAGTAACAATAATTATTTTTTTGTTACAACAAGATTTTTAGTGGCAAGAGCTTCTTTAGAATTGTCAACTTTTATACAAATTTTATCACTATTAAACATGTAAAACTTATTCTTGTGACAAAATAAAAATTCTTATCACTAAAAATTTACATTAATAGTAACAATTTTGACATTATCACTTGACATTTCGTCGTTCATATCTTAATTTTTTGTACTGTGATCAATATTCACATCACTCACTAAATAAACATTTAAATATTTGTCTTCTGATTAATTGAATATGGTTCAACACAATTTGAACAATGCTTCCTACCTTCCAAAACCACAGGAAACGACTTCGAAGATTAACAAAAAAGAAACATTGTCGAACTTTACAAGAATCTAGCTAGCCAACAACATTTAGTTATCAATGAATCTTCTTAAAGAATCCGCAAATGTATCATCTGTCATCCACAACAAACACAAACTTAGATTAATCCAATGCTCCCTCCTAACTACAATCCAAAGCCCAAAAAACCTATTTATTCCACATACCACATTCCCTACAAAAAATTTCAATGGATTATAACTATCCCGGGCTCCCAAACGGGCTTATGCCCGATGAAGCTTCGCCAGTATGGCTAAACAAAGGAGACAATGGATGGGAATTAACCGCATCGGCCATGGTCGGGCTTCAAAGTATACCGGGCCTCGTTATTCTCTACGGGAGCATGGTCAAGAAAAAATGGGCCGTAAATTCGGCCTTCATGGCCCTCTACGCCTTCGCTGCGGCCCTCATTTGTTGGGTCTTGTGGGCTTACCGAATGTCATTCGGGTCGGATATGATACCCATATTGGGCAAGCCCAATCAAGCAATGACCGAGGGCTTTCTATTGAGCCGATATGGGCCCGAATATTATCTTCCAACGGTGGATTATGTTTTTTATCAATTTGCATTTGCTGCAATTACTATTATATTGTTGGCGGGGTCTTTGCTTGGGAGAATGAATTTTTATGCATGGATGTTGTTTGTTCCTATGTGGATCACGCTATCTTACACGGTGGGTGCGTACACTATTTGGGGGTCAGGGTTCATGAGGAAAAACATTATTGACTATGCAGGAGGATATGTTATCCATTTGTCTTCTGGAGTTGCTGGTTTCACTGCTGCTTATTGGGTAAATTTGATATATGATCAAATTAAACTGGTGAATGCTTGTGGTAAATTTGATTCCATAAATATCATGACCTATAGGAATATATAAATGCTATATATGTTTGTTTATATCTTTCCAAGTGATTCTATGCCACACCGGTACACCATACACCATTGGATGCAGGGACAAGATAGTAAAAATTATTTAAATCACTTGCATTCAATGATGTTGAATAGACCGGCTCCATTGGACTTGGTCTATTCTAGCATTTTCCATATCTTTCCATCTATGAATACTTGTGGTATATTTGATTCCATAAATATCATGACCTAGAGGAATATTTAAATGCTATATATGTTTGTGTATATCTTTCCAGGTGATTTTATGTCATGTCGGTATACCATACACCATTGGATGCAGGGACAAGATAGTAAAACCACTTAAATAACTTGCATTCGATGGTGTTGAATAGAAAGGCTCCATTGGAACTGGTCTATTCTAGAATTTCCCATATCTTTTCATATATGACATAGTTTATTAGAGTAGTACTCCATTCCTATTACAGTAGTACTCCTTTCCTCCAAATAAGAGTTATCTTAGAAGGTGCCAACATGTTTACTATCACGTGTGTATGAGGGTCTTACTTGGGTCGAATCACATAATCTGTTGTGATTATATAGGGACCTAGAGTCTCTATAGCTCACAAGAATGATCACCAAATAAATTAGGCAGATTGATCGGTTATGTGTCATGAATGAATCAAATGATAGAAGAAAATTATTTTATTGAGAGTAAAATTAAACGTGGTTCAGTGAAAAATTGCATAGGTCCATGGCCGAACTAGGGAATCATATTTATATTTGAGTGATAAATTATAGGAATCATGCACATCTACTTATTCCATTCAAGTCTATTGATACGAAGCTACTGTAAAATGACCAAAACACCCTTCTATTCAAAAAGCCATCAATATAGAGTTTTCTATTAGAATTGAAAATATGTAAGTTTCGTGTACTTGTATACTATTGTCGTTATAATAGTAGTTGGGAAGTAGCAGTTGGGAGCTAGCTGTGTCACATCATTTCTTCAATCGAAATAATATTCTATAAAGAAAAAAATTCTCATTTTAAATTTTCTTGTGATGATTTTGGGATTAATTTTTCCCCAGGGTTTTGATTATAGGTTGGACCAAGACATTCACATGATAGGCAACATTTCCCACCAAACAACATAATTAACATGTTGGGTGGCGCAGGGTTCCTGTGGATGGGTTGGACAGGTTTTAACGGCGGATCACCACTGGCAGCGAACACAATAACTTCGCTTGCCGTGTTAAACACCCACGTCTGCACCGCGACCAGCCTCCTCGTATGGCTTTCGCTCGACATGGTTGTCTATTTCAAAAGTTCCGTCATTGGTGCTGTTCAGGGGATGATCACTGGCCTGGTTTGCATCACGCCGGGAGCAGGTAATTGCGATCGACCCCTTATATGTTCTGAACATTATAATCGTCCATTGTATGTTCTTAACATTACATTTCAATCCTTTGTTATTCACAAAATTACATATAGCCCCCTTGGGATATTTTGGTCACGAAAAGATATATATATCAAAATTTAGATAGCGACATTTTTAAAAGTTCACCAAAATTTTTATGATTACATCTACATTTTGCTGATTTGTTAAGGTAAATGTAATTACACAACTTACTGGGTAAGGTAATTGTAATTCCGATTATAATTAAGAAGAAAAATGTGTCTACATGACATATTAGTATGGGCAGCAAGTATACTTCGAAAGAGTAAAATATTATTCATCCTTATGAAACAAACCACTAACATCTAATTGTTATGTGCTAAAACACAATTTTGTTTGTGTATTTCAATCTTCAATCAATAGGGATTGTAGATACATGGGCTGCAATACTCATGGGAATCTTATCGGGCTCAATCCCATGGTTCACTATGATGGTTTTGCACAAGAAATCATCCTTCTTCCAAAAAGTGGACGACACACTCGGGGTTTTCCACACCCATGCCGTAGCCGGTCTATTGGGCGGGCTTCTTTCGGGCCTATTTGCCAATCCAAAACTCCTCAAGATGTTCTATCCGACGACTAATCAAGTGACGGGCTTTATCTACGGTATAATCAAAGGGGACTTCTATCACGGGCTTTGTCAAATGGGGTACCAACTTGTGGGAGCTCTTTTCATAACGGTTTGGAATGTGGTCGTAACAAGCTTAATATGCATCTTGATAAGCCGTATAATTCAGCTTAGGATGGATGAAGATGACCTAGAGATAGGTGACGACGCAGCACACGGGGAGGAAGCGTATGCTCTATGGGGCGATGGAGAAAGGGATCCGCCCCCTCTTCGCTTCCGCATGACTCCTAGAATCCCTTCCTTCTGTAGACGTCCTGGCGCGGATTATTAAAATTTTAGTATGGACGTGGGCTCATAATGTGGACCGAAAGTACTTTTATTTCAGGTGTAAATTAACTAGTTGCGTATTGTAATCTGGGTCTATTTATGAGGCAAGGCGTGGAGCAACGAGTCTCGGAGGATCTCACTTTTTCATTTACTGGCCTCGCGAGGGACCAGTTAAATGGTATGGGTGATCTCTTGATACTTACAAATTTCGAGAGTCCCTTGGAATGATTCGGACAAGGTTGGGAGCAATATTGGACATAGTAAGAAATGTGGGTATTTCTAAAAGAATAATTTACTCCATAGGGCGATATTGATAACATAGTTGTCAAAATGCCAATGTGAGATTAGGTACTTAACCAAAAAATATGTGAGGCTGGGCAATAAATTAAGCATGTTGCCTGGCAATATAATCAAATTCTGTAAAATTAATAAGAGAAAGAATAAATCAGAAAATAGGAAATAATGTTTATTGCTGCTGTTATGAAATTTATAATTAATGCATTAACTCTTCATGTCGGGGATACCTTCATATCTAGCCCGACAAACTTGGGTTGATAATTATAATTTTGAGTCATAAAAACTCTATTTTGCTACATAAAAGGAGGGAAGAGCCACAACTTGTGGCAGTTTGAATTCGAACCTAGGACCTGTCACATAAAGTGGGAGATGGATACCACTAGACCAACAGGTCTTGGGTATGTTCTTTTCTTTTTAAGAGCAAGCCAATCAGTCTAGTTTTTTTTTTTTTAGATGTTGAATTAATATTATATTGTTCTCTTTTTTATTTTATTTATATAAAAAAAAGAGCCACGTTAAATGCATCGTCAACGACCTTGGAGGTTATGGAATTTGTTTGCATCCTGACTGGCCAATTGAGAATTGGAACACTATCCTTTCAGTTTTCGAAAAAATAATTGATGAAATATCTATAATATGTCAGCATAACCGTAGAATCTTGGGCCGTTCAGACGGCCTTACTCTAGTAATGAGACCGATGTCGGGAAAAATTCACTTTTGGTCTCGTAAGAGTCGCCCCAAAATATTTTTAGTCCCGTAGAATTTTTTTTACACTTTTAATCTCATAGGATTGAAAAAATAACACTTTTGGTCTCAAATCTCACTTTTGGTCTCATAGGAGTGGCGCGTGTAACACACGCACGCCTGGGCGCGTGATTTCGACTGTTCATCAAAAAAAGAAAATCAAAAAACAATTCAAAATTTAATTAAATAAATAAAAAACAAAAACAAAAACAAAAACAGAAAAAAAAAAAAAAAAGGAAAAGGATGCATAGTGTTTTCGACTGTTCATCTTCTTCCCCCAAACACCATCCCACCCCGCGCCGCCGCCACGCGGCACCCCACCACCGCCACCAACTCCATTGCCGGCACCCTTCATCATCGGCGAGTGTTTAGAAGTGGTGGGGGGTCATGTTTTAGTTGGGGGGGGGGGGTTGGGGGGGAGACCCACCATCACCACCGACCTCCCCACCCCCCGCTGCCCCATCGCCATCGCCACCTCCATCGCCGTCGGTGGCGGCGGCGGCGGCAATGTTTATTGTTTTGGATTTTTTTTATTTTTATTTTGTTTTTTTATTATTTTATTAATTTTTTTGATTTTTTTTTATTAATGGCGAGTGAGATCCACTCCCACTCCTACGGGATCAAAAGTGAGATGTGGGACCAAAAGTGTCACTTTTTCACTCCTATGGGACTAAAAGTGTCAAAAAAAGTCTTACGGGACTAAAAAGTATTTTGGGGCGACTCCTACGGGATCAAAAGTGAATTTTTCCCCTGATGTCATGTAAAAACTCATTTAAACTCGATTCATTTAATATCACAAATTAAATAATTATCGAATCAAAAGTTGGAATTCTAAAACTCCTTCCATTATAATAAAAGATAATATTAATGATATAACTTGAAATGATAATCTTAAAATTGTCCTTAATCACAATAATTTTGGTTTTGTCACAATAAAGATTTTTAGCGACAAGAGTTTCTTTAAAGTTGTCATTATTAACAATCAGCGATATATTTTTAGTAAAAACTTAGTGACAATACAAATAGAGTGACAACTATATTTGTTGTCACTATTTTGTCGTTAAAAATATGTCATAAATTGTTAATAGTTACAACAACTTCCTTGACATAAAGATTTTACTTTTATTTTTGAAGAAAAATTGGTCTTATATATCATTCAATCGAAAATTTACAATGCTTGGAACAATACAATTCATATCGACTCAAACGATGTAGTAAAAACATCTGAAACACCAACTATCAAGTTTCTTGAAGATAACAAATCTTAAGAACTCACAAATGAACACGAGAAAATTCAATTTCTATTCAAGGAAAGATGAAACTCTCATTCGAGAGAGAAAGCAAACTTTCATACGAGAGAGAAAATAAATACTAAACAAAAAATCTAAAACGATATATAAAAACTTAGTATCACTCGTCTTCATCTCGTCAGATCCGTCTCTGTCTCGTTAAATCCATGTTTGTCTCGTCAGATTTGATCAGATGTGATGTATTACTTGAAGAAGGGTGCTCCAATCCAACCTGCCTACGATGGTGGTGGTAACAGTGGTGAAGTAAATGAATGCTTCACCAAGTCATCGCCGGCGGAGGAAAATAGAAAAAAAAAAAGAAGGTTAGGGTTGAGAGAGAGATGGGAAGAGAGAGAGAGACATAAAGAATTTATTAAGAGTGGCATTGTGACAACTTTTATATAAATCTTGGCACTATAAAACTTATTTTGTAACAAAACAAAAGTTCTTGTCAATAAAAATTTAAGATTAGTGACAACTTTAATATTGTCACTTGACATTTTATCACTAGTGTCTTATTTTTTTCGTAGTGTTGGGTTTTTGTTATCAGGCCACTAGCTAGTTACCCTTGAATTATTTTTTAAATTTTTTTGAGAAATGTTATCCTTAAATTATTACTAGTTTTTAACCTGTGCAAGATTTTGAACCTCGAAATTACTTAGTTTAATATTGATAATCAGAAAAATAATTTATTTTAACATTAAATATATACAAGGTTAGACACTATCACAATTAAAAATTTCATATATATATATATATATATATATATATATATTATGTTAATTTATATCAATAGTTTGTCATGAAACTAATATATAGTAACATTTTAGCATACTATAGCTTACCATATTTTCTGAGTATCAAATAATATGTATTTGATTTTACAAAACACAATGTATATTTACAGGTTCTGTAATCATAGAACAATAAAATATCTTCAATATTTAACACAAATACGTAAACATATCAATACCTCATAAATTAGTAGTAATGCATATGATCTACGTACAAACAAATGACAATCTTTATGCCAATCAAACCTTTTTGATTGAGGTCATTCCTTCAAATTCGATTATTTTCATACATACAATATATATCATATCATGAATTCTTATTAATGGAATATACCAAACAAATAAATATGATTTTTTTGTTCCAATCAAACTTTCTTGGTCTTGAACAATTTTCTCCATATTTTATTATTAATCTACCAAAAAAAAATCAGAAAGAAAAGTGTTACATTAACAACCTATTACATATGTAAAAAAGTATACATTTTGATATGAATAATTTATTTGAACTTATTATGCTTGTCTATAATAAGTTTCCATATTCCATGTATCGACAGGTTTCTCCACATTACTATAATGAGTAAGCATAAATGAGTTCTTACACTTAATGAGTTGGTAAAAGTAGTTAATTACCTCAATATTGTTGCAATATTCATCAATTTAATTTTGATTAATACATTTGTAGAACTACATCAGATATATCAAATGTTAAATACACAGATCAACTAATTAACCAAAATGCTTAGTTGATACATGTTGTCAGTCAATTATATGAATATTTTTACCTAATGGACTTTTCTTTTACTGTATCCATCAACTTTGCACCTACAAACTAATAAATAAATATCGATTAGTATAAATATATTATTAATAATGAAAACCAAGCATGTTCCATGTATTTAAAGCACATACCTCAAACAATGGACACACTTCAATTAGTTTTTCATACCATTTAAACTCAAAATCTAATATTCATTATTTAAAAATTTCATATAGATCTTCTATAACCAAAATGAACAAACTGAAAGAATAAACATTTTCAAGTGAAAAGTAACACAAAGTTAGTTTACATTACCGTTCAACTTGCTTTTTTTCCCCCTCCATTCCATAAGAATCAATTTTCCAAGTATCATGGAATCCATAACCATTGATAGGCCACTTCTTTCAGCTATTACTCGAATCCATAGTTTTCACTTGTGGTTACTCATAAGATCATTGACAGTAGAATATTATAAATAAATAAGATATAAAATTCTGGCAATATGAAAATATAAAATACTATAAAAATATTTTTCCTCAGTCTATAATATTGTCACCCTCTCTTTGCGGTCACTTAATAATATCATCTTTGCTTTAAGAACTTTTTCCATAGTATTGATCATTTTTTTTGAATTAAGATTAAACTAGTCAACCCTACACCACAATTTGACACAAACATGAAACATGACTAAAAAGATTGATATACACAATACTTGAATTGAAAATTATAATACTATTAAAAAATAACACTAACTTACCTGGAAATTGAGAGCTATATTATTTTTTGGTTAAAAAAATTGCGAGCTATATTTCCACATAAGAAGAGTAAAAAGCTTTCGAAAATACAAAAGTGGTTGTAAGATGGATTCCTTAAGAATAGAGGAATATTTAGTGGCTACGTAGGATGGAGGCTTTGAAAAGCTATATTATATTAACTTGATCTTGGGAATGAGAGGGTGTTTGGCTAAATTTATAAGTAAATTTAGAACTTATAAGCTCTATAAATTTGTTTGGTAATTTTTTTCAAAAAATAGCATATAAAACCAAAAAATAAGATGTTTGGATCTTATAAGTTGTTTTTAAAAAAGTAACCCAACTCCACCTCTTTTAAAATCCTAGTAAAAAACACGTGTGTCGCATGTGAATCATATGATCTTGTTAAAGGAATTCATATTGATAGATATTGTTCAACTTGATAAATCCAAAATTAACAATAACTTAACTCCCCCTAAAAAAAAAAGAAAAAAAAAACTTAACTAATGAACTACAATTATTTAGAAAATTAAATATTGATTAACATGAAAAGTTGAATGAATATTTGAATAAATTAAGTTAATTGAACATCAAGACTTGTATAATGATATCACTAATTAAATTTTTGTGAAAATTCATGATTCTTTTATACATTATCTTGTTTAATTTTGACGAATCGAGGGCTTCATTTTTTCTTTCCTCTCATTTAGTCCTGTGTACTTATAATAATCTCTTCGTTATAACTCAAAAACTTGGATAATTGTGTAGTTTTTTTTTTCTCTCAACTTTTTGATAGCAATAAGACTATAGTTGATGCAATGCCAAAATGAGCAAGTTGAAAGGATAAAATGAAAATCAACCCTTCACAAATAAGGTTAGTCAAGCTTTTGAGTGTAAAAAGTAAGCTTGTTAAATAAAAAATGAAGTGTTTTGCGAGTTATCACTAAATGAAAGTAACAAATATTGAATTATAATAGTAGATGTCAATATATCTCCCAAAATCATGAGGGAACAATGATTTACTGTTTTTCTTTTTCTATTATTATAATTAATTAATTAATATTAGTAATTAAATAGGAAAAATTACACCAACACCCACTGCTCAAATAGGTAATTACACAAACTTACCCTCTTATAACTGAAATTACAAATACCTAACCCACTATAATAGAAAATGACATTTACCCACTGAGATCAGTTTTTTGATGACGTCGTCATGTGAATTTCCAAAAATGCCTCCAAATGTCATTTACGAAAAATTACACCAGCCTCCTCTCTTATTTTTGAAATTACACAAACCTCCCTTGTTATAATGCACTTCTTACAATCACCCCCCTATGTATTAAAGAATTCTTACAATGTAACCCTAAAAATCTTACAATTAGCCCCCTGTAGGGAGATGTTGGTAATTTCAAAAATAAGAGGGAATTTTTGGTAATTACACATTATAAGAGGGGATATGGCCATAACAAAAATATTATTTCAGCTTTTTTTATACTTTATTTTTCATAATTTAATTGGGCAAAAATGTCATTTAGTATTGTTTGACCATTGACCGAGGGTTTCCAGGGGTAAATGTAATTTTCAATTATAGTGTGTTAGGTATTTGCAATTTCAATTATAAGAGGGTAAATTTGTGTCATTACCTATTATAGCAGTGGATGTTGGTGTAATTTTCCCAATTAAATAAGATAATAAAATGGCGCCTGAGCGCAAAGCTTACCCAAGCGTCTTTTACTAACACCCTGTCTGGTTCAAGGAAATTGGTAGGGAAAAGAAAAGAAAATATAGGGAAACCGTTTTTCTTTTCCCACCCTTTTCCACACCAAATAGTGAAAAAATGGTATTGACTCAAATTAGTATTAGATTTTCTTACCTATTTTCGTTTTCTTTTCATTTTCTCTTGTAACCAAACAATGAAAAATAATTTTCCTTATGTGTTGTGATAATATTCAATTTTCTCGATCACGTAATATTCATATAACTAATTAAAAATTAAAATATAAATAATGATGTGAATAGTTTATTTTTATTTGTATTGTAAATTTGTTTTTTTCCAAAGTAACCTTGTCTACATGTAATTCAACAGTAGAAACATAATGTAATTATACTTTTTATTGTTATAGATATCTAGAATTTATTTGTTATTTATTTTTGACTCTTTTACCATTAAAAAATTGAATTACATAAGGATATTTTACGTTCAAAAGTCACTAAGTTTATGTAAGATTAAAGTTAGGATTTCAAAATTTCTGCCAAATGAGCTATGAAAAATAAATTTAGAATAGATTGGTTTGTCGAGCTAGGTTTCTTCATTCATATCCATCTTAGCTTATAATATAAAATAAAAGGTTGATTGAATATACGTTCCTATTTCCTAAAATTAATATTTAATGTAAATTTATTGTAATTTCGTTGTACCGTATATGTTAAGATATTGGACTTCCAATATAGTTTCTTCTTTTAATGAATAAATATATAAAAAGTAACCTTATTTAGAATCCTAATGTAACTATACTTCTTATGATTGTAGGTATTTGAAATTTATTTTTATTATTCATTTTGACTCTTTTGCCAATAAAAAATTGAATTATAAGGGGATATTTTAGGTATATCAAAAGTTTCAAAAAACAAGTTATACTTTTATAAATTTTCTGTTTCTATTCTATTCTATATATATATATATATATATATATATATAAGGTATGGATCAAAAATATCTCATTACATTAGGTAAGATATAAGACCCAATCTACACCATTGATACCATTTGATCCTAAAATCTGGATTTAATCCGTTTTTCAGTTTGTATAATTTTTTTTAATGATGACAGGGGTATTTTAGTCAATAAACGTAAATATCATGTAGGATCAAAATCAAATCCCCCTTATCACGCCCATAACAGATTTTTTTTCTCCAATTCATTTTTTCTTTCCAATTACAATTCGATCAGTTCACAAAACTCAATTAATCATCATCAAACTCAATATACAGAAATCAAATTCCCCTTATTTACGTTATTCATCATCAAATTCAATTAATCATCAAGCTCGATTCATCATCATCGTCAATTCATGCAGTAAAAATTACATACAGTAGTTGCTGTATGTAATTTTGAGTATTCATTTTCGAGATATTAGCTGTAAAGATCAAAAGTTTGGGATTTAAGAATTCGTCTTCTGTTAATTTTTTTGTGAAATGATTAGGTCTTTTTTATTTCATGTATGGGTTAACTCCTTACTGAGCATAGTACCATTTGGTTTAAATTGATTATTTATGAAGTGAATTTGATACTTGCATGCGTAGAGGTTCATTTGATATTGTTTTCTTCAAAAAAAATTACATTAAACCATTATACAGTATCTTATACATCATTATACAGTAACTTATAAACCATTATACAGTAACTATAACGGTGATATATAGTGTGTGATTAGTCACATACAATTAGTGATTGCAAACCATTATACAGTATCTTATAAGTCATTATATAGTATGTTATAACACATTATACAGTATGTTATAACATATTATACAGTATGTGTTTATAACATATTCAAAACATTTAATTATACAGTATGTTATAACACATTATACAGTATCTTATAACCCATTATACAGTATATGATAACACATTATACAGTGTGTGTTTATAATCATACAACTACAATCTTATAAACCATTATACAGTATGTTATAACACATTACATAGTATCTTATAACCCATTATACAGTATATGATAACACATTATACAATGTGTGTTTATACATCATACAGTTACAATCTTATAAACCATTATACATAACACATTATACAGTATCTTATAACCCATTATACAATACATGATACCACATTACACATTGTGTGTTTATACATCATACAACTACAATCTTATAAACCATTATACAGTATGTTATAACACATTATATAGTATCTTATAACCCATTATACAATATATGATAACACATTACACATTGTATGTTTATACATCATACAACTGCAATCTTATAAGCCATTATACAGTATGTTATAACACTTTATACAATATCTTATAACTCATTATACAGTATATGATAACACATTATACAGTGTGTGTTTATACATCACACACACACACTGTATGATGCCGAGGCTCTTCATTCTCTCGGTGTTTTCTTTTATTCTGTGTGCTCGAGACTCCTCGTACTCTCCATTGCCTATTATTGCTTTTTTTTCTTCTTGTTTGTTCTTGTCAGAGTTTTTGGGTCTCCCTCTGCTTCTAGTGCTCACCATTGCTCTCTCTCTCTTTCTGTGTCTCGCCTCCACCTTCCACTGCTCAAATATTTGATTTTTCAAATTGGTTTGCAAGGTAATAAGAGAGAGAGAGAGAGAGAGAGAGAGAGAGAGAAAGTACTAAAAAGGATTATAAATAACGGAAATAAGGGAGATTTTAGGGAAGATTCTGTGCCCTTTTTTGCTTCCTTTTTGACTATTATACCCCTTATTCAATTGAAATCAATTTTTCAGCCTTTTTTTGCTTCTTTTTTGGACTGTTGATTTAATGGATCCAATGGTGTACATTGTGTTTTATATCTTATCTAATATAGGGTATGTATTCAATCTTGACCCTCTATATATATATATATATATATATATATAATTTTACATTTGATTATTGTCTCTATATTATTACATTTGATTAATGTCTATATATTATTCCTTTGTAGAGTCCTCAATATATAATTTTTCTTGTAGAGTTTTTATGTAATTACATATGTACTTTCATTCTAAAGTTCTATCATTTTACTCATTTGATCAAAGTAAACCAGTACTAATTTTGCTAATATATTAGACACTTTAAGTTGCACGTATATAATTAATAGAATACATATTTGTAAAACTTCTATAATATTTACAATTTATAGCTATTCTATTATAAAATTAAGAGTTGTTCACGGCGCTAGTATATAGGTCTAACAGTTACTGTAAAAATGTAAATAGTTGTTTTTGAATGGTAAAGTTGAAGTGACACTAATATATATGATTAATTTATTGAATTAATAAAATAAAATAGGGACTACATGATTTCACCAAACGATGTTTACAATTGATCACATAAACTATATCTATCATTTATACACTTCAACATCTATTTGTATTTTTATTGTAGAGTCCTAATAAAATAATACATCTAATTGTTGTTGATATATATAATTGAATTTTATTATTTATTAGTTGACTCTTTTGCCATTGAAAAGGTGAAATGGGGATATATTAAGTACATCAAAAGTTTCAAAAAATTACTCATACTTTTATAACAAGAGATCTTATAAGATGTTACATCTTATAAACTCCTAAAACATCTTATAAGATGTAGGAGTTTATATGATGTTTTGGATAAACTTAGCCAAACACCCTCTTAATCAAGGATTAAAAAACCTAACTACACTATTTGAAATCTAAATAGCCAATTTAGGAAAGACCGAGATTTTCGCCATAAACATTACTACATTATATGGTGTAATATAATAATAATAATGGAGTAATTAATTGATTCATAATATTTTCAAGCCATTATTACCCTTTAGAAGATAATCATAATACTTTTTTTGGTATTCTATAATCATGATACTTGATGATGGGGCAGTATTTGGATTTCCTAAAATATTTCCACACTAAATTTCGAAAAACAAAAGTAATAGTAACAACTTTTATACTAAGCAACATGGATCAGTATTAAAAGTGGGAGGAATTATATGATGTAAGAAATAAGATAAAATGATTTTATTTGACAGAATCTATATTTTATTTTATTTGATTAAATGCTTAAATAAGGACGTTTTTCAAAAGAAACTTAATATAATATATATTTAGTGAAATTGTAACTGTTCAACATCCTTCATAAATAATAATAATTGATTATAGAGATTTTTGTGGAGTAACGTATGAAATTAGACAAAATTAAACATTCAAAAGTCAAATATTAAATATGGAAAATTGCCTATGTGGAACAATAATGAAAGAAGAAGTCATCCACCTTATGTACACATAGGAAAGAGATAGATTCATTGGTTTGGATTCATTTTAAATATTATAATTTTATTATTATTATTATTTTTGGTAAATTACCCTTGAATTATTGAAGATCATATATCATGAGTAACGTCAAACTACTTTTTCATTAATTCAAAGGGAATATTAGAAAGTTAATATATATATAGGATCAAAATCTAATACATACTCTCTCTTAGATAAGATCTAAGACCCAATATACACCATTGGATATATTAAATCCAACAGTCCACAATTAATCAATAAATAGGTTGGATATTTGGCTCCAATTGTATCAAGGGGTATAACAGTCAATGACATCATTTTACAGCATTTAACCAACCAAAAAAAAGGGACAAAATCTTTCCTAAAATCTCTCCATTTGAAACTGCCGAAATCTCCCCCTACAATCTCTCGATTTGTTACCAAAATTAAATCACAGAAAATTAATAGAATCAGTTATTGATTGAATTAAAATTCTGAAATTTCAGAATTTCTCGAAATCTAAAATCTGAAATTTTCTGTGATTGAATGTATCCAATGGTTTGTATTGGATAAAATTCACAGTGTATAATGGTTTGTATTGTAGTGTATAATGATTTGTATTGTAGTGTATAATGGTTTGTATTGTAGTGTATAATAATGAATCTAATCTATAATTTGTTATACTATTCTATAAAATAAGATTTATAAGTTGAATCCATAAAGAAGAAGATAACACTTGCTATAAGTTCCTGTGTTAATAATATGATCTTTGTGTAATGCATATACATCAGATATATTGATGTGTATTTTGATAAGTTACATATATGCACGCTTGCATAATATGTATACACTTTTTTCAAAATTAATATAAATTGTTGTCTTATACCACCAATGAATGCCTGATAGTTGTTCACCCATCAAAACACGTCAAATATATTCTATTAGTGAAGAAAAATAATGGTTTGTGGGAGACTTCCAATGGTTTGTAGCTCAAAGGAAAAATCATGAACTTCATACTGATTTCTGTGAAGTCCTAATTGTGATGATCCAATCATCAAACGAAGTCTATGGTGATTCGAGAGAGAGAGAGAGAGAGACATAAAATAGTGACCACTTTTAAATTTGAAGTGTTCAAGAGACCTAATTAATAATAGACTACGTGACAACATTAAACTTTTAAATTTTCTGAATATATAATAACATGCATGCATGGTTGTAGTGTATAATAATGAATCTAATCTATAATTTATTATACTATTCCATATAGTTGTGTATAAAATTCACAGTGTATAATGGTTTGTATTGTAGTGTATAATGATTTGTATTGTAATGTATAATGGTTTGTATTATAGTGTATAATAATGAATCTAATCTATAATTTATTATACCATTCCATATAGTTGTGCATAAAATTCACAGTGTATAATAGTTTGTATTGTAACGTATAATAGTTTGTATTGTAGTGTATAATAATGAATCTAATCTACAATCTGTTATACCATTCTATATAGTTATGTATAAAAATTTACAGTGTATAATGGTTTATATTGTAGTGTATAATGGTTTGTATTGTAGTGTATAATAATGAATCTAATCTATAATCTGTTATACCATTTTACAGTGAATACAATAGCTAATTAATCCATTATATAATAGTTAAAAATCAAATATACAGTAAATATAAACAAGGTAAAATACGAAAATAATAGAAATAAATAAAAATAAAAATAAAAATCCGACTGAAAATATAAAAACGCTAAAAAACCTATTAAAACGATGGAATTTGGGCCCGAGAGGGTGGTGCTCAGCATACTTATCATATGATAAGTATACTGAGTTATTTTTAAAACGACGTTTCCTACAAGATTGAAGTAGAGCTTGGGACCAAATTCCAAAAACAGTTTTTGCCTTTTGAAAATTTAAAAAATATATATATTTTTTATTTTTTTAAAGCAAAACGCAATACATAAGTGGTGATATACAATGTGGTATTTAGTGACATAGTTGTGTATAAAATTCACAGTGTATAATAGTTTGTATTGTAGTGTATAATGGTTTGTATTGTAGTGTATAATGGTTTGTATTGTAGTGTATAATTGTTTGTATTGTAGTGTATAATGATGAATCTAATCTATAATCTGTTATACTATTCTATATAGTTGTGTATAAAATTCACAGTGTATAATGGTTTGTATTGTAGTGTATAATGGTTTGTATTGTAGTGTATAATGGTTTGTTATTATAGTGTATAATGGTCCGTTACAGAGAAATAAGAGAGAAACTCATTTGTTATTTTCTTACTATGATGATTTGAAGATCTGAGTGCAATTAATGAGTTGAGATTGAATCAAATTGGGTGTTGAAATTAACTCTCTCTGATTTGTTACTTTTTACCAGAAAATGGCGAAATTGTTGAAGGCCTGCTGCATAAATTGACGATGATAATGAATTGAGCTTGATAATGAATAACGTAAATAAGGGGGATTTGATTTCTGTATATTGAGTTTGATGATGATTAATTGAGTTTTGTGAACTGATCGAATTGTAATTGGAAAGAAAAAATTAATTGGAGAAAAAAAATCTGTTAATGGGCGAAATAAGGGGGATAAACTGATCCTGCATGATATTTTCATCTGTTTTGTTGGACCTATTGACTAAAATGCCCCTATCATCATTAAATTAAAGATAAAACTGAAATAATGGCTTTAAATATGGACCTTGAGATCAAATGGTTTAAATGGTTAAGATTGGATTTTAGATCTTACCTAATGCCAAGGTATGTATTTGATTCATACCATATATATATATATATATATATATATATATATATATATATATATATACTTGAACTATAAGTTACACAGCTTTTACTTTCATAGCTACCCCAAAATAGACCTTTGATGGGGTTCTTGTGTACTTTTGTAACTCCATTAGTCAGTCAACCAATTCAAACAAAAAAAGAAAAAGAAAAGAATAAAAGAAAGAAAGAAAATTCAACCAATCGAAAATAAAATTAGGAATATCGGATTAATAAGAAATAAATTTCCTTTTTTCCTTCATTTTCCAATCTTTTATACTTTTTTTCCTTCTAAAAATATCTATCTTCAGTTATTAAAACCAATAAAGTCTTCCACAAAACCTTGATGGCTACTTGCAAGAAACGTGCATCACTTTCTAACGACTTAACGAATGCTTTCATCACATTCCTTTATTAACACTTTTTACAATAGTCATGATCACGCAATAGCGTGTTTTGCATGAAAATCTCAACCCCCATAATTTACAGCAACAAAAACTACTTTACTATAATTCTATTCTGATTTACACACATTATTACACCTTTTCTATGTTCGTTTTGTGTGTGTTTAAGGGTGTGGGGGATTGAACTTAAAGAAAAGGTGATAAGAACCTTTTCTATGTTTACTTTGTGTGTGTTTGGGATGGGGGTGGGGGTGGGGGTGGGGGTAATATCAAGAACCCAATTATAAGAAGCAATGTTGCTTGTGTAAGCAAGTTTATATCCATATAGTTTCTTCTTCTCCATAATTTGCTCCACTATTGTTTCTTAATTGTTTTTGCCCATAAGGAACAACTTTCAATTCAATCTCTATATGATTTCAAAGCAACTTGCTTTTCTATATAAAGGTCTCTTTGCATTCACTAAATTCTCATCTTGAACAACAACAAAAACTCATTCAATTAATCAAAATGAAGCAATTCTTATTATTGATTGTCTCTTTGGCTCTCATAATTAGTCTCGGGGAGAGTTTTGATTTCCACGAGAAAGAGTTGGAGACCGAAGAAAAGTTGTGGGATTTGTATGAACGGTGGAGAAGCCACCACACGGTGTCGAGGAGCATAGATGAGAAGCACAAACGCTTCAACGTCTTCAAGGCCAATGCTCATTATGTTAACAATTTCAACAAGAAGGACAAGCCTTACAAGTTGAAGCTTAACAAGTTTGCAGACATGACTAGCCATGAGTTTAGGAGTGTTTATGCTGGGTCACGGGTCAAGCATCATCGGATGCTCCATGGAAGTGCACGAGGAAATGGGACATTTATGTACGAGAACGTACATAGTGTTCCAACCTCTGTTGATTGGAGGAAGAAAGGAGCTGTCACCGATGTCAAAGATCAAGGCCAATGTGGTAAGATATTGCAGTTTATGTAAAACTAATGTCATCTCTTCCAATTCAAATCTCTAAATTGTTGAACATTTCGGGGTGGGGAAATTGTGGTATTGATCTCATATGATAGGTAAGTTTAGCTTCACCCATTATAAAGTTGCAAAATTAGTCTTTTGTGACGTATTTTTTCATATTTTTAGTCGCAATTGTGAAAAACGGATGGGAATAATTAGTTTGGTCCATTATTTAATTAGTGCAAATTTCCTAAAATTCTTAAATTTCACAAAAGTTTTGTGGGATCAAAACACTCTTTTTCATTATAAAAGGGTAGACTTGACACCATTCCAACTTTTTCACCTAATTGCTTTTCGTGGTCATACTGCAGGTAGTTGTTGGGCATTTTCGACTGTGGTAGCAGTCGAGGGTATAAACCATATCAAAACAAATAGCTTAGTTTCCCTATCTGAACAAGAACTTGTCGATTGTGATATTGAACAAAACCAAGGTTGTAATGGAGGACTTATGGAATTAGCATTTGAATTCATAAAGAAGAAGGGAGGTATTACAACAGAGAAAAACTACCCTTACACTGCTGCAGATGGAAAATGTGATGCCAAAAAGGTAAAACAATTTCTCCAAAATTTCATAATTCAGATGAGTTTTCTTTTTTCCCCTTTAGCATATTTTTGTTTTTATCTTTTGGCAGGAGAATTCTCCGAAAGTATCAATTGACGGGCACGAGAACGTTCCTGAAAACGACGAAGATGCACTATTGAAAGCAGCAGCTAATCAACCTATATCGGTTGCTATAGATGCCGGAGGTTCTGATTTCCAATTCTACTCAGAGGTAAATCAAAATTTTATACACTTAGATAAGCAGAGATGGAGCGAATAGGGTTAGGCGGACCCCACGATTGTTTCCTATCCTCGTTCCTCCAATCAAATTCTTAAATTGCCTTCTACGTGAACCAAAATACCTACTATGACACAGGATGGAGAATTTTTGGCTCAATCTTGAATATAAAGAAGGAATAATTGCATGCATACCCCGCTTACTTATTAGGTAATTATATCAAACCCGGATTGGTTTTACAAATTTTCAAGAAAGCTTAAAAAATAAGGGGTGCAAATGTAACATGTTTTAACGGACAGGGGGGTTTTATTGCCAGGGAAAGGTATGGCAATTTCTCAAACATCGACTTGTTTTTCATAATTAGAGTATCACGCAAAACATGTCCGTGTAATTTTATCCTATAATGAAATGTAAAAGCATGACTAAAACACATCTTTTTTCTTTGACAGGGTGTATTCACCGGGGATTGTGGAACAGAACTGGACCATGGAGTAGCAATTGTAGGATATGGGACGACCCTTGATGGAACGAAATACTGGACTGTGAAGAACTCATGGGGGGGAGAATGGGGAGAAAAGGGTTACATCAGGATGCAACGTGGAATCGATGCAAAAGAAGGACTTTGTGGTATAGCAATGGAAGCGTCTTATCCTATCAAAAAGTCCTCAAACAATCCTGGAGGAGATAGTAAATTCAACCCGAAGGATGAACTCTAAGTCATATTTAATATTTGGCAATGTATTTTATAATTATTTCTGTAACTTTTCAGATAAAACTGATTTCAATTCCATCTTGTCATTCGAAGTATATGCACTCAATGTAATTCGAGTATATTGATTAAATAAATAGTTCTTTCTCAATGCAGTATTTATGCAGAAATGTTATACATCAAGTGGCTAATCATTCGCTTCTCTTCACTTCTCCTTGATCGGAAAGTAATGAAAAAATAAATCCTTATAAAAGATTTAATTGCAATAGATGCACGAAAAACTCTTATTCAGACTAGGCTCGGCTAAACCAAATATATCACAAAATAAAAGAACTAAACAAGTGTAATTCACTCTTCATGCTAGCTTAGGTTTGGCTGAACAAGTCTGAGCTACAATTTCTCGCTGACACATAAAATTGCTCTTTTATAAAAATATAACATAATTATACCATAATTCAAAATGCCATCAATGTCAAAGGAAATTAAGCAAATCATAATTGAAATTTTTATCATAAGCTGATCCAGTTTGAACTAGAAGTTCCACGCTTGTTAAGAGCAATAAATTTACCTCTTTGCATTAACCGTAGCACCGGATAGGATCGTTGCAGCCTTTAGCAGCAGACTGCTTCGAACCGTTTCTACCACCCTTCTCCAAATATTGCTGGTGATACTCTTCTGCCCTATAAAATTTCTTCGCTGGAAGAATCTCTGTGACAATGTTCTTGTTCTTGATCTCTCTTTGCTTTGCTTCCAATGATTCTCGGGCTAGTTTAGATTGTGTATCGTTGTAATAGTATATACCGGACCTGTACTGTGTCCCGACATCACCTCCCTACGTAAAATATACAAAGGAGTTTGATAAATAGTTATGAAATGTGAAATATCAAGTCAAATTGTACAAAATAAAAAGCAAAAAGTAGTTTAATCTAAATTAGCAACAAGTGAATATTAGTGTTAATATCTCATTTTCTTACAACTATCCACCTCTCTGTACAAAAAGCCAAGGCCATAATTTTATGTCAAATAGGTGATAATTATATTTTCGATGTCCCGTTTTCACTACTTATTTAATTTTGGTTCCTCTAGTTAAACGCTCGTCAAAATTGAACGATAATATTTTAATTGTTTGAGAAACTCAGACATTGTCGCCAACTCTTCATCATATGCTTATAACATTGCACATATTTGAGGAATTAGAATTGTATAAAGTTTGAATTTAAGGGACCAAAAGAGTAAAAAGTTCAAACTTAAGGGACTGAAAATATAAGGCTATGTTTTTTTTTGTTTTGGAGGGTTTTTTTGGTGAAAATTTTGGTGAAAAAGTTTATTGGGAGTTGTGTACTTTGGTAAAAATGTGTTTGGTTTTGTGTTTGATTTTATTTTGAAAAGAGACAAAAGGTATTGTAGCAATCAAATCACGTAAGCTTTTGTCTGAAAAGTTATGTTTATAATTAGTTAATGATTGAAAAATATAATATAAAATTAATATAATACAAAAAAGTAAGCTAAAAGTGGAGAAAGGTGTAAGGTGGTGTAGGCAATGTAGATGTCAGAAATGTTTGGCCAAAAAATACCTGTTTGGTGAAAAATGGATAAGGTAAATGAGTTTTGACCAAAATTTTGGCCAAAATATTGTTTGAAAATAGAAACAAACAAAGCCTAATATTTTCAGTACAACAGCAAATTGTGATGAAGCAATTTTACAAAATGTAACTTAATTCCAACTTCCAACACAAAATCATTTCTACTCAAAAATTGTTTTAAGTCTTAAAGTACTAGGACCAAAATTAATTAAGGGATTTCATCACAAGACAAAGCCCTCCGAGAAAAGTTTGATCAGCTACCCTCATTGTGTCCATTTATTCATATTAGGGTTGTCGGGGACACAACACCCCATGGCACGCTCTAATGCAAGGCCTTCCGCGGCCTTTTGTACTCTAGTGAAATTCTCTCGTCATCTCCTGCGAAGTAGTCTTAATTACAAAAATCTTTATATCGATTTCTTGACTTATGTTCATTACTTTCTTTGCTCTAACAAGTTGAATTGTTGGGATACTACTAAGAGTGAGTTTCTTTCGCTATTGCATAACTGTTTATGGAAGAATCGGTACTCGTGGCAAAATCTTGAATTTTCAGCTTCGCCAAAACGTGATTTTCCAACAAAAACCGTATATCGTAATTATACAAAAGGGATCAATCACTCGTCCTAATCGTGTTTTAAAGTTGATATGGCTAAAAATGGCGTGAAATTTAACTAATAACAAAGTACAAAATAACCAAAAAATAAAAATTCTCTCAAACGGTATAAGATGATCATAGCAAGTTTGACGAAAACACTATAACTAAGGAGGAAAAATAAAATTAAAAACCCACATCACCAAAATTTAAATAAATAAATAAAATCAAGAAATTTCAATATACCTGGCGATTGAGAGTAGTAGGATCATGTTTTCCCCAGAACACATCAAGCAAAGTAGTATACGGGCAAACATTCGGGTCAAAGTGAACCCGAACCACTTCAGCATGGTTGGTGGATCCAGTACACACCAAGTTGTAATTCGGGTCATGAACATGACCCTGTGAATAACCCACTTCACTCTTCACCACTCCTTCCACTCTCTGGAATGCTAACTCCACACTCCAAAAGCAACCCGCTGCGAACTGGGCCAGCTCCAGACCCGGTTCTGCCGGAGCATCCAGATCCGGCTCGAGTGCCGGGTTGGTCGAGTTCTTGTTCTCCTGTTCATTGGAAGCCATTGTTGATTTCTTCTTCTGATCCGGGTAGGGTCGTTGTTCAAGATTTTGTAACAATTGAAAATACTGTATAAATAGAAATAAATCGGGGGGTTGACCAATTTTGTGGGTGAAATTGATTTAAATTAAGATTTTAACATATTGAGAAATGTGAATATGGACCTGAATTGGAGAGAGATTCAGAATTTTGAATGTGCATGAAGACTTTGTCCAAATTCGTAGTAGGAGTTAATACTTCGGGGTAGGGGTGCACATGGTCCAATTTTTACGGTATTTTTATAAAAATTTTACCATAGCAATAATTATGGTTTTAGGACAACTAATACAAAATTGTACTTTTCGAAACCTATACCATCATATCCGGTACGATACAATTTTGGTACGGTATGGTACGATTTTGCAGTATCTATGTATTATCATGTCCACTTTTTATGTAAAAAAATCTCAAGAAAAGTTATCTATACAATACACTAAAAGAAAACAAATTTCATCTCTCATCTTCATGCATGTTTTTTTTTTTGCACTTTTGTTCATAGAAGAAAAAAGGAAAAAAAATTAGACTTTGCAATAGAAAAATCTTTTTGAATGAGAAGCAATAAATTTATACTTAGAGTTAATATGTTTCTCTTTTTCTTGAGAAATGTGGTTGTAAATTAGTTGTTAACTATAACTACTACATAATGAATCTAAAAACAATTGTAAAACTAAATAAAGATTAAAATGATAAGCATGTAAATTTTTACAATAATAGTTGGAATTATTATAAGTGAGTGACTTTTGAACCCAACTACCATAAAAATTATGAATATTCAAATTCTTGTGTTTTCTACCTCAGCCTCGTCTGTTTCCTCAAGTAAGTGTTATATTCACATTCACATTCTCAGTGTTATTATTATGATTTGTAGTTTAGGTTTGAAATAATTTTAATCAATCTTTTAACTAATTGCCAATTTTAATAAAATTTACTTACTTTTTCGTATTTCTAAAAGATCACACATTCCCACAAGTTTTGGTAAGAAATCAATTTCCAATATATTTGTATCTATAAATTCTAAAATTTATACAAATAATTTATACAAATCCCTAATATATATATATATATATACATACGGTTCGGTATGATTTTTTTACCTGTATTGAATTTCTAAAACCTCAATCATACCAAAATATTCGGTACGGTAGCGGCTCGTACCAAAATCAATATTTTTTAGTAAAAAAACCATGATTTTGATGCGGTACGGTCGGTATGGTACGGTTTTAGAAAACCATAACACCCCTACTTCGGGGATTTTTTTTTTTTTTTGAATCTTTTCAAAGCAAAATTTGATTTAATTTTTTACCATTAAAAGTCAGGAATCTTCGATAAATCTAAATAATGTATTATATACCTTAATTATATCTAAAAAAGGGGAAGTAGAGTGCAATTCGAGTTAATTCACCAGTCTCACGAGTCAGCTCAATGGAGCTCGAGCTCCTATTCATGAACTCATGGGCCCCTCACGAGCTTAATACATTTAATTGTCGTATATTAAATAATATATATTTATATATTTTATAATAATATATGTTAAATAACAAAATTCGAGTTAGATATTCGAGCTGAGCTTTGAATTTCAAAATTTCAGAGTTCAGTTGGAATTCAACTATTTTAACGTCTTAATTGGATGGCATATCCATTTTTAAAAAATAACATTTGGACTAAGGGTTATCGCGGTGCGATTTTGCAATTTTAATTTTAAAAAGAATTGCTAAGAGGTTTGGATGAATGAAACTAGAAATCGCGATTTTGTAAATCAAAACTGACTATACAGTTTTGCATGGTTCAGAGTCGTTCGGTGTTGTTTGGCAATATTTCAAGTGATTTTACGTTTTAAAACTAACTAAGCAAACATTTAATGTTTGTCTTCTTTTTTTATTAAACTAAATAAAAAAAGAATGGTAATTCGTAACTAAGAAAATACTTGTTAAGAAAATATTTACCAAGATTAAACTTCATGAATTATTAAAAAGAATACTAGTGTCATTACTTTATATAAGAGTATTATAAGTTTAGAACAAGATAAAGTGATAGTATATCACTTTAAATATCGATTTTGCAATGAGTATAAATATAAGAAATAATGTCATTAATAGTCCCTGAAGTATCAATGTTATATCACTTTGGTCCCTAAAGTATTTTTTGTTACGCTACCATCCTTAATGTTATAATTGGGTCTTATATACTTTGATCCTTTCAGGCAGATTTTGGCCGAAAATATCAATTTTTCGGGGGGTAAAATCGTCAGATCATATTTTCGGGGGGTGAAATTGTCAAATCATGTTTCCATCTCCCTATCTGCTAGTAAAGAGGTTAAAAATTCAAGCACCACGAATATTTATTTAATATTCACTTTATCTTTTGGTTTGTTAATCATGGAAGCTAAATAGGCTTACCTTTCTTTCCAAAATGTCTTTCGCGCCACAACAATTGAAACGATAGGTGCTAAAGCAATCCTTGTATTCCCTACTAGATCTATAAGCGACTTACCAGACGCACTAGACTTCACAATCCTTGTAAGGCAATCTATTGGGCATGGTGTAAGACAACTAATCCATTTTAGAATAATGCCATACTCTTGTATATGTAGCACTATAAGACCAGTTGTAAAAGACTTTCAACTAATCATGATATTACAGGACTTAAATCACTGAATCTATAACCATGCCACTATCCTTTCGTGTAGTAACTTCTAAGTTCACTTTTATAATACGATCAAACAGGAAAATAGTCATTTATAATCACCTTTCTTGTATCACATCAAAAAATCATTTTGTATAATATCAATAAACTATCATTGTACTCAAGAAACTACATGAAAGCTTATTTACCTCTCGTTTTCTCATAAATATGAGGTTGAGTAATTAGTGTAAATCCTCTTAGTCACAAAGAATAGTCATCCTTTATTCTATTAGACTTTTCGCGACTCAAGTGTCTCTTCGCAATCAACGCACCTATAGTGCTTTATTCTAGACACATTCCTAGCTCAGTGCTACAATTGTAATCAATCATCGCTTGATCGACCACCCAAACAATGGTTTGCCACAATTTAAATACTGAAACACTATATCTCCAACCATATTACCATCTCGAACTCTCATTTAATACTTAAACCACAGTCCGAGGATCCTATCCTGGTATAGCTCAGGCACTAGTCTAAGCTCTGATACCACTCTGTCACGCCCCAAAATTTAGTCATAAAAGGACCCAACTTGAATACATAAGTCTATCGTTGCAGTAGTTCAATTCGAAACATGGACCCAATTTACCAATGTATCTTAGGATCCCAGCCCTGAAACTATCAACCACATCGCGAAGTAACTTAATATCCTTGAATAAAACTACCAGTGTTTACCTCTAGGATTGTCTAAGTCTATACCTGTGATCCTCCAAGCTAGTCTCACTGCTCAACTTACCTATAGCTGGAAGAAGAAATGAAAGAAAATACGTAAGCAAAAGGTTAGTGAGTGCCAGTATTCGTGTGCAAGGTGCTTAAAATAGTGTTTTAGACCCAAAATGTTAAATTAATGAGGTGAAAACAATAATAGTTTTTATTTTTTTCAAAGGATCATTGAAATCATGAGTAAAAAAGACATTTGTGATCATAGTAACAATTAAGCAATAGCTAGTATGAGACCAAGATCTTAGTAATGCACGATGAGGTTTTGTTCAAAGATCATTGAAAACATGTTTGGAAAAAAAGAATTGCGTTCATGATAAAACTGGAGCAATGAGTGGCATGATACTCAAGTTTCAAAACATGCATTTAAACAGCATGTAGTTCAATGCAAGTAACACATACAAGGCACGCTTAAGCAGGAGGGGGCCATGTTAACAATACCATTGTGTCCAATGACTTGTTCATGGCTCTTTGGGTCCCGCTGCTTCTTCCTTATCACCTCTGAACACGCGGCTTGAAAGCCATCACTTTATGCCTCCTCTCGCAGGCTCGCGATACCTGTTTGGTCATATCCCAGGTATGCCACACAATCTAGTACCCACTCACCCTTAGAACACTCCGTCTTTAGGTGTTGGGATTTGGCCGTGGATAACGGGAACCGTTTAAGACCAAAAGTCCATGCTTGACTGGCCGAACCTCGCCCTATCCACGCCCAACACTTGGGCCCGACACTTAACCACGTAACATGCAACACGTATCACTTGAATGTAGTCACGATGTATGATCACGATACAAGAACCAAATGATGGAGTAGTTTCACAAAATCCATAAAACCGATGTTTATTTTAAATCATTCTTGTAAAAATTATGCATTTGAAACAAGTACGCAATCAAGTATGTCAGAAATGATACAATGAGCATTTAGCTCACGATAGAATATTGAATCAAGTAAATAATTTTTCAGAATTTCATTAAAAGAATGTTTTCCTTGAAATCATTTTCACAAAACATGTCTGAAAAATTATTATCGCAAAAATGTCTTTGAAAACATTCATGCAAGTAACAGTTGGTGCCAAAAAATGGTTAATGCAAAATGAGTCAATGATTTGATTTGAAAGTGTTGAAACTTATTTTAATGTCATGTAATCAAAGCATGACGAAAGTACATAGATATATATACAACATGTTCCTTCCAGTTTTAAAAGACATATAACTAATATTTTGAGAGGCAACTCACTGTACACTTCCAAGCTACTAGGATCGTCGCCGAGTGAATCTCCAACACTACCTGCTTTGGCCAAATATCAAATTAGAACCTTATTCTATCACTCGCTCCTAATAATCTACCAAACCTAATCTATTCTATAAACAATGATGATGCATAAAGTATACACCATTTTCCCATAATTTGGCTATAACAAAACTAATTTTTAAATATTCACAAAAACTTCAAGAAAACAGTTTTACGCGGTTGTAACTTGAAAATTGTTAAAATTCATAGAGGAAGAGTTTACCTCTAAAACTTCCATAACTACCTAACACTTGTTGAAAAAGATTGGGTAAAATTTTCAAAAGCAATGAACATTTCCAAGTGGGCGTTTCAACCACCAAACCTAGGCTAAACTAAAGTAGATTTTAACCCAGACAAGCTGCATTTCAAAATTTGTATAAAATTCTTTGTTTATCGAAAAATCCCAAATTTTATATGCAATATTCCCACAAGGCCCAATATGGTCCTGAAAAATTTTGGAATAAAAAAATATATTTAAATACAACAATTGAAGCTCCAAACAAAACATTTCTGAAAACGAGTGAGATTCTGGCAACATCTGGTTGCCAATTTTTGTAAATTTCATCAAAGCTTCAAAAATCTCAAAATTTTATAAAAACCTTCTAAGCATGTATAGATATCTACAGAAAAAGTTTTAAATTAGAATAAAATATATAAATAAGAGATTTTAAGCTCAACAAGTGGTTTTCCCGAAACATGATATAAGTTTGGCACTTCTTTTAAAAAACTTAAAAAGAAATTTCACAAGACTCCAAATTTTACCAGTATGTTGCTAACACGTCCAAGTTAATTGGGAAATATTGACTTCAAAATTCGTTCATTTGGCCTTTCAAATACAATCCAGAACCCATATGCAGAAACTGAAATGGAGTTCAACTTCATTTCATGACAAAACAACAATGCATGTCCTAAATGCCTTTCAAAAACAAGTTAGATTAGAAATGCAATCACTTACCTATGTTTCAAATACTAATATAGTCATGAGTCTATAACAATTTATCCAAATCCTTTCCTCCTACACACGATCAACCAAATTCTCAACCCTTTATTCCAATTCACCTCATACATGTCCCAATTGAGCCTCTAATTGATCAATTCAGGATTTAATTCCACAATAATTCTAATAACCCAAGATTAAACACATTTTAACAGAGATAAGGGTGTCTTACCTTAATATTTGGTTGATGAGAAAATGCCAAGACAACTAAGCTCTAATGGTGCTGGCAGATTTCAGGTCTTGAAATTGGGTCACTATTTTGGGCAATTCCGGAACTTTGGGTAGCAGATTCGAATAATCCCAACAAACTAAATCAAAACTGAAACTGCATGATGTTTAAGCAACAATATCGTTAATGAAAATAAGGCAATGTTGAGCCAACTCACCAGCTTGGTGAGTCTCTTTACATGAGATTTAGTTGAGCTCGAGTTTTTCCATAAGATGATCGTTCAACACCAAATATAAGTTTTCAAATGCTCGTAAACCAATATGCAAGCTTTTATCTTCTATTTTTTTTTAAACATAATTCACCCTTACAAACATATTGTAGTTTTAACTTATGCATCCTTATATACATAATTTGAAAGAGTTTCATGAATAAGTTTGTGTATCTACGTCTCTAAAATCAAATATAATACTCTACGTATCTTATCATTACTTTCCTTTCTTTGATGAGACATGGAAAAATAACATTTCATTCCTTAAATGCATACTTTTTCATCTAAATTACTCGCTTAATATAATGACATGAGAGTAATAATGATGAATCACTACTGAAATACTATAAGAATTTATATTTTAAATTTCATTTAAAACCTAAAATTTTGAAGAAAAAAAATAGTTCTTTAGAATATGGATAAAAGGAGTTTTTAAAACCAAATTTTCTAAACAAAATTACCGAAAATCGAACCGAATTTTTGGTTTTTGGTTTGGTTCGAGCGGATAACTGAACCGTGCACACACAATTATAGTTAGATAGTTTTTGAATTCGAACCGAGTTTCGCAAGCTTGAACAGTACATGGAGTGGAGCTCGAGAGCTCCACTATTCCTTTCGTGCGCTCTTGAATGGCTCGCGAACTTAATAATATTTTTAATTATTTATGTTTAATAGTATATATCTATATGTTTTATGATTTTATATATAAAATAGTGAAATATAAAGAGTTAGATATTCGTGTTCGAACTCCAAGAAACATATTCATCGACCTTGAGCTAAAGTCTCAAATTTTTGCAGTATGTGGAGCTACTTGTTTTATTTTAGTCACCTGACTTATTCATAAGAAAGGATAAAGTTTTGGTGTCTCTAAAGTTCAACTACACTGGTGAGTGTGATTTTAATTCAATTGCTGTCTAATTAATTATGTACGAATTGATTTTGTACAAATAATTATGATAAAAACTTAAATTTTCAACTTTATCTAAACGTAATTTTGCAATTGGAAATGATCCGATCAGAATTATATATTGTAAAATAAAAAACGTTGAAACACTCATCCAAATTGCATTTCCAATTTAAATGCAGGATTTTTCTTTAAAAAAGAAATAAGAGGAAAAGTTTACAGCTTTTGCCTCCCCAACTCTGGGCCATAGTAGCTCTAAGTAGGCCCCCTGAAGTCTTGATCAATCCAGACGACCTAAAATCCAGTGATGGTTACAGATCCAGCTACTATAACTGACCCAAGAATCTGGGCAGTTTGTTGGGCCATACAGTGTGATTAAATATGTATACTTGGGCCTGGATAAAGCACTGGGCCTTTTTTTAAATTAATTATTTTCACAAAAAATTGTTTTCTCGAGAAAAATTCAAAAGGAGAAACAATGAGCACCATATAGCTACTGGATTTTCAACTTCAATAGCAACATTACTCCTCAATGCCACTTCATATTTGCATGAGTGATTATTTTATTCAACAATGAATATAGTTTAGGGGTGCAAACGAGCCCAATTCCACCAAATTTTATGGGATCGAGCTCGTAAGATAAAAAGAAATAGCTCGAGCGAGATATGCTTTATTGAAATAGATGTTATTAAAACATAAAATATAGATGTTATATTAATTAAGAAGCTCGCAAACTCGTGAACACGAAATGGAGCTCATGCTCAATGCGAGTTATCATTGAGTTGGCTCAACTCGGAGTACACCCCTAAGTCATCTTTAGAGCTGCCTAGACTCGTGAGTCTCGAGGTTATCACTCTCCATGTGATTCGACTCATGTATGTACTATTAAGTCATCCTTAGAGTTACCTAGACTAATGAGTCTCGAGAGATTACACCCTTTCATGTCTGGGCCACATGTCAGCCGAAACACATGGAGGGTGATGATCTCTCAGCACTTCAGTCATTAAGACGATTCTCTAATACAATATTGCTCCTAATAATCCTTAAATTTTTCCAACTTTTAAATTTGAGAACCATTTCCATAATGTATTTTTTTTTTTCCTACGACACTGTGTCAGGAGGAAAATATGTATGAAATTGATATATTTCAGTTAATAAGTAAAAAATGATATCACTCTAATCAATTGGTTGGTGACTCTGATATTGATCCCCCACCGCAACCCAAAAAGGAAACAAGAGAAAAGGAAAAGGAGAAAATCAAAGGAAGATTCATTGAAGAAGAGAAACAATTTATTTCCCTTTTAATCATGAAAAACAGGACCAACTTTACCAACTTCATCAAAGCCCCCAAGGACCCCAACCCTTACATGGTATGCAAAAACGCCGAAAGTATAGTGTGGTGGGGAAGAGAAAAAAGAACAAAGCAATTCAAGAACATCACACACACACACACACACACACTCACACTATTAATATATATATATATATAATATAAATTGGAACATAATGATATGAGCATGTTATAACTTGTATTATCTCTACACAAAAAAAAATACATAGGCCCTTAAGTATCAACCTTATGGAACATGATCATGTTGTTATGTCCCTCTTAGTATGCCACACGTGTCCTTTTGTGTCCTAAATTGACAATAAAAGGCCACTTTTGAGAAAACAATGTATAATTACAAAATATTGTAAATATGTTACCTGCATCGATATATGATAAATGTGTATGTGGATGGTCAGAATATTGAGAGATAATATTTTATTTTATTTCTTTATATTAAATTTTTTTCTCAAAATACGTGCATATATTTGTCAGATATTTATAAGTGTGAAAAGATATGTTACGATTTAACATCAGATGAATTGATAAGTGTAAGACCATTAGGAAGATTCCTTAGTTGGTGAAATGCTCTCATATTACCAATGTGATTGGCCCTTTGTAATTATGCATCTAATCTAAGAAAGCAAATCATGAATTGGTGACAGCCCACTTCAATTTGTTGATTGTTCAATATTTTAAAATGAAATAGACAGAGACATCGAATGAGAAAAAATATGAAGTATTCCTCGACTCTTCGATGGTCAAAGCGATTGGCTGGTCATAAATCAAGGTTGTAATGATTTGAGGGAGAGGAAAACCAATTTGGATCTTAGGTTACTAAATGCTTATATAGATATTGTGTGTACGTCATTATTAACGTGTTATAATTTGTATTATATGATGTTAAGCACTGGGCTTAAGTAAATATTTTCTGATTCTCACAATTTTGATTCATTTATGAGGATAGCTATGTTTTTTTATCGAGCTAGGATAAATTAGCTGTTGGATGAGAATGGTAGTATTAATTATTCAATTTATTTTTTTTGGGATAATTACACTCATACCCCCTCAATGATAGGGTAATTACACAAACTTCCCTTCAGTAATTGATAATTACAAATACATCCCCTCATATTAAATTTTTTTTACAATTGCACCCCTGTAAACCTTATAAATAGACCCCTGAGGGGGTGTGTTTGTAATTATTAATTAGTGAGAGGAGGCTTGTGTAATTACCTCATTATTGAGGGGGTGTGAGTGTAATTATCCCCCTTTTTTTATGCAATTTAAATCATAATGTTCATTAGGAGGATTTACGGTGTTCATTATATCAAGAATACCTCAATACTTCATTATTTTATCACAAATGTCCGTTTGATTCCATATGTAACATTTTTTTGAATTTTTCATGCCGATTTGACTCATGATATTGGAGTGCAAGTCATAGTACATGCCTTGCATTGACCTCCTAATTAACCAATAATAACAAGAACCTTTTAAGGTTCTCTCATTATGACTACAAACTTTGAAATTTCTAGTCAAATAATTTAATGCACGTCTTTAACGTGCAATTGGGACTATTGATTTGAGCTCTTTGGATCGTTCAAATTGTTTATTTATTTCGTATTTTGACGTGGTTTATCCTTGTATCTAGAAATTACATCATAAAATTTTCCGTGATGTGAATTAGAAAAATTTGACCAACCTATAACACAAAATTTTCCGTGATGTGAATTAGATAACACATCAAAAATAAAGAACAAGTGAGATTTTTTTTTTTTTAATGAAACGATTACATCATTACATCAGAGATCGAATCAACAATCGTAATCAGCAATTTCTTATTATAAACTAGTAATCAACAATTTTCTATCATAAACTAGTAACAATAAGCTATAAATTAGAAATAAAGAACTACTATATAAGTAGATAAATAACTCACATATCTGATTGAGATCGAAATCATGACTTCTAAGTCATGAGGCCTCAATCTTACCACTAAATTAAGACATCATTGGCAACAAGTGAGATATTTATATATAGTTGAGTTTCGAGGTAGAGTGTAGCTTGTACGCTATATTATATTATATTTGTAATATGTATGAAATGGCTGGAATTTGTTATACTACACATGATATAGTATATATGTGTGTCATTTGAGCAAAGAATTGCCGGATTAGATACGTTTCGTTTCTTATACGCCGTTGCCTTATTGCTAATCAAAATAGGGTGTACAATATTTAAATGCAAAAGTACATAAAAACGAGTAAATATTATTTAAATTAATATGATTATGTCATTAATTATGTTGATCTAATCATTTTGCCGAAATTTCTTAACGTGGCTGGCTGGTGCAAAACTGCAAATACTTCAAAACAAGCAATAATATAGTTATTAGTTGTTGTAATTAATTAGTTAGGTCCATCTCAGCATATATTTTAATATTTAGAAAAAAGGCCTTTAAGAGTTAAGACATCAAAATCTGGAGCAAAACATTGCAGGACTCAGTTTCAAGATTACTTATGATAACATTTGGGACAACATAAAAGAATATTTTAAAGAAATCAAAGATTTTAATTAGATTTCGTATAAAGTGAAGTCATGAAATATGAGAAAGATAAGCTTGCTATGGTCAATAGGTAAGAGTCAAGTTGCAATTTAACACTCATTAAAAGCAATTATTATATTTCTTACCCCTCAATATTGAGGCTAATTTAATTTCAATGCCTCTTATTTTAGCCCCATCAGATTTGGTCTTCACATTTTTATTGAAGTGTAAAATGGATGTATCATTCAAACTCCGTCAAGTACTAATGGAATTGTTCGTATATATGCATGTGAACATCGAATCTATTATAGTTTTAATATATCAATTTCAACTTTTTGAAGTATTCGGTACTCATATTTTAAATTTTCTTTTATTATTGTTATACTTTGCACATTATGCAACTTCGTTAGCAATTAAGACAAAGTTAGTGAAAAAAACTGGCATTTATGCAGAAATCTAAAGGTTAAGAACTAATTTTGACTACGAATAAACGAGAGGTCTGAAACTGAATACATGACCAAAAATGCGATTATCCCAAATCCAAAGCAATTTCAAAAATGAAGCCAATTGCAATAAATTATAATTAAAAAAGTAACAAAATAAATAAAGAAAAAGTAGATTGACAAGCAATCACCAATCCACAAGACAACTACAATAAACTTTAGGCCCCATCATTTGTGGCTACCTATCAACAACTACAAAGAGGGGACTAACATTAACTAGCATTAATTTACACATTCAACTGATCTCAACAAACTTCTATGGCCGGCTAAAAGAAAAAAAAAAGAACACCTTTCTAAATAACTAATTTAATTTCTTCTTAGTTAAAGATTTATAATTTGAAGCTTCTCATTTCCTGATGATCCATTGCCATTCTTGGTTCCTCTTCTCTCTTCCTCTTGGGTATAGACAATGAAGATATAGTTTTGGCTAATACAACCTTTTTCACGAGTAATCTCCAACACGGATCGTTTCCTCGTCGATCTTGTTGTGCCTTTAACTTGAATTGTCTGTCACAAAACCATATAGATTATTAGATTGATTAAAAAAGACAATTTGTGGCACCAGATAAAGGAAAATATTGATTAATTTTATGAGTTTCTTCTAGGGACTTATGATAATTACAAGTTAAGAGACATCAAATTATGCGTAAAATATCAAGTTCCTTAAGCTCGATTCGTGTTCAAATCAATCATAACTTGTTTGATGGATACGAGTAGCAACCAAGTCATATGCTCAAACACAATTTTAAAATTCGATAAAATTTCAAACAGTTTTCAACAATTGTTCTGGTCGGGCCGAGCGACTTACAACCCTAGTTGGATGGAAGTATGGAGCCTTGACCCTTTCTCCAACAACAAAAATCACATTCCAATCACTATATCATTGGTTCAGTGTAAAAATATCTTGGCATAGCTATCATAAGTGACCATAAAGCTAGACACACGGGGGCCCTAAGAAACAAATGAAGGAAAAATGACCTAAAAATGACAGCTTGATTCTTATCTTTTTGTAATTGGGAAGTTGCTCTAATTGATCATGTCTCACATAAAAGTAGGACCTATAATCACATCAATTAGTCACATGATTAATGCATTTCTAAGTGGGCAAATTCACATCGTTATCTCTCTAGCATGACTTTAGATGCAAAATATCTTCTTGGATCCATTCCTAGAAGTTCATAAAAATCCAACTTACAACGATGATGGAACTTACCATACTTTTTACCATAAGTGCTTTTACAATTTTACCCTCCGTCATAAATTACATTGCAATTTTATCATCTATTTTTCAATTTATCAGAATCGATAGGGATGTCTTGATAATTCAAGAAAATTCAAGGGCTTGTAATAGTTAATATATGAGAGGGTGCATAAGTAATTATCTCTATAGTTTAATTTCAATAAACCAAGTAAATCTTTAACTTCATGAATTCTTATCGTCTATTGTGGTGGTCAAGTTATAAACTTTGTTAACGAATCACTAAATCATCGATCAAGTTATTCAAGAAAAAGGTTTAATTTTTACCTGCACAGGGGAACTCTGCATTCATCAGGCTGATCACAAATGGAAGAATGCAACCTGAAAAGCTGCCACATTCGTGTACAACGGGAGCATCCTCCGTTGACCCTTTTCTTACAAGTACCGAAATGCTTAATCAGAAGCTGAATCCCATGGCACGTCGTGAACTTGCTACATGGACCCTTGTGCTCGTTCGGGTCCATGTTGTACGGGCCAACGTTTGTGCACCCTTCAGAACATATATGTTCAAGACAATCCATTGCTTCACTTAGTTGTACATACAGACGCTGGTCCTCCCTGTGCCTCTTTGTCTTCCTTTTCCTCTGCCCATCATAAAAATAAAACAATTAATTATTACATTAACCATCACAAACTCATTTGTACACACAATTTATGAACAACTTAGTATGATTATTGGGTTTCTATTCATGCCGGCTAAGTGGGTAGCTTGATAATATGAACCTCGTGTTTATACACCAAACAGTTCAGATTAGGTCATGTCATCTCAGCTCGATAGTGAACGTTAACATGGCTTGATCTCAATTATTACTTATTAGATATTTGTCATGTGATGTACAATTTTCCTAGTTTGTTCCACGTGCCTATAATGATAGGATGGACCGCACACAGTTCGTATTATTATGTGTAAAAGATAGACGCAAAGACTATTGCTAAACAAAAAATCGAATTCGGTTAGAGTATATACCGATTCAGTTTCATCGATGAATTGTAAAATCTCGAGCTCAAGATAAGGATCATGAGTCTGCAAGAACTTCCACCCTTCAGTCTCCTCAACAGCCTTGAAATTATCAGACAACAATCTCATGCACTTCAAGTAAAGATCAGGTGCATCGCATAATCTAGCAAGCTGAAGCATATCCACCACATTATCAATGGTCAATCTCTGCACCAACCCCCTTGTACATCTCTGCTTCAGCTGTTGTACCGAGTAAACATGCGACAACGCTAGCAAGTGAATACCATATTTCTCCATTTGCTCATCGGTACACCTGAAACGTAACAAAAGGGTATTTTAGTTATTTCACAGTACAAAAATAATATTCCTACAATCTAGGAATCGCTGTAATTCGCCGCACCAATCAAAATTCAATTGAATAAAAAATTTCACAATGATTGGGTGGCGGTGGGAGGGAAGGTGACACGTGTACAAATAATAAAAAAAGGACGGCTGATAATAATTAAAAAAAAATAAAAAGCCAATATTTAATTGTCTTTCTTAATTGGTCAAAAATTCAGAATTTGTGAACTTGTTTGCGTGAAATTTGGAATTCGATCCATTTAATGAAATATCTAATGATAATAAAAATAAAATAAAATACGGTTGGCGTTTAAGCGTGTGGCTTGAATGAAACTCACCTGGAGGAATAAAAAAACTGGACGAACGCGGAAACGGCGTCGTATGGAACGCCAAGAATCGCAATTTTCCGATCGGAGCTGCGGTGGTGCTTCTTCGGCCTCTCTATGATGTTCTCCAGCACCGGCGACCCCGAAGCCTGCATATTGTTATTTCAATACGTCACAAAAAGGCCACAATTTGATGCGCGAGATTTTCTATTACAAAATGACGCGTAGCATACATAGAAATACATTCAATAGGAGAGGATTCAGATTGCAAAATTTGATATAGTTTTTAAGAAGGGTAAACAACGCATTAATCGAAATCTTTTCAATTCAAATCGAAGTTAATACTGTTATGATATGTCTTAAATCTGATTTACTCTTTCCTGTGGACGTGGAAGTGGGCAATTGCCCAACAATGCAAATTCTTGCGCCGTGTAATCGTTATGATTTTGTTGTCGTGTTTATTCTAATAGACAGAATACAGCTGAAAAGCTAAATTCAACAGAAAAAACAAAAAAAAAAAACTAAAGAATTAACCGAGATTTTACTATTTCAACTAAAAATCTGTACAAAAAAATGATGAATTTTCGTGAGTTTTGAGAACTAGAAGCGTATTCCAATATTTCACCACCCAACTTTAATTTCGACACATCATCGAAATTCAACAGAAAAAAAAAAAAATGAAGAATTTTCCGAGGTTTTACAATTTCAAACTAATAGTCTCCATTGAAAAAAAAAAAACTGATGAATTGTCGTGAGAAAATCGAGATCTAGAGGCGTACCAGTATCTTAGAGTGCGCCGGAATGCGTACGCCACCGGACGTGATGACGTGGACATCAGGTTCCGGCATGTCGCCGGAGCCGGCGAACGGAGGAATCGATTTGACTTTCATTTTGCCGGAAAGTACTTTCTTCAATTGAACCATATTACTTGATGAATTGGTTGAACAAATTTTTGTGTTATTCGACTCGAGATGATTGTTTAAAACGACGAGAATATTATAGAGAGGTGATTGTGAATGGAGCAATTTGAAGTGTGTCGCTGTATTTATAGAAAGCGTGAATTGGGAAAGCCTCAAAATGGACCAAGTTTATGGATCCATCACGCGCTTGTCAGCGCGTGTGTTGCCATCCGTTAGTTGGCAACTTGGATTTTATGTTATGTATATATATATATATATATATATATATATATATATATGAGATTGATATTAGCTCTCCTTTTTTTTATATTCACACTCCATCTTTCATTTTGCATTAAGTAAATGACCAAAATGTCCATGTGATTTTAAAACACATTAAATACTATTTTTATGAGACAAATATACCCTTCACATACAAATCATCTTTTTTATTTATTTTTTTACTCCCATGTTACCACAAGATCCTCAATAGAAGTAATACCCCATTGCTAGAGCTATTTTTATGTTCTAAAAATTAAAAATACAAAAAGCCTTCATTCTTTTTCTTCAATTACCAACCAAAATTGTAAAGTGCTAATAGCTTTTTTAAAAAAAATATATTTAGAATGTTCTTGGATGTTTTCTTTAAGAACGAAATAAACATCTCCTTAAATCACTGGTATATTCTAAAAATATTACTACATGACGTATAAGTTTTGCAATAGAGCCAACTATCATTATAGCATATAACGAAACAATGTCAGTAAACTCAAAATAGAAAAATGAAACATTTACATCAAAGAAATTATGAAACAACGTCAGTAAACTCAAAATAGAAAAATGAAGCATTAACATCAAAGAAATTAGCAGTAGCTTTCTGCTAAGGCCTCTGTACCCCAAACTATTTTAACTAAAGACAAGCAAAACATTTACCTCAAAACAAGTTTTGTCAAGCACTTCAACAATATAACTAATTTATACCTTTTCACTCCAAATAAAGTATTTTTACATTTCTAGTTCAAGATAACCTGCTCGATGAAGTATATCCTTCTCCTCCTCCTCCAAAGTATTCTTCTTCACTGGGGCGAGACACAAATATATTACCTCCAACTTTTTGTACACATGTGCGACTATTGTGTCCTACACCACCACATGTACTGCACTTTCGACCCTTTTCCACAATCTCAAATTCACTTGGATCACGACGAGTAGAGCTATCATTTTTTCTTCTCTTTGAGCCTGAAGGACGCCCTCTACGAGGGATAATCGTTGGCTCGTGTACCACCAAAGAAAGTGAAGAATCCACAACTTGAGAAATCCGCTTTCGAGTATCTTCTTTTTGACCAAGAGGCATTTTTTGATACGTACTTTGAAAGTCCTTGAGAAGAATATCAAGCTGAACATCTTGACTCAATTCATCTTCACTGATGTCAAATGATCTTCCGTCAATTCTCCATTGTGGATGTATGTCACCAAGTTCTAGTGTTCCACTTAGCATGCTCATCATTTTGTGTGCACAAGGAAGACCCATTGAACTTTGAAAATGGCATCTGCACTCATCTAGTGGTTTACTAGAAGTAGCCAATTTGTATTGCTTAAAAGTTGCTCAAGTGCATGCTTAGACACTTTACCAAGAAGTTTCTGAAATAATGGAACACGTAACTCATGAGATGTACGAATTTTTTCATTCTGAAGCATTCCTTTGATTTCTTTGACTTGATTTTCAATGGCAATGCATACTTTTTCTGACCTGACGAAGGTTACCAGTCGAGACTTGAAGATATTCTTGAGCATTGAATGAGCCCCCTCCGCTCTAGACGTGACATGATTTCCAAAATGCAAATGTTTTTCAGTCCATGCAAGTACAAACTTTTCTTTGTATGGAAGCCAATTATTTCTAATATACTCAACTGCTAATGGCTTACCACTGTACTGCTCTTCAAAAAGTTGCCATTCGTATCAAATGTTTGCTCATCAAGTGAATAAATTAGGCATGTCCAAGCTGATAAAATATATCAAAATCTTCATTTTTATCAAAGAGCTTCTTGCACTTGGACAAAATATTTTTCTGGATATGCCATATACACAAGAGATGTCTTGTTTCCGGAAAAACCACATTAATTGCATTCATTAGTGCCAATTCCCTATCTGTGACAATGACTGTAGGAGCATTATTAGCACCCAAAATCTTCTTAAATCTTTCCAATGCCCATATATAGTCTTCTTCTTCCTCTCTTTGCATGAACACCATACAAGAATAAAATGATGTGTTGAAACATGATATTCCAATGATATCTAGAAGTGGCATGTTATACTTATTTGTCTTGTAAGTGCAATCCATGACAAAGACATTATAGAAGTTCTTCGTCAACATCATTGAACTTGGATGAGAGAAAACAAATGAGTCAAATGGTTATTGTGACACTCAATATCATACAAAAAACCACCTTCGCCAAGTTCTTCAACCAATGCTTCTAGTGTTGTACGCCCCTTTAAGTCCTCCTTTCTCATCTTAGCTCTTGCATTGTACATACTTCTTGAGATTGCTTGAATTGATGGATTACTTTGTCGAAGTGCTGTCAGAATTTCCCTTGGTGCACAACCAGCCATTGACATAGTTCTAATGGTCTGCATATCCTCACTAGAAAATCGTCGACACATCGGATGGCCTGACATATCGCTTGAAGGTTCATGATTGTGTAACACACTTTTAATCTCTATTTTCCAAATATCACCTCTCTTTTTCCCCTTTATTTCAAATGGACAATTTATAAGTCGAGATCCTGTCGATCTTTTACGGTTCTCCATTGAAATATGGGGACCTCGATATGTTCCTCCTCTATCACAACCAATAATCACATAACGCCCTGTTTTGGATCTTCTAATAACTGCCACGTAACCTTGCTTTCGAGCAAGCTCTTGAACACGATCTCTAAGCTCTTCACGATTAGAGAAATTCTCATTCGACAATTCAAGCCAATTATTAAGCTCAACACGACTCGCTTCATTCTCTGTTTCATTGAATTGTGAAATGATATCAGCGGTAGGTGTTTCCTCATTATGCTCAATTTCTTGTACATTTTCTTCACCTGCTGACAAAATTTCAAGTCACTTTTAGATTGTAATCTTATTAACACTGAAGTACATTAAACAAAAAACAACGTCTTTGACTCTTTTCTATAACTCAGGCAACATATGATCGGGAAAAACAGAGAGGAACAAAAAAAAATAGATAATTAAGAGCAATATGAGCTATGGTAAACATGAATTGAGTTTCATAAATATTAGGCTTCAAATTTTGAATGAAATATGGTTTATACATTCTCCCATTTATGTCTAAAGTGGAAATTGTTTTCTTTAGAAAAATTGAGTGACATATTCAAATACTAAAATGCCAGAACTCAAAATTTAATTCTGCATGGGATATAAAGTATAGAGACTATAGAACTCGCAAATCATCCCTAAATGGAATCAAAATACTTAGATACTAACTATAAAATTTTTAAAACTTAATAAAATATGTTTAATCAAATACTAAAATAAAAAAAGTGAATCAAATATATATATTAGATTGCAGTAGTAAGCCCCTGTTTGTTTTTATTCTATTTTATTATTTTGCCTAACAAAACCCTAAATTTTAAAAGTGATGAATGGGACTATGCAAGGAATCGAACGAGAAAAATTCTACCTTCATTAATGACATTAGATGGGTTGCAAGCATTGTATAACTCTGATAGTTGTTCAACATCTTTGGATGTCACATGTTTTACTATCTCCTCCAACTCGTCAATGGCATCCAAGTCATCCATGGCAACTCTCATATCTTTCGTATTGTTAAGTCTCCCATTTTTACTAAAAATTTAACACTAATCTGAAAATAAAGAGTAAATTTATAATATACATAGAAAAGAACACACAAGGATACAAAAGTATATTAAAAGTTGAAGAAGAAGAAGAAGAAGAGAAGAAGAGGAGACAAAAAGAAAGAATATGAAAGAAACTTGGATCAATGCCTATTTTTTAGATGGAATCGTATCTACTCATTGAAAGTGGTGGAGGGGCCTTTTTGTCCATCAAATAAATTATGTTAATAATTATTTAATAACTAAAAGGGTATTTTGGTGAAAAGTGAAGATATGAAATTAGGTGGAGTGTGAATATAAAAAAAGGGAGTGCGAATATCAATCCCCTATATATATATGTGACAATGATTCATTTTGTTGATGATTGAGAAAATTTTAATTTATATGAAGTGCATAAATTTTGAATTTCATTTATTCACTCATTTTTATGTAGTATAGTGATTCATTTTTTTTTAGTGCTAAAAGAGTATTATTAGGCGAATCTAGTGAGATAAATAGATATATAAGAGTAAACGTATCGAATTATTAAGTAAATAATAGCATATTGGTGAGATTCTTTTGGGTTCGAAATTAATCCACCAAAAGTTTATACAATGGGGTTATAGTAAGTTCTTATTTTGTTATAATTTGCCATTCAATGAAGAAAAAGTATTAAGTGCTAGCATATGTTATTACCGCTAATCATAAGAATAATGTGGCACACATCATTAATAGTGCCAGACTTGTAATCCATAAATTCTAAATTAGTAGTTATAATTTCTTTTATCTGAATTTTTGGTGCAAGTATGGTGTTTTATCTTGTATTTCAAACTTTTATAAAATCTCTCAATATATACATGTGTCGTGAATTATTTTATATATAGTGTAGGGTTGGAGCTCGGGGCTGGTGGGGATTCCCACCCCCCTCAACTTTGAAAAATAGAAAATGTATCTTGTAATTCTTTGATATTTTAAATTTCACCCCTTCAAAATACAAAAATATCAAGAACTACTCCCTTGTTTGGTATCCTCCAACCTCATATCCTGACTCCGTCTTTGATATGCAAATTGAAACATTGAGTTAGAATAGAAGACAGAGAACACAATAATCGTTATGCATGAATATCGATTTCGATGTAGCTAAAATGTCTAAACTACCCCTATTTGCTTAGTTAGACCTAGGACGATTTTTTTTAAGGGGCTGAGTGCTGACTGGGATTATGGATAATGCAGATGGTGGAAGGAGGGGCGATAGGGGTCATTTGGAAATAAACGGCCTTTTGAGTTTACAAAGGCCTAAAGCCCCTTCACCATGTCCTTTTATCCCATGTGTCATACTAATCCCTTTCCACCAGCTCACTTTTCCAACTTGTCACAATTAATAAATTACAAAAAGGAAAAGTTGATAGTGCCATGTTGGAATTTGTTGCCACGTGTAGAAACCCAAGTCCCATTTGTCCAAATGAAAAGCCAAAAATCTAGGGTATATTCTAGGTTATACGCGATATTAATCCATCGGGTGACTCAATACAAGACATATTGTCACATTTTTTTACTTTTAAAATTTGATTTGCTGAAAAATAGTTAATCGATGTTTTATATTGAGTCATTCAGTATTATTCCACTGATAATAGCATCAACGAAACGAAAATCTTGCCATGGATTTATATGGTCAAGTGGGGAATTACAAATGTGGGTTTTATTCATAGCTGTGTTGGCTTGTGGGGAATCACAATTCATTAGGTGAATACTCGTACAAGGACTTGAGAAGTCAAGAAAATTCAACAACTCATAATAAATTTTGGTTCATTGTATTCATTTGGTTGTGGAGCGAAGGGGCAAGTTTGTTGCATCTATTGGTTTTGGTTCATGAACGTTTAAATTTTAGGCGTATAATTTACTTCAACGCTTTGTTAAGATTATTAAGGTGCATATCTCAGATTTTACACGAGAGATATAGATATAGTAAAAATTAATAATACATATTCAGAAATGTCATATATTTTACATAACCATTACATCATTATATATAGAGATATAAATGTAATTCATTATGTTCAAAGAAAATAGACAAGTTAGAAAAGAAGATTCTAAGGACTCCAAAAAAGGAAAAAAGAAGTTTTTCAAGACATCAAAACAAAAATGAGGTTTCTCATGACATAATAATGAAGGCTCTCTCATGCTTCTCCACCTTTAAAAAAAAAAAAAATGGAAAGGAAAAGACATAAAAGGACACGACTCCTTGTGTGATTGCGATGAAGCCACCAAAGAAAGACTTGCAAATTTTGGTCCTAGTACAAAAGAAGTTGCCAATTACAACTCTCTGACAGCTCTTTCTAGTTTCATAACTAAAAGTAAGCATTGCGCCAGAAAATATACATTGTTTTTGGATCATGAAATGTTTCGCTAGTCAACCCAAAAATTCTACCTCGAATCTGATTTTCACATATTTTAAGTTTAATTCATAAAGAAAGTGATTAATCACATATGAATTAGAATTTTTTTCATCCAATCATTTTTGCAATTTCTCTCATTGATCAATTCCGAGTAACGAAGCTTTGAGGCATGACTCGCACTCTCCTGTTGCAAATTAAGTGAATTATCTTTGTTAGATTAGAAAAAACCCCGTAAAAAACCTAAACTCACATAAATACTAGAAAGATATGAAAAGATATTATATTATCTAACAATCTTCTTTTTATTCCTAAGGAGCTTTAAGCTCTTGACATCCACTACAACAAAATATAATATTAGTGACAAAATTGAAGTGGCAATATCTAAATTGTCACTAAACTTACATTATAAGTGACAATAATTTTTATTTTGTCACATTAATATTTTTTGTTGACATTAGTATTTTTAAAGTTGTCATTATTGACAATTAATGACAAATGTATAGTGACAACACTTCGGTTTTAGGGCCTTTAGTTGAGGATATCAAACTTGTATCTTTATCTTTCTCTTCTTGTGTTTTTTGTTTCGTCAAACGTTCGGGCAATTGTATGGCTCATTTTCTTGCTCGTTTAGCTTCGGTTGACCAAGAGTCTGTTCTTGACCTTCCTTTTTTGGCAGCTTCAGCTTTGACTGTTGACTTTTCTATTCAATGATAGTACTACCATTTGTTTCAAAAAAAAAACTTAGTGACAACACAAATAGAGTAACAACTTTATTTGTCGTTACTAAATTGCCACTACACACACATATATATCTATATATATATATATATGTATGTGTGTGTCACTAATTGTCAATAGTGACAACAATTTCCTGTGATCACCAATTATGATGAGTGAAAACTTGTATATAATTTTTGTCAGTATTGCGCATATGAAAACTATTTATGCGACAAAATAAAAATTGTTGTCACTTCATATATATAACTAGTGACAACTTTAATATTGTCACTCGACATTTGTCACTAATATTTTATTTTTTTGAAGTGAACTCAATTCCTATATAGTCAGTGGCGGATCTAGGATTTAATGTCAATGGGGGCACCAGGGATGATCGAGGGGGCGAAATTGTTGTGATATAGCTAAACAATTTGTTTTTTGCCAAATAGACGGAGGATTTAAGGGGGTACGGTATGCTATATTTATGGAAAAAAATATAATAAGAAACTAGGTTCAATTACAACTTCTAAGCTAAAAATTTCAGATGAAAATTGGAAATTTGGTATTGAGGGGGGGCGCTTTAATAATTTGAGGGGGGCATTCATGTAATTTAAAAATATATCTATATTCAAAAAAATTCAGGGGGGGCGCTGCCCTCCCCCCACCCCTTTGAAATACATATAGGTCCGCCCCTGTATATAGTCACACCGACGTATGATTCATTATAATTAAATTGAAAACAGTGAAATCCGGATTTGAGTTTTAAGAGCTCCTAAAAACCACTCACTTCTAGTATATGCACAAATAATATCATAGCATTTTCTAAATTTATATTTTGCAAAAAGTGTGCTTATAGTTGTCAGGGCTGAACCAAAAGCTAAAAAGAACATTGAAAATAAAACCTCACACTTAAAAGACAAGATTTATATATATTTCAAAGAATAATGTCTATGTTCATGGTCACACAGAATCATCATGTTCACTCTATTCATTTATAACCGGAGTTTAAGGCAACTATTGCTACTGTAAAATAAGTGAGTGAGCATTTTTTTTACAGTATTTCTTTTGCGACAGACTACTCATCAACAAATAAAGGGGTGAACCAATAAAAACATTCCAAATTTTTGAATTTTTTAACTCTTAATTAAAACTTTGTGTCTATTTAAAATGGGGACATTGAAATTGAGAAAGAGACGACAATAATATTTTGTGCTTGTACTTAAATATTTATTAATCACCAATACTTAGCCAGAATAGTCCGGATAAGATCTTATCCACGCACGTCCCAAGTAATAGGCAAATACTTATTCTAATGTATAATGTTTTACTTGGTCGATTTTTTTTAAAAAAAATTTATAAACTTTTGATTAATAGTCAATTCAACATATATATATATATATATATATACATTTGCATCGTGATTCATCTCTTGCACACAAAAAAAAATTGCAGACCATAAAATTAGAACGAATTTAATTTTACTCAAATTTTCTTGTCCAAGTAGTAATTACCCACGTGGATAGGATAGTGAATGTTCCGAGTCGCGCTAAATAAGATATCATTAAAATTTATTTGAATTGAAACTTGTGCGTAAGTTAAATTTGATTGATAATTGTTAGAACGATCTTTAATTAAATTGATCATAGGTCGAGCTCCAAATTCTTGATTAATTTCATATACATCATTATTCTTTAATTACTAACTGAGCTTATTTTTCAAAACTCATAGAACAAAAAAAAATATGTTTCAAGTTTGACTTATTATTTTACCAAATCAAATTCAAACAAGTTTTTAATTATCGATTTTGAATTAATATCAAATAATTTAAATTGTTTTTCAACTCCAACTGTGGATGATCATTGTGAATGTGTGATTGTCTGAGTTGTAGCTGACGCCACTACCAACGGTGGTACGTCGCGAAGGGTCTACTGGTTTGGTATGCTTTTACCTTTTAAATATTATATGGTTCGTAAGTTTTTATTTGTGGTTGGCAAGATGCGGCTTTTTTTATATATATATATATATATATATATATATATATATATATATATATATATATATATATATATATATATAGGGTATGGATCAAATACATCCCTACTCTTTAGGTAAGATATAAGACTCAATCTAGACCATTTAAACCATTTGATCCCAAGGTCATAATTGAAGTCATTATTTCAATTTTAATCTTTAATTTAATGATGATAAGGGCATTTTAGTCAATAGGTCTAACAAACCCATGTAAATAACATGAAGGATCAAAATCAAATCCCTTAAATTCATCTTCCCTTTTTAATACGCAAACCCCGTCACCTCCCAGCTCCACTGTTTATTACTCCCCCTCTGCTTCTTCCTCGTCGCCGCGTTGCCGCCGCCGTCATCCATCTCCAGCGAACTCGACGCTCCCTCTCCGTCGTTCTCTTCTCTCTCGCTCCTCTTCCCGCTCAAGCTCGAGACAGTACTGTTCGGCGACGAAACCAACACTTCGTCGTCACAATCTGTGCATTAGCTTCATTTCACTAGTAATCTAAAGCATGCACTGGATCTTGTTTTAGAAATGAAATTAATTGAAAAAAAATCACATGAAATATACCAGCAGATTGTGTATCTATATGCTATTGCATAAAATACCATTATACAGTAAATTTTATACCATTATACAGTATATTATATTACATTATACAGTTCATATAATAGGGTTATACAGTGTGGAACTGCATTTTCTTTTTTCTTCCAAGAGTTGCTTGTAACTGCATCAACGGTACTGATGCTTCACGTTCTAGCATCATACTACATATGATTCAAAGTTAATGAATTCGCTTTCATTTGCCATTCAACAGACTAACAAATTGTATTAAGAGTTGAGAAAATAAATAGTTGATGTATATGGGTTCAAATTTTGGGAGTTGGCCATGATAGTATGCATTTAACTTGTGAGTTGAGATTCCACTTGTTAAATGTTTTTGTATTCACATCTAGATGTTTAAAGATTCAACTTCTCATTCCACATCAGCAAAAAACTTATGGTTGAAAAAAAAAAGTTAATAGCAAATTGACGACTACCAGAAATCACTAATTGTGGATAAATCAAATATTATACAGTATCCAATAAACCATTATGCAGTATGGACTAAGCCATTATACAGTATAATCAACGGCATTATACAGTGTGTTAGTATTAACATACAAATATTGAGTTGAAAGAATTATACAGCAACTTATATCAAATTATACAATATGTTATAAGACATTATACAGTAAGATATATAAAATTTTAAATCCAAGTTTGTGCAGTAGATCCTTAATGTTGAAGTTCAAAAAGCAGCCGAAACCTGATCGATTCACCCATTCCCGTTGTCGTTTGGAGAGTTTTGAAACAGCCTCAATCAATACCTTCATTGAGACCCTGATTTGGGTATAATCAACCATTTTTTTATTTGGTTGATTTTTGGAAGGTGTTTTCTGTTTTTTTTATTGTGTTTTTTTGGGTTGTTGTTCTGCTCGTCTTTTTCTTGGAGCGGGTTGTTTCGGTGTTTCAGTGTCTTCATCGGTGTCATGCAATTCATCGTTTGAATGTACAAAATCGTCATCTGAATCAGGTTGTCTGACCCTTATAGGTTCAACCATGTTTGAAGTCACAAGTTGCATACTCTTAGCAGAATCTGTTGAGGTTGTCTCTTCAGTAACTGCACATTACACAGTTTTAGTAAGACGTTGTACAACAAACATTAGTGGCACACATTAATTAGAGAGAAAATCATTATACAGTATTTATTGAACAACTATACAATTTTTTCAACATGTTATGCAGTGTGTGATCATATTGTCCATAAAACCATTGATTTGGAAAAATTATACAGCAACACATAACAAACTATACAGTATATAATAATATATTATACAGTACAACGTGTTCAAGCATACAATATGTGTATATCATACAGAAATTTTTATACGCATTATATAGTATCAGGCAAATCGAAATATTTTATCACAAAAATCAATCCAAATAAATTATCTAATCATCTAATCAAAGAGTATAGACTATAAACTATGCAGTTATTATGAATCATATAATCAAAGAGTATAAAGCATATATATCACAAAAACCAAGCCAATATACATCGAAACATTGTATTGACAGAAATTCAACATAAATTCTATTTTTAACAACAATAACAGATGATTATGCAGTATATATACAAACAAAAACATAAATTGACTGTAGAATGCTTACCAATCCTTGGGCCAGTGTTTTTCGACCTCATTTTTTGATAAACAGTCAGTTTTTTGCTTGTATGGAAGGGTTCTATGCGCCGATAATGGAAGGATTTTTGGGTGTTTTGTTGTGCGAACAAACGTTTAATTGAGTAATATATATATCGCGTCAATTTTGCTTGAAGATTTTGAGAGATTGAAGTGGAGATTTGGAGCAGTTTTGGGAGAGATTGTAGGAGCTTGTGGGCATATTTTTTGGGAAGTGGGTGCTGCATAATGTTTTTGCTTTGGACAATTATACCCTTAATCCCTTGTTTTCTCAAAATTCCCGCCTGTTTCTTGATAAACCTGGACCGTTGGATTAAATGCATCAAATAGTGTATATTGGGTCTTATATCTTATCTAAGATAGAGTATGTACTCGATCTTGACCTTATATATATATATATATATATATATATATATATATATAGGGTCAAGATCTAATAACATACCCTATCTAAGATAAGATATAAGACCCATTATACACCATTGGATCAATTAAATCCAACAGTCCAAAAATAATCCAGAAACATGCGGCAAAATGGGTTCTAATTCACTCAAGGGGTATTATTGTCAATTTTTTCATTACACAGCATCATCCTCCCAAAAATAACGGCATAAAATCTTCCCTGAAATCTCTCCATTTGAAACTGCGAAAATCTCACCTACAATCTCTCGATTTGTTACCAAAATTGACTCAAAGAAGTTATAGAATCCTATTAAACCTATAATTCCATCGATTATCACCACAAAAAATTCTGAAACTCTAAAAAATTTCTGGAAATCGAGATTGCAAACCCTCTGAAAATAGTGATTTTTTCAATAGTGATTTGAACACATTATACATCATATTATATTACATTATACATCATATTATATTACATTATACACTATCATATAAGCCATTATACAGTGAATACAATAGCTAATTAATCCATTATATAATAGTTAATAATCAAATATACAGTAAATATAAACAAGGTAAAGTACGAAAATAATGGAAATAAATAAAAATAAAAATAAAAATCCGACTGAAAACGTAAAAACGCGAAAAAACCTATTAAAACGATGGAATTTGGACCCGAGAGGGTGGTGCTCAGCATACTTATGATAAGTATCCTGAGTTGTTTTTAAAACGACGTTTCCTACAAGATTGAAGTAGAGCTTGGGACCAAATTCCAAAAACAGTTTTTGCTATACCATTCTATAAAGTTGTGTATAAAATTCACAGTGTATAATGATTTATGTTGTAGTGTATAATAATGAATCTAATCTATAATCTGTTATACCATTCTATCTAGTTGTGTATAAAATTCACAGTGTATAATGGTTTGTATTGTAGTGTATAATGGTTTGTGTTGTAGTGATCTAATCTATAATTTGTTATACTATTCTATAAAATAAGATTTATAAGTTGAATCCATAAAGAAGAAGATAACACTTGCTATAAGTTCCTGTGTTAATAATATGATTTTTGTGTAATGCATATACATCATATATATTGATGTGTATTTTGATAAGTTACATATATGCACGCTTGCATAATATGCCTACACTTTTTTCAAAATTAATAGAAATTGCTGTCTTATACCACCAATGAATGCCTAATAGCTGTTCACCCATCAAAACACGTCAAATAAATTCTATTAGTGAAGAAAAACAATGGTTTGTGGGAGACTTCCAATGGTTTGTATTGTAGTATATAATAATAAATCTAATCTATAATTTATTATACCATTTTATATAGTTGTGTATAAAATTCACAGTGTATAATGGTTTGTATTATAGTGTATAATAGTTTGTATTGTAGTGTATAATAATGAATCTAATCTACAATATGTTATACCATTCTATATAGTTGTGTATAAAAATTCACAGTGTATAATGGCTTATATTGTAGTGTATAATGGTTTGTATTGTAGTGTATAATGGTTTGTTATTGTAGTGTATAATGGTCCGTTACAGAGAAATAAAGAGAAACTCATTTGTTCAAATTCACTCTATCTATTACATTAGATCAGTTGCTTAATGATGATTTGCAAACTCATAATTGATATCAGAAGAAGAATTCAGAAAAAATTGAATTGAAAACAGAAGAAGATGATGAATAGGGATTCAATTTCTGCATATCCTTCGATCTTTACAGCCCCGATCTCGAATTTTACTGAAAAACAATCGATTTGATGATGAATTGAACGGGAAAAAAACAATATCTCGTATCAATTTTCTTGGAAAACAACCGATTTGATGATGAATTGAACGGGTAAAATGATATCTCGAATCAATTTTACTGAAAAACAATCGATTTGATGATGAATTGAATGGGTAAAAAAATATCTCTTATCAATTTTGCTGATATATGTGATTATGGAAAGAATATAATGAAATCGGTTATGGCTCGTGAAACTGGGGATTTGATTTGAGACTGTGTATTAAATTGAATCTGTTAGTTATAATTTAATGACTAAAATGCCCTTTACATAATTAAAACAAATTATTAAATCAGTTAAATGTGTTAAATGTAGACCTTGGGATCAAATTGAATCAAAGGCCTAGATTGGGTCTTATATCTTACTTAATGGCAAGGGATGTATTTGATCCATATCCTATATATATATATATATGAAAAATAACCTCAATTATATATGAAAAAGAACCTCAATTTCATTACTTTATACTTTATGTATATTAATTAAAAGAGTTGTTTGGAGTTCTATAAGTTTTGCCAAAACTCGGCTTTTGATTTTATTAAAATGTTGGGAAAAAGATTTACTACAAGAAAGGAAAAGAATAATAAAAACAACGTTATGTCGAACATCCAAATCATCGTTAGTTATTTATATTAAGTGATAATAATTTTGTTTTCTTGTCACAATAATAATTGTAGCAAATTTAATACTGATAAAATTCATATAAGAAATTTCATCATTTGACAACTAATGACACAAGATTGTGCAAAAATGGTTACTATTAGTATTTAGTGACAAATTATTGTCATTGGAAATATTACAATGATTTAATAATTCAATTTGTACTGTGGACAAGTTATTAATTAAAAGAACAATGTAAGTATAATTATTGTCATTGTTAAATTCGAGAAATCTGATAAACAGAAGAAGAATTATCGTTACTAATTATCTATTATTAACTATATATAATTTGAACTCATTGTTTATTGTTCAATATATTTTTTTTCTCATCAAAATCTTTGTACCAAATAACGTGTAATTTCTATGATTGCAAATCCTCAGCTCATGACTCATAAAAAAGCAAGAAAGAAAGGAAAAAAAAAATCTAAAAGTGGTTAGTTCATTGAATGGGAGAGCAAACAGGCTTTGTTCTTTTAGCTTTCTTGTGTACAAAAATGCGAAGTCAATTTTCTAAAGGCAACTTAAAGTCTCATTCAGTGTCCATTTTTCCTGTATATGTTTGCAAGTAATGGACATTATTATTGCACTTGTGATGATACTGAAATTTACACTTTTCGACAAAAAAAATTGACCGGATTGATAGTTCTCGTTGATATTTTAATACAGTTGATTGTTTCACAAAAATATCAACTTTATTATGATGTTGAAATTCATCTTGATGCAAATAACTATATTTCATTTTCTGAAGTGAATGTGTTAAGCAATATATAATTATTTTAATCATGAGTCCCGTCCAACTACTTCTGCTACATTCCCTGAAGTGAAAGTAGCAGCACATAACTATTTTAATCATTAAAGAAATCATGGACGTGGACGTGGTCGTAGACATGGTTATGGAAATCGTGGTGGTTATTCAAAGAATACATCTTTCCACCAGAAGTGGAAAAATGATGACGAGAAAAATAAAGGTGGCCAAAATAGCAAATCTGTGGAAAATTTATGCTATCGTTGTGGTGGTAGAGAGGTCATTGGACACGTACCTGTCGTATGCCTAAACATCTTGTTATCCTTTACCAAGAATCGCTGAATGGGAAAGGAAAGAAAATAGAAACAAATTTTGTTTTTGAAGAAGACGATTCTGATTATGGTCATTTTGATGACACTCATTAAGATGTTGCTGATTTCTTTGATGATTCTAATGAAAAAATTGATCACTTGATTGGAGATGGAAGTGTTAAAAAATAAATTTGTTAAGTTTTAATTCTAGTAATTCATAAATAAATATTTATATAAGTCTGGCAGTGCATGAAAAACTTGATTTGCGTCTAATGGATGTTGTTACAGCCTATTTGTATGGCTCGCTTGATAATGATATATATATGAAAATCCCTGAAGGATTTAATATGCCTGAAACATATAATTCAAGTTCTCGAGAACATTATTCAATTAAATTAAGTAAGTCATTGTATGGACTGAAACAATCTGGACGAATGTGGTATAATCGTCTCAGTAAATATTTGTTGAAAGAAGGATATAAATGATCAAATTTGTCTGTGTATTTTCATAAAAAGATCTGGAATTGAGTTTGTTATAATTACAGTTTATGTTGACGATTTAAATATTGTTGGAACTCCTGAAAAGATTTCAAAAACTGTTAATTGCTTGAAGAAAGAATTTGAGATAAAAGATCTTGGAAGAACAAAATTTTGCCTTGGGTTGCAAATTGAATATTTAAAGAATGTAATTTTTATGTATCAAGACGCTTATATATCAAAGGTGCTAAAGCGTTTCTACATGGATAAATCACATCCATTGAGCACCCCGATGGTCGTAAGGTCACTAGATGTAAACAAAGATCCTTTTCGACCTCGAGAAAGTGATGAAGAACTACTTGGTCCTGAAGTACCATATCTAAGTGCAATCGGTGCACTAATGTATCTTGCTTGTCACACTCGACCTGATATAGCATTCGCTGTTAATCTATTAGCAAGATATAGTTCTTCTCCTACACGAAGGCATTGGAATGGGGTTAAATAGGTACTCCGCTACCTTAGAGGAACAATCGATATGGGCTTATTTTATTCAAATGTACCCAAGTCCGAATTGGTTGGATATGCAGATGCTGGATATATGTCTGATCCTCATAATGGTCGTTCACAAACGGGCTATTTATTTACATGTGGTGGCACAACCATTTCATGGCGATCTATGAAACAAACTATATCGGCCACATCATCTAATCATGCAGAAATCTTGGCTATTCACGAGGCAAGTCGAGAATGTGTTTGGTTAAGATCCATGATTCAACACATTCGAGAGACTTGTGGTTTATCTTCTGGAAAAATGATCCCGACGATCTTATATGAAGATAATTCCGCATGTATCGCACAATTGAAAGAAAGGTACATTAAAGGAGATAGAACAAAACATATTTCACCAAAGTTCTTTTTCACCCATGATCTTCAGAAGAATGGTGATATTAATGTTCAACAAATCCGTTCCAGTGATAATCTTGCTGATTTGTTCACCAAGGCACTTCCCACAGCAACGTTTGAAAAACTAGTCTACAATATTGGAGTACGTAGACTTAAAGATCTTGACTAATATTGTCATGAGGGGGAGATAATACGCGCTGCACTCTTTTTCCCTTAACCAAGGTTTTTCCCACTGGGTTTTCCTGGTAAGGTTTTTAATGAGGCAGCATCTGATTGCGTATTGATATGTACTCTTTTTCCTTCACTAGGTTTTTGTCCCATTGGGTTTTTCCTAGTAAGGTCTTAACGAGACATATTTTTAAGTGATAGACATCCAAGGGGGAGTATTATGAATAATTATTTGTGGATGTCTATTCATCTCCCAATTTCTTTATGGCCACTTAACTTTAATCATTATGTCTACTCATTTCCCGAAAACTTTTCATCTCCATGACTTTTCATTTTTCATCATGAGTAAATATAATTTACTCTTTAGGTAATAAACCTTTGGTCTTCTAGTTTTGTGCCTATAAATAGGCAATGACATTGTATTGTAAATACAGACAAGAATATCAGTAAAAGAGTTCTCTACTTAATTCTCTCATTCTCTCATTTTATTCTCTCAACTTTATAATATTTGAGTTTATTTCATAACAAACTTATCATTTTCAATATTTGTAAATTGAAGTTGAAGCAATTTTATAGTTTTACATGGTGATATAACCTTACATCTAACTTAAAATTTAACTAAGTGGGTCACTGTTTATTTTATTTTATTTTGGGTTGAATGCATAAAAAAAAAAAATATCGTGTTATATCGAAAATGCAAAAAACTCCATGTGTTAACGAAATAGTCTGATCATCCCCATGTGTTCTTAAAAAATCTGCGAAAAAGCCAAATTCCATTAGAAATTGAGCGTATTTTTCATCTTTATTGGCATGCTCATTTGTCATTTATACACTCTCCATGCAATATCAAAGGTAGATAGCATTATTTCACCAAAAAATATACATGTTTCCTCCTATTTTTTTAAAAGAATATTGATTTTTCACGGACTTTTTAAGAACACAGGGGATGATTGAGCTAATTCGTAAACACAGAGGGGTTTCTTGCATTTTTGACATAACACATGGGGGTTTTATGCATTAAACCCTTTTATTTTTTGGGAAAACACTTTAAATCAAAACATATAATCCTAGTGCAACTAAAATATTTCTACGCTGGATTCTCAATCAAAACAATCTTCAATATCCAAATACCCATCAAAAGTAGGAGGATCCATTTTGAGCCGAAAATTTGGACCATCATCGTCATCGGCTCTCCTACCATTACAATGAAAACCACGGAAAAATCTATGGTGCACTCGGTCCATTGGAGCCGGTGCCATCATTACCACACATTTGTGTTGGGATATGTGATTTTTATCATCCCAACACAAATGTGTGGTAATGATGGCATCGGCTCCAATGGTCCGGGTGTACCATAGAATTACCTTGAAAACCACGAGGAGGCTCACACACCCCCACTCCATCTTCATCATCACTGTCAAACGCTGCAGCGGGTTGTCATCCACGCAATCCCGTAGGTCCGCCTCCCACAATAGGCTGGATCGGGGACAATCCACCATTGCAAGCCTGTCCATGATTATCGTCCATGTTTGCACCATTGCCAACAGTCAGACCACGTATTGCATAGGTTAATTCTGCAAATGTCTTTTCCTGATTTGTCATGAATTGTTGCATATTCGCATTGAGTTCTTCGACTACAGTACGAACACCATCTACACCATTGTTGACCATCTTCACCCGGGGCAAACTGCAACTCTGGTTATCAGTTGACGGAGCTGAAGCTATCAATTTTGAGATATTAAAGAACACGTCTTTAAAACTCTTGAATACAGATTGAGCCATTCAAAGGATTTGCAAAAGAATTTTTTTTTTATTAATTTTGAATAATAAAGAGTACTAAATTGCTGGTATTTAAATAAAAGAAAAGCAGGACTCTTGTTCTAGTTAAACTAGAACTTTCTGCTTCTACTATTCCAACTCCAAAGCCTTCCATGAGGTGACATGTGGCAAAAGATGGGCCCCTTGCAACAACTAGAAAAAAAACACTAAAATTAAAACAAAATGCTGAAAACTTGAACGAAAAAAAAACACTAAATGAGCCAGGCGAAGGCCTAAACGATGGAATTTGGGGTTGTTTTGCTAATCGTGAAATGGCCCTAGCCATTAGATAGAAGTCATCTCAAAAGGAGCTTCGATTTGGTACTTTGTGGGGCCCGTAACTCCAAGTAAGCCAAAAGTTACGACCGTTTGAAGTCTCAACATTAACTTTTCGCTGATTTTTCAATTTTCCTCCTTCAAGCTTATCCAAAAATGCAACGATTTCTTGTTATAATTTATTTAAAATGGGACCTTCAAATCAAGACAAATATATTATAGTAGTGTATCCTAAACCAAAACTTAAGCAGACTTGGTTGGATAAGATAGCTTCATTAACCAAGTAGTTGGAAAAAGACTTATTGGTTCATATATTTTGAATTATTTTATAAAGTTTTGATTCATAGTCAATCCAACCAATAAATATATGTGTGTGTGTGTGTTGCAGACTATGAAATTAGAACGTAACCTCAATTTTCTTGCTAATGACTTTCCAACCAATAAATATATGTGTGTGTGTTGCAGACTATGAAATTAGAACGTAACCTCAATTTTCTTTTTTTCTATTTTTTTGCTAATGACTTTCTATTTTATGTACTTGTATGATAAAAAGAGTTGTTTGGAATCTTATAAGTTTGTCAAAACTCGGCTATTGATTTTATAAATAAATTGGGAAATGTGTTCAAACTTATCTAACGTGTTAGTATAATCAAGTTAATTATATTTAACTCTCGAAATTAAAATAATATTATTTTTTTCCCTTTAATTTGATCTAACGACATTTACAATTTCAACATCGTGCTGCATTTTATAAACCAAGAATTTAGACGAGGCAAGTAACAATAAAATATTGTTCATGTGGCAACAATTGGGCCCAAAAAATTATAATTAATTAAGAGGTTTTGAGACCGAAATATTAATCCATATCTATATATGTTTCATAATTCAAATGCGTTAAACGACTAATTATTTATGTAAGTAGAATTGTTAAAAGGCACTCCAAACTTTTGTTATTGGAATTCTAACTTTCATTTTAGTTTATCCAACAGAGAAAAAAGTATTTCATTGTGTAAAAACACAAAAAGTTCTCGAAGACAATTTGTTATATTCTTGTTAAATTTGTTTAGTGTAAAAATGAGACTCAATTTAGCCTACGTACAATGTCTAAAAACACGATTAGAGATAATATGGGGTTGTTATAATGTTTACATTGTGACCTGACAAATACGAAATAAATTCATCCTACAATATTCAGCTATAAATTGATTCAAATTAAATAAATATCTATTTTTTATATATATTTACTTTATCACCTAACAAATCTGAAATGATTTTATTTATTATCATTCATTTTAATTGAAGACTCTACAAATTAATCATGTATGAACACGCAAATATAATATTGCAAAAGGTTAAAAAATTTAAACATCAACTAGTTTTTGAGAAAAACTAACATCTTTAACTTCTTCTAGAGAGAAGTAATTCATCAAGCAAAATATATAACAAAATCCCTAGTTTTTGTTTCCAAGAGTCAACAATGTTTTAAAAGCAAATAAAAGGGACTAAATAACTATGAAGAAATTAAATTACCAACTTTATTACTAATGGGCTGAGTAGTAGTTGATAATATTTTAAGATTTCCTCGAAGTTCTTAGGATTTGCAAACTCTAATATTTCATCTAACTCCTCTAAATCATTTTCATTGCTTCAGTTATTCATTACTAAAATTTTAGTTTCTTTTGTTACAACTACAATTTTAGTTGATTTAATTTCAAAAGCAACCAAAAACCAAACTATTGCAGCAACTCGTGGATGAATATTTTATAAAGTTGGGGGGAAAAGAAAACTATTTCTTTACAAAAATTTTGAAGGGTTTTATGTTTTTCCTTACATATTTTTTTGGACAAAACTTATCAAGGTTAAACATTTTATTTATTTATTTTAAAGTCCATGTGTATTTCTGATAGTACAATGTGCAATTGTGTTTTGCATACATTTATATTTTTTGGCATTAATGATAGTTTGTCCTTTTGAAAAAATGAAATGGAATATAGAGTGCCTTTAACAACTCCCTTATGTAAATAGTTATTGAGGGTCATTATTGTTATAATGTGTTTAAAACTTATTTTGAATTTTTGATCATTGTACTTAAAAATATTGAAGAATTATATATATATATATATATATATATATATATATATATATATGAGCGTGTTTAGATATTAAAGCATTATTTCACGAAGTTGATTTTTTTTTTCTTTTTTGGTGTGTGTATCATTTTTAATCTCTTATCTACTATTTTAAAGTCTATGTTTATCCTTTAATAATAACCTGTGAAACGATCAAATCTTTTAATCTTCTGACTTGTAATGTAGTTTTGACCATTAAAACACAATTGTACATTTTAATTTTAGGAATTAGTTTCTAGAAGAATATTTCATGTGGTTGTTTCATTGACATTTAACTAAATATTTCCATCACTTTAGGTAACAATATGATTTTGTGCTTCATATTTTAGATATTTATTCATAATTAAGCTCGCCCCAAACGGCCAAAAGCATTGTTAAGAATTGATAAACACATGAATAATTTCCATAGATTGAATGAGAAGAATGTTTACGAACTAATCTGACCTAACTAAAACTACAGAAGCCTATTTATACACTTTCCTAATTAACACCAACTTTCCCAATACATAAAAGGTAAAAGCGCTTCTTTAAAACATAACACTAGAAGTGTTATTATAGAATACAACTTTTCACTTAATAAATTTAACACTCCCCCTTAAGCTTGTTGTCAAAAATGTTTATGACACCAAGCTTACAAAGTAAATATTCAAACTGCATCCTCCCCAATGCCTTTGTGAACATATCAGCAGGTTGTTCATTAGAAGGAAGAAAAGATGTCTTGATAACACCTTCTTGAATCTTATCCCTGATGAAATGACAGTCCACCTCAATGTGTTTGGACTTTTCATGAAATACAGGATTAGCTGCCAATTGGATTGCAGACTTACTGTCTGTATATACTGGAACAGGCAACTTCATGTCAACCTTAAGATCTTTAAACATACTTAATAACCAGAGAACCTCACAAGTTACAGAACCCATAGCTCGGTATTCAGCTTCTGCAGAGCACCTTGAAACTGTATTCTGTTTCTTCACTTTCCATGATATCAAAGATCCTCCAAACATCACAGCATATCCAGTTAAGGACCTCCATGTCATTGGACATGAGGCCCAATCTGAATCACAATAAACTTTCAAACTAAAATCAGCATTAGAGGGCATAAACAATCCCAGACCTGGTTTTCCTTTCAAGTATTTTAGTACCCTATACATAGCATCAAGATGAGATGTTCTTGGGCTATGCATAAACTGACTTAAGACTTGGACAGAATAACCAATATCTGGCCTGGTTAGCACAGATAGATCAATTTACCCACTATTTTCTGATATTCAGTAATATTCTCAATTAGAGGATCATCAGCATTATCATTAGAAAATTTCATATTTTGTTCAATTGGTATAGCTACAGGCTTACTCCCTAGCATACCTGATTCACCAAGAAGTTCCAAACAATACTTCCTCTGATTCATAATGATACCCTTATTGGATCTGACTATTTCAATCCCTAAAAAATACTTGAGGTCTCCCAAATCTTTCATGTGAAAAGTCTTATTCAAATATTGCTTACACTCATCAATCAACAAAGCATCATTACCACAAATCAGAATATCATCAACATACACTAACAAGTATATCACACTACTCCCCCCTTGATTTGATAAACAGAGAATAGTCATTTTTGGATTGAATGAAATCATAATCATGCATAGCAGCAGTAAACTTATGATTCTACTGCCTAGATGCTTGTTTTAAACCATAAAGAGATTTAAGAAGTTTACATACCTGAGGCTTAGTTGTATTACCTTGCTTACTGAAACCAGGGGGAATAGTCATATAGACTTCTTCATCCAAATCACCTTGTAAAAAGGCATTTGTTACATCCATTTGGCAGATTTGCCATCCAAACTTAGTTGCAAGAGAAATAATCAACCTAACAGTGACATGTTTAGCCACAGGTGAAAAAGTTTCCTTGTAATCTATACCCTCCTGTTGAGTGTATCCTTTGGCTACAAGTCTAGCCTTAAACCTTTCTATTGTGCCATCAGAATGATGCTTTATTGTATATACCCATCTACATCCTATAGGATTTTTATCAAGAGGTAAATCTACTATTGTCCAAGTTTTATTCAATTCAAGAACATCTATTTCAGTTTTCATTGCTTGTTGCCACCTTTTATCTTTACTAGCTTTATGAAAAGATGAAGGAATATATTCATTAAAAAGAGCAGTAAGGTAAGCATTATACTTAGGATGCAAAGAATCATAATGTATATAATGAGACAAAGGATATTGAACAGAACTTTCTTCATTAGAAGACTTAATAAATGGAGAAATATAATCCGTTGCCCAATAAGGAGGTTTAACAATTCTCTCAGATCTTCTAGAAATGTTTGTATTCTGATTCTGATTATGTGAATCACTCCTTTCAGTACTAGCATGTTCTCTGATTTCATGAGATTCATCACTGGATTTATCAAAATGATGAATATGATCATTATTAACAGATACATATGGAAGAATAAGATCCTCATGATACATTTTAGGATCATGAACAGGAAAATTCTGTTTATCATAATCATTCTCAGATATTGCAAAGGAAAAAAATGCTCATGAAATATCACATCTCTGGAAACAAACAAAACTTTAGAGTTAAGATCCAACAGTTTATACCCTTTTTGATTAGGTGCATAGCCCATCAAGACACAGGGTTTGGATCTAGGCTGAAACTTATCAAGCTATGGAAGAATTTTAGCAAAGCATAAACAGCCAAAAGTTCTAAGATGAGTATAATTAGGTTGTTTACCATAGAGCATGTAATAAGGAGTCTTCCCTTTTAACAAAGGGGTAGGTGTTCTATTAATTAGATACATAGCAGTAATCACACATTCACCCCAATATATCATAGGAACATGAGATAAGAATTTTAAAGATCTAGCCACATCTAAAATGTGTTTATGCTTTCTCTCTACCACCCCATTTTGTTGAGGTGTGTAGATACAGGAACTTTGGTGAACTACACCAAGAGATGCAAATAAACTTGTGCATTCATGACTAAAGAATTCCATAGCATTGTCTGTTCTAATGTTCTTCACATTAATAGAAAACTGAGTTTCCACATATTTCAGAAATTTTTTCAGAATTTCAAGCATATCAGACTTATGCTTCATTAAAAAAACCCAAGTTGATCTAGAATAATCATCAACTATAGTTAGAAAATATGATTCTTTGTTGTAAGTCTGCTCTCTATAGGGACCCCATATATCAATGTGCAATAACTCAAAAATAACAGAAGTAACAGTGGTGCTTTTAGGAAAAACAATTCTTGAATGCTTGGCCATAGGGCAAATGTTACAATACACAGTATTATCATCAATGTGTATATCTAATTCAGGTAAAAACTTAAATCTTTGAAAAGACATATGCCCTAGCCTCTTATGCCACAGTTTGGCTTTATTATGCATTATAAGAGAAATAGAGTTTTTATTCAAAACATTATTACAAGACTTTTCAAAAACATTATCAGATTGAACTAAGAGATCTTGGGGAGTTGGTTGAAGATGATACAAGCCATTTTCCAGCTTACCAATCCCCCTGATCTTGCCATTCCAAATTCCCTGTATTAAACAGAAATTAGGGAAGAAACTCACAAGAACATCATTATCATTAGCAAGCTTGGAAACAGATAACAAGTTGTGCTTAAACTCAGGAACAAACAACACATCTTTTAATATTAAATCTGATTCTAATGTCATATGTCCAGTGTGAGTAACTTCACTAAATCCTCCATTAGGGAGTTTCACATGATTTTGTGTAGAATTCTTAGTAAAATTATCCCCAAAGAGATCTGGATTAGCTAACATATGCTGGTTAGCACCAGTATATATGATCCAGGAATGCTTATTATGCACATATGATGAATTGAAACTATTAGTTGTACAAGAATAAGCCATACCTGCCAGATTTGCAGTAGCTCCTTGAGCTTTACTCTGTTGAAGACCATTGTTGCCAAACATCTGCATAAGTTGCTGATATTGTTGTGCTGTGAATACTGACTGTTGTACCATAGCACTACTTCCTGCTCCATCCTCATTGGCAATGTTGACATTAGTAGTGGTAAATTCTTGAGTAGCATCCACAGTATTCACTTGATTTCCTTGATTGTTAGTGAATCCCCTGCCACCAGTATTACCTCTACCATCTCCCATTCTTCCACCTCTCCTTCCTCCCCTAATCCACCCAGGAGGATATCCTATAATGTTGAAGCATTTTTCCTTTATGTGTCCAGGGAGGTGACAATGCTCACAAGTCACTTCAGATTTGCTATTATTAGTTTGTGAACTTGACATAAAAGCAACTGATGTATCCATAGTGTTACTTTGACTACTAATGCCTCTCTGAGTCTCTTCATTACTAATCATGGAATACACTTGATTGTGTGTGGGTAAAGGAGACATCATCAATATTTGAGACCTTAAATTGCTATAACAGTCATTCAGCCCCATTAAGAATTGCATCATCTTAAGTTGTGTGCAAAAATCAGTGTATTCCTTAGAAATAACCACAGATGGTGAAGGTATTAATGACTCATATTCATCCCACAAGCATCTAATTTTAGAGTAGTATTCTGTAACAGTGTTTGTGCCTTGGGTAATTGTGTTAATAGACCTATACAGAGAATATAGTCTAGCACCGTTTACTCTATCAAAACGTTCTTTAAGATCTTTCCATATCATGAAAGCAGATTCCGTATAAACAACTCCATGAATTAAATCTCTAGAAATAGACTTGTGAATCCACGATTTGACAAGCGCATTGCATCTCTTCCAAATCGGTAAAAGATCTAAATTTACAGGTGGTTCTTTACATTCTCCATTGATGAATCCAAGCTTGTTTTTTGCTTCTAAGGCCACAATCATCTCTCTGCTCCAAATCTTATAGTTTTCTAATCCTTTCAATATTTCAGTAACAAGATCAAGACTAGGAGTATCAGACAGATGAAGATACATCGGATTCTGAAAATCAACGGAAGAAATCGCCGTGGATGTTGATTCTTTAGGATTTGTGAGCGACATTTCGAAAAATTAGGGCTAAAATATGCGCGCGGAAGAAAACAATTGATTTTCAGATACAATCCATTGGAAAAAAAGGAAACAGGATCGATTCAAAAAAGTAAACAGATCGCCAGAAAATTCATCGGACAAGATATGAAGATCGCCGGAGAAGATGAGAAAATTGATCGGAAAACATTGGCTCTGGTGCCATGTTAAGAATTGATAAACACATGAATAATTTCCATTGATTGAATGAGAAGAATGTTTACGAACTAAACTGACCTCTAACTAAAACTACAGAAGCCTATTTATACACTTTCCTAATTAACACCAACTTTCCCAATACATAAAAGGTAAAAGCGCTTCTTCAAAACATAACACTAGATGTGTTATTATAGAATACAACTTTTCACTTAATAAACTTAACAAGCATTAACCCAAAATAGCCCAACTTTTAACTAGGTTTTGTAAGATTGAATTTGAAGCAATTTTATAGTTTTGCAATGTGATATAATATTATGTGGTGAGACCCGCCTATAGTATTTTTTTTTTTTTTTTGTATAGTTCACCTATTGTTCATTATAGTTACTAGTAACTGCCGCACACTCGTTTGCATGTGCAAAATAAAAGAAAAATTCAATTTTTTTTTTGGTGATAACAAAGCCATTACAAACTAAAAATGCAAAAATAAAGACAAAAGAAGATGAAAGACAAACGACATCTCATCTCCAATAAGAGTAACTAATTCTTCAGGGGGTGCACTCCAAATGTGAGGAACCTCCAAATCTTGACCCAACTTCGCCAAAGCATCCGCAAACAAGTTCTTCTCTCTGATTATATGCTTAAATTCGCACTCCCATGGCATGTTGATCAACTTTCGACAATCCAGGACAATGTTTCCAAGAGGGTGAAGGTCGACATTGCCATCCTTGACGAGTTTCCAAATGACTTCCGAGTCAATCTCTACGATAATTTTCTCCAACCGTCTTTCCTAAGCCAAAGCCAAGCCTTCAAGAGGGCAAGTAATTTGGTCTCCGTAATCGTATGGGAGCCGAGCTTATGGCTAAAACTAAAATCCACGCACCATTCTCATCTCGGATCAGACCTCCCAAGGTCGCACTCTTCAGGTTGCCCATGACGCTTCCATCAGTATTTAATTTCCACCATCCTGGATGTGGTTTTTCCCATTTCATTTGACCCCGCCCCGCCTTCTGCTTAATTGAGGGATCGGGAAAGGCATGACTAAGAAAGATCAAGAGCCAAAAAAAAAAAAATTGTTTTAGCTAAAGTCAATTTGATAATTATTTTTTGTACCAAAATCAAATAAATAAAACATAAAGGACTCCTTTGGTATTCACTATAGGATTTTAGAAGATAAATTAAAGTGGAGATAAAACATTGTTCATAATAAAACCATGTGTGCTTGTGAGTCGTTTGGTATCACTTAATATTTAACAGGAAAATCTGTTTGGTATGAGATATAAATTGCATGATAATTGTTAAATTCCATCTCTGCCCCTGGTGCAGTAAATCGCAATTTCAATATGAAGCCTTCTTCATTAAACACACTTCACTTTTACATCAACTCTGAAATATGCCCCCCAACACCCATTCAGATTCGCGACGAACCCTAGAAAGCATAATTCTCTCTCAGTGGGAGATCTCTCCTTGCTTCCCTGAATTGTAAGCCTCGCAACGAAAAAACCCGGTCGGTTTACAAGTAAGTATCTGGATCTAATTTCTCTTTGTATCCTCAATTTGTTTAATTGTTTAGCCGATGTTGACTGATGTAGAATGTTATCTGCATAATTTAGGTTTACAATTGAACACCCATATCATAAATTCGATAGTGTTAGCCCAATCTATTGCTTGTTCTAGAAGCGAGTAAGGAAGCTTGGTAATACTGTTTATTTGACTGAATGTAAGAATTTTACCTCTGTAAAGAGCATTTAGATGGAATTTTATATTTAAGTATTGAAGTGTGATTAATAACGTGAATGTATTTTTCCTTCCAATTAGTGGTGTTGCTTATGATGTATTTCCTACTGCCCAATTCTCTTTCTTTGTTTGTTCAAATTTGTAGTTTATTACAGAACAAACCCTTTTGAAGAATATTTAGTTAGCTAATCCAGTAAATAGCTCTTGCAGAATGCGGAGCAGTAGTGCTGGATCTGCACGTAGTCGAGGCAGCAGTAGCCACTCTTCTCATTTTCATGTCAAAAAGGGCATTGATACATGTGGATGTGGCCATCGTCTAATTACACAGACGTCTTTGACTAGAAAGAACCCTGGAAGGCGTTTTAAGGCGTGCCCCGTACGAGACGTATGTGTTAAGTACCTCTTACTTGTTCATAACTTATTTAGCATTTACTATTAACATCACCTCATGTATTGATTAGAATACCTAACCTAGAAAAATTTCACTATTACTGACAGGAGACTACTTGCCAATTATTTTTCTGGATCGATGATGAACTTCCTCCTCGAACTATGCTAATTATTAGAGATTTAGAAGAACATGCTCGTGTATTGGATCGTAGAATGATACATTATAAGACCAGGTATCAGACAATGGTCTGTGTTGCTGTATTACCTTGGCTTATTTTGGTTTTGTGTGTAGCGTCATATTTCCTGAACAAGATGGGAGCCATTGAATCACATGGTTTGAAGTTGCCATTGGTCTACATGCATTGAATCTGTTATATATGTTTTCATTGTGTTGAGAATGCATCAAATGATGTGATTCATATTAGTAGGCAATTCCTTAGCCATATGAATGTGTCATTGTGGTTTGTTTAAGACATATATTATGTTTATTAGTGACCATGTATTTGTAATTTTTGGGCTGTATTGTGTTAGCCCCTTGTATGTGAGATGTTAAAATGCCCTTTTTGGTAACCATGACCATGGTTGAATTATGTTCAATGTAATGATCAATGTTGATTAACTTTATATTATACTCTGTTTGCATACCTTTTTCTGGTGTATATATTAGAAAATTATGATTGTAAAAAATTATGCCTCTTCTAATGAATATGACCATTTAAAGCTAATGACTAAAAATGTTAGGACAATAAAAAACACAAGGCAATGTTTTTTGTATATTTCACTTTTCTTATCCGAAACATTAAAAGTTACCTAGTATTGACATAAACCATGTTAATTATAAAATAGTAATAACCATTTCTAAAACATTGGCTTAATATACACATCACATGATTGGGTAGTATAGCATGACCAGTGTTCGTTATCATTTTCAAAAGGGGTAATGAGATTTTCCCATACAAGTAGATCCGGGGTTTTGCACTTTTGAACATAGACTTTTTTTTATGCATTTTTTAATCTGAAGTAAACGGGTTTTGCATTATTTTATCTAAACTTGTTTATTTCTTACACTTTCTTATATGAATTACACGAATTTTTACAAAATTTTATATTTTTAGCATTTTTCAGTCAAATTTTACTTAAGTTTTTAGCTTTATAAAGTTCGGATAATAAAATGTAAAAGAAAAAAATTTGTTTACAAAAGTGCAAAAAACCGAATAGTTTGGATGTGAAAATGCCATTACCCCTTTTCAAAATAAGTTATGCAACTTACTGTGAACATATACAAATCCTACATAGTGATACACAATTATTTGACTCCAAGTATGTGTGTCTTTTTGTGATTTCAACATGAGAAAATATCCGAACTAAATGGATAACATCCAACTTTCAGTAATACCCATATCTCTTATGGGATCACCTAATGGATAAGTTTTTTTCATATGATTTACATGACATTGTGTATGATATGATCTGTAGAAACATCTGTTTTAAGGGAAATTGAGTGCTTAAAGTATTATAAGTTTGATGAGTCCTACATATAGATCAAACTTTTGAACATTGCAAAATAGATTACGTTGATGTGTTAAGATGCTATTTGTCATTAATATTCTCTCTATTAACAGATGACATCTGTTTTCACATACAATATCCACCTCCCTATTATGTAAAAGTTGTTTACTTCCATAGCAAAGCATTTTTCTTACTTTTTTCTACTAAATATGTGTATGTGTTCAAATTTTATCATTCAACTGGTATGTTCAAATCCAGAGTAGGTGTTCCAATTTGTAGTAGTCCCTTGTGAAAATCCACCCTGAATGGATATTTGATAATTTGCCTCCCTTATTTCTACCACCATATATCTGCATATTTGCACATGTGTGAATAAATTTGGTTCTACCTGCATCCCTCATTTAACTTAAAATAGGAATTTTCATTTAAAATTACTTTTGTCAATCCTCCAGATCTAGCACTTTATTTTACACCCAAGTGGAAAATTTTACCAAAGGACACCCTAGATAAAAAAATCTTTCAGTAGTTGGTAGATACAGATATGTTTTACTTAAAGTGACATTGTGATGTGTTGAGATGAGACCCTTAACCTCCCATTTGTACCTAAAATCTTTTTAGAGAGGTTAGGAAATCTCTCTGCAGATTTTCTGTATTTTATCAATCAATGGTAGCAGAATATGATATAAATGATCACTTAAAAAGCTTTTTCATTACTAATCAACACTATATGAGATCAAACTATTTAGAATCCACTTAAATTTATATAATTTAATTCTGCTTATACTGTGGTAACTGTGGTTAGTAAATGCTGCAATCTATTTCACACAGTAGGTGGTCTACCCCTTCAAATTTGTAATATATATAGAATTATTTATTCTATAGCTTTAGCCACATAGTTTCATTTTTTAAACATAGAATTAGAATGCATTCAATGCACTAATGGTCCAAAATCTTCCCATATCTAACTGTATTATTTTAAAGATTCAGATTGTGTAAACCTCCACCATAAATGAAGTATTTATAACATAATGGCAGAATGGGCAGATAGTTTCCATTTTTATACATACAATAAGAATGTATTCAATGAACTGATTGTGTAAAAATCTTCCCATATCAAGTGTTTGATGTGACTTATTCAGGTCATTTAATTTCTTAGCCTTTAATGAAGTATTTATTCCATATGTATAGGTCTCCCAAAAAGTTTCTATTTATACAAATACAAAAATATTGAATTTAATACTTTGATTTTGTATATGTTGCATTTCCAATAATATGAACCTGATATGGTAGATTCAGTCTATTTAATATCCAAGATTTTCTGATGGTATTTGATATATTGTAGCCGAAAAACTGTCATTCAGTTCAGTAAATGCAGGTTGTTCATTGTATTAAATTCCACAAGTTTACAACTAAACCAACTTTCTATTCAAAGCACTCAATCATCCACCTTGCTTCCTACATTGTTACCTATCTACCACAAATATTACACTGAAAATGCCTCCAATGGTTTGGCCCCGGTCCACTTTCCTATATGATGACTTGTTTACAGCTGAAATCAATAACACTTTCATCGATCTTTTGGTCGACCAAGCAATGTGTGGGAACTTTCGCATAGGAGCATAAAACTCACTTGCAATTGAGGTGGTGCAGTGGATCATATCTGCCCAGTTTGGAAAAATGTTCACTTTCCTCGATTGCCAACGACATGTGAAAAAAGTTCAAAAGAGGCATCGAGTATTCAAATGGCTTGTAAACATGGCTGGTGTCTTGTATGATCAGACTACAAATACCATCATAGAGGCTGCCTTTGTGTGGGATCACATCTGCAAGGTACATCTTTTTACAATAAATCATGTTTTTTACTATTACATTCCATCATGTATCAATATAGATTGTATCATTACTAACAGGAACTATCTTAAATGTGTAGGAACAACCCTTTGCTTATGCCTATATGACCGAAGGTGATCCCAAGTGGCGTGAGTTGCAAATAATTTTCTATGACGCTCCTAACTCCCCCCAGCTTTTTGTCGATAACGTCATCAACATTTCTTCTACCGATGACGAAGAAGATACGTATATTGTGCAAAACGGGGGAGTGATGTTTGGGCCGGTAGTACATGGTATCCCCGTCTTTGACATTCCATCGGGTGAAAGTGATGATCCCATCAATCTTCCATTTCCTCAATCTAATAATGTTGTCAATGTGTCGTCTCATGACACGTTTAACTCGGACGCTGACTTTTGGAAGGATGTTTACGAAGTTTTTGCAAGCGAAACAGGTTCAGAAACGTATGGAGACAACAATAACGATGACATCTTTCTAAAGGATAAAGCAGATGTTCATTTGCTAGAGAATGAAGACTTTCAAACTCCATCTCCAATCAGTTCCATTAAAAGCATTGAAGATTTCATGACCCCGAGTTCATCTGAGTCTAGCTCTCCAACATTTGGCCCATGAATTTGATGATCCTAGTACTTTATGATGCATATATATATCTGTTTCAGTTAGTTTTCATGTGTTAAAAGTTGTATGGCTTGTTTGTTTATGTTTGAAGTTGCTGTGGTTGGATGTGTAAGTTTGTTTAGGAAGTTATTTTGTAGATGCATGGTTGCCACTGTTTGGAACATGCATTGCCTTGCTTCTGTTTTGCAACTGCATAAGCAAGGTCGGCTGCTGTAATCACTTCTTTGTGGTTCATTGAAGTTGATGCTGGTTTCTTAGTGAAATGAATATTTGTGGTTATTTAACTTTAGATGCTTTTAACTTTTCCTACTCTCCTTTATCAATTACATGTGGGTCACGAGTTCCTTTACTGTGTATATTATTTTTACCTTGGATTGTTTGAATAAGTAATAAACACTAAAGTCAACATTCAACAACGTCTTGCTTTCCAGCCTGGGTAAAAGTTAAGAACAAACTGCCAAGGAATTTGCTCCTTTTCTTGTTTTCCTTGGATTTTTGCAAAATGTTATCTAAATTTTTGTTTTTTAGTGTCACATGTCTATCTTGTAATTTTCAGCTTTTTGTCGAGAGCTGGTCTTGTACTTGGATACATCAATGAGCTTTCAAAGTGAAGTGTTCTGTTTGAAATAGCGACATATTAGAAACTATTGTTTGGTTTAATGTAACAAATTGCAATCTTTAATCTTTTACCCATATAATAAATTGTAATTAGGGTCTATTAACTCATTCAACTTTTGCAACAAATCAGTCCAATAAAATACTAGAACACAATTTTTGATACACATTGTAACCTTTAAAATAAAGTGTCTAATTTTGAATGTGTTAAAGGCAAAAAACTTACGTCGTGCTATAAGTAAAGTTTCAATTTGGATTATACCGAGATGAATCGTCCCGTCCCTTACACATTATTACATGTGTAATACAATATTAATATCAATTTGCAATTATTTGTAACAATTTAGGCCAACAAATACCTACAACATTGGCAAAATACAATTATGTAAGCCCATTTTAAAATAACAAAAAGAAAACCAAAAATTAATAAATAAGAAAACCCACCCACCATTCATTACACACGGCCACTCCCATTTATTTGTTCAATTTCCCTAGATAATTGCACAAGCCTTCTCCCCTCCAAACATCTCCGCGCAACGGCGCAACCATGTTCCCCAATTTTTCTGTTACTAGCATTTTTTTTATATGGTGCATTTTTGGATATCATTTCCTACCCAATATTTGGTAGATCCATGTAGTACATGTATCACACACACACACACACACACACACACACACACACACACACACATATATATATATATATATATATATTTTTTAATCTTAATATGAAGTTATAAAAAAGGCTCCACTGTTGTTTGCGTTTATTTTAGTTGAATTTGCATTATACCGGACGTCCACTATAATTAACCAGTTACATGAATTTTAATAGCCTATTTACCAATCTTGCTTCTAAATGATGGTTTTGATACAAATTGATTTACTGAGATGAGACCAAGTTTTGTGTACCAATGTTGATATGTATATATTTCATTACAATGTTTGAGAGAAAAACCCATTATTTAAAGTGGTTCTTGAATCAGACAATTTGTTGTCGGTTATGTTTATGTAAATATAACATTGTTATTATTTACCACGCACCCCTCAAACTATTTTTAATACATATGGGACAAAGAGTACACACTTTTATTTGACCATTATAGTCATTTTGTTACCACGCTTAGGCTCATAATGTCTGGAAATAGATATGATGTTCTCAATTTCTTCAAGGTCATGTTTGGACCGACGTGGCAACACCATATGGTAAGATGATATTATGATATAAATTACTATTACTAATTAATCTCTGAGTCATTTTCTATTGATTTAAGTATGGTGTTAATGACCTAATATCGAACTTACTTTGTATGTAGACTTTACCCCCTCTTTTCGTGGCTAGGGCCAATGCTTCTATTGGAGATCGATTTACGATTCATACAAACCGGGGTTCAACGGTGTTCAGGCTACAACAAATAAGTGATGGTGACCTTGCCCTTTGCATCAACGAGTGGCAACAGTTTATTTGTAGCAACAATATTCTCGAGACTTACGTCTTCGTTTTCACGCACCGGGGAGATATGCACTTTGATGTTAAATTTTACGACCAAACTGCTGTTGTAATTGAAACTGATGATGACCAGGATGGCAGTGAAGGTAGTTTTCTTTTCCTAACATTAATCCTAAAGTGATACTTATCATATATTTTGAATAGAGTGAAAAGAAGTTTTCTGAACAACACGATATTTGCATATCCATTTTTTCCATTATTAATGTGCAGATGCAAGTGATGATCATGAAAAAGATGCGGATGTAATAGATGTTGATGATTATGCTGAATCTGAAGGTGATGATGATGTCCAAGTAGTCAAAATGTTCAGAGTCCCCGTATCCCGATCAAGTGGCTATAATTATCGGCATTCACGCCTAGCTAGATTGGTATGTCAAATTTAACCCCTTACTTATTATCTAAACTGCGTTTTCTGAAGAAGGTTGATACATTTTGATGTCCAATAATATGATTCTTATTGGCAGAGCCTTCCATCTCGCGCGATGATGGCCTATAATCTTATGAACTTTGACTTGGCCATTTTGAAAGTACCGGTTGCTGGCAAACTAACATGGCCTGTAAATCTGAGATGGATTAGTCGGTTTGATCGCTCATGCAGACCAAGTCCACTAACATTTGCACTAAAAGTTGGGTGGTTGGAATTTGCAAATGCAAACTGAATCAGAGGAGGTGACATTTGCCTGTTCAAGATGAAAGAAGAGGTGGGTAACACAGTGAACATGGATGTTCTTATTGAGAGGAGGGGTAGGGTACGTTGAGATCGGGTTTCAGGCACCTAATATAAACCATGTATGTATGGTTGTTGTTAAACGATGGTGGTTGTTTTAAATTTATATTTCCAATTATGTTTTGGAATTATGTTTCACTGCTATGACTATCGAATTTGGTATGTACCCAACTATATTTATATTTGGTATGTATGGATTTATATTTATGTTTCCAATTAATGCTTTGGTATGTATTAATGCTTTGGTATGTATGTACGAAATAACCATTCCTCATTTTTGTTTATGTTTTGGTTTGATTTTGCCACATGTATTTATAATTTGTATTCATGTTGCATTCTGAACTAATTTGATATGGATTGATGTTCCCACGTTACATTCAAGAGTAGTTTTCATAGTATTATCTGAATGCTATTAAACAAAACTCACAATTTTGGTAGAGACATAAGTAAATAGGAAGGAAAAAATATAGAGGCCCATTTTTACCTAAACATGGAATTTCAGATTTCAATAATATAAAAGTGACATATTATGGATCGTCGTAGTATGCAGACGCCTATAGCTTAATTGCAAAATAGGTTCTGGAACACTAATAACATAACAAGAGATGGGTAACCCCCACTTTTTTAAACAAAACACATGTAATTATAGTATATTAATCTCCACCCATGCCAGGAAACTTCCCCGCCAATATCATATGAACCATGGTGACCCTTCCATCTTTAGGCAAGCTGAAGAATAGATCCATGTTCTTTGTGTTGTTTACAATAAGATGTGAAACCAATATCATTCCTTCCATGTCAAGAGAGCTCCCCAAATCCCCTAGTGCTTCAAAAACAGCCTTCCTAGAAACGGAAGCGTCATGTTCAAATCCAATACGTTGTGAAATATCACCTAGCCTTTCGTTGGTCTTGTCGCAAAAGGACGTCATCAGGTCTATGAGTCGATCGTCATTTTCATCCACAACCTTCATCTTTCTCTTGTTGGAGCTCTTGCTACTACCACCCTTATTGGCACTGGAAAATGACATACTTTGGCATTCATCATTGCCGTAGAACGGTACATAATCACCACCGAATTCATTCTCTTTGCCGCCAAGGTTAACATGACCAGTGTTTTCTTGTTCTTCAACAACATCTGCAAAACCTTTAGCCCCCTCACCAGTTGCCCTATCTTTGCCAAATATCTCGACCCAGTCTTTGTACAGTGGCCATGTTTTGTACCTCATGTTACGGGCATTACTATCGGTCTAAGAATGTGAAAACATTTCAATTGACAAATATTTGTTAGTGGCGTAGATTAGTTAATTCACCATTAACTAATCGTAGCTGAAGAAAATGGAAAATAATTAATTATTTTATTTTGAAATAGTTCCTGCAAGCTATTTGTGGGAATTGACTATTATTCAATTTACATTAAAATAAACTTGTCTACCTTAACAAAGTTATTCCAAGCATCTTCACTTTCTACTGTGATCATGTTAGTGGCGTCATTCCAACCAAACCCACTTCGGCTCTGCAAGGTGGATATTGTGGCATAGTTTTTCCTCCAAACCGTTATCCTTGAATTAATATGCGGATCAGCCCTTATGTTTGAGCTAGGAAAAGCTTGAACCATTGCTTGTTCTAGAAGCATCTAGTAGCCACTCTTGAACCCATTATCTGCCTTGTAACCTCTTACAAGAAGGTCCTTCAATGCATTCGCTAAAACTTTCTCTTCATCAGGAGTCCAACATCTCCTGGTTGACTTACCATTACACAAATTGGCCGGCCCACCTCTGACCCGGCCTAATGATGCAGCCATCGAAGTCCTGAAAAAAAATCTTTGAATATGCAGTGGTGTGATAGTTCGACGTTTTGAAATTGCACCATACTTAAGCCCATATACCATATTAAAACACATTTACAACAAATACGAGCTTACCTGTTGCATTGTCGCAATCAAATAAAATACTAGAAGAAGCACTTAAATAACATAATAATAGTATCATAGTCACAACAATGTGCATAATCAAGGCATGCATAGTATCTTAATAGAAAAAGTGACCGAATCATGAGATAAATAATAGGGCACTCATAATGTGCTAGAAACAGTTCTTCGATCCTGGACATTTGAAATTTACTTTTTCTTAATGAAACCCTCTCCACTCATCAAACATATTAGTAGCCAAACTTTCCCTCCAATTAGTCCAATGTTGTGATGGTTCTACTTGATCAATAAAAGTAGAGTTATGCTCATCAGAAATTTCATCATCAACCTCAGAGAACTCTGCTTCTAATGGATCAACTGGCATCTCAATTCTGATGAAATTATGTAGCAAAGCACACGCCATGATGATTCGATTTTGTACTTTCACCGGATAAAAAGAATTACTCCGCAATATTGCCCATCTACCTTTCAATAATGCAAATGACCTTTCTATTACGTTACGGGCCCTTGCATGAATCTTATTGAAGAGTTCGTGGGCATTTTGTGGGGGAGTTCGATGTGAATTCCACTCTTGAATATGGTATCTAACACCGCGATAAGGTGCTAAGAAACCATCCCCATTAGTGTACCCCGAGTCACAAAGATAATAATTTCCTGTTAAAAAAGTATGGAAGAAGTTGTTGAGGTTAATAAGGTGTATGATCAAATTATATAAAAATGTAATTAACATGACCCTATTGAAAAGTTGTTCACATATAAATACCATTTGGAACTTTAAAGCCATTGTCTCTAGTCATTGCATCTTTTAACACCCTGCTATCAGCGGCGGAACCTTCCCAACCACATAACATATAAACATAGTTCATGTTTATATCGCACACGGCAAGGACATTTACTGATACATCCCCTTTTCTATTTCTATAATGGGGCTTATCTTTTAGAGACACTCTCAAAGGAATGTACGTGCCATCTAATGCACCTAAGCAACCTTATAAACCAAGAAATAACAATAGACTTTACATAATGGTACACAAAAGAATTTATGGTAATATTTAACCATCCAAGTGTAAAATTTGTACCTTAAACCATTTCCACCGTTCGTTTGTTGTGTCATCTTCAATAGGTGTTGGTTTCACCAGAAACAAGTTATGCAACTTAAGTAACGCAGATAGTACACTATTGAAGTGTTTACTTATTGTGTATCCTGACCTTTTGAAGTCATGTTTGACTGTGCAATTTTTCTTATGATGTGCTAATACAGTCAAAAAAATGGCAACTTGCTCACTTACGGTAACATTCTTAGTATTTTCAAGACCCCCAACATTTGCAAGTATGTAGCACAGACGGCCAAATGCATTTCTAGACATTCTAAGGTTATTTATGCATGTTTCATCATTGAAAGAAACTAAATCATGCACGTGTTCTAATTGTTTTTGAATTTTGAATTTTGAATTTTAGACTATAGGTACGCGTTGTTTTATTGTGTTGTGTACAACGACGTAGTCGCTGACGGCCTTGATAGAAACGATAAAAAGCCATTAAAATGATGGAGATGTCCGATATGATCTCTTGTAACAACACAAATAACTCTTGATGCTCTGAAGAAACATCCATTCTTGGGTTTACTGAAATCACATTGTAAGAACAGTTGTATCAATACCGAGTGGCAAATCAATAAGTGTAATAAGCTTCTAATATTTCATGCTGAATCTGCGTACATAGTGCTCTGGTTAATATCTATTTCAAAAATGTAAGATTCAGATTGTGTATTATTCCTACTTACGTGAATATATTAATAAACTACCCTGATTTATAAGCGAACTAATCAAAACAGTAAGTTTTCTGTGAATATATTAATAAACAACTTGGATTTATAAGCTAACTAATCAAAACAGTAAGTTTTCTACAATTAAACGATGAATGTGCTAATATTTGTCCATTAATAAATCACTTCACAGCAAAAAAACAACAGAGACGAACTTATAACACATAAAAAAATCATATGCACAAAATAATGAATACATGAAAATATACATTTCTAAAACGATTGTATGTCAAAATTTCATAACCCAGAAGCCCTGTGAACAACAAACAACAACAAATGAACCATAGATGAATGCTATTTCACCAAATTATTTATGATAGAAAAATTAGAGATTTAAAACAACTTACAATTCACGATTGTATGTCAAAATGGGAAGCCTACACAGATAAATTACATAACCCCGACACCCTGCGAACAACAAACAACAAACATATGAACCATAGATTTTATTCACCAAATTATTTACTCGATAGAAAAGAAAGAGATTAATTATGAGAACTTACATTATAGCCGAAATTGAAAGTAAGATTCTTGTGGGTGTAGGGGGTATTTAAAGCAGAATTTTAGAAAGAGAATTATCTCTTCTCTGGGGTGATTTTAATGTTAGGGATTAATGGAAAGATTTGGAAATCTTCCCAGCCTGAAATCGAACAGAACCTATATTAAATGTGGGGTTGTAATAACTTAGAATGTTAGGGGTATTGTGGGGATAAGTATTATAAGTTTATGGGCAGATGTATCATTTAATGCAACACCATAAAACTTGGAATGAACAGATAAAATAATCGCACCCTCTGAGCAGCAATTATTTGTCGGCAGTTTGAGGCATAAATCACCGGGCTTGGTGTAAATCGTGGGCTTTTGACTTTAATTCCAAACAAATGAAAAGGAAAGATTAATCTGTCTATCTTCCCTATTCTTCCATACCAAAGGAGTCCAAAGAAGATAGAGGGGGAAAAAAAGGTACGTGAGAAAAAAGGAAAATAAACGTGATATATAAAGATAATGTGTGAGAAAATTAGATAGAATAAAATTTAGAGGGGAAATGGTAGTTATTTGGGACACTTGTCAAATTTTGGGTAGATGAAGATTTCACAAAAATTTGACAACCCAAAATAGTTGATGTAGGCCTCTTTCACATTATATAATAGTATAGATGCATGAACAAGCGAGATATACATTTTTTTTTTGGTTTTTCACGGGTTTCCCCACACCACATTGGGTATGAGACTAATCCCGTTTCGCGGTACTGAGCCTGCCGCTGGCCTGAGGGGATTTTTCACTTGGGGAAGTCGAACCCGTTCCCCACTCAGGAGCGTAGTGGTGGATAAGCCACTACACCAACCCTTCAGGTTACAAGCGAGATATACATGGGGATCCAGAGTTTCAACAACTCCCAACTAAAACCAATCTATTTCTATTACAAATAAAATCATATTTTCTAAAATTATATTTCTTAAACCATATAACCGTTGTGATCGAATCAAACGCTAAAAAATTGAACGTAGAATCTCGTACATAGAAGACGAGATTTATGTTGTTCAATTAGTATAAAGTCTACATTCACATATAACTAAAGATATATAATTTTCAAGTCCATTTATAATCAGAGTTTAGGACATCTACTACTATTGTGAAGTAATAAAAAATATCTTTTCAGAAAAATTGGGCGAGGTAGTTAACAATTATTTATAGTACTTTTCTTATGTCAGATTATATAATCACATTAATTAAAAGAAAGTGAACTAATAGCGCTATCCTAACTTTTCGAACTTTTTACTCTTTATAATTTGAGCTTTGTGTCTTTATAAATGGGAAATTGAAATTGAGAAAGAGACAACAAATTTTTTGTGCTTGTAATGTATTCACATATTTAGTAATAAACAAAACTCCACACTTGTCCGGATAAGATCCTATACACTCACATCCCAGGTAATAGAACAAAGACTGACCATCCCCAAGTATTATGATTTTTTCACCAAAAAAAGAAAGTGTTATGTTTTACTTGGCCGATTCTTTTTGAACTTTATAAAATTTTGATTAATATTTGTTTAGAAAAGTTTTGATTAATATATAGTCAACTCATCAACCAATATTTATTTGCATGAGTCGCATGTAACAACAGTTCGTAGGCTATAAATTTTGGAGTGATGCTTAATGGCTCTCAAATGATCTCCACCACACATGTACTTATACATGTGTGGAGATCTACAATCTGATGGTGGAGATCATCCACAGACCTCCCCAAATATGATGCTAAATTTAGAACGTATATAATTTGACACGAATTTTCATGACCATGTTGTAATTGCACTCATTATGGACAGGATTGTGAATAAATTGAGCCAAGTCGAAAAAGGTATTGTTCAAATTTATTTGAATTCATCGAGTTTCAAAAAATTTATGTTTAAACTTGATTTGATTTAATGCTTTAAACGAGCTTCATTTAAAATGAACACAAGTCAAATTTGAGTATCATGATTATTTTGCACATTCTATTACTACAAAAATGTTTAAACTTGGCATATGATTTTAACAATTCAGGCTTGAACGAGCTTTTTAGAATTTCGAGTTCAATATTGATTAACTTAACTCGTTTTTTAGTCCTAGTCGTGGATGGAACCAGAGGTTAGTGGGTCCCCTTCAGCCTAAAACTTTTTTTGAAATTAAACATATTGCCCTACCAAAGATTAAAAAGTATCAAGTTTTGCACACTATTTTTTCTTATTTGCCCTCGAACAAAAATTTTGATTCCTTTGCGAGTGTGGCATAACTTTTACATAATTAATTATATTAATTGTGATAATTGATTCTTGCAAAATTAATTATGGCAAAAGTTAGGATTTTGAGCTTTTTCAAAACGTGATTTTGTTACACAAAAATATCCAAAATAAATTATAATAAAAGGGACTAAACAATCATTAATATAGCGTTTGGACTATAAACGCAAATTTTAATTTTTTAATCGGTTGGCCAGCCGCACCCTGAGATTATGATTGTCCCAATTGTATGTGACGCCACTGCCTACGGTGGTCCGCCGCCAAGGATTTACGGTTTGGCATGCTTTACGTTCTTTTAAATATTATAAATGTAGAATTTAATTTTGTGGTTGGCAAAATGTGGCTTCTTGCTACAATATGTTGACGATGATAATAATAAGGGAGAGTTCTATTGGTTTTGTATACTTTAAAGTACTTTCAAATAGTATACATGTGGATGGTTTCTAAATTTTAATTTGTGGTTGGCAAAATGTGGCTTCCTGCTACACTTTGTTGACGATATACAATAATAATAATAATAATAATCATAATAATAATAGATGATCATATTTTTTTCATGAACGTCAAATTAATTTGGTGTCAATGTATTATATTAAAGTGACAAACCAAATTAAAATAATCTAAACAGATTTAATATATTTTATGTTTATTTTGACAACTTATGTATATATATGTACTTTCAATACACTAATTTACTACAATATTTATTTGGATTAATTTAATTATACTGCGTTATATTACAACATAGATAAAGGTATAGTCAATATATACATAAAGAATATTAAAAATCTATTCGGATTAATTAATATTGATGTAATTGGGTAAATTTTAACTAACGTGTGTAAGAATATAAATTATGAAAAAGAAATTAATGGTGGAGAAATGAAAACAATAATAGGAAAAATTATGGTTAAAGGTAAATAAGACAATTCCATACTATAGAAGGAGGGTAAGTATATTTTTGTACAGTTTAGGGTGGTATTTGATACAAAGAGTATAGTTTAGGAGGATAAAATGCATTTTACCGTTAAATTTATAAAACAAATATTATTATAACATAAGAATTTTTTTCGTTAATTATCTATAATTAATAATAATTCAAACATCGGCTTATCATTTATTGTTTAATTTTTTTCCTCGTCAAAATCTTTGAACGAAATAAACGTAATTTCTAGACTGGAAATTCTCAGCTCATGATTGAAAATAATAAAAAAAGCAAAAAAGAATAAAAAAATTCTTGAGGTGATTAGTTGATTGAATGGAGTGTGCAATTAGGTTTGTTCGTGTAGTTTTCTTATGTACAAAAATGCAAAGTCAATTTTCTAAGGCTAATTGAAAGTCTCATTCAGTGTAGGTATTAACTGGGTCATTCTATGCTAGACCGAGACCATTGGTCTCGATCTAGTGTACACCATTGGATCCCCCAACAGGGGGCATTTACTAAAATGCCCCTTCATCCAATGGTATACACTATGATCTCGATCTAGCATAGAATTTACCGTATTAACTTGTCCATTTTCCTGTATATGTTTGTAAGTAATGGACATTATTATTGCACTTGTGATGATACTGAGAACTTTCACCTTTTCAATTTTCGATCAAAATAAATTGACTTGATTGATAGTTCACGTTGATATTTTGTCACGGTTGATTGTTTCGCAAAAATATCAACTCATCATTCTTAATGTTGACATTAACATGTGTAAAAAAATATATATTCTCTAGAGATTTTTTATTAAGTTTTGTAAAAGTGAATTTGAAGCAATTTTATAGTTTATACTGTGATAGAATCTTAAATCTTATTTAAATTTGAAGTAAGTGGAGGGCAGGATCATTATTAATCACATTTTCTTTTAATTTGAGAAAATACCTTAAATCAACAGAGAAAATTAGTCGTGTTGGGGTTTTCGTCATTTGAAATTCTCTTGTACTTAAAGGTATATAGGAGTTTTGTAGATCATTAGAAATATAAGTAACTTAGGGGCACTATTCATTAACAGATGTATTTATCGGTATCTGTCAATTGTCACGTATCAAGACTTGTACAAATATACGTGTTGGATCAATTTTGACCAGTGAAAATATACGGTTCTTTGTTCGGTTTAGATATTTCTCGATTTTTATGGGATTTGATGTTTATCTAAGAAGAAACCCTCAATTAATCATATCACCTAACATAATATCTAAATTTAATTATTTGCAATAAGAATGTTTAACACTATTTCAAGGATGAATTTCTCTGTCTTTTTCTATTTTGTTTGGAAGTTTATGTGTCCCACTAGTTTAATGATATTTCAAGCCATAAGGAGGACGTGTCAAAAGCATTTCAATTTGGCTGTGATAGAATTGAATTATGTAGCAAATAAATGGCCAAATGTCACCAATAGTTTTGTCAATTTGTATTTTAATCAATTATCAATTAAGAATCATATCAAAGATATTTATAATATTTATTTGTTCTAATTATTTTTCCTTGGATTCTTCTAGACCTTTATTCCTAGCTGGCCTCTTCTGTGAAAATAATTGAGTGTGAGATGTCCATTTGTTGCGGGCGAAAACATAGTATAATTATATCTAGTGTAGTCCACATCTCATCATCTCTACTTATCTTCATTTTTTCTCAAATTTCTATAACCTTAAATATTAATTTTGTCACGCAAATTTATATATGGACCTCTATATATTGGATATATGAAATTTTTCAAAGGAAAATAAACTTTATACTAAATATCTGGCTTTTCTTTTTTAGAAATTTGGTCATATCGGTCCGGGCTATGCAATGTAAAGAACAATACATTATTTTCGAGCATAGAATGCTGAGAACAACACATTATTTTCTATGCAAAATAAGTAACAACTACTAAAGCACTAAATGGATAACTCATTTCAAACGATCCAACACCTATTAAACGCGCTGTTTGAGTTGACAAAAAATTTAGGTTAAAATTGAAAAAAATAAAATAACAAATTAAATATTTCGGAATGTTTTGTCCTTAAAAATAGTGGTAAAAATTAACTTTATCACATATATTATTTCAAGTAAGGAACACTCTATAGAAAATATTTGTATGGTAAATTAGATATTATTATCTTATATCTACCAACATTCAAAAGTATTAGAACCATTTTAGAGGACAAAAAAAAAAAAAAAAATGCCCAATAGTAGTGTGGAGATTGGTACTGGACTATGGGCTTACCTCCAATCAAAAAGGCCCATTCTCGACCCATTTCTTACCCTTGGGCCCAAAACTTTAACTTTATATGGGCTATGACTTCAAATATGAGCGGAAATTGGGCTGGAATTTGCTTAGCCATAACTGTTTGAAGTAGCTCTTGATCCCTTTACATATATGAATGGGCTTAAGTCTAAAGTTTTTTAATTCAATTATGTGGAACATGTAGTAGTATTTATGAATTCAATTTCAGCCCTTTGTTTTGGGTTTGGAATGTGAGTTTGTAGCCTAATACAAATTGAAACTGGGTCAATTTTATTTATTTTTTGTTTACAGAAATTGGGTCACTTGGCAAACTTTACTTGTAATACATTTAGGTCATGCAAAATTGGTTTTACATTTTAATCCACGAATAAGGGTTAAATATTCGAGGAATAAGGAATCAGTTCGGACACATTTTCGACATACCACATGGCATGTCAAAATAAAAGAAAAATATGAATATCGCATCGTGAACGTATCCCAATCATAAATTCAACGAAAACACTCCTTATCTCAATAATGTGATTGCAGTTTGGTGGTACATGATGGAGACGATGAAGTGAGAGTATACCATCACCTTAGCAGTGGTAGATGTATTAGTGACAAATTAAAACCAGCAGAACAAAAAGAAACATTATAAAAGGAAATAGGGATGAACGAGCAAATGTGATATATGACATGACAAATGAAGTAAAAACAATAGATGAGAAGCATGGAGCGGTTTGCTGAGGAATCAAGTAGTTATGTTTTGGAGTGGGATTTTGTTTACGCTTTATATATACTTGCGAAAAATGCACACTCAGTGCATGTACAACTAAAGATGACACATTAACTTTGCGAAAATATATATCCACGTTCAAAAATAGTGATGTGCATAATAATTAGAATTAATTGTTCATTCTTCATGAAAATGAGAAGAAACATTAAATCAATTATAAGAAAATAAAAGAAACATCAAATTAGAAAAAAATAATGATGATTTTTTTTCCTGAGTTTTTGTAGGGTGGTGGGTTTAGTTTGATTGTACGATTTACACCTTAGTCCTTTTAGATAATAATTGTTATTCAATTGTGTAGGAGGTCATTTTAATCAACAGACATATAGTAAACGGAAAATGCTATATACTACAATTTTCTTATCACCGATATTTCTCATCTCCTTGATTTAAAAGTATGGATATATTAAATCCGTTAAAATCAATTACTCACAAGCGATTTCCTACCAAAACTAGGGGAGGTGAAAAATCGGTGTATATAAAAAGCAATATATATCATTACTCTTAGTACACCAGAGCAATTATTCTAACACCATCAAGCTTAATAAATAGTGTGTGTGTGTATACATATATGTCTATTTGATATATTCTATTTTTTAATTATTAGTTGGTGGTTTGGATCGATTTATATATTGCTTTTATTGTTGAAATGTTATATAGTTTAGTAGATTTTAAATATGACAAACAGTTAAATATACACAAAATATAATATATATATATATATATACATATACATATATGTACACACACATATATAAGAGTGAGTTATACATATATAAATGTGAGTCAAATTAAGACTAAAGTATGTCATTATTTAAGAAAATTTTGTCAAAGATGCAGTTGCAACCAATTCTATAACCCCATTGAAAGAGATTACTAGCATGTGCTTTTGCTCCTTTTGTCCCATCAAATAGACATTTCAACTTAGTGTTTCACCATCACAAGCCCCAAAAGATTAGGACTTAAATTAAAGTATGGTGCTGACAAATTAAACATAAAAACGTTAGGTAGAAGTTGAATAAAAGTGATATTCAAAGTAATTGCCACCCAACTTTAACCAACCGAGTTATTCGACTTATTCGTATTCGCTCGAGATCGATGGTTAAACGGATTAATTAATTTTTTCATTTTGATGTGGGTTAAACCGCGATTCAGACTCATATTAGGCTTAATTCGAATTTGTCCGAATTAACTTGACTCATTTAAGAATCAAATAAAGCTGGAACACAATCTGAAATTTGATAAGAGGGCACAATAATAATTAATTTTTTCACTTTTACTTTTCACATGGATAGATTCGTTTTTGGGTACGAACATAATGTAAGAGTAATTTTCATATTATAACGCAAGCAAAAAGATAATAATCACCGAAAGAGGAAAAGAAAGGGCATAAGAAAATCACTTGGCATAGTAAATAAAGTTTAATTATTATCCAATAATATTTTATGCAACAAGAGTAAAAAAGTTAAATAATAAAAACGAATAAGATTGAAATTGCGTGGGCTTCTTTGGCATTATCCGTAAATTAGTATCTGATTCCCTCTACTTTTCTGTTAAAATCAGTAAACATCACGCCTGATATAAAATCATGGGCTATTCCATAGAATGTTCATAATTTACATATAGCTATATATATTTACCTGGATAATTCTATGGTATACCGGGAGTGTTACTTCAAGGTGTACCATTGTGTCTATCTCTATCATACAACTGTGTGTGGGGTCCACACACAATACACTCAATGTATGAAAGAGATAGACACAATGAGCGTTATTCCCGATCCACCATAGAAAAATCCATATTTACCTATATATATATATATAGTTCCAATGTTCGAATCACTTGAATATTAGTGCATTTGTTTGGTAACATTTGAACCCTTACATTTTGTCTTCTCCTAAACCCACTCTTCTATTTTGATCTACCTTTTAACCATTCTTGGTCTACTCAAATTTTCTATTATTTGTGTGGGGAGAGAGATTGACAAACCCTATATGGTTACCTCAGAAACTTTACAGATTAATTAGAATGGCTAAATTACAATTTTCATCATTTCGAATATTAGAACTTAGAATGTAAGAGTAATATTCCTTATCTATTTTTATTCGTAACAATTTTTGTACTATTCTTTTGGAGATTAATAAAAGGTGATGTCTCATAATACCTCCCACTTAAAGAGGAAGGAAGTGTAATAAAATATATATTGAGAGAGAAATTGACAAAACCCCAAAAATCATATATATAAATATTTAGTATATCAACACTTCAGCACTTGCTTTCTCATAAACCAATTACAAATCCAAGTCCAAAAGAGCATAACCTCTCAAGGTTAGCAGGCCGAGGTTGTAGGTCTGACAATAGAGTCAAACAAAGGAACAAAAGTTAAAATTTGGTGGGAAAGAAAGAGCCACCAAAAAAAAAAAAGACCCTTAATGAAAAAGGAAACCCTAGTGCTCCTAGGACCATTTATCATTAGGTCCTTGTAATAATGTGTTTTCAATAGGAGCATATAAAATATTTCATGTTTAACCTATAAATGTAATCTTGTTATAAGGGCATAATCGTAAATTCAATCAACAACGAGACCCTTTCCGACAGATTAGGGCACCGGAGCCAGAGGTGATTGTGCTGACGAGGGTAGACGGTCGCGCGCCTAAGCTTGACGCCTTGGCGTAGCTAGACGAGGCACCGGCTCCCGATGGCGTAAAATAGGCGCCATTCAACATTAAGTCCCCTTCTGATCTCCAATTCCAATTCTTCCATTCATTTTCGGGTGCATCTTCATGTTTAGTCACCTACACCAATTCAATTAACTTTGTTAAGGGGACTAACTATAGTCATGAATTTTAGTACAGATCGAGTTTCAGGAAAATTGAAATCGAGAATTGTAATAAGATTTTCAAATATTCATGTATAAACACATAGGAATTATGTACCATTATCATCTACCAAAAATTCATAAAAGCATCTACCAACTGATATGACAATTAATGACAGTCTAGTTAGAATTGTTTAAGATATTTGTTGAGTCAATTATTTCAGCAGATGCTTTTTTATTTTAATTTTTGTACTTTATTGATTTCGTCTATTCTCCAAAAGTAACTAATAGTAGCACATACATTATTTTTCCACTTCTTAAAATACCCTAATAATTGCTCTAACAGTAAATATACTCATTAAAATAAAACGAGCTTTCAACAACCAAAACAGTGTAATTAATTTTGGTAAAGCGAATTAACATATATATGAACATAATAAATAAGTAAATAAATATGTCACCTCTTTGCTGAATCTAATATCCGGAGCAAGAAATCTATTGCCTTGGCTATTAATGGTGGGAGCCGCACTCCCTCCTATTGCATACATCTCCCAATGTGTGTAGTCATTGTTCACCACATGGAAGTAACCATGTCTACATCTGCATGTTACACAAATATATATTAATTTCATCATCATTGTCCCCACTTTAACTATAACTTAGAAGTAATATTTGGGTGCTCTCTCGGAATCGTTCCGTCTCAAAAGATCAAATTATTCAATGTATGAGTCCTAAATGTCGGCTCATACACATGAGGGTAATATAATCCCAAACACATTTATCTTATTAAGAACATAACTAGATCGAAACATATTTATCTTATTAAGATACAAAAAAATATGATACGTCCAGGACAATCAAAATCTTATGAGTATGATGAGTCTCGTGTGAGTTTCATCAGATCAATGATAGTGATTGTTAAAAAATTTAAAATTTCGAGACTTTCTAAGTATAATCAGATAATTGAATTTTTTGTGGGACTAGCTTGTAGCTTTTTACCTTGGCATTCTTTGAACAAGCCCTTCTCCAAAGTGATTAAAGGCAATAGTAACTTGCATGCCCTTATCTTGAGTATACGAATCACTATGGCCTAAAAGCATGACCTTATCATGGTGAGTCATATAGTTGTTTGAAAGGGTAATAGCCGTGGACCCTTCAATGGCATCAATCAAGCCATCTTTGCAATTAGACAAGGAACAATGGTCCACCCACACATGGCTCCCACCAAAGATCGACACACCATCACCGTCCGATATAGTCCTCCACCCGTAGTGCCGTGGGGAGTCCCGCACCATAGCATTCCCCCCTTGCTTACAATCATGTATGTGAACCCCATGTATAATAATGTTGGTCACATATTGAATGGTAATGCAAGGACCATTAGCAATGTGCACACTTGCACCCCTTCCATCAATGGTCTTAAATGAGTTCATTATCAATTCTTCCTTCAATTGGATAACCATATCACGAGCAAATATGATCCACAAGGGTTCCTCTTGGATAACCGCGTGGCGGAGCGTCCCGGGTTTAGGGTTCACAGCATCGTCGTTTCCAGAGTCCGTCACCACGTATATTTTACCATCACGGCCGCCAATGGCGTTCTTACCGAACCCTATGGCGCAGTCGGCTAACTTTTGGCGGTTTCTCTCCCAATTAGGATCGCACCGCCAGCAGTCGTCGATGGGATTACCCGTGTTGCATGATAGGAATCCCAATTTCCTCCTAGAAGCATTCAATTTCCTGCATTAAACAAAGCAAGAATGTGAGAACATTGTTAATTAGCTAACCATAAAGCAACTAAAAAGAAGTTAATTAGGTAAAAAAAAAACGGTGTAATAGACATAATAGGTAAAAAAACCCGCTATAATAGGTAAAAAAAAAAAACCGCTGTAATAGGCATTTTTTGTAGTAATGTACATTACCTATGAACTTCTTGGACTACTAATTCGGGGTCTTGTAGTGTTGGAGATGAGGCAATGAGGGAAGGTAATATGAGGCAAAATAGAAGGAAAAGCAATGGGATTGAAGGGAATGCCATTGCCAAGTTAGAGAGAATTGAAGAAATTGGAAGTTGTGGGGAGAAGAGAAGGAAATGTAGTGGAGTTTATAAAGGGGATAAAAGCCGGACAAGATGGCGTGAATTAACTAAACATGTAGGCCCTATGGCCTTGAGCTACTCCGTGATTTACTGGTTTTAGGGAGATTTCCACGGGTAGTTATCGTTAATCCTCGTAGTTTGATATTTCGATGCAATCAGAATCATTCATATAAATGTACATCTTTAGGATTAGGAGTATAATCGAATCAAGTCGAATAAAAAATATATTGTCTAAGTTTGTTTGAATTTTTTGGTCGATGCTTCAAAAATTATGGTTGAGCGAAGACAAGTTTGATTGATTAATTAGCCGAGTTGAACGAATTCTAATCAAATCAAGCTCGACTAGATTGATATTTTTGTACCTATTTTTTTATTATTATTTTCAACTAATGAATCGAGTTCCAAATGTTATTGAAAAGAAAAGTAAGTACAATGGTATTTGTTATGTTAAACGAATCAAACTTAAATGAGTTTTTAAACAACTAATCTTCAGTCGAATATTAAATATATCGATTTATTTTTCAGCCTCAGACATATATGTGGATTCACCCTATACATATAACTGTTATTCCATGTGGACTTGAAATTGTGAGATAGCTTAAGAATCAATCCAATTCCACCACCACACCACCCCATGGTAGTTTTGGTCGTTAAAGGTGGTCCATGTTTCGTACAAAAGTGTTGTGAATTAAAACCCTTTATTCACCTTTCGAACCTTATAAAAATAAATGCTCCATTTGGATTAAAATAAATGTTTATCTTTAGTATGTGTCTCTTTACGTGCAAATAAGCACATACTCCTAAGAATACACACTTACTAACGCATGCAAAAGCACTCGAGAAAATGCTGGCTTTATTGATAAGATCTTGAATTTGAAGCCTCTTATAAAATTAAGAGATTGCATACATTGTTCAAAATAAATTGTTTATTTAAAATGGGATTAATTTAAACTAATTTTGACTTATTTTAACCTCGAAAGAGCTTCAAGATAATCAAAACTTATCCATATATTGAAATTCACGTGAAATGTTTGTTATGTATGGATGATTATAATTATTTTATCCATTGTTTTGTAAAGCAAGAAATGTTTTGAAATGAAAAAAAGAAATTAAAAAAAAATGGATGATATTTGCACTCCTCTTTTTTATATTCACACTGCACCTAGTTTTATATTTTCATTCTTTTATCAAAATGCCCTTTTATTTATATATTAAACAATACTTGAGTTAGTTTATCTGCTGGACAAATACTTTTCCATCATTATTTGGAACTCTAATATTAAAAACGTGAATAGTTTTTTTGTTAAAATAATATTAAAAAACTTTTTTTTGAAATATATAAATTTAATTTTTTTAACACCTTGAAGACGATACCATTCAAGCCGTTTTCATCTCTCTTTTTTTGAAAAGTTCATGAAAAAGGCTCCTTTTTCGTTAATTTAATTTTATTTTTTCAAGATTTGTTAAAACAATACCGTTTTATTTACAATACAAATATAAAATTCTTGAAGACCGCACACTCTTCATGAATTTTCAAAAAAAAAAAAAAGGAAAGTGATGACAAAGGCTTGGATGGTATCGTCTCTAAGTTGCTAAATTTTTTAAATTAAATTTATAATATTTTAAAAAATATATTATTATTTTAATGAAAAAAATCATTCACGTTTTTAATACTAGAATTTCAAATAATAATGAAGACTTATTTGTCAATCAAATAAATTAAGTTAAGTTTAGTTAAAAAAAAGGATATATTGGTAAAAGAATGAAAACATAAAGTTAGGTGGAGTGTAATTATAAAAAAAAAGAAAGCGCGAATATCAATCCCCTTAAAAAAAATTTATTTAAAATGGAAAGTTATAACTAGATGAAATTAAATATACAATTTATTGCCGTTCGAATTAACTAGCCATCTTATCAAAAATAAATAAAAAAATTAACTAGCCATGATAACGATTTTTGACTTTTGCAAAAGAAAAGGAGATTTTGTTTGATTCCTTCATTTAAGGGGAATCCAACTAATTGGACATGTTTGTGCCTGCAGAATTTAAAATGGAAAAATCTTCTTAAGTTAGTTAGCTTATATTGATGAGACAATTTTCGAATTTTAGACTTGTGTGTATAAAATGATGTATATAAAACTGTTGGAGGATATGTGAAATCTGGCTGTGTTTGTTTTTATTTTGGAGTTTTTTTTGGTGAAAATTTTGGTAAAAAGGTTTATTGGAAGTTGTGTATTTTGATGAAAATATGTTTGGTTTAGTATTTGATTTTATTTTCAGAAGAGACAAAAGTTATTGTAGCAGTTAAATCATGTAAGTTTTTGTCTGAAAAGTTGTGTTTATAATTAGTTAATGATTGAAAAATATAATATAATATAAGTTTTAAATGATTATATTGTAGTTGATGTAATTAGTAGGTACCCTAAAGTAGAGACAAATAGGGAGACAATAGCTGACAATTTTTTTGAACAAAAAAATCATTTTTGGTCAAAAAAACACAAAACAAACAAGTTTTGGCCAAAATGGGTTTAAAAACAAAACCAAACACAGCCAAAAATGGAAATTAATATTTAGTACATCTTTTTTTATATATGTAAATGTTACATCATTATTTTTTATTATTATTACTACTTTTTTTTTTGGCGGGGAGGGGGGTTTCTCAAGAAAATCTCTTAAATAATATTTTCTTCATAACAAAATATAATGTAATAATTTACGATCCAAGATATTGACGTCACCAACTTTTTATTCATAAAACTCCACTTTAATAAGTTTTAGACTCACTTATCCTCATTAATATTTAAGATTAACAATTAATTGATTCTATTTTTCTTAGATAAATGTTAAGTAACATTTATAATAATAATTTGTATTAATTATGATTTTATTTTAAATTGTTTCAATTTTTTGGAATCTTCGAAAAAGGTATGTTTAACATAATTAATATGTTAGTTAAATTCAAAATAAATTATATAAAATATTAACATATTTAACATTGATAAAGTAAAATTATATTATACAATAATTCAACTTGAGAAAATCAAAACAAACAAATTTATATCAAAAATCAATTTATAAATTTTTTATCTAAAAAGTCAAAGATAATTTAGTCAAAAGATTTATTAATCAACTCTTTGGGGTTTTATCGAGTGAAAAGTTGGTGGAACAGATACTTTAAATTAAAAATTATTTTCATGAGTTTTTTGGTTAATGTTCTTTCTTAGAACGTTTTTTGGTGGAACAGATACTCGATTGATCACATAAGGATGATAATCAATGTTCTTTCTTAGAACGTTTCGGAACCTTATTACTATGAGAGGTCATGAATAATTACAAACCTTAGCTTATAATGTTAGCCTATTTTTTAGTTTCCATTATATTTAATTTATGGTAGCAATCATTCGCATAGTGCAACTAAAATCATTAAACTCGAACCACCAATAAGAAGCCAAATTAATTTCGTTGAACATATACAAGAAATAGTGCTGATTTCATTTATTATCCACCGACAGAATTTATATCCATTTGGTTGTGCGTGACACTTTTCCACATTTATTCAATAATTAGTTTGTAGTGGCATGCATGCTTGCTTTTGTTTTCCTACATCATGATACGCAATTGTGAAGAACTCTTGTAATAAAGTTTTGGGTATCCTCGAACTCGAACTCGAGATCTCTTATTTAAATGACCAAAGTCTCTTGCACTCATATTAAATTTCATTGATATTTATGATTCTATATACTCCATTTATCTTCTCTTATTTTAATCTCACGCGACTATTTCATACGTATGTGGCTTCCCTTTTTTCAGAAAGAACTTGTATTTCCTTTTTCATTAATGGAGCAAAAGTATTAATTAATTAAATACCGGAAAAAAGCATAATGACCTATGTTTTATATTAGTTAATCATATCATTTAGATCAGCAAAATGAAATATATATTGGATTTCATGGGACCCGAAAACTTGTCTTATTTCATTTACCATTAAACGTTTCGTGTAGATTAAGGACGTTTTTACGCAATGTTTGGACTTTGGAGTGTAATAGTGAGATCATTAAATTATCGTAAAAACAAACTTGAATAAATACAAATTCAAGATTGCATAGAAATAAACTCGATCCGAGAATCATGGAATTATTATGATAGCTAGAGAAGAAGAAAAAAAATGCTCTAGTAATTACCTAATTAGCCTAATTTCAACTAGGATAACAAAATTAAAAAGAAAATAACGAGAAAATTAAGTATTGACAATAAAAATATTAATCATTATTTGAAATCGTGGTTTATAGCAGTCTAAACCCACACTTAATCTGGTCGTAGAGATGTTTTATATAGCCACGTTAATGTCAGCCGTGGTGGAAAAGAATGTTAACTATTTCAAGCTCTAACTAGCCGTGGTAGAAGAAATACTAATCTAACACTTCTTTACAGCGGCTAAAAATCATAATTTTTGCAATAAACAAAATTTTAACAATAGCCGAAAGTCATGGGCAATGTTTTGGCCAATGCTTGCAGAATTACGGCTGAAATTGAGGCAAAGCCGTTGTCAATCAATTTTGACCATGACAAATAAGTTTTTTATCATCGTTAATTGATATGAGCAAAAAATTAATTTTAATTAAGTATTAATTTCATATTTTCAAGATTTATCCACCTATATGTGACTTCATCATTGCATACAACGATGATGACACACACCTCTAGCAAAGACAACACCACATGATTTGGCTCCAAAAATCAAACCTTTTAGTTTCAAACTTGCCCTACTTTTCATGCAATTTTCTTTTCAAAAATGAAAGAAAAACAAAAACAATTGACAATTATTTATTATTATCATTTTGTAGACCGCAGAATCCGCCTAAACAAATGACAATCAATCCACCAAAATTGTAACATGGCAAAACAAGCATCTCTTATTGCGCCACTTGTCATCACGATGACACCGACACATGGCCCCACGGGATTAGTTACCATCTTATTCTTCTTGAAAGCTACTTCTCCACATGGAGATTTGATCCATCTTTTGAGTCTTGGAACCAATGGTAACCTTTGGTTAAGGATGCTGATTGCCAATAGATTGTCAATCTCACAACGACTTAATTCATGAATTACATTAGATCGAAATAAATATTCATATTGTATTTCTTTTATATATAAAGGTATTTAATTTGTATCACGCCATGTGAGAAGCGATATATGGAACCCTCCATCAAATGTGTTAGTTTTAATAACTGTATTATTTTATATGGGCTTCTAATTGAACTTTGCACTTAATCTAGGCTGCAGTTGACAAATATTGACCTACTTGTTAATTCATGCATCTAAGTTCATGGATTGTTAGTATTTGATAAGTAGAAACATGCATGCTTTTCAAATTTTTTGTCATTCATTTATACCTTGTAAAACTGTATACCGTCATTACATGTTTGATACACATATGTATCTAGTATACAAGTTTTCCCATTCGATCTCATTGTCTTCAAGTCAAATGATTTTCATACGAGCGCGACTCCAAAATTTATGATAATTAGAGTCATTTCGTATATGATGAACCTCACATGAGTTTGACACGTATAAGTGGTTATCGTAACTTAGATTTTTGAAATTTTTTTAAGAATCATCCGTTAAAAAATACTTTCTTTCTTGATAATGTCTTGTCTTGATCACCTTTTAAAATGCTGGGGACGAAATATGAACGTGCAAGTCTAATTAGGTTGATCCATAAGCCATGTTAGTAGGGTGCTTTCATTCTTCAATTGAAAGTGGCTTATGAATGGATTGTGACTTTGAAACCTCTTCATCCACTTAAATAATAATATATCCATACATGTGTAGGTATATATAATATATCCATGACTCATCCACATGTTCACCAAGCTAAGTCAATTTTTCGAGCCCCATCTTCACATGCAAGGATATCATATATTCACATCAATTCCCAATTATCAAATCCAATTCCAGCCAAAAGAATAAAATTAATATTTTTGTTCCTCATTTTTCTGCCTAATCTAATGGCATAAGGTCAATATATTTCCCATGAATTCATCATATTTTGTGGAAAATAGGATCATGCATTCATACAACAAATAATAAGAATGAAACCATATCAATATCCTTTTTTTTTTTAATGAATGATACAGTTACATCATTACATCGGATATCGAATCAACAATCGTAATCAACAATTTTCTGTTACAGTTTAGTAATAACGAGCTACAAACTAGAAACAAAGATCTACTATATAAGTAGAGAAATAACTCACACATCTGGTTGGATCGAACCCTTAATCTTTAAATCATGGGACCTCAATGTCCACCATTGTATATCTAATAGTGACCTAATTTAGTCCAAGTAGTTTAGTGTATGAAACATTGGATTTGATCTGCACAAGCATTTTCCATTTCTTCACGGGTAGAAAATACATTCGAAAATATGCTACAGATAGACCAGCATGTACATTGATCTCATAGCACATCATAGCATTAAAGAAGTATAACCTTATGTACAAATATAGCATAGTATATGAGTAATTTTTAGAAGGCTTCAAATCTCTGTATAATCATAATTGTTTATATGATTCAAATTTCACACAAATTTTTATTTATATTCTTTCATGACTTTAAGTCTCAAAAACTCCTAAATTCTAAGGCCATGTTTGTATGTGTTTTTATTTTACATTTTTCATTTTCATTTTCATCTGAAAATGAAAATATACACTTTACATTATTTTTAATTGAAAATATTCTCATTTTTATTTTTACGTTTTCAATAAATTTCAATTATTTTTTGAAAATTACATTTCACATTACTTTTCTCTCACTTCTTTTGTATCACTTTTCTCTCTCATCTATTCCAAAACTATTCATCTAATAATTATTTTTCAATTATTTCACACATCACAATCACCCATTTCAATCATTTTTAAAAATATAAACATACACACCTATTTTTTTTCATTTTTCTCACACAAAAAATCAAAAAGTTCATTCGCCATATATTTTCTAAAATGACGTTAAAAATTAATTGAAAACACATCCAAACAGAGCCTAAATGTCTTAAATCTGACCATTTAGTATAGGCTGTATAGCTAGTAGCACGAGCATTGCTGAGGCCTGTTTTTGTAGTCTCATACTACTGTAATATTGTCAGGTGACCTAAAAAAGATTTCAAATTTAATTTCATTATGTTTGTGAAAGAGTGATTAATCATTCAAAAAAATTAAAATATTTACACTTATTTTATAGGGATAATTGCATAAACCCCCTTTATTATTTTAAAAATGCTAAAAATCTCCCTATGTTAACGAAATAGGTTTATCACCCCCCCCCCTCCGTGTTCCTAAAAAGTGTACAAAAAAATCAAATTTTATTAAAATAATAGAAGAAAATATGTGTTTTGGGGTGAATTAACACTATCTACTTTTCATAAATTATGAAAAATATATAAATGACAAATGAGCATATCAATAAAGGTGAAAAACATGAAAAACACGGTCCTTTTTTTAATGGAATTTGATTTTTTTGCACACTTTTTAAGAACACGGGGAGTGATTAACATATTTCGTTAACACATGGGGGGTTTTAGCATTTTCGAAATAACACGGGAGGGTTTTATGCAATTACCCCTATTTTATAAGTTCGGTTAAAAATTGAGTTTGGGCAGAATATTTTTTTCTGTATAAATATATTGGTCATTTATTAGAACATGTTTCAAGAAATTTGCCTATATTTCTTCAAATGAAAAATTCTTAATTATCAAATCTTCCGGAAATCTTATTATTGATGGATCTTTTACTAGTTTTCATATACTATTATAAGTGTCAGAGTTATTATTATTATTGCTCCATTATTAGTTTCCTTATTAAATTAGGTTTACTTTTATTGTTAGTTTGTTAGTTACCTTTTATATTATATCTCTATTGTAAACTCTATATATATCTTTGATTATTAATGCAATCCTCAAGGGGAATTTACAATAACATGGTATCAGAGTCATGGCTTCGAGCCATGGTCTTTCGATCTTTCGCTTTCGCCGTCATCTTCAAGTCGCCGTTCCCGTCCGCGCCCCTTATCTAATTTAGTTTTTCTTGAACTAATTTTTTTTTGTTTCTCCTATGGCCGTCTTCGCCGCCCTTTCTCTTGGTCGCCGTCGCAGCCAACTTCTTCTTCCTTATCTCGTTTTCTCTTCTTTCTGTTTTCCTATGGCCGCCGCCGCCTTTAGTTTTGTTAGTTGCCGCCGCTCACCCTTGAAAAACAAGGACTTGGAGCCGCCGCCTTTAGTTTTGTTAGTTGCCGCCGTTCACCCTTGGAAAATGAGGACTTGGAGTCGCCGCCGCCACCTTTTATCTTTATCGCCGTCTTCTTCTCAAATTCTCTATGACCGAATTTCTTTGGTCCAGTCTCAACGTTCAAAACTCTCACGTTTCGACTGCGGGGGAGTGTTAGATAATATAATATCTTTCCATATCTTTCTAGTATTTATGTTAATCTAGGTTTCTTTATGTTTCCTTGTATTTATCTTTTTCTTGTTTATAGTTAGGGTTTCTTGTTTACCAAGTACATGTATCTCTATAAATATGTTACTCAATAATATTAGTTCCCTACGGGGGTTTTCCTAATCTAACATGGTAATAATTGTGGTCGAGGTGGCGGTCGTCATAATTACCGCAGTGGTCATTTGGAAAACTACCATATGGACTCTCATCCGAGTCCACAAAATTCGGCCGGCCCCACTTCTGGATACTCCTACCAACTCGTGCAGCATACTCCCAATGAGCCTCAATTGCTTGGTCTGATTCATGCAAGCTTTACTCCATCCAGCAGCCCACATACACCCTTCTCCAACAATTCAGCACATTGGGCCGCCTCCACTCAGCCCACTACATCTCCTTAGTTTCAGTCGTCCACCTTTAGGCCTTCTTCAGCAAACGGCCCACTACATGGTTCCACATTCAGCAGCCCCAGCGCTCCAAGTATTCTGGACCCGCCTCCTTGGCCTTTCACCAGCCGTGCCCCAACTCCTTTAGGTCCATCTGCTCCTGCTCCAGCAGCCTATTCCTCCAGTCCAGCTCAGCCACATCAGCCCGCTTTCGCTGCTACCGATCTCTCTGCTCTATATCAAACAATGACACTCAAACAATCCGATGAACAGTGGTATTTGGATACCAGTGCGAGTTCTCACATGTCCTCTCATCAAGGTATTTTTTTTAATACTGCACCTTGTAATAATTTAAATTCATTTATTGTTGGCAATGTTGCTGCACCCCTTGTCACTTCCATTAGTCACTCATCTCTTCCCACTCCTTCTCGTTCTCTTTCTCTCAATAATATTCTTATTTCTCCTTTGTTAATTAAAAATCTTATCTCTGTTCGTAAATTTACTCGTGATAATCATTGCTCAATCGAGTTTGACCCGTTTGGTTTTTCTATAAAGGATCTTAGCTCTGGCTCGGTTCTTCTTCAGCAAAACAGCGACGGCAATCTCTATCATTTCCATCCGTCTTCCACGGCTCTCCTCACTTCTATGGCTCCATCTTCTTCCACATGGCATCGTCGTCTCGGTCATCCCAGAGTTGCTATTTTCAATTTTCTTTCTAGTCGTAGCTTCATTTCTTGTAATAAGGAATATTCTCGTTCTCTTTGTCATGCTTGTCAGTTAGGAAAACATAAACGCCTCCCATTTTTTAGTTCTACTTCTTCTAGCACAAACTTATTTGATATTATTCATTCTGATATTTGGACATCTCCTGTTTCCGAGTTTGGGTGGCTTTCGTTATTATTTAATTTTTCTTGATGATTTTTCGCATTTTTTATGGATTTTCCCTTTACGTCATAAATCGGATACTTTGAAAAATTTTGTCGACTTTTTTAATTATGTTCACACTCAATTTAACTTCAAAATTAAATCTTTTCAGTGTGATCATGGTGGTGAATTTGACAATCACTCTTTCCAATCTTTTTTTCCAACCAATGGTGTACAATTTCGTTTTTCTTGTCCTCATACTTCGCAAAATGGTAAAGCCGAACGTACCATACAAACAGTCAACAATATCGTGCGTTCTCTTCTTTTTCAAGATTCTCTTCCTCCTTCTTTTTGGGCAGAGGCCATTCACATGGCTGCGTACCTCCTTAATATTCTTCTTACCTCGACTCTCTCTTTTCGCACCCCATTGAAGTTTTATATAATATTTCTCCCTCCTATGATCATCTCCGCGTTTTCGATTGTCTGTTATCCCAATCTCTCTGCCACAACTCCTCATAAGTTATCACCTCGCCCGTTTGCCTGCATTTTCTTAGGTTTCCCTTCTAATCACAAAGGTTATCGTTGTCTCGTTCTCGACACGAATAAAATCATTCTTTCTCGCCATGTCATTTTTGATGAGTCCGTTTTCCCATTCTCCTCTCATTCTTCCTCTCTCGATTCCACTTCTTATAATTTTCTGGATCCTACCTCTGCCGAGGACACGCCTCCTCTGCTCCGCCATCTAGCCGCTGCCACGGCGACCCGCGCCACTACCAGTCCGCTGCCCGGGTTCCCCTCCCGTCCCATTTCACCATCTCCGCTGTCCTCTCCCTCTTCTCCTCCCTCGACTTGGGTTTCCCTTTCTCGACATTCTTCCCCAATCTCTACACATCCTATGGTCACTCGATCTAAAGCTGGAGTTACTAAACCCCGCCGCCTTCTCAATCTCTCTGCATCTTCCCCTTCGATTTCTCCTATTCCCCGCTCTTATGCTCAAGTTCTTCGCGATCCCCTCTGGACTTTTGCTATGAATGATGAAATCAATGCTCTTCACTCTAATCACACATGGGATCTTGTTCCTTGTCCTCCCAATGTCAACCTCGTCGGGTCCAAATGGATTTTTCGCCAGAAATTTAATTCTGATGGGTCTCTTGAACGTTATAAAGCTCGTCTCGTTGCTTAAGGTTTCACTCAACAACCTGGCATCGATTATGAAGATACTTTTAGTCCCGTTGTTAAACCCACTACTATTCATACGGTTCTTAGTCTTGCTCTCTCCAAATCTTGGCCTCTTCATCAGCTCGACGTTAAGAATGCCTTTCTCAATGGTCATCTGACCGAAATTGTGTACATGAAGCAACCCCCTGGTTTTTTTGATCCCCGCTTTCCTAATCACGTCTGCCTCCTTAAGAAAGCGTTGTATGGATTAAAACAAGCTCCTCGTGCTGGGCATCATCGCTTTGCTTCTTATCTCTCTTCTTTTGGATTTCTCAGTAGTCGTGCTGATGCTTCTCTTTTCATTTTTCGTCGTGGCTCCTCCACTGCCTATCTCCTTCTTTATGTTGATGACATTGTCCTCACTGCTTCTTCTTCCTCTCTTCTTACTCATCTCACCTCTCTTCTTTCTTGGGAGTTCGCCATGACTGATCTTGGTTCTCTTCATTACTTTCTAGGCATTTCTGTCACTCACACTCCTTCTGGTCTTTTTCTCTCTCAAGAAAAATTTGCTCGCGAAATTTTGGATCGTGCCAATATGTCCTTGTGCAATCCTGTTTCCACTCCTACCGACTCTCAAGCAAAACTCTCATCTTCTTCTAGTCCCTCCTTTTCTGATCCAACTCTTTATTGTAGTCTTGCTGGTGCTCTCCAATATCTCACTTTCACTCGTCCCGACATCTCTTTTGCTATTCAGCAGCTCTGTCTCTTTATGCATGATCCTCGTGATAGTCATATGTTCGCTCTCAAACGTGTTCTTCAGCATGTTCGTGGCACGCTTGATTACGGTCTTACCCTTACTCCTTCCTCTACCTCTCAGCTCGTCTCTTACTCTGATGCTGACTGGGCTGGATGCCCTGACACTCGTCGTTCGACTTCTGGGTATTGTGTCTTCCTTGGTGATAATCTCATTTCCTGGTCTTCTGAACGCCAACCCGTTGTCTCTCGTTCTAGTGCCAAGGCCGAGTACCGTGGCGTTGCCAATGTTGTTGCTGAAACGGCTTGGCTTCGTAATCTTCTTCTTGAGCTCCATTGTCCTCTCTCCCAGGCCTCGCTTGTCTATTGTGATAATATTAGCTCTGTTTATCTTTCTTCAAATCCCGTGCAGCACCAACGTACCAAACATGTTGAATTGGATTTACACTTTGTGCGTGAAAAAGTTACCTTAGGTGAAGTTCGTGTGCTTCATGTTCCTTCATCTCATCAGTATGCCGACATTTTTACAAAAGGATTGCCTTCTACACTGTTTGTTGATTTTCGATCCAGTCTCACCGTTCGCCCATCTCCCGTTTCGACTGCGAGGGAGTGTTAGAATTATTATTATTATTGCTTCATTATTAGTTTCCTTATTAGATTAGGTTTACCTTTATTGTTAGTTTGTTAATTACCTTTTATATTATATCTCTATTGTAAACTCTATATATATCTTTGATTATTAATGCAATCCTCAAGGGAAATTTACATTAACAATAAGGACTTAATGTATTTTAATTAGCAATTTAATATATGTTCAATTACTTGATGATTATATTCACATGTTTGACTCATGTTTTTATACTTCTTGTACGTAGAAAAAAAAAACATTGGAAGGACTGTTTTTATAGAAATGGAAAATCGTGTTGGAGAAAATTATTATTTCAAAACTATTACAAATTCACAATTGGAACTCGGGTTGACCATCTAAAACTAGAAATTGTGATTATACCGACACAGAAAAGTTCACAAAATTCCTAATAATTACACGCAACAATGTCACATTATGATCAAGAAAAGATTATTTCTTTCCTTTTCTTGTTTTTAGTTTTCTTTCAACTATGTGAAGATCTAGAGGATAAGCTATATCCAATTATGACTAAAATCTTTGTAATGCTAGGTAATTATAATGACTTAGATAACTTAATGATTAGGCCATGTGTTCACAATATAGTATATGATATAACTTTAGTTTTCCACTAAACATATTTTTCTAATCATGAAAAAACCCTATCATTATATTATATTTTATTGAAGTCCTCTTGTTATATAACTTTGTATTGTTACACTTAGATATATTGTGTGCTAAATTAATTTGAACGAATGCGTGGTGGTTCAACCGATCGGACCAACCACCCACATTGGTCTTAGTTGTAAAATGGGAAATTCTATGCTGGGCCGAGACTCGAGAGCCGTTGGATCCCCCACATGGGGGGAGGGGGGGTTAAATTGCTAAATGACACCCTCCCTATTGGGGGATCCAACGTCTGAGATTGGTCTCGACCCAACATAGAACAGCCCGTTGTAAAACACTGGTTCAAGTTTCAAAAGAAAAGAAAATTCAAGTTGCCTCTTCGATTTCTCCATCATTCATTGTGATCATCATAAGATTGGCCGTTTTAGGCTTTTCAGAAGCTAGACGTTCCTATTATTGGAGAGAGAGAACCACCTTAATCAAACACTACATGTAAAATTGTACAAACAATTCAAGAAAAAAAATCTAAAAATTTGCTAATTCTCATTGCTTTTGCAGATATTGTGATTTTTTTTTCATTAATAAACTTGTACTCATTTTTATTTTTATTTTGAGTTTTAGTTTTGTAGCATGTTTACTCTTTTTTAAGAACTTCGATCTACCTTGTATAGGAATTTAGTTCTCTCATATAAGAAATTAGGCCCTGTTTGTTTGTATTTTCAATTCACTTTTTTCATTTTCATTTTCATCTGAAAATGAAAATACACACTTTATACTGTTTTTAACTGAAAATATTTTTATTTTCATTCTTGTTTTCACATTCCCAATAAAGTTCAATCATTTCTTTAAAATTACATTTCACATCATTCATCTCACAATTTCTTTTTATCACTTTTCTCTCTCATCTCCTTTCAATTTTTTAAACCTTTCTCTCTCCTCTCCTTTAAATTTTTAAATCTAATACTATTCATCTAATCATTGCTTTTCAATCATTTCATACATCACAATCACCAATTTCAACCATTTTTAAAAATACAACCAAATATACCTACTTTTTCACTTTTCTCACAGAAAAATAAAAAAAATCATTCCCCATACACTTTAGAAAATGATGGTTGAAAATAAAATGAAAACACATCCAAACAGAGCCTTAGTCTTTATATTGATTTGGATCTGAGTTAAATCATTGAGATGTATTGCCATATGGTGATCTAATTATTGTTATTTACTTTATTAAACTTTATCTCCGTATATTGTTCTCTATGTTATGGAAACTCTTTTTTTTATTATTGAAACGAAATTCCAATTTTCGAAAGAAAAACAAAAAATGCAAAAGTGTGTATATATATTTTGTAAATGTATATAAATATATATTTATATATATGTGTGTGTATGTATGTTTTATAGAAAGATATGTATATATAACCCAGAACTTTGAAGTCCAATGAAAATATTAAAATGAGCCCAAAATCTTAGGTTGAGTTGGATATTAGCTATTACTAATAGATATCATGACGGCCCAATCCTTTTCTTTCAAATAGAGCCCAAGACATTAGAGAATTGCTTGAAAGCCCATAGAATATACTATCTTCACTCCACGCGCCACCACCGAGAGTGTCCTTCTATTCCCAACCAAACTAACTGCAACTGTCAGAATTCAGATTCCCATACTACCCCTCAAAGCCAAAGAGAATAATATTTAGGACCATAAATAGGGTAATTTGTACTTTGCACCCTCAAATTAGCACTTTTTAGCACAATGCATCCTTAGATTATAAATTTGGGAGATTGCCACTTAGAAGTAGCATTAGCTTGGCGTATTGCACCCTCAGTCGCGTTCATGCCATGTTTCCCACCGAGAAAATGAGTTGAACGTGTTTAAAGGGTAAAATAGTTCGGTTCAACCCAAGTTTCTTCTAACTTGATTCACATGTCTTGAGCATGCGTCTTAGAGAAAAACTCTTGAGCATATAGATATGGTAAGAATCAACAAAAAATATATCTACATAGGATAAAAAATTTGCAGAATTTTTTTTTGCCAGAATTGATGGGGGCAAAAGGAATATGAAAATTAAGGGCAAAAAGCATAAACTAGAGTATATATATATATAAAAAAAAAACTTGAGAAAACATAGGACAAAAAATTTAAATAAAAAACTCCATAATTGTTTAAATGGTTCAACTTGTTTTTTTACATCTCCAAAATTCTCACGTATTTGTCGTAACTCGTAAGTTCTCTTACTTTTTGTTAGTATTGAACACATTTTAGCCAAAATTATCACATTTTTGGATCCATAGTTTGTTGTAACATTTTTTCCTATAGATTTCTGGGCCGCAACCTGGAAGATTCTTCAATACTTCTTGTCTCTTTTGATCATGAATTTGCCCCTATGATACACACTCAAGACACGTAAATCGAGTAGGAAGGAGATTGTATTTGAAGTGTACCATCTAGCCCCTTAAGTTAGGCCAGCTCATTTCTTTCGATGCGTAATCCGGCCTGGACTCGATTTCAGATGCAATTTCTAAACTATAATCCGAAGCGTAATCTGTCAAAATTATAATCTAAAGGTCCATTGTGTCAAAAGAGATAATTCAAGGGTGCAAAGTGCAAATTACCCCATAAATATTAAAAACTCCAAAAGCCCTGCAAGAAAACTCTGCAAAAGCGCAGAGACACATAACAAGAGAATATATCTTCAACCAAAAAATTATTATTTATCTAAAAATCCTTCCTCTCTTTGAATATTCTTTTTCAATTTTGAAAATGAAAAATAAATCAACAAAAATATATATTTGTGATATTGAATGAGATGGCGTGTAAATCACCCTTGCTCATTAATGACATTTACTACTTTTGCCACTTACCACCTCCTTCAACCCCCCCAAGACATGACTTGTGACTTGTTGTGACCACTGTTTTTGTGGCCTAGAGCTGTATCTATAGGTGTATGTATGGTTCAAGTACAAAAACAAAACAAAATACAATCTTTTCTTCATGGGTCTTCCGAAATTCTCGCTTACGTTTGAATTTTTACTCTAGCATCGTGTGTAGAGCTTCTTCTTCAATCCACAGGTTTTGTGTGTTTTTTTCGTTCTATTTATTTTCAAAACTTGTCGTTTTATCATTATAATATAGTACTAGCATTATACTAGTATGTGAAGAAATATTTGTCTAGTGTTTCGTTTTCGAATTCCCAGATGATTTCTTTAATATATATGCATACATTTTGTGTATATATTTTTTGAATTTATCTCTTTGTGCGAGTATTTAGAGATGGATACGGTGACGTTTTGCTTGCAGGTGAAAATGGTGACCACTGGAGTTTTCAACTTTTCTGCAGTGTTTTATGCTCTGAGAAAAGGTGATACATACATTATACTGTACGTATTGTATTTTTCCTTCACATTGCTTTTTGATGTTTCCTATTTTGTTGAGTTGTAAGTATTCTGAAAGAGAAAATGCAGGAAGATAGTACATATATGTTCTTGTTGCTATCGGAAAGGTGCTAAGAATTGAAAGACCACTATTTTTATTTAGATTCTAAAGAAAATCCCATTTTCTTTAGCAAAATATTTTTTCAAAATAATTTCATTTCCATCCAAAAAATCTTGTAGCGTGTGCTCTTCATATTCATGTTCGATAGATAAAGCTATGGCAGAAGATTATATCTTAGAATCTTGTTTTTGAGGTGTGGTGGTGGTGGTTGGGGGGGGGAATATGAGGTTCAAGTTAGAGGATATTTTTCTCAATTGTTAATTTTATTGCATTTCAGGTTGACATTGCAATTTCATTTGACGGTTCTGTCGTAATTTTCATTTTCTTCGTCAAACTAATGGATGGGCGCCGGCATTCCGTTGATGTTCCTATATCGAGAGCGCTAATAGCGCTAAGGAGAGTGAGATCTCTTCGCGATCCATCTACTAACTCCATGAGCAAATTGTCTACCTTGGTAGACAATTTGAATTGGGAAACGAATTCGAATAACGCGATCACTTTGGGATTTGAAAATAGCTGCCACATAGACACTAAGGATAACAATGTTCCTGGATGGAGTGGCTCGGCTTTATTCAGGGAGGATGAGCAGCATTTGAGTGACCATGAATTATATTACGGTTCAAGAAATTGTAACTCCAGGCTCGTAACTCCTGGAATAGTAGAAGGCTCGGATGAGAACAAAGCACAGAGTGATAGATATTGCAAAGATTATGGTGATAAAAATATAGAATTCGCCTTGCCAGCACCTTCCAGTGACTGCATGGAGGGTGGGGATTCTTGTAATGAACCAGATGAAATATCCATGCATCCCGAAAAGAGACGTCGTGGTGGATCAAAATCGAAATGCAAAAAAAGTTGGCATAATAAGCGCGAAGGATTGTCTAGAGTTACGGCTGGTGATGTTTCAAGTCGTGCAGGAAGTCCATGCTTGTCTATGTTTGATGAAGCTCCAAAGGGAGGGGCAAGAATGTCCTTTCACAGAAACGAAGATGATGGATGCGGGATAAGCAGCTGTTGGTCAAGAAGCTTGAAATTCAAAGAATCAAATCTTCTTCCTAATGTCGAAGAAAGGCCGCTTTTGTTAAATGGAGAGAGTTTGGACTGTAAGTACAACAGTGAAGGAGTTAGTACATATATGGAAAGTCCTAAAAGTCTTTGCCATAAATTTGTGCCAAAATCATTCGATGAATTGGTTGGACAAAGCATAGTAGCTACTTCTCTATTGAACTCAATCTCTAATAGACAGATAGCTCCGTTATATCTCTTCCATGGTCCACGTGGAACTGGAAAAACATCTGCTTCAAAAATATTTGCTGCTGCATTAAACTGTCTTTCTCCTGAGATTGCCACACCATGCGGACTATGCCAAGAATGTGTCTTATTCTTCTCGGGAAGGAGTAGGGATGTCAAAGAAGTGGATTCGGTGAGGATAAACAGAATCGAACGGTGTAGATCATTTATAAAAAAGGCGAGAACCCCGCCAGTTTTCTCGAGATTTAAGGTTTATGTTATTGACGAGTGCCACTTGTTGCACCGGGAAACATGGGATACTATAATGAACAATATTGAGGAGCTTCCTCGACATGTTGTTTTCATAATGGTCACTCCTAACCTTGATAAGCTTCCTCGTAGTGTTGTATCAAAATCTCAAAGATACCATTTTCAAAAGGTCAAAGAAGTTGATATCGTCAGCACGTTAGGTAAAATATGTGTGCTAGAAGGTATTGACTTTGAGCAGGAAGCTTTAAATTTCATTGCAAATAAATCGAATGGTTCGTTACGGGACGCAGAGATGACTCTTGATCAGCTCAGTTTGCTTGGGAAGAAGATTACTGTGTCATTGGTTTATGAAGTAGTAAGTGCTAAATTATTTTTTCGATTCATTTAGCTTGGACAAATTAATAATTGGGATTCCATGTCTAATGTGATTTTTGTTGGTACAGAATGGAGTTGTTTCAGATGATGAATTGCTCGATTTGCTGCATTTAGCACTGTCATCTGATGCTTCAAATACAGTAAAAAGGGCCCGAGAGCTAATGAGTTCAAGGATAGATCCTTTGCAACTTGCATCACAGTTGGCAAATCTCATAATGGACATTCTTGCTGGAAAATGTCCCGATGGCGTTTCTGAGGTCACGAAGAAGTTTTTTGGAATGGATAATTGTATGTTTCGTAATACTTGCTCATCGGGTTATATGACACTTTGCAACTTAATTTGTTTGCTCATCGTATGAACCACCACACAATCCTTTTATATCAAGCAACTTTATATGGATGATGAAAATGTACAAATGTAGGGTCATCATGCTAAATTATATGCATTGTTTGTTGACTTTCTTGTTTCTTCATTATTATTTTATGTAGTCATATTGTTTGGGTTGTCATGATAACGGTTCTATTCAGAAGTCTATAGTAAGTAGGCTGGTTTTATGATTATTGATGCAGCTAATTGTATCATGTTAACATTTTTAATCTTTGGTTATGACATTTAGATTTGGCTCGGAAACTTTCTCCCCGATTTGTCGCTATTACCCATGATCATTCAAATCAAGAAGTAAACCTATAGATAATTACTTGAATCTTTGATTCCTCTGAACAGTAATAGGATAACTCATTCCCACTCTCTTTTTTCTGTACTACAGCTGAAGCTGAAATGCAGCAACTCAGTCATGCGCTGAAAATACTCTCACAAACAGAGAAACAATTGAGAATGTCAAAGAATCAGACAACATGGCTCACTGCAGCTCTTCTCCAGCTAAGCTCGGGAGGATCACCGCATGATGCGAATGATGCAAAGTTGAGCACGAGACACTCACAAGGTGAGAATGATTGGAATAACTCTATTTTACTCATTATATTTGGACATAAAATTCGATATGTCTTAAAGGGCCTGGGATTAAATGAGCTCTTTGGCATGGTACGGTATAACAAGGCTAGTTTTGGGGCTAGGCTTTTAGTGAGTTTTTTACTGCCATAATATGGACTCTTCTGTACCTGTTTTCTTATAGAGTAAAATTACGTAGGCAACCCCTGCTTGAGACCCTAATTATGAATAACACCCCGAGAATTGAAAAATTATACGCTTCCCCGTCAGTGAAAAGTATATTACAATTTCACCCCTATTTCATGAGTTGTTAGGATCTAGCAGCACATGCCTTGGTTATTTGCAAAACCTCAGGGGTCTCGTGGTAATTATCCAATAATTGAGGTGGTGTGCATGTGATTATTCATTTCTTATATAATGAATTCTTGTCCTCTTCGATGTGGATGTAACCCGATTTGGTTTAACCACATAAATCATTATGTTGGTTTTACTTAATTTTCTCCCGTGCTTCATTTCTATCAATTATCGTACTACCCTTAATCAAGTTCTACTTTGCAGATGGTGATTTTCAAAGCACAACGTCGACTGGTGAGAGTTTGAAGCACCCTCTAGCATGTACATGTCAGAATGCTGAATCCGGGAAAATGGGAATGCAGGATGATAAGGGCAATTTGGAGTTGGTTTGGAAGAGAGCTGTTGGCATGTGTACATCTAGTTCTCTCAAGAAGTTCCTCCAAAAACAAGGAAAATTGGTGTCTATTCGTCTCACCCAAGGTAACTTACCTTTCATTTGGATAACACATTATCACTCATATATCTAGCATTCTACGTTTGTAAAACTTAATTGTGATTGAAGCTTGGTACATTTGGAAGATATAGAATGTTTGAATGATCGATAGTATCAAAAAGCTTGATATAGAAAATGAAATTACACGTAAGATGTTAGGATCCTATAAGCCCCTTATAAAAAGTTTGTAGAACTCAACTTATTTTCAAGATCTTAACAAACTCTTCAATTAAAACTATATAATTTACGAAATAACATTACTAAAATTTTATGAGTCCCACAATCTTTATCTGAACATTTCAAAAATAAAAATTAAATAAAATCCAACATCTTATGTATTGGCTATTTTTGCACTTTGTAGCAAAAAAATAATAATGCATTTTGATTATGCATTCGCATTATATCTACTATTTAGAATCACGACCAAGTCTTGCCTTATATGCAGGTATAGCAGTAGCTGAATTGGTGTTTGATCGTCCCGACCATGTTTCCAAAGCAGAAAAGTCATGGAAAGTGATTGCTAGTGTGCTTCAGCAAACTCTGAGTTACAATGTGGAACTAAGAATAAATCTTTCACATAATGCTTCAAACAAACACGATAAGTTCAAGAAACCATCTTTCAGCCTGTTCAACTGCTCACGCCGTGTCCATCTTAAGTCACAGTTCTCTGCAGAATGTGGTTCAGAAAACTCTGGCGCCACTCCTACAACGATCATAACAAGTGACAAATATGTCGAAACTTGCTCCTCAGAGTGTGGATCCCACGCTGCGCATATGTGTTGCCATGGGAAAGAGCTCTTCAAGACAATAAGAAATAATGATGGAAATGCTTTAAGCACCAGTGTTGGTACACCCAACGGGTTATTACAAGATAGCAATGCTAGAGAGGCTCAGTCGGGAGCTTATCCTTTGAACGAGGGAAGTAACAAAGGATGCCCTTCAGTTGCCTTCAAGTCTCGAAGTAAAACCGGGTATGTGTTTAAGGATCTTGACAGAAACTTGTATCCGTAATGAGAATCTAGATTTATAAAATGTTTGTGAATCCTAATTTTAAGTGCTTATCAACTTATGGTTTAAAATAAGTTATTTAGGAATAGTTGCAAATTCAACTTGTGCTTCTAATTCTCTAAACTTAATTGATAATTCTATAATCTCTAAGTTCGTAAAGGGTACTGGTATTTTTATAAATAAATAAATGTTATTTTAAATATATTTATCACTTTGAATCACATTTTTTGGTAAACAATGGCCAACAGTTTTTTTTCTTCCACTTTTCACTTGTATTTGCAAACACATCCTACTTCTGATGTTTTTCTTGGTTCTAACTATTTCCAACTTTAACAATTTCTAACTTCTTTAGAAGCAATTGCGTTTGCAAACACTCATTTAATCTTCATTTATGCTCGAATTGACTGTTATCTCTGTTGTTAGCAGAGCAAGGGAGTTCTTGAAGTTACATTGTTGGAAAACCGCCATGTTTCCTTTCCGGAAGGTAATATTACTTGCCTTTGGAACACGTAGTTTTGGTGTCCCGAATCAAGTTAGAGAATATCCTATAGTCAGAGATGCAGCTATTAAAAGGGTTGGATCTCCACCCCGCCCCCCATCATATTCAAATCTCATCTATTTTATATAAATTCAATAAAATTCAAAAACTTCGTCCAATACAAGAATTCTGGATACTGTAGACATGTGATTCTTGTATTTTTTTATTTATGTATATAAATTCAATAAAATTCAAAATTTCGTCCAAGAATTCTGGTTGCTGACTATAGTAATGTGATTCTTGTAATTGTAATACTTGAATCCGAAGAATTGTTTTTAAATAAATTCAATAAAATTCAAATTTTCATCCAAGACTAAGAATTCTGGTTCAGACTATATTGGTGTGATTATTTTAATACTTGAATTAGAAGAAAATCATAGTAATGACCAGTAGCATTTATCGGGTGAATTTTCAGGCATGGCAGCTGAGACATCAGCCCGTGAGTGAGCGCATGGTGGATTATACCTTACATTATGCTGCTGCAAATTAACTCATCAGCAAACGCTGTGGATGGAACCAAATGTTTAAAGAGCTTCTTTTCACGATATATCCTCATTTCGTTTGCTCGTATTTTTTGAGTACATAATCGACGCCTTTCATCATCTGTTCTTAGAGATTATGCTGAGAAAAATCTACTGATTTTTGTTACCAGGAAAAAGGAATGTGATCAATAGAAAGTCTTTAGATACCTTAAACTCTAGTGGGATGGCTTCTTAATGAACACCATGGCTTTTTGCTCTTCTTTTAACTTGTCTTTATTTCTTCATTTTCTTCTCAATGAATGTCTCCTTATATTCTAGTAAATGGTTGATAACTATAAGATTTTGCTCCAATAATATTTTGCTCAAGACAAAACATTTATTATGGTGTGTTATAAAGTCCAAAATAAAGTGTCTTTTTTGCATAGGAGGAAGCCCTTGGGAAATATTTTATAATTTTCAACACTAGACTTATCTCACTTTGTACAACCTTTCTTTGTAAAATTCTTGTATACACCAGGTGTAGGACTCGGTGCATGCACTAAGACGCAATAAAAAATAATAAAAAATATTTAACTTGTTTTTATATTGAATATATATTTTTTATTGTGTCTTTGTGCATGCAACTGGGTCTCGCACTGGGTGTATACAAAGATTTTCCCTTTTGTACGTCTTTCAAATAGAATGAAATTCTTCTCTCCTCATCGAGAATGTAGTTCAATTTGGATGAACTATGCAATTTTTTTTTTGTTGTTTCTTGCTTTACTCTAACAACATTGTACACCATTTTGTTAACAATTGAATTATTCAAAAATCTTAGGAGCAAACAATGCTTGTACACTTATAGGCGTCTAGCTTAACCTACGAAGCTAAGATCCCATGATCATGAGTTCCTGGTTCGAATTTCAAGTGTGAGATTTCCTCTATATTGTCATAACATTCTGTTTTACTTGATTGTCAATTGTCGATAATTGAGATTTAAGACACAATGATGTAAGAGATTCATCGTTCAGGCCTTCGGGGATTTGGCAGGGTGTCGTGTTGTGAGTCGAGCTTGTTTTGGGTTGAGTGTCTGACCATTTCCAATAGAGGGAAAAGATCCATTATTATAGAATATGAAGAACCCAACAAAAATTTTTCATCTGCAAATGATTTTTTAAGGCAGCAAATTAGTTACTCTTACCTTAATATTTCGATCTGTTTTGGCTATGTACAAGGTTCAGTTGAATTTTTGAACCAACTTATTATATAATTTCCTAACAATTTTCAAGTTCTGAATCTCACTAGTTCTTGTAATAATTAGTTATACAATCAATAAATTATATATATTATTGCACGGTTAAAAGTATAATTAAGTACAATTTTTTTTTGAACTAATATGAATTATTTAAAAATGTATATAACCAAATAGGTAAGCAAGCAATGTGTAACATTTTAAGCTTCTTCAATATACATTTATATACATTTTCCATCCTAGAGATGTGTACACGAGGGAGCATAATGAATCTGATCGAGTTTAAATTCCGATATAGAAACCATAAAACAACTCCTAAAACTAACCTAAAAATGTGTCATGTGATGCAATGCTCTGATGTTCCGATACATCCTCTTCAAAAATAGAAAATATACTATATGTCAAAAAATAGTAAATCAACTTTTCTTTCCGTGCAAGAATTCATACAAAGACATTCAAACTCCAATTGAAGCAACTTTGCCTTAGTCCTTAATCCTCATCTTAATCTTGATTATCACTAATTACATTCCTTAAATTATAAACCCCCAGGGCCATTTCCGTAATTCACTGAATCTACATTCCTATTCCAAAACCCTAACCGTACCATTCCCTCGCCAAGTCAACGCAACCTCCAGCATAATCAAATAAATCGCTGTTAAAGAAAAGCAATTTCTGAAGAAATTGAATCGTACTGCAGATATTGGCACCGGAGGAAGGCTACGCAGAGACCCGCTTAAAGCTATAACGCCACGTGGACACCCTCATTTTGGTGATGACCTGTCCACGTAACCGTAGCCTCCCTATTTATACCCTTCGTCCTCATCCATTTCCTCTTCCCACTCTCTCTTACTACAGTTTCTCTTAAGATATAGATACACACATATATATACATATATATATATAGCCTATACAGACGCAGTTCACACAGTGATCCAATCGGAATACACGCATTAGAGTGTGTTTCGGAGATCGGAGTCTCGATTGCTTCTCCACTCACTAGCTCCTCTCTTGGCTCGAGATCCGAGCCAAGAACAGAGGAATTTTGCTGGTCTACATCCAGGTAAAAGCATAGAATCTGGATACATATATATATGATATGTAATGAAGCTTTGGATATACAATTTGTATTGAATCGCTATTCTTTTTTTTTTTTTTTGTATATTTATTGTTGTTTTGGATAGGGTTTTGTTGAGAAGAGGAGAAAATGGCTAGCAGTGAGGGCTTTTTGACGGAGGAGCAGAGGGAGATGCTGAAAATTGCTTCACAGAATGCGGAGGTGATGTCGTCATTGTCGTTGGCGTCGTCGCCGAAATCGCCTGGCCCAAAGTCTCCCGGTCAGCATTTTTCTGTACTGTCGGAGCACCACCATGTGAAGGCCCCGGGCGGAGGACAGTCCGCTGCGATGGGGGGCGTGGCAGTCAGGCACGTCCGCCGCACCCACTCTGGGAAACAAATCAGAGTTAAGAAGGGTAAGATTCTGATAAGATATGATAAATAGAAATGTTAATGTTTCTCAGAATTTTAAGTTGTTACTGTTGTTATTAGTGTTACTTTGCTATTTTTGGATTGTACAATGGTGATTATAAGTGGTAATTCTTACTCTTCATTTAGTTGTTGACTCGGCGGCTGGATTTGTGTTAATTTACTTGTTGGTTTATTTGACTATTGAAGGATGTTGTATATTCTGGTTGTATCTTAAAGCTACCTTTTAGGTACGTGTCTTGTAGAAGCTTTCCAAATTGTTAAGTCCTTTGCTATGAAAACTTTCCAAATTGTAAAGTCATTTACTATGAAATTTGTGTTGTTAAGTTTTATTATCAGTCATTTATGCTTGAACCTGACAAGACATGAAATATTTAAATGCATGCTTGATGTTCTCTAGGATGGCCTTACTTAAATAGGTGTCGAACATTCAAAGTTTGGGAAGAACTTTACAATAGTTGAATTTTCAGTTTTTGATTCTTGGTAATCAATTGTTAAAGATGAAAATAGTGTTTCGAGAGCTTGCTAATTAATGATTTCTGCTCTTGGTGGACTTTTATGTGATTTGACAAAGGATTTGTATTTTTGGCCTTTCCTCTTTACTCATGGGAAAAACTGAATGTTAAGAATGATAAGATTTCATTTGAGACACACAAATCTCGTTTTGGATCAGTGAAAGATGCATGTCACATTCACACCCAAGGACTAGACTTTGCTGGTGGCATATCTTTGAGCTCTCTTGCTTGATGTGACATCTTAATTTGAGCACTTTTATGAGTTTAGTCACCAAAATATGATGTCTGATGACTAGTTTTGAGCAGCTAAAGATAAGTTAAGAAGTATGGCGATAATGTGAAATATTTGGTGTCAGCGTGAATCAAATACGAAGCTTTCCTTGACCGTGAAGGGGTTGATGGTAACAGGGCACTTCATATGGATCTCTTATTTTGAATGGTAGGCAATGCTAAGTTACTGTACCTAATTTTGCATCGGATTTACAGAATATGACAGTGCTTTTGGATACATGTTTTTCGAGCACGTTCTGTTAATGTTCAGATTACATAAAAAAATGTGATTCATACTATCTTTTTTTTTTTGAAAGGGTGATTCATACTATCTATTCATCTCTTTTCTCAAAATAGGTGAACAAGCTCCCTTTCAATTATATTTGAAGAAGGGAGCTGAAATTGAAGCCGTAATAGAATGGTTTTACATGTTACCCTAAGTGTGGCTTCTATTCTTGGGGAGTCTGGGGGTTGATTTGATTTTCCACTAGACATAGATATGTATTTTATTTCATACGTTGCAGAATCTTATTATTTCCAATGCTTTTCACTGCATGGCCTATTTCCTAATCATTTGTTGCCTTGTTGGAAGTAAGAATCTCATTTTCATCCAAGTTTCTTAATGGGAAAAAGTGGAAGAGGCGAACCACCATGCATGTTAACACACGGATGACTCCTTTTCTAAAAGTGTCCGGCAAAATTAGATTTTTCTTGAGCACCACTATTGATGTATTTTGCAGTACGTGGAGAAATCTTGTCCTTCCTTTGTCTGGACTTAGACCTTTTAACTTTTGAAAAGTTGAGATATTCACGCCAGTATATATGCAGTTTGCTAACTAGCAAGTTCTGCAGTAACTGTTGAATCTCATCTATATGTGGCTTCAGAAAACACCTAAAGTGGCCTTGTTTTATGTGTTTACTTTTTAGTTCATGTTTTTATCTCCTTATTTTTGTGTGCTTATCAGCATGTAGTGCAAGATTATCCTGTTTTAAAAAAATGATTGTTATTATTATTATTATTATTATTATTATTATTATTATTATCCTCTTTTAAGAAACACGCTTTACCATACCAGTGCATTTCTAAATAGAAATTTAGTATATTTATTCTGGATGATTTGGTTAAATAATGATGGTAGAAACTATGACTGGAAATAATTGCCTCTTTTGGGCCCATTGATGCTCGCCATATTAAATTGTCTCACTAATGCAGACGGGGGAGCTATACCGGATATTCTGTATCCGCTTTCTCAGAAATTTGTATCTTTAAGAGCATTAATGCTTTTATGTGGGTAGATTGGTGTTTAATTGGACATGTGTTTCACATGCTTGGACGCTCCTGGATATCTGCTAGATCACCAATTTGACATTATGAAACAATATTAATTTGCTGATTTTGGTCATGCAGATGTCATACGTGCAAAATAACTGGATTTTGGAAGGGACATATTGCATTCATGAAAATGCTTAATTAATTGTTACGTTTATCTATAATCTGATTAACGTAATAGAGATACGCAAAGCATTTAATTGTTTGATGACCTTTATCATTTATATTTGTTTATATTATGATTAACATTATAACAATACACCAGACTTTAATTAATTAGATGACCTTTGTTATTGTCCAACCACCTGAGGTGTACACTTTATATAATTGTCAGCATTTTCTACTTTTGAGTAAGTCATCTTTATACCCATAACCACAATCATTTCTTGTTTACAAGAAATCGTGATTTTGTAAATTTATGTACCTTTCACTACTTATCCACATAGTGAATGTTTTGTCATCACTTCCAAAACACTCAATTCACCAAAAAAAAAAAAAAAAAGGTTTTGTTACTCTTTATCCTGCATCTGTTATTTGATTTAGTCAATTTCTTTTCTCCTTCTGACTTTTAGTTATTATTATGGTTTTGTTTTCAAGAAACTTTTGGGCTTGTAACTTGTCTGACACATGTGTTATTTGATCCGATTGTGATAATAGATGGTGCTGGTGGTAAAGGCACATGGGGAAAGTTACTTGATACTGATGGTGAATCTGTCATTGATCGGAATGATCCCAACTACGACAGCGGCGAGGTAACTGTGTATTTGATGTGTTTTCTTTCTCTTTTGCTGTTTCAATTATCATTTATATTTGGGTTAATTACACTAACTACCATTCTTATTTAGTGTAATTACAGTCCAGTCCGCTTATTTTGAACACATAACAAATTTCCTCTCTTATAATAAAATATTACAATTGCTCCCTTCCATTAAAAAACTAACGGAATTTGCTAGCATCATCAATTTTTTTTTTCTAAATTTCCTATTTTGCCCTTGAGGGTAATTTTTCATATTAAAGAGAATGTAATTATAATTACCAACTTGGTTTTAAAAAAATGATTTCGTAAAGACTTATTAACACCGTGATGATGAAGTGCAAATTCAATTTATGCCAATTCGATTATCTTTTAAAAAATGAAACGTGTACAAACTTTCGGTTTGTTTTAGGAGCAATATCACAGTTCAAATGAATCTAAATTAGTAAGTTGCCAAAAATGTAACTTTTGGCTAACGGTTGTTAGTCCGAGGGGGTAAATGAGAGGTTTTATTATAAGAGGGGTGTTTGTTATGGGCGACAAATAAGTGGATTGATTGTAATTACACTAAATAAAGGGGTAGTTAGTGTAATTAATCCTTTATATTTTATGCATTTAACGATTTTGGTTTTCTCTGTCTTGAGCAGGAGCCTTATGAGCTTGTCGGATCAACTATCTCTGATCCATTGGATGAATATAAGAAAGCTGTGGTATCCCTTATAGAGGAATACTTTAGCACCGGTGATGTTGATGTTGCTGCTTCTGATCTCAAGGAACTAGGATCAAGTGAGTATCATCCTTACTTTATCAAACGCCTTGTTTCCATAGCCATGGACCGAAACAACAAAGAGAAGGAGATGGCTTCAGTTTTGCTCTCGGCTTTGTATGCTGATGTTATAAGTGCTGCCCAGATAAGTCGTGGTTTTTTCATGCTGCTTGAATCTGCTGATGACCTGACTGTGGACATATTAGATGCTGTTGATGTCCTTTCTTTATTCATTGCTCGAGCGGTGGTTGATGATATTCTACCCCCAGCTTTCATCACTAGGGCCAGAAAGATGCTTCCGGAAGCTTCCAAAGGATTTCAAGTACTGCAAACTGCTGAGAAAAGCTATCTCTCAGCACCACACCACGCGGAGCTTGTCGAAAGGCGATGGGGAGGAAGCACACATCTCACTGTTGACGAGGTGAAGAAAAAGATTACTGACCTTTTAAGGGAATACGTCGAAAGTGAAGATACTTCTGAAGCCTGTAGATGTATTAGACAGTTGGGCGTTTCGTTTTTCCATCATGAGGTTGTGAAAAGAGCTTTGGTTCTTGCAATGGAGATTCAAACTGCACAACCGGTTATCATAAAACTGCTAAAGGAAGCAGCAGACGAGGGTTTAATAAGTTCAAGTCAAATGGTGAAAGGTTTTACTCGTTTAGCCGAGAGCCTTGACGATCTTGCCCTTGATATTCCATCTGCCAAGAAAATGTTCCAATCCCTTGTTCCCCAGGCAATATCTGGAGGGTGGCTTGATGCGTCTTACCTAAAATCTTCAGACAAGGATGGTGAGAAACCAGACAAAAACGACGAAAAATTGATTAGTTACAAGAAAGAGGTTGTTACCATAATTCACGAATATTTCCACTCAGACGACATTCCTGAACTAATTAGGAGTCTTGAAGATCTCGGGATGCCTGAATATAATCCAATTTTCCTCAAAAAACTGATCACCCTCGCCATGGACAGGAAAAACCGAGAAAAGGAAATGGCATCTGTTTTACTTTCTGCTCTCCATATAGAAATCTTCTCAACAGAAGACATAGTAAATGGTTTTGTTATGCTGTTGGAATCTGCAGAAGACACTGCCCTTGACATCTTAGATGCATCAAACGAGCTAGCCTTTTTCCTGGCTAGGGCTGTGATAGATGACGTTCTCGCCCCCCTAAACTTGGAAGAGATTGCCAATGTGCTACCACCAAATTGCAGTGGTAGTGAAACTGTGCGATTGGCTCGAACACTCACAGCAGCACGTCACGCAGGGGAGAGGATACTCCGGTGCTGGGGCGGGGGTACCGGTTGGGCAGTGGAGGATGCAAAGGACAAGATTCAGAAGCTTCTAGAAGAATACGAGAGTGGTGGAGTCGTGAGTGAAGCTTGCCAATGCATTCGTGACCTGGACATGCCTTTTTTTAATCACGAGGTGGTGAAGAAAGCGTTGGTTATGGCGATGGAGAAGAAAAACGATAGAATGCTGGAATTGATGCAGGAATGCTTTGGTGAAGGGCTGATAACCATAAATCAGATGACTAAAGGTTTCAACAGGATTAAAGATGGGCTCGATGATTTGGCTCTTGATATCCCGAATGCAAAGGAGAAGTTTAAGTTCTATGTGGACCATGCAAGGGAGCACGGGTGGTTCTTACCATCGTTTGGTTCGCTTGTGGACCCGACTGCGGCTACATCTTCTTAAGAAGAAACATAAAATTCTTACTTTTTTCTCTCTTATGTTGTTGCTTTGTTTCTTTCTTCTTACCAGTAAACTTGTTTCGCCTCAATCGGAAGTGGATGGAATATTTGATCTTTTGATCCCTTCTGTTGGATGGGTTCTTTGTTTCATTTTCTCTGTGATGTTATGAAGGTTTTATGTACAAATTAGGCATCTGGTTTGTTTAAAATTAGTCATAGACATAGACTTTGTGTTTTTTAATGTCAATTTTTAGTTTTTGTTTTGATGTTGAAATACGAAATGAGGGGTTGTGCTCCTCAGGTCCTGTCCGATTTACATTCTAAATGTCTTCTTTCTTTCCATGAGTGGGAGTTTTGGGCTATAATCGCCAACACGGCGTATTGCAAATTTCATTTGGATTCCACTGTAGAAGAATGTCACAAGAAGACTCCCAGGATCCATTCCCATCATTCCCCATGTGTATATGCGCATAGGCTCCTCGCATGTACACACGAGAGGTGGAGATCACCCAACACAACACCACATGAGAGATGGGGATCTCCTTGGAGTCGCCAACACGAGAGCTTCGAATTGACCCGGATATTAGCTAAATTGTATGTTTTGTATAATAAATTTTATAAATTACAAATTGAGTGTCTACAATTTTATTAGACATTTATAATGGAGATAACAAAATTGTATAAAAGAAAAAGTAAAAATTATGCAAACCCGCTAATTTATTATGTAATTATAAAAAAATTATTTATTCGTTGGAAATTATCATTACATTGTCTTAAAGGATTTTATCTGTATGCAAATTGTAAGAATTTTTATATACGTGTAATTATAAGAAATGCATTAGCATAGAAGGGATTTAATGTAATTTTTAATAAGTGAGAGGTTTTTGGTAATTTACCCCAATAAATGACGGGTTTATGCATATGTTTTCAAAAGAAATAAAATAATAATAATAATAAATTGAAATATGAAAAAGAAATAAGGGGAGTAAACGAAAGGAAAGGATAAAAGCAAAAGGTCGAAAAAGCCCTCCCTCCATAACCAAAACCTATTTCTTTTTCAACATTTTCGGTGTATTATTCCCTTCCCTTCCATTCCATTCCATTATATATTTCTCACCGTATAATCCTTTACCTGTCTCTATATTCCCAACCACCTCCAGCGACGAAGAATGTCTCGGCCGGACCTTCCCGACCCCGCCCTTGCTTCCGACGGAGAGACTCTCATCGGAGACACCTCCATGAAGCCACCGCCACCGCCGCCGCGGCCGAGAGCGATTGTTATGGCTGACCTCAACGTTGACCCGCCGGACACCGAAGCTGACGCCTATTCTTCTCCGACTCCTATTTCACGGTATTTACTGTAAAAAATTTGCTGATTTATGGTCTCTTATTGTTTTATGTGCTCAAGTAAAGAATTATGTTGTGTTTTACAATTAGGTATGTTTGGAGTACGAGTGAGCTGTGTTGATATTGGCCAATGTCATCAAATTAATTATGTTTGAGAGAATGCTGGAGATAAGTTGATTAATATGTAAATGATTAGGTTTTCGAAGTTACGATTAGATATTTCTGAGTTTATTGCATAGTCATGTTTTGGAGGTCGGATGGTTAATTGAAAAATAAGGCTGTTTTAGGCAAGTATGCAGTTAATTGTTTCAGCTAACTTTGTTACGGCATTCTTGTCAGTGATAATTGATGGAAAATTACATGAGCTTATCCATAATGAAGTTGGTGATTGGACAAATGAACCGTAATCGATGGTGACTGAGATTGAAACCCGCACCATTACTCGTGTATTTGGTTTTGATACCTGGCAACTGATTTCGGTAGGAGATTGAAGCTTTGGATTCGTTTTTGGTCAGCTGATTTGGTCCTAATACGATTTTAAGTCTTCTAGATTCTTTCACAACTGACAAGTTGTCCAGAAAGCTGTTGGTATGACTGGCTCTGAAATTATATGACATGGAATATTTTGTTAAATTTGAAAGCTTCTAGTGACATTAAATTGAATTTATGGGAAATATCAAATTATAGTAGTACTTGGATGTATCTTGAACCATTAGCTGAATGCTACAAATGTAAAATTTGTTTGTCTTGTATGCTTGCAAAATAAGCGATCTTACTTTAGTCACTTATTCAACCACCAAAAATTATGATACAACTATTTTTCTATAAATATGTATCCTCCATTAGAAGCAACTATTTTCCTTTCTAGTAAGACCAAGTCATTACTCACTTCAAGTAAACGTTTGTTCAGCAAAAGATCCTACTTTTCTTATGCTCTTACTGAGATCTCATGATGCCAGCGTATCTTTTATGCACAAATCATTGTATATAACTGAAGCTTACAAAGAACACAACGTTTGGATTTAAACCAAAGTCAGTTATTAAGTAATATCAAAAATTTCAATTTAAGCAGAGGGAAATAAGAAATAATATTTAATTTTATGTCAATTTGTTTGAGAATTTTACCAGTCTTTTGATTCCTCATCGTGGTTGACTGGATTTTGTAGGATAACTATTGATGAGGCTATTCTAGAAAAGGTTATCTTCACGGGCAAAGATGCTGAGACATTGGATATGGAGGCTTCCCAGTCGAAAAAATCAGGTAAGTGTCGTCCAAGAACTAGTAAGGTGGAGTACCCTCCTGATTGCAATGGACTTGATACAGATGCTGACCCAAATGGTCAAGGGGTCCCTGCTTCTCGTGAGGAAAAAGTTAGCAGCCTCAAAACTGTGAGTTTATTTTGTATCTTTTCTATGACATTATACCACCTTGCTTAAAAGGACTCGAAAAGAAAAAAATGAAAAACCTGACAGAACCACAACAAAATCCTCCTCCTTGAAATGAATGCTATGTGCCATTTAGGTCACATTTGAGATCATTTGGATTTAGGTATTGAGCAGTCCAAGTAAGCATATTTGGAGCTTATCTCTATTTGCTCCTTCCGTGCAGCAGCCTTATTGAGAGAATAAGCTACCTTCCTCTTATCTCTTGAATGAAGTGAGCATAAATTGGGGATTGGATGTCTGTGTTTGTTGACATCCACAAATTTTTGACCAAGTTGAAGGGCTGCTGCATGGTAGCTGAATTTGATTTATATGTGCAATATATTGACCGACGTGTATGTTTTCAGGGATTGGTACATGTTGCTCGGAAGATGCCAAAGAATATGCATGCTCATTTCATACTTGGTTTAATGTATCAAAGAATGGGTCAACCTCAAAAGGTACCAGTTGGATCATGCTAAAAAACATTAGTTGGTTGTATGGTCTGTTTTCCGTAGCATTCACCTTTTGATTGTTGATAGGCAATTTTGGCATATGAAAAAGCAGCTGAGATATTACTTCGTTCCGAAGAAGAAATTGACAGACCAGAGTTGCTTTCCATGGTTCAGCTTCACCATGCACAGGTCGACAAAGTTTTATGCTGTTAATGTGATACCATTGTTTAAAATTCTTATCGCTACTAGTGCATATAATCAACTTGATTGGTGACTTTTCTCTTTGCTGATATTTATTCCTTGTTTTATTGCTGATGCAGTGTATACTACTAGAAAGCTTGGAAAACTGTAGTTCGGATAATGAGCTTGAACCTCAAGAACTCAATGAAATTTGTTGTAAGCTAAGGGAGTCCTTGGAGTCAGATGTTAGGCAGGCATCTATTTGGAACACCCTAGGTTTGCTACTTCTTAGAACTGGTCGCCTGCAGGTGCAAATGGAAATATACTTCATGCCAATAGCGAGTGTGTACGTAACAAGATTTTTCTGACATGACTCTTTGTCTTCCTTAGAGTGCTATATCTGTATTTTCTACTTTGTTGGAGATTGTCCCGGACAACTTGGATGGCCTCGGAAACCTTGGAATTGCCTATCTTCAAGGGTAAGTAGGATATCTTGCAGTGTTCTAATATCTTTGGGTAATTATTGAACAAACAGAACTTGTGAATTTGTTTCGTATTTGACCAAGGTCTATAAAGGTAAGAGCTAATTATGACATTGACAAAGCATTTCAACATGGCGTAAACTTCGATAATGTCCCCGGATCAGTCAAAATGTTATTTTCTAACAATGCAAGAGCTACTGATTAGTGATTACTTTTCGTTTATTATTAGTTCTTCTGAATCCTGCTGTATCCTGACATTCGTTATTAATGAGCAAGATTTATCCTTTTGGGAGATTATTCATGAGGCCATCTGATGTTATAGTATGCAATGTTTGAAAGCAGCAACATGTTGTAGCATTAGCTTCTCTTGGAGGAGTTTGGAGAAAGGAAAGTAACTCTGATGGCATTGAAAAGAAAGAAGGATCTAACATCTCGACCTCTCCGTTGTTTGACTGAACGAGGTTTGGGCCAAGATTGTTGGGCATATGAATTGGGAGAAGTTTGGTTCTTTTATAATATTTTTGGATTCATAATTTAACCTGAAACTTTGTTTTATGTGACCACAAAAGAATTATATGCATTTAGATGTTTCCATATGTGTTCGTTTAGTGCTTACATCAAATAAAACATTTGCTTTTCCTTCCGCATGTCATTCATTCACTTATGTGTATATAAAACTGTCATGGCAGAAGCATTATCACTGCATGAACCTATTCATATCTACAGCTATATACATATTGAGTTCCTCTGTTTAACCCATCTTTTCTAATTTGACGGTTTTAATACCTTGTTCGCAGTGGCTTTTTGGAAAGTTCAGAGAAGTGTTTCCAGGATTTGGTTTTGAAAGATCAGAACCATCCTGCAGCTTTAATAAACTATGCTGCCCTACTTTTGTGTCGACATGGTTCAGTTATAGCAGGTATCGCATTGAAATTTTAACAAAATTAAGGAAATTAGACCTTTTGTATTCCACATGGATGCTTGCTTCATATATAGTATGAACAAATGCCGTATTCAGCAGGATTGGATGCTTCAACCTTTTCCTTTTGTCCATTTTAGATAGAAGAGATATTAATGAATTCAAATCTGCCATGTATAGGTGCTGGGGCTAATGCTGATGCTCACAATTCAGAAGATCAGGTTGTGGCCGCAAATGTTGCCAAGGAGTGTTTATTAGCAGCTGCAAAAGCTGACCCCAGAGCAGCTCATATTTGGACAAATCTAGCCAATGCATATTATTTGATCGGTGATCATAGAACTTGTGGAAAATGCTTAGAAAAGGTATTTCTGTCTCCTTATGCTGATTTATTTTTAAACAATGTAGTTTACTTAGAATTTTCATTTCTCATCTTTTTGTGTTTGTCTTCCTCTAAAGCTAAAAACACAATTGTTTGGTTTCTGGTAAGTTTAATATTACATCTCGAATTATAACTTTTTAGCAATTGAATATATTATAGCGGTTGTTGTTACTCTGTAGGCTGGAAAACTGGATCCAAATTGTTTAGCCACACGATACGCTGTTGGGGTTCACCGAGTCAGAGATGCTGAAAGGTCTCAGAATCCTAATGAACAGCTCACTTGGGCAGGAAATGAGATGGCTTCGGTACTGAGAGAAGGAGATTCTGTTGTCATTGAGCCTCCCGTAGCGTGGGCAGGTCTTGCTATGGTTCACAAAGCTCAACACGAGATTGCAGCAGTATTTGAAATTGATCCAAATGAATTGCTAGAAGTTAAAGAACGTGCTATGTACAGTCTAAAGCAGGTAATTTTTTGTATCCTATCTCGTTGACGTAGTTTAATTTTCCATTTCCAGAAATCCTACAGTAAATAACATGGGTACTCAAAAAAAGTTATCCGCGGACATTCCTTCTTGGTGATGAATGTAGTTTTAGAAAATGGATTGCATTACAATTTGATGTGCTATTATGTTAAGTAAAAGCACAACACTAATGTCTCTATTTGTGCACATATAAGGCAATAGGAGAAGATCCTGATGATGCTGTACAATGGCACCAAATTGGCCTTCATTGTCTTTCTACACAGCAATTTAAAACATCCCAAACATATCTCAAGGCAGCAGTCGCTCGTCATAACGATTGTGTTTACACATGGTCAAATCTTGGTAATTCCAAACTTTTTAGCTTTTCGAAACTGTGCATCTTAATTGATTAATCTCTCCTTCCTTCTTTGGTTTAAGTTGCCCTTTTTGTTTTATTAGGCATCTCACTCCAGTTGTTAGAGGAGTCTTCACAAGCTGAAGAAGTATATAAACATGCCCTGTCATTAGCTACATCTCAACAAGCACATGTTATTTTCTCCAACCTTGGGAATTTTTATCGGCAATTAAGAAAATATGAAAGCGCGAAAGCAATGTTTAGTAAGGCTCTTGAACTGCAGCCAGGTTATGCCCCTGCGTATAATAATCTTGGTCTCGTGTTTGTGGCTGAGGGTCACTTGAAAGAAGCCAAGTTCTGCTTTGACAAGGCAATTGAATCAGATCCAGTTTTGGATGCTGCTAAATCTAACATAATTAAAGTTGGTTATCATGTGTAGAATGGTTACGAGCTAGCGTTCATGTAAAATATCCGATTGGTCAACTTCCAACTCAAGGTAAAGTATTATATGTGAAGTGTTAACTATACGTTACATGCATTATTTTATATGGATCCTCATCTGTTAGAATAAAGCACAAGTTAAAAATATAAATTTTTGTCACAAATTTTACTTTCTATATTTTCTCTGAATAAAACTTGTTTTGATGCAGATACTGGTCAATGAACAGTTCTACTTATGATGTCTAGACTCTATTGAAAGCTCAAATCAAGTAACGCGTCTGACTTAGAACAGGGTATTGTCTCCTTGTGCCTCAACTCGATTTCATTGAGCCATTCTTGGAAATATTCCTTATCAACTCAACGCACCTGTCACAAGACAATCGTTCTAATGGAGGAAGATGACTCGAAAATTTTTGGGTAGGGAAGAATACATTGATCTAAGAAGGGGGGACCTACACTGTTAAAAGAACAATCTACCATATTTTTGGAAAAAATGGTTAGCATTGGGTTTTTGGAAAATTCTATCACCTATCATTGGTGAACAAAAAATTGGGGTCGAACCAAGTTCTTGACTCGTGGTAGAATGAGTGCAGGTTAAGAGCTATGTTCTTCGCTAGAGCCACGTCAGCTCCTTCAAAGTATTTTCCGACACTCCAAAAGCTTCAAACGGCCGTGGAACTCTACGTGGTTCTATTCTACTTCGAGAACATTGCGAAGACTTCAGGTATTTTAACTCGTTTCTGGTTTTTATCAACGGCATTGTAGTCAATAAGCAAAATAGTTAAACATAGTAACAATGACTCAATCAGATGTCGGGAAATTGTACGAGTACCGTAGTGGTAAGTTTTTTCTTCAGATAGCATATGAAGCAATGCTAAAGTATAAAATTCTCTCAAGTGAATTTTGCTTGATTGTTTGTGATTACTTAACATTAGGTTCTTAATTGCTCTTAAGAGTGAAAAACAAACCAAATTATTCAATTCTTGACTCGAGATCGTTCTATAAAAGGTTGTTTGAGTTCGGTTCGTTAACATATCAACCAAGCTTGGACGATCTTTTGTGTGTTCGATAAGTTTGGAGCTCGGCTGGAGCTCGACATGATTAGTAAAAAATAATAAAACATGTGGAAAAAATCAAGCTACTCGAGCTTAACTCGTATTCGGTTCGATTAAAGCTCGTTTGAGCTAGATTCGATTAATTATCAAACCAAGCTTAAACAAGTTTGAACAATAATTTGTTTGACTCGACTCGTCATAATTGCTCTTAATGGTAGATGGGAGAAAGTCAATATTCTGACAGAAAGTAAGGTTTTATTTGGGTCTGAATCATAAATAAATATAGTTTTGAAGTGTTGAGGAAGATCCTGAGTTTGTGGCAAGTGGATATTTTTGGCATGATTTCCAAGACATTCTAAACTGCCATTTTCACAATTATATATAAAGGGAACATTCTACCTTCCGCAATTGGGCTATAAACTAGGAAAGTTTTTCTGGATAAATCCACCCAATGCAAATATACCTTCCTTGGTTAGAAACTAAACAACTGAACATTAAATAAAAAAGGTTGCTTAATGTTGTGTTGATGTGTTAGTACTATTTATTAAGGTTGCATGTTCCCGTCGTTCATTCTTAAGAGCTTCCAAGATTTTCAAGTTTGTAAACAATTATAACTATTTATATGATGAAATTCGCACATGAATCATTGCTCACGAGTCACGATTGATTGATTGTTGTAATATTGGGATTCAGTGCCCGAAAAGCTAACTAGTGTAAATGTTCCGTGTTACGAAAACACATTATGTGGTGCACTCGTACCACATTTTATGAAATTCCCCAACTCTTTTTCAATTAGTAATTAACAAAAATGGATCATTCTCAAAAACTTTCAAATTTTAGAGTTTTAAAACAGTCACAATCATTTTTTCAATAAAATCCACACTTGATTTATTTTATATGTACGTGATTAATATTGAAATTTGATTTCAGTTAATGATTAGCAAAGAAGAACCTCGAGATTTAGAGTTCTAAAACAATTATAATTATATCTGTAGTAGAATGAATATATGACTTATTATATATGAATGACTGCGCCTAATATGGATAATTGAAGTCCAAAGCTCCATAATAATAAAAGCTGAAAAGTACAAATGGTTAAATTGCCTCTTGAAGTCAAAAGTAGTTGCTCTTTTGCACTGTCAGTATAGAGTTCAGATTTGCACCACCAATCTTTGTACTTCAAACGTTACAAGACTCGCAATTTTTTGTCGTAATTTTATGTCAGATCGAATTTAATAGTTCAAATGTGAATTATGTGTCTATATTTTTTATTGAAGTGTGTGGGAGGATCGCACGCAAATATATCTTATTGTGTTAATATATTTTATTGTGTTAAAAATATATACACTAGAATCCTTGAATTTGGTCAAAAAGTAGATTTTTCCAATCCTTTGCTGGTTTGCCATTCATATGCTTAATGAACTGTCATACCGCGTACGAGAAGATTCATAGAACCATCTCATATGCCAGGAACAAAAGAAAATACTAAATATAACAATTTCTCAAATTAAAATAATATAAATTGCTATAAACTTTCAACCCCACCAAGCATTAATTTACCTTTTCTTTTTGTTTAATAAGTTACTTCCATGTGCAATTATTGGGTGTCACTAATCGAAGACGATTCTTTTCTTAATTTGTCTACTTGTTTTCTGGATTAAATTTTATTTCTTTTCTTGAAACTTTTTCAATAATTCTTAATTTTCACATTATGTAAATATAGAATCGGAGCCAAGGGGGTGGTAGCAATCGGGTCCTCAACTATTGAAATTTTTTTTACCCTACAAATTATTGTTATTTGAAAATATATCTCCTCAAAATAAAAAAATATCAATTTTTCCATTTATAATTTTCATTCGCCCGATATATAAAATTCTGGTTCCGTTCCTTCGTATATATAATCCTCAACCATTTAAGCATTGGGGGTCCTCATGTGGTATAAAAAAAACCACATTCGCTCTTTCTAGATACCTATCGCCACTCTCTCTCTCTCTCTCTGCCCATTCTCTCTCTCACACACACACACACACAAATTCAACAAAGCAATACAGGGAGAAAAACACACACATAATTCACGAACAATCCCAAAACACACACAAACACATGCAGCCATGAACAAACCTGAACTTCCAAAACTACCCTTCTTCCTCATCAAGCCCATCATCATCTTCCTCTTCCTCTCTCTCTTCCTCCTAACCCTCCTCTCTCTCCAAAACCCCCACCCCCACCACCACCATCACCCCACCACCACCACTTTGACCACCAAAACCCCACCCGAAAACCTCCCTTCGGATCTCAAGATCCGACCCGGATACCCCTCCTACGACGCATACCTCCAGCGCCAGCTCAACAAGACCCTCAACCCGAAACTCCGACAAATATGGACGACCCGCGATTGGACCCGCAAAGTCAACGTCTTCTCCACATTCTTCCACGATCTAAAACAACGAGAACTTCTGTTCAACGGGTCCAAATCGTTATCCATCGGGGCCCGGGTCGGGCAAGAAGTGGCTGCATTGAAACGGGTCGGGGTCAAAGATTCCGTGGGGATTGATCTTGTGCCGTACCCTCCACTTGTTGTGAAGGGTGACTTTCATCATCAGCCGTTCGATGACAATACTTTTGATTTCGAATTCTCGAATGTGTTTGATCATGCTTTGTATCCGTGGAAGTTTGTTGGGGAGATCGAACGGACGCTGAAGCCCGGTGGGATTTGCGTGTTACACGTGTTGCTATCGCGACGGGCGGATAAGTATTCGGCGAATGATCTGTACAGCGTGACGCCATTGGAGAAGTTGTTCAAGAACTCGGAGATGATTGAGGTAAGGAGTATTGATGGGTTCGGGTTGGATACGGAGGTTGTTTTTAGGAAAAATAAGAATTAAAGATTTTTTTTATATATTTTTTTTAATGTAATTTTTATAGAAGGGTTTTTTGTTTTTTTTTTTTGAATTTGACAATGCTAAATTCTTTAAAAAAATTTTTTGGTTATATATATATATATATATATATATATTTTTTGAAGAATATATTGAATCAAAGGTTTGATATTGTGAAGAAATTGAAATGTGTTTAGGCAATTGCTTTTTCTTGTTGATAAAATTTGATTTAGATGTTTATGGACTGAGTCGAATATTAGATCTTCCAACAAATACACGGAAAATTTTATGTTGGGCTGAGGCCAGTCTCAGTCGTTGGATCCCCAATTAGGGGGGTTAAATTGCTAAATGACCCACCTCCCCTAGTTGGGGATCCAACGGTCGAGCTGGGCCGAGACCATTGGTGGTCGAGGCCCAGCATATAACGTCCCCAAATACACCTACCCCTTCTATTCTAGCATTGCCTTTAGTCAATATTTATAGCAATAATGTTAAATTAGTTTGATAACAAGATATTATATTAATGATTGGTAAAATTATGCTAATGCATTGTTACAAAATTAAATTAATCATAACAGGTTTTTAATAATTTTCACGTACATTTTCTTCCTACATATGTGTACTTTTGATATCCTAATTCACTAGAATATATATGTGAAACTTAATGCAAACAAATTATATTTTACCCCCTATTTAGAATACACACATTTATATATATATATATATATATATATATTATCAAAATTTACATAAAACATATTTAAAATCTATTTGAATTTTTTAATTTTACCTCAATGTATTAGTTGAATTTTTCAAATATTAATATAATGTGTTGTCACCAATTAATTTAACATTTGGGCTATTAAAATGTCGTCAATTATTATTTTAATTGATTAAGCTTGATGTATTGGGTAAAATTTATGTGAAAAAAGAAAATATATGGGAAAAAAAATGGTGAGGAAATAAAAAATAAAAGAAAATAATGGCTAGAGTAAAATTAAGATAATTTCATGTCATTGAAGGGGTAGGTGTATTTTTGTGTAGGTGTAGTTAGCGGGCAAAGTATATTTTACCCTATTAGATTTAATTGTACGTTGCTTTTACATGTTATTGATTGATTGGTTAATTTGGAGAAATGCAAGGATTAGGTGTTAGTGGAACTAATAGTGATCAAAGGGATATTCCTTGACAAATGGAAATTGGTGCCAGTGAAAGAGGCTCTGATTGGCAAAAATTACGGCGAAAAGCGTAGGAAATTATTCGATAGTTGGTTTGAGATTTGTAGATTGTTTGAGCTTATTTGTTATATTAACAAATGAAATTTGAACACCTTTTTAAGTTTCGAATTTATCCGAGAAATGAAGTTACTTTATCTCGATTTGTATTCGGTTTGGTTAAAAAAATTTTGTACTTAATACAATTATCAATTAACCCAAATTCAAATACTAGTTTTAAAACTTGATAATAATTCTAACAAATTTAAACAATATATTATTTAGTTTGACTTGATTAATTGACAAACCTACTTAAGTTTTGTGCACGTCGAAAACTTTCTTGAGATAGTTTCCTGCAATCAAGTCTCAAAGTAACTCGGTGTATTAATCAAATAACTTGGGATTATTTATAAAAGAAGAAAATAGAAAACTTGGAATTATAGATATATATAGGGTATGTATCAAATACATCCCATTACATTAAGTAAGATATAAGACTCAATCTACATCATTGATACCATTTGATCCCAAGGTTTGGATTTAATTCCATCTTTAAGTTTTTTTATTTTTTTTAATGATGACAGGGGCGTTTTAGTACTTGGTATATTTATAAACACACACAGGAAAATTAGCGCATCTTATTTGGACGAATTCAGATTCTTTTTCCTCAAATCAAGTTTTTTTCTCCGAGATTTCAAACATCCTTTCTGAGATTCAAACTCATTTTCCGAATTTTATGGGTGGACCGAGTAATTTTTAGAGATTTGATTTGGTAGGATTTTCTGTTTGTAATCGAAAGAATTTTAGGCTTACTGTATAACGAATTGTAAAATACCGTACAATATATTATAACATATTGTATAATGACTTATAAAATACTGTATAATTGAATATTTTTAATATGTTATAAACTCATATTGTATAATGAGTTATAATATATCGTATAATATATTTATAACATATTGTATAATGGCTTATAAGATACTGTATAATTGAATATTTTTAATAAATTATAAACATATACTGTATAACGAGTTGTAATGTACTGTATAATGTGTTATAACATACTGTATATTGACTTACAAGATACGATATAATTGAATATAGATAATCAAAATCTTGAAATAAAATGGGTGTCTCAGCAAGTGAGAGTACCAAGTTTAATTACCAAAAGGGAGAGTACCAAGGGGCATATAATTAGAGAGAGAGAGGAGAGGAGAAGATGCGTACAATTGTCTGCTTTGCTTAGCTTCACCTCCCTTCAAAGTACCCTTTCATAATTCTTTCTTTGTTTCACCTTCCACGCGTGATTTCTTTTCTTAATTTATTAGTTTTCTAGCTGGTTAGGGAGAAGCTGTGAAAGATCAGAGATCTGAGAGAGAAGACGATAAATAATTTCTTAGATTTGGTTTTTGGGCTTTGAAAAATGACATCATTTGACTATTATACCCCTAATCCAATTGAAATTAATTTCCCCACCTGTTTTTTGATTTCTTTTTGGACTGTTGGATTTAATAGATCCAATGGTGTAGATTGGGTGTTATATCTTATCTAATATAAGGTATGTATTAGATCTTAACCCTATATATATATATATATATATATATATATATATATATATATATATATATAACCATGAAGTGTGGTGTGGTGGTAAGCTCAACTCATTCTTTAACCATGAGGTCAAGAGTTTGATTCCTGCCCACGGGAATGGAACACATTTTATAGCAAGCCGTATATCTCTTCGGAGTTTGATTCCTGCCCTTGGAAATGGAACACATTTTGTGGTCAGCCATATACCTCTTCGAGAGGGAGAGCTCCCAAGGGACTAGTCACTGTTACGGTTACCGGTGGTGGACACCCTTGATTGAGACCAAAATATATATATATATATATATATATATATATATGATTCATGTCTTGTAAATTAGCCGAAAGGTATGATCTTGTGATGAAATCCAGCTGTAAATTGATACAAAAGAAAATTGGAAGTATTAGATAAAGTCATGAGAAATAGGATGTTTTCAACGGCTTCCGCTTTGGAATTAAATAAAATGATGCATGGTTGTTGAAGGGACCACATCTGCCCATTATGAGGAGTACAAGACAATTCTTGCTTTATTCTCTTCAAAAAGAGACGAGAGACAAAACACTATGTATAATCAATTTGGTCCACATTTTTATATGTTGTGATTATACTTATGTTCTTAATAGTGTACTTTACCTACTTCCTATAAACGAGTTATCACGGGTTATTGTAAGGAGTCCCATAAGTTCAGTGTAACTATTTTTGATTGTGATTAGATATTAAAAGAAAGTGGTTTTAATTGTTTTGTAACTCCAAATTTCGAAAACTCTGACCTTTTTATAGTAGGTTGGTGGGGATTTCTAATTCGTTCTCGGCTCAGCTATATATAAGTGTATTTTACAAAAATGAGTGATCAATCACATAATAAGTATAATTCATTCACCTTGTGAAATACACTAGGGTGGGGTTCAACAAGGAACGGATTATAATTTTCCGTAGTTGGGATAGCATTTTTATACTTCTACATTCATACTTAGTACGTGCTAGAAGTATGGTTTTGCATCCATGCTCATTCGGATAGAATATATCCAAGTCAAATTCAATAGTTAGGATTGAGTATGACTTTAAGCTCCTATTTCAATATCAGACTCAACCTAAAAATACAATCTCGTTTGACTTGTAGAGTGAAATTCTAGCAATAACTTTTCCATGATCAAATAAGTAAAACACTTAAAAAGTACTGCACGCTAAAATTGCATACCTAATTAGAAATTATGAGAATGAAGGTCTAAACTATCCAATCTCGTAGTGACCAAGGGTCACGAGCATTAAGCTCCACGTGACCAAGATTGATGGTCCTTGGCTCGGGTCATGAATCGGGTTGTGGGTCAAGTTATGCACGACCTATGGTAAAAAATTGTGGATTTTTGAACACTAGGCCAAGATCGATGGTCCTCGGTTCGATCTGAGGGCGGGCTAGGTCATGGGTCGAACAAGAGCTATGTTAAGAGACGCAGACTTTCTTTTCTCCCTCTTCGAATGCAATAATTTTGTTATTGATGACCTCTGGTCCATGTGACATGGAAAACCAACCATATTCAAGTCGGCAAGAAAATGATGTATGATAATGTATTATTTTGCCTGCAATTCCACCTATGTTCAATGGCCCATAAACTAGTTGGAAACCCATGTTCAATTTTTCATCCACATTCAACCCAAAAATGTCAACGCAATTATTGTAATTATTTAACAAAGTGCATTTGCTCTCTCTTTTTGTGGGTGGCATTAAATTAATCGTCATTATACATATGTATTTTATTTTTCTTTTTTCATATCATTTAATAGTAACCCCTATGTATTTATAAATCTTCATTTATGAATAATTCGGAGAATGACGACCAATATAGCAAGCTTCGTAAGTATACTTATAAGAGGCATCCATCGTTGTTGAACGTTCACGTTAACCGATATATAAATAATTTAAAAGACGAGCCTGTCACCACAGTCCCACTAAAAAAAAAGTCCCTACCGAAAATCCTCTATAATGAATGTGACTAATTCACATATTCAAAGGGGGTTCTATGGTGCATTTAGGGGTGGCATTGGTTGGGTCTGGCCCAGATCCAGACCCAAAGTTTTGGGTTTGGGTCTAGGCCCAAACCCAAAATAATTGATGGGTCTAGATCCTGACCCAGACCCAATATCAGACCGGTCGGGTCTTGATTTTCGATACTCGGACTCGGACCCGGTCCCCTTTTTTTGGACTCATTCCCGTCCCATTAGGGACGGGTCCGGGACGGGTACTCATTAGACCCGATCCCATTGCCATCCCTATGCATTGATGCCAAATTGAGTTCCTTTTATGAAACAAAAAAAGAACTTCTGAACTTCACTACTTCAAAATAAAGAAGATTTACAAGCTATCTTCTGTTTATTTCATATGTGAAAGCTTTTCACATTACATTGCAAAGAAGATCAATCAAATAAGTTGAATTAAATTAAGCATATTGTTTCTCAAGAAGGCTTCCACAAAATGCCAAGTCAAACCGTTCCTCAGGAGGATCTCCTATGCAGTCAAATACCGCATCAGCATTTACAAAATCCTCATCACCTGTGTAACTGATTTCCAACAAATTAAACCAACATAAGTCCACAGGTCATTCTTAGTAGTTCCACGATTATGCGTCCCGACACAAATAGAAATAGTGTCGGGTATTATACTCGGCTAACTTGGCTCATTTTTCAGCCCTAATTGTAAGTTGTAACGGACCTTCCCGGCTAATCCGAATAGTCATTCGTGATTCATGAGTTTAGAACTGATTAAATGATGGGATGTTTCTTGAGCAAATTCAATCTTTTTCAACTTACTAATTGTAATATAACAAAGAACAATGGCAGCATGGTTTTCCAAGTGACTTTCTGGCTTGAAAACCAACATTTCTCAAGTCTTAAGAGGACGAGATAGGTATTTTAACTCATGTGACAGTGCAGTTTAGGAATTTAAAAGCACGAAACTTTGGATTCAATTTAATTTGCATATAAAACTTGAGTGGAGAAGGACCTTTGGATTCCTACCCCGGAGTGATGTGGTTCTTCGACTATTGATCTTTCCGAAATATGAAAACTTTAAAAGAGTATGAACTAAGTTCAAGGACTTAACTTACCCGCTCTTCGTTACAATACACTTCATTCCAGCAGCTTTGGCTGCAGCAAGACCAATTGCACTATCTTCCACAACAACACAACTATAAAGAACAAGGAATAAGCACCATTTCAGATAGATTACCTCATATGTAATGAACAAATACGTATAATTGCTATAGTAAACCAACAAGTTATCATTCATCAAAATCTCTTTCATAATGTAAAATGTCTACTATAAGGCTCTACCTTGAAGGTTCGACGCCAAGTGTTTCTGCAGCTAACAGATATATTGCCTGCAAATGATATTTACAGGTTAAGACTTCAGCTTATGATCCTCGTCTTATCAGAATTATCTTAAAGTTCAACTTTTTGCATCTATGTTCATAAACAACGGGATAATTACATGCACACCCCCTAATTTATTGAGTAATTACCACAAGCCACCGATGTTTTACAAATTACCAAGACAACTCTTGTAACTTAAAAGGTAGGAGGATTGAAATTGTAGTATGTTTTTACCAACATGGGAAGTTATGCTAATTTCACAAACCTCAAGGTGTTTTTTGTAATTATATGGTTTCATAGAGGGGTGTTTATGTAATTTACAGTAAACAAAACCAAATGATTCAGTTTGATGGACCCTTAAGTCAAGAATGAGAAGCTTACAGGATCAGGCTTTTTACGAGGAACGACATCTCCAGCAAATATCTGGATGTTCTTAGCCCGTTCGGGTCCTAACAAGAAAGAAACTACAGCAGAGACCTGAGAATTCACCATAAAGCTTTATCACTTCAAAGTAGCATGTACTCTAATGAATGTTCGAGACGGAATTGATAAAATTACCAAACTACCATTCTAATGGAAACGGCACGGATCAACTCCTACAGCATAGTGGATAATCCCCACGAATGATAGCGATAAATATAACAGAAAACTTAAGAACCTGATGATGCATACCGCTTTCTCATTTGAAGTGCTGCAGACAGCAACCTTTACTCCGTTCCCCAGAGCTTGGTCTACTAACCTGTCAATTTCTTTCACTAATAGATATTAGAGTAAATTACATAGATATCCTGCTTGAGACTCTAATTACGAAAAAGACCCCACCGTCTGAGAAATTACCATAACTTCCCTATAAGTAAAAAACATATTACAATTTCATCCACTGACAATAAAAGCAGATTACGATTTCACCCTCTATTTTCAAGGTGTCAAGGGCTGACAGATGGTGTCTTAGTAATTTGCAAAACCTTAGAGGACTCATGGTAATTCCCAATAAATAAGGGGATGCGCATGTAATTATCCTAGATATGAACCCTTAAAATATTAAGACTTAAAAAGCCATCCAAAACATGAAAATCTTAGTGTTGAAGAATCCCTATCGTTTAATAGCTAAATTGGTCACACGAACACTCTAACGGGTGAATGTCATCGTTTCCAAACTATTATAAAGCATAACACAACATTTTTCTTACCACATTTCGTGCAATTCAGAAATTTATTACCACAAACATGATGAATTTGCACATAAGGATACACAGAAGCTTACTTTGCAACACCGGGTCGAAGAGGCAGCAACTTTTTCTCAATTAGCACCATAAATAGTTCTGTCTTGCGCTTGTGAAGTGCTGCTATGAATTCCTTTCTTTCTTCTTCACTCTTCGGCGCCTTGTCTGGCCAGCCAACCTTATTGAAGTACGCTGTCATTCTAAAATCCAATCCAATAAAAATACGACAAATTTTAGCCCGGTTTAGTCACTATACTTTCTGCATATGCATCTTGAGATAAAAATTTAAATGAAATGTTATGTTTCTAGTGAAAATTCTGAGTCCTAATTCATGTTACAGAGTGAGGCAATAATTACCTCGAAAATAAGAGCTACCGTATGATAACCTCAAAGCACAATGCAGAAAGTTTCACAGTATAGAATGTACCTTTCTTTCCCTCCACCAATTTTGAGCAATTCACCGTACAAATCGACATCCCAAGTAACTCCCAATTCTTTCTGCACAATCAAAACAATTTAAAGATGTTCACTCTTCCAAATTGTATTTCATCTTGTATTCCATTTATACATACGACATAGTGTATAAAATTTACTTCACGTGTTTATTTAAGGAAACAAATTATACTCGTGGAGTGCATATGAAAAATGAAATAGGAAACGAAACACCAATTTCGAACAGATGATCCGAACTGCACAGAAACAGAACAAGAATGCACAAAAGCTAATACTTCAATGAGATAATGAACCAACCACTGTATGTATTCATATCCAGGCTCATTTAGCAACATAAGAGAAATTAATTTCTTTTTTTTTTTAAGATCAATCATCAAATCAGGGGCAACCCCATTTGACGTTATGTTAATGAACCAAGCTCAAACAAGCTTTTCACAATCAATCTCAAAACGAGTACCGACTAGTTTGGTTCGTGTTTAAGCCCTAATATACCCTAATTATGGGCAACCCCATTTGACATTAGCAAAAGAAGATATCACTAACAAGAACAACACATCACAAATTAATGAAATAAAAGCAAAACAAATGTACAAGTAGATATTATATATAGGAAGAGGAGTGTAATACTTCAGCAAAAGTGTCATTGAAAGAAATGCGATGTCCATCTTTCTCAGTGTCAACCAACACACCATCACAATCAAACAAAAGGGCTTTTGGAAGAACAGCAGAAGAAGACATGCATTTCACCACCCCAAAAGAACCCTTATAACTGCTACTGCCTAAAGTTGTTTTCTTGATTGTCAATTTTGAACATCCCACTATTGAAGAAGAAGAAGAAGATGATAAATTAAGAGTCTTTTTTGAAAAGGGTAGTGGTGAAAGGCGGGGCAATAAGCTTGTTGAAGAAGATGGAGCTGTTAGTAGAGGAGGGGCGATGGCGTGTGCTGCCATTGTTGATTTCTGTGTGTTTCGTTTTTCTGTGTGTTAGCTAAGGTTTGATTTCATTTGGTTGAAATGTAACGACCCATTTCTTTGTTTGTGTCCGAAAGTTATCCTCTTAGCGCCACAAAACACAAAAAGCAACCAAGATTTCCCCCCCTCTCTCTCTCTCTCTTCTTTCCTTTTTTTTTTTTATTGGGGGATTCTTGTTTTTTTTTTTAATGTTCATTCTTAATGTTTGTATTTAGGGGTGTAAATGAGTTGAGTCGAATTGAGCCGAATGTATTGTTGTTCAAGTTTGTTTAAATTATAATCGAGCTTCAAAATTTATGTTTGATTGTTAATCGAGCTGAGCTCAAATGAGCTTTAATCGAGTTGAACATGAGTCGAGCTCGAGTAGTTTGAATTACAATTTTTACTAATCGAGCCGAGTTTTAAAACAGATTAAATACGAAAAGTTATTCAATCTTGGTTTGATATGTTGACGAACCGAGCTCAATCGAGCTTTTAACGAACGAGCTCGAGGTGAGTATCAAATAGTTTGGTTGATCTTTCAGCCCTATTTATATTTGATCTTTTGGTCTTTTTGTATGTTTACTTTGAGGATTGGTAAAAGATATATGTGGAGAACTCTATGGTTGGCTGTAGTGAATCGAGTGTAATTCGGTAATCCTGCAATGAACGGAGTGCAACTAATGGACCTCCCCTACTCAATCAAAATTTCATGTCTTCAACATTAAGTAGTAGAACTCTATTAGTGATTTTTGGAGTTTCAGATTCTTTTCACTATAAACAACAAAATGAGGGTACCAAAAAAAAAGAAAAAAAAGAAATGATAATATCTTCCTCTTTGCCTTTTGATCTCAAATTTACCACGAGTTGAACCCTTTCGATCTCACGAAATTTGAAATTGATGATCGGAGAATCAGATTAGACCCTTAACTACTAGATTGACCATACCATCTTCTCTTTTTCCAAATCACTAAATATAAGGACTTTAAAGAGAGGTCTTTATGTGATTCTATTGGTGAAATTGAAATCAAGAATGAGCCCTAATTTGAAGTAACTACTTTCTAATTACTCTAGTTTCATATTTCGTAAGGAATCTGTTGTGATATGTCTTAAAGTTCTAGACTCAAAACTATGCAGCAAACCCATTATCCAAAGAGTCCATCCTGAAGAGGGCGAAGCCCTCAGAACAAGCCTACAGCAACACGCGTTGAGCCCGCTTCGACGAAGGATCGCCAGGGGGTGCGGGGGCTTGCCCCCACAGTACGGTACACGTGTATTTTAGGGAAAAATCAGGGGTTAGGTTTTAGTTTAGTGCTTTTGACATTTATTGTAATTTGTACCCCTTTCATCAATAGTAAAATACTCTCCTCTCTCCCATGGATGTAGGCAATTGTCGAACCACGTAAATTTTTATGTGTTTAATCTTTATAATCTTATTTCGTGAATTATCATATGAGAACCAATTAGTACTCTCTTTGTTTCCATCACTCAATGGTAACTTAAAAAACAAAGAAGAATATGCTAATGAAAAAAACAAACAAAAACAAATGAAACAATGCTTGTTGCAGTTTACACAAACAAAAAACAAGAAAAATCACTAAAACACAATTCAAACAAGACAAAAATAAAAAAAACAACTGTCTTTAACTGCACATTCAAACAATTCTAACAAATTATTTTCCTGCAACATCAAAGTAAAACATCGGCAACTCCAATGACATTTTTAGCTTTATCCTTCTTCCATTTATACACACTCCGTATCTCTATCTCCACCTCTAAGAACATTAGAAACTAAAAAGTAGAAAAAAATTCTCAAATTTGGAAACAGAAATGGCAAGATTTACACGTAGAGACACGAATAGGAGCCTCGAGACCTTGTTGGATTTGGATAAAACGAATAAAAACATGGCTAGACAGCTTACACGGAAGTTAATCCCGGGCCATGGCCTTGAATTCAAGAACTTGTCTTATAGTGTATTGAAGAAACAGAAGAAGGACGGCGTTTGGATTACAAAAGAAACTTATCTTCTCAATGACATTTCAGGGCAGGCTATGAGAGGTGAGATTATGGCGATTATGGGACCGAGTGGTGCGGGAAAGTCCACATTTCTCGATGCTTTGGCTGGTCGGATTGCACAGGGGAGTCTTGAAGGTTCTGTCAGAATAGATGGCAAACAAGTAAGAAATTTTGTAACAGATATAAATAGAATTAGAAAACAAGATTATTGATTAGGGATGAAAATTGCAGGTGACAACAAGTTATATGAAGATGATTTCATCTTATGTGATGCAAGATGATCAGCTATTTCCGATGTTGACCGTATTCGAGACGTTTATGTTTGCAGCAGAAGTGAGGCTTCCACCATCTATTTCAACTGCTGAGAAGAAGAAACGAGTCGTTGAACTCCTCGATCAGCTCGGGTTGACTGTAAGTCCATCTCTCTCCGAAATCCTTTCTTTATTTCATTCTTTTTGAAGAAAATAAAAGAAAACTTATGGGAATGTTTGATTATATTTGGCCAAAAGGTATGGAGAAAACGTGTTTGGATTATACGTTTTTTTGGCCTAGCTGACAAAGGTTACATGGTTTGACTGCTATAATACTATTTGTTCCTCTGGAAGTAAAACCAATCTCTATCTCATTAAAAAACCACCCAAAAAGCATTTGAAAATAGCTAAACCAAACACACTCCCGCTAACAAAGAATAAAACACTAATTTCTCAAAATAAAAACAAACGCACTCTCACCAAACACACATACTTCCCATTAAATGCGTCACTAAAACACAATTTCAAGACATAAGCAAACATAGCGTACATTTTTCTGCAGAGTGCAATGCATACTTACATCGGTAACGAGGGTAAAAGAGGGGTCTCGGGTGGAGAAAGACGAAGAGTGTCCATCGGGACCGACATAATCCACAAACCATCACTCTTGTTTCTTGATGAGCCCACCTCGGGTCTCGACTCCACGAGCGCTTATAGTGTCGTTGAAAAGGTTAAGGACATTGCACGAGGTGGTAGCATAGTCCTCATGACGATCCATCAGCCTTCCTTCAGGATTCAAATGCTCCTCGACCGTGTAACAGTCCTCGCAAGGTATTTATATAATTATATACTTCCCTTTTGGCCGACCATAAATATCATAATAATTTTTGTAGCTTAAGCAAATTAAAATTGAGTACAGGGGAAGACTGATATACATGGGAAGTCCAACTGCTCTTCCTTTATACCTTTCGGGATTTCAAAGGCCGGTTCCAGATGGCGAAAACAGCATCGAGTATCTCCTCGACGTGATCAAAGAGTACGATGAATCGACTATAGGGCTCGACCCCCTCATTCTGTATCAACGTGATGGGATCAAACCAGATCAAGTGGCTATGACCCCAGTTCGAAAAACACCAAGAGTGCACAAAACGCCTGTCGCGAAGAGCCCCTGGTCGAAGCACATCAGCCTCCGAAGCAGTCAGTTCTCGAACGGGAACATGACGCCTCGTGCTGAGTCAGCACAATTCGATTACAGTAACAATGACAATGACGACGATGATTTTGATGCTTCCTTGGAACGAAAAAGCAAGGTTGCTAACACGCCTATGAGCATGCATAGCGGAGTATATAATCCAAGGTTAGCCTCCCACTTCTACAAAGACTTCTCAGTGTGGATCTACCAAGGTGTCAAAGGGACGCCACGTCGCCCTCCAACATGGACCCCAGCACGAACCCCCGGACAAACTCCAGGATCCAGCTCAAGAAGCCATATCTCAGCCCGTTACTCTCACCGAGTTCCACCACGTCCCAAAACCCCATCTGTAGTCTTCAACCCTACATCCGACCAGTATGAACCTTCTTATGAAGAATTTGACATAGCCGAAGAAGTACTCGATGAACCCGAGCATAGGCACAAATTCGCCAACCCCTGGCTACGTGAGGTGGCGGTCCTATCATGGCGCACGACCCTTAATGTGATTCGAACCCCGGAGCTCTTCTTGTCCCGTGAAATAGTCTTAACGGTTATGGCTCTAGTTTTGTCATCCCTTTTCAAGCATCTCGATAAACAAGACTTCAAAACCATAAACCGGCTCCTAAATTTCTACATTTTTGCCATTTGCCTCGTTTTCTTCTCTTCCAATGATGCTGTCCCAACTTTCATCGAAGAACGGTTCATCTTCATACGTGAAACATCCCACAATGCTTACCGAGCTTCTTCCTATGTAATCTCCTCCCTCATAGTCTACCTCCCCTTTTTCGCCATCCAAGGCTTCACATTCGCAGCAATCACCCAATACATACTACATCTCCATGGTAGCATCATCTCCTTCTGGCTAATCTTATATGCTTCGCTTATAACAACAAATGCTTACGTAATGCTAGTGAGTGCAATGGTTCCAAGTTACATTACTGGTTATGCAGTCGTTATCGCCACAACGGCTCTCTTCTTCTTGACCTGTGGATTCTTCTTGAAATCATCTCAAATTCCTATATATTGGAAATGGCTGAATTATATATCAGCAATCAAATACCCGTTCGAAGCGTTGCTGATAAATGAATTCAAGGGGGGGAGGTGTTATAAAGGTATACCACAAGAACTCTCACCCGGCCCTTTAGGAGACATAAGGATCAGCAAACTCCATAATACGTCATCTACCGCTACGGATCCTAACTGCATGTTGATTGGTGAAGATGTTTTATTCACAATGGGTATTCATAGCATTGAGAGCATTTGGATTGACATTGGCATTCTTCTGGCTTGGGGAGTTCTTTATCGCCTCTTCTTCTATGTTGTTATCAGGTTTTACTCCAAGAACGAGAGAAAATGAAGCGATTTAAGCATAGCTTAGCTTGTACCTGTATTGTTTCTGTTCTAAATTTCTAAAAGTATAATAGTTTTCCCTAAAGCAGACTGATTGAGGGATAAGAATTCAATTTTGTATGAAAATTTCTTATATCGAAAAGGACTAATTAGTTCTGATTAGAACTTTAATTTATCAGTTTACTCCTGTTAGTAACGAATCAAGCAACAGAAGAAAATAAAGAAATAATCACGCACATGAGAAGATTGTACTAGAGAGTCTTATTGATTTCATGAAAATAAAAGACATAAACAAGAAGACTTATGTGAACAAGTTCTCAGAAATACTAACAAAATCTTAGATTTTCGTCTCAAGAACGCAGCACGTTATACTTTAGCCTCCTTCAGTGACGAAAGAATGAAAGGGCTAAATCACAATGGCTGAAATCTACAAAAAAATAAAGATTACCCAGCATGCTGAGCAATCTTCTTTTCAAGTGAATTCATATCAATTTCAACTACTTTATCGACCACTCTATCGTTTTTTGAAAAGAAAAAACTTGGAATACTTGGAACATTCCACTTTGCAGCTACATCCATTGCCTCGTCAATATCAACTTTCAGAAACACGACTTTTGGATATTTTCCGGCCAAGCTTGCATATATAGGAGAGGTGTAACGACACGGGCCACACCATGCTGCAGTGAAATAAACAATTGCAAGCCGAAACAATGTTGAAGCAGCATTCAACTTGAATCTCAATTCACTTGCAGAATGAATCCTGATTACCTGTCCTGTAAACCAATCAGCACACTACGTCTTGAACGTTCAAAGAAATCAAAGCACTTGATCTTGCATGTTACTTATTTCTATCGTAGAACAACATACCATTTTTGAAAATACTAACATATTCAACTTCCTGCAACAATATCAAGACAAAGTAAGTACTCTATTGGAAGCACTTAAAACATGAGAAATGAATTCAGAAGATAAAACTCGATAAACGAAGAAATGTAACCTATATATATATATATATATATATATATAAAAGCTATAGTTTTCTCACAAGAGATTCCATTTTTACTTCTCAACAAACAGAGAGTTAAGGTTATAGGTGCCAGTCCATTCTTATCGTACAGATTATTTATCGAACTTAAGGCAATTGCATGCAACAATCAGAATAATACCCGGGATTCAGCTTCACATCTCAGCCTTTCAAGCTCCACTTTTCTCTCTCCCCGAAGGCGTTCATATTTTAGCCTATGCTCTTCAATCTTCTTTACATTGGGGTCAACCTGAAAAGTTTTAGACAATACTTGAAATTGCTAAATCTTATTATAAGAACCAAATATATCGATTAAGCCCATTAGTAGGCAATAGTGGTCTTTTTGAACAATTCAACCTAATAATCTGATTAAATTTACCTTTTTGAGCATCATAGCTGTCTCCTCATCAAAATCTAACTTTGATGCCGTCTTCAAATCTCTAGCTGCCTCTTCCCATAAGCCAAACAGTGCCCTTGCCATGCCTCGTGCTTTATGTCCTTTTGCTAAATCAGGATTAATCTGAGATAGCAATGAAGAAATTACATCTCGACTCCAAAATGAATACATAAACAAACCCAAGCATTTCCTCGTAGCCCATAAAATATAATACCTGTAAAGCTCCATCAGCATCTAGGATTGCAGCATTCGGTTTCTTCAGTTTGACAAAGACACTAGCTGAAAAAGAAAAGGAAACTTCAGATTAAAACCACAATGCAAAACACTAATGGAAATGAAAAATTGATAATTATTATGGAATAAGTCGAGAATTACCTCTGCTTGCATGTAACATAGCTGATTTCGGATTCAATGTTATTGCTTCGGTTAAATGATCTATAGCCTCATTAAGATTCCCTGAAATTTCAAGCACGAAATTTGCAATATATTTTCCCTAAAAACAAGAAGATCTATATATTTAGCTACAAAAACCTTCTAAAAAGGTATATACCTTCGAAGATTGCATCCATGGCTTTTGATTTCGATACTTCAGCAGCTTCTCTATTTTCTTCGGTCACTTCTACAGAAGTGTCTCCCGTCTACAAAAACAAAGCGGATCAATATAATTTCATGATGCGCATATAAATACACTTTTAACATTTGTTTCCCAATTACACACCTTCTCTGGAAGATCATAGTCAGGCTCCACAACATCAGAATTATCGAACTCAACTTCAGACTCAACAATATCCTCATCCCAAATCGACATGGCAGCTTTTTTAGAATCAAATCGCGTCAAATGGACCTAACCATCACGAATTTTGATCATTAAAACTTAAAATCTCAAAAGAAATCATTGCTTCGTACAGCTCTTCTGGAGACAATTTTAAACAAGCATGCGCAATGTATATCAAGCTATATACCAATCACAACTCACATACAAACATACCTAAATTTGCGTGATTTTTACAAAAAGATTTGCATCCACGAGCAGCGGCGCATAATCACTATTCTATACAAATCTCACTTCAATACAACAAATGAAATGTACTCACCCTAACCTAAACACATACAAAATCCCCAAAATGCCCAAAAACCCACCCGAGTGATTCTTAGTGAGTGCCGCGACTTGAAATCCCTGTATAGTAACAATCATTCGTATACGTGTGGGTCCCGCGTGGGTCGCATCACACGGATGGTTGTATATGTGCCATTAGTCAACAAAGGTATAAAATAAGCGGGATTCGAGGCATCTCACCAGCATACACAAAATTAACACCCACAATCCAATTGAAAGCACTTAATCAAAAAAGTTGTGGTAAACATAAAAATCAATTAGAAAACCTTTTTCACGTGGATTTTTGTAATTATTTCCCAATTTGGCAAACTAATTATCATAGGTAAATCGCTCGAATAAAGAAATTAGAAGAGAATATAATCTGTTTTTAGAGATGCTTACTGATTTTGTAGATGCTGTCATAGTTAAGCGTTTGTATAACCACAAAGCTTCATGGCAGAGTCGAACACAAATCAATGGAGGGTAGAGAGAGAGAGAGAGAGAGAGATGATATCAGTTACTTTTGAAATTGCAAATCCCACTATTCATCAAACTGTCTAACCAACCTTTTTTAAAACTACCGCCTTCATCAAACGACATCGTTTCAAGAAGATGATGATATATATATATATATATCTCATATAAATGATGAGTTTATATATAAATCGTGCTTCTCTTCTTTTGACGCTTGTAGGCCTCCTGACACTTCAGAACACGACTTTAGTTCTTATAGCTCCTCAAACTAGGTGGCAATGTCTGATATTTTAAATTTGTTACTAGTGAAATTTAACTATATCAGAGTGGAACTATAGTTATTACCAAAAAAAAAAAAAAAAGTGGAACTATGGTGATTATAAGCGAATTCAGTCAGTGGTGTAAACGAATCAAGTCGTTGTTCATGCTTGTTTAAGTTATTATCGAGCTTCAAAATTTATATTTAAAATTGATTTGACTGTTAATCGAGTCGAGTTCAAACGAAATTTAATCGAGCCGAACATAAATCGAACTTTAGTAGATTAATTTTTTCACATAATTTAGTATTTTTTTACTAAACGATCCGAATTTTAAAACTTATTGAACACAAAATGTTGTCCAAGCTTAGTTTAATAGGTTAACGAACCAAGTTCAAACAAACTTTTAACATTGGACTCGAATATTGAGTAATTTGATTTATCTTTCAGCCTGAGCAGTTGTGATCCGTGAACTAATCATCTCTACGTGAAATTTAACTCCATCAAGATAAAATTATAGTGATCATACAACTACAAAGATCACGTGTTCGAACTCTCTTATTGTAGTAATTTGGGAGATGCTACTCACCTAAATGTCTTCAATATTCTAGGATCGGCTCGGACCCTCGGGAGATGCTACTCACCGAAATACTACACAAGTTGAATTGTGAACCATAAGAATACATACAGTTACAACAGTACTTCACCACTGGTATAAGATTTCCAAACACTTTCAATCAAACTATTCCACTAATGCATGCATTAAATTATAACTGCACACCCTTTGGGAGTTGGGACATGAACACAACATATGTAGTCTTTGTCTGAACACAAGATCAAGAATAATTATTACCCAGCATGTTGAGCAATCTTCTTCTCAAGTGAATCTTTATCAGCTCCAACAAATTTATCAACCTCTTTACCATTTTTCACGAAGAAGAAACTCGGGATGCTGCTAACATTCCACTCAGCAGCTGCATCTGACGCCTCGTCGACATCAAGTTTCAAAAACACGATTTTTGGATATTTCCCGGCTAAGCTCGTGTATACTGGAGAAATGTAACGACATGGGCCGCACCACGTTGCGGTGAAATAAATAATTGCAAGCCGCGACGTCTTTGTAGCAGCTTTCAGCTTTACTTTTAACTCACTAGCAGAATGTATGCCAATAATTTCGCCTGTAGAGCAAATTTAACCTCGTATTTAGGACGTTCACAATCTTGAATACTTGAACCAATTAAAGCACTTGAATAAACATGCAATATGTTTAATCTCGACGCGTTTTTTAAGTGGTAGTAGCCACTGCCGTTGTGAATTTTATTTATTACAGATATACTATTGACTGAATTAGACCAGCACTATAAACATACCATCCTTTAAGACAGCAGCAGCTTCAGCATCCTGTAATTTAAAAAACAAAAAGATTACCCATTAAGATTAGAACCGTGACCTGTATAAATACAATAATAAATTTTGTAATATCTGATTAGAGATACTTCTCCATGAAAAGATAATAAAGGTTAAACTCTATGATAAAATTACGACCTTAACAATGACTAAAGTGGACTTACTTGAGTTATAATACAGAGAGTCCATTGATGATAAACAATTCCATGTTACAAAAAAGGAAATTACCTTGGACTTAGATTGACGCTTCTGTCTTTCAAGGTCAATTCTTTTGAGCTCCCTTTCTTTACGCACGCGTTCATACTTTCGGCGATGCTCTTCAATTTTGTTTGCGTTGGGTTCAACCTGAAAAGTTTAAAAAGCTCTGTTAAAATATCTCGTAACGAAAAATGACAATGACGCCCATCAAGTAGGCCCCACCCTATTAAGATCTAGACAAGAGGTAAAGTTACCTTTTTAAGCATCACGTTAATTTCCTCATCAAAATCCAAATTCGATGCCACATGCAAATCACGAGCTGCATCTTCCCATAAGCCCAACATTGCCCTTGCCATACCTCGTGCTTTGTATCCTTTTGCTGAGTCAGCATTGATCTAACATGGCATTACACAATTCATCTTTCAAATTCAACGAGATTAAACACGCATAAAAGCATAAGTAATTGGTCTAAAAGTGTTGGGCTCAATTCCTCAAAGCATATACATAAGTAGCAACTAGCAAGACAAAGATACCTGTAAAGCTGCATTAGCGTCTCGAATTGCAGCATTTGGTTTCTTCATTTTGACAAAGACACTCGCTGCAAATTACTTTTCATATCAGCATAAGAATGGTAACACAGCAAACGTATACGTCATGGTTTGGGTTAAGGATTTTAGTATGGAAAAGAAAACTAGAAGCGAAAAGGTCCAACAAATAAAAGACAAAGTTACACCCTCCTTGATGGTTTTCTAAATAAAACCCAAGGTCCAAAGATTGCGTAAAGGTTATAATATTTTCAATTAATAGATGTTTAAGAATTACCTCTATTTGCATAAAATATTGCCGACTTTGGATTCAACGAGATTGCTTCAGTTAGAAGATCTATGGCTTCATTCAGCTTACCTGATGTTCACACAGTAAAGGGTTTACATATTTTTCCCCAAGAAATAGAATATCTATAGGGTTTAAGGTTTACGGTTTAGGAAACCTTAAACCCCCTTTTTTTCCCAAATAAACCCTAAAACACCTATAACTACAAGAAATTTAAAAAGTGTGGGTACCTTCGGAGATTGCATCCATAGCTTTTGCTTTCGATAACTGGGCAGCCTCTTGGTTTTCTTCAGTTACTTCAACGGAAGAGTCCCCCATCTGCAATGACAAAGTAAATAATCAAGTATAAGATGTTGTACCGAGATATATTTTCATAGTTTTTCCAGCTACCCACCTTTTGTGGAGGATCATTGTCAGGGTCGACAACATCAGAATTATCCAACTCAACATCAGACTCAATAATGTCCTCGTTTAATATATCATCAGTTGATACATTGGGCTTTTTAGATTCAAATGTCTTCTCCTTTTGATGGTTTCCGTCATCCTTTTCCTGCATCAGATTTTTGTCATTAGTGAAAATCAAATAGCTCATTGTTATTTGTTTGCGAAATATTTAAATCATGATTTTAGAATGCAGAATATCAAAGCTATGGATTTACAATCTGATAATTTCATTAGTTTGTAAACTCTTTTAGAAAATAATTGGACAATCACAATCTAAGAAAGTGAATCGGAAGTTATCAAACATTAAATCTGTTGCTCTTTCTCTGTGTGTTAAGAGTTAGTGTTTCTATAAGTATAAAGACATAATCCCACAAGGGTTTTAATGATTTAAAGCGCATAACGCTTATGAAAGTATAAAAATTTGTAAAAACAATATCATGCACATTATAATGCAGTTTTTGTGAAATCAAAATAGTCAACGACATGCAGAATGTTCAACTGTCATTTTCATGGACCGTTTGTTCGACTTCCACTTCCTCGACCGAACCAAAATACAAATTGAGCTCTTCGAATTCCTATCGGCCTCTCTTTTCCAAAACAAAGTCTTTCAGGTATGCCAAAAAAAGAAAAAAGATCACTATTTTTCAAGACAATTCCGAGCCTCGAACGTTTATAACAATTTATTAAGACTTAAAGCATCTCTGCAGCAAGTCAGCAGTAAAAGCTACACATCCAAACAAAATACACTAATCATAAACCTCGTGTGCTATCACCATTATAAAATTTACAAACCCGTAAAAATTATCTCACGATAGATTCAATTTAAAACGACCTATTTAAAACATCATCAAACAGACACAAGTTCGATCTTAACTCTATAGAGAAACTAGCAAAGCCAGCTCAATTTAGAATCTTTAAGGCAAAACAAAACAGCTAAAAATCAATCCTTTGCAGATCATCTTAGCAATTCATGTAGCTTACATCAAAACTCGACTCGAATTACGACATACTTATCCACTAATCAACCATATAGCTTAACAGTTAACACCCATAAACCACTAACAATTCCGAATCTTTGAACTTAATCAAAATGAATGAATTACTCAAGCATTAATTTAACAATTGTTGCATGTAACGCGTAACAAACATAAAGAGCCAAATTAATTACAGCACAGATAATTTACCGATTTTACTGACGGAGGAATTTTAGCACCCAAGCTGAAAAACAAAAAACAAATAAATCCATCAAATTTATACATTTCCAACGCATAATTGAGAACAATATATGTACTTAAATCAGATTAATTGAACTAAGAGTTAAAAGAAATTGAGATTAAAAAAAACCTTTGGAGATAATTCTTGAAAAAGGCGAAGGAGGGGGTGTGTAATAGAGAAGGGTTTAGTTTGCATTGCTCTACGAAGCTCTTCAACTCTTCAATCTTTTTCGCCTCCATTTTCGATTCTTTGCGTTCACTGCGGACCCTCTGAGAATCTATTTGTCAACTTCTAGTATATTTATATAGGAACGAAAATTACACACACACATAATTACAAACACCCCCCCCCCCCCCCCCTCATTTATGTAAAATTACTACACGCACCCTCAAAGAGCCTATTAGTATAGTTAATAGGGGTAAAAATGTAAATAGTTTCAAATATACAGAGGTGTAATTGTAAAATATGTTTTAATATGATGGGATTATGTAATTTTTATAAAGTGAGGGGGTTTTATTAATTATACAATTTTTATAAAGTGTATGTGTAATTTTCCCTATTTATATTTGGCTATTTGTTCTAGACTAGACTAGAAATATTCGCGTAATTCGGGTCATGGGCTAGCCCGGGTGGGTCCATTGGGTATTTGACAAATTGGGTTGGGTTTACATTGGGGTTTCTTCAGTTAATACTTGTGCCTGATGTTGAGAAATTTTTGTTTGGTTTTAAAGGAGATGTGTGGAGAATATTTGTGAAAATACAATTAGAAGAAGGATTTTGTTAATTTGTGAGTTAATAATTTTTAATGATATTTAATTAGAACAGAAATATGCTATGAGGTTTTAGAATTTGAATTTTTTTTTCAGGTGTTAAAAATCCGAGTTCGGGAACTTTTTATTATTATTTGATAATTGATTAATAAATGTGAGATTGGAGGGGTTAAAATTGAACACGAGTCCATTCACCTATTAACAAAAATTAATCTCGTTTCAATTAAATCAATGTTGGTTATTCAATTAGGAGTTACGGACTTAGGAGACCATCTAATTTGAGAAGTATTGTGTAGTCAACAAGAGCAAATAATTCGTCGCGTCGACGACATCTAATAGGTGAATGATCGAGTACTATTAGGGACTCCCAAGTCCCACGGCTAACACCATGATGGGTAAATAATCGAGTAATATTTGAAGCTACCATACAAGTATAAAGAGATTATGCCCTCCACATATAGGCCCATTTTTTGCTCAATCATATGGAGGGGTGAAGATCAACTCCATGAATAACTGACTCACATCATAAGCAGTGGCTATTGCTCAATCCAGATAATTCTAGGTTTAGGAAACTCTCATGAGCACGTCTAAAAAGGATTGTTTTGCTGGTGGTTCTTTCCCTTGCTTTTGTTTTATAAGAAAATAAGAAGAAAGAAAAAAGGGCAAATACTATTATACTAATATGTAAAATTAATAATATGTATACATTGTACTTCGAATATTACAAGCCTAATACACTGCTTAATGTGATCAATAGAAAAGGCTTCGATCACAAACCAAAACAAAAATGGACTACAATCATGTTCTAAGAGACAATGAAAGAAAATAGTAAAAGTCAAGAAAGAATACAAAATATAATAATAGTAATAATACAGATTGGAGTAGGAAATAATCCTCTGCAAAATCCACCATTAATTCACAGACAAGCTTGTGCTAATGCCTCCAGGATTGCTGCAATCTGGAGATTGCTGCTTGTCAGCACCATATGGCGATGCACTGATTACCCTGAAATGCAGAAATAACAATTCTTTAGCCATAAAACTATAGAGAACCTTGGCTTAAAGAAGAGAACACATTGAAAACACGGTTTAGGACGCTCGGGATTCCGTGCCTCGGTATAATTCATACAAATTTCATACCCACATGGGTTCCACCATAAATAGATGGTTGTGCTGATAATGTGTCTGCAAAGACATTCAATGCTCGATATCATGGACATCTTAGTAAATGATTGACAATTTAAGATGAAATGAAACGACGTTCATCAATAAGAAATGATGATGTCATATAGTAAAATGCGAATATCACCATGTATAATCTAGTACTCTAAAATACCATTTAGAGTGGCTTGCATCAGGAGCCGTTAGCTTGAGCGAGGTCAACAAGAGAAAGAATATGGAAAGAAACTAATTTGCTATATTGGGTGCCCAATATCTCATTAGTTTCCACGCATATAACACAAGAAGCGGAATTCTATGTACCACAACGTGAAGTATGTCTTAGTGTATTTTATGTGACTATCTCTTTCACGCACGCACACCATATGATTATCTACTGACACATTGATGAAGACTCAAAACAACTATATAATTACCTTTCTTTGCGCTTCTCCAGAAACCGAGCCAAAGATTTTCTACGAAACTGAGGCACAGTGCCTGAAAATAATTCAAAAAATGAGATATAAACACACAAACTAGATAAAAAATGAAACCAAACGCGACAAAAATTGAGATATCATGATTATAAAAGAAACTTTAAAGTACCTGAAGAGAGGAAGTTTCCAGAAACGGATCCTAGCGAATTTGCCAGTTTCAGAGGCTGAGCAATGTTGGAAGACGAAATGACAACTGGTTTTACAGATGTTGTATTGTTATTGGTGCTAGATCGGCCAGCAGGCTGCGAAATGCCGATTGAAGTTTTCGGGACGGGGCTTGAACGAGGTGGTGTTGAACCATACGTTTGACTTACAACAATATTATCAAGAAACGAAGACCGTGGAATGGATATTTGAACTGGAGCTGCAGAGGGTGTTGGAGTAGGAGTCATAGAAGGCGCATTTCCAGCCAACAACATTATTGCCTGAGCCTATACATGTTAATGCAATAAAATTAGAATTGAATAATTACATGCAAACCCCCTCACTTATTGGATAATTACCACGAGGCCCTTAAGGTTTTTCAAATTACCAAGACAACTCCTTGTGGCGAGAAACAGATGATGAAATTGTAATCTATTTTTACTGATAGTGGAAAGATTTTTATATGTTTTTAATGCTAGGAAAAGTTACGATAATTTCCCAAATCTCGGGGTTTTTTTTGTAATTAGGATCACCGATGGTGTCTATGTAATTAACTCAAATTCGAACCAACGATAAGACCCATCTCTGAATAAAGCCTTTAGGTTGGGAGATATCAAAGGGGAACCTAATGAAGAAAAGAATAAGCCAAAATTCTTTGGCTATGTTAAGACCTCGGAATTGGATTTTCACGAAGAAAGTAACAAGGAAAACATTTTTCAACTTTTTTCGTTTTTCCTTGTCCTCACTGAAATCGTTTGATGCAAATTTAGCAGTAGGATATCAGATGGTATACCTTTTCAGGAGAAATGTTGTCATACACACAAACTGAACCATTATAAAAGATGGTTAACTGGGCAGGACCTCCCTGGATCTTGGAACCATTCCTGCAAAGTACGATCCAGATTGATTTAGCGTTAGTAGTCTCTACAAAGTGTCCTAATACAGTGTCTTTCACCCCCATACCTTAAATCAGTAGTTCCCACAACAGGGCTGTTGGATGGCATAACCGCAAGATTCGTCTGATTGTTCATCGGGCGATGAATGGCATGTGTCTCAAGGTGCTTTGTGGGATAATTTGACACCGTGTAACGAACTCCGCCTTGCTTTTCAGGAACAATATTTTTCTAAATACCCAAAAAAATGAAGGAAAAAAATACTATAAGGGGTGCATTAAAAAAGAACGAAAAGTCAAATCAATCACATATACTTATGATCTAAATTTTCGATTTAGTTCCAAATTCAGTTTGTTGATACTTGATACATGGACATTAGAAAGAATTATAAGGGGAGCAATAAGTTTCTAAATATCCATAAAAATGAAAGAAAAACTTTAAGTTGTACATTAATAATGAAAAAAAAAAAGTTGAAATTATCACTTGCGGTCTAAAATTTCGATTTAGTTCCAAATACAGTTTATTGAAACACGAATATTAGAAGGATTTATAACTAACCTGTGAGGCAGGGTACGATTTGTGATCCGGATCGAAAGCTTCAGTAGTTGTTAAGGAAACCAATCCAGTTGATGTAAGAGAATCAAAGCCAGTCTTAGATTGTTTTTCTTCTTGAAAAGACAAGAGCTGAGGATGAGAAGAGCTCTTGTTTGAGAATGACCACTGCATTGCTAAGCTTCTCAATGGAGCTACACAATCAAAATACAATACAAAAAATTAACTTAAAACAAACTTTCCAACTTAATCAGAGAAGAAGTGTTCTTTCTTTAACCACCTTTTAAAGGCTAATTACCTAATGATTCACAATATGAAAACTTCTTTAATATTCTACTGATAATATAATTAAATAACTCAAAGGGGTAGCTGTAAAAGAGGGGGGAGAACATGCTGATCAACTTAAAATAAGATTATCTTGAGCATCTCATGCGCATTATAGTATTATATTATTGAACTTATCAATGAAGAACAAGTAAAGAATATAGAAAAAATCAATCTAGTCAAAAACAAGCTTAAATGTTGCACTAAGACTATTTCTTGAATTTAAAACATCCTTATTTTATTGAAGGCATCATATCATGTATTTTATTTTATTCCTCTTTTTGGGTGGTAGCAGCAGTAAATTACAACTCATTGCATATTTAAATATGATTCCTTTTTAAATAGAATAATGAAAGATGTCATGAGGTGCATGTTACATGGTATTGGACAAGCTAACACACACAAGAAACATGAAAAAGAAAATTCTAAAGACTGTGCTAGAAGCTGATGACTTGAAAAATACACCAACCCTATTATATTATTTAAAATAAACACATTATTTTATTGCTCCATGTATGAAAGTTTCTCACAAAACGTGAACAATCCAATAGTGAGCTATTATATTCAAATCTATATACATATACAATACATACATATACACTTTGAGTAAAGAATATGTATTTGAGTAAAGAGTGAGCTATTATATACATATACAATACGTAAATATACGTATATGTATTTGTACATATAAGTATATGTATGTATCAAATACATGTACAATACATACATATACTCTTTGAGTAAAGAATATGTATTTGAATATAAGAGCTTATAAGTTTCTCATACATATTCTTTACTCAAAGTGTAATCATGAGCTATTATATTCAAATACATATACAATACATACACACACGTATATATATGTATCATGTATGTATCGATGTATGTATATAAACGATAAAGGCCAACAAAATCGACAGGTGGTAGTAAGCATCTTTTGGCCTTTCAAGAAAAATTAAAAGAAATGTTTCTATTTCGATTCTTTAAGCTCAAAATCAATGAAAAAAAAAAGGAAAGAAATCTTTAAACAAATCCGTAAAATTTACTTCGATATACCAAATTCACAACCACAAAGGTTTAATTCAAAGTCTCTGTTTCAGAACAGATTCATAAATTCAGCTCAATAACAAGTTCAAAAACTAGATTTATACGCATTAAGAAAAGGCCAACAAAAATTATAATTAATTTTACCTGCGTCAATAGTTTCATCAGAAGTCTCCTGCTTCACATTCAACCCCATGAAATCTCTCTCCATCTTCAACAACAACTCAGATATATAGATATATATATATATATATAGAGAGAGAGAGAGAGAGAGAGAGAGAAACAGCTGCCTGATTGATGATGAGCGCTCGTGAATGAGGGAGAAAATGTGAGTTTGAGGAGACAAAAACAAAAGCTCAAATGGAGGAGAGAGAGAGAGAGAGAATACAGAGATTAGATTTAAGTTTACTAAACCGGTTTATGATGACTACCCTATTTTCCTTTTTTAAAGAATTAACTCTTTTCTCGTGCCCATATTACAAACCAGCTATTCCATGTCATCCAGCACTAATTCTTCGTCCGATCGGGTTCAAATTTTAATAGTCCGGATGTGTATTTTGTATTTTCTATTGCACACAAATGTGTGTCGTGATCGCAAGTAATATACTTTATCGTGTGTAAAAGATAGACATTAAAATCATTGAATTTGGTCTAATATAGATTTTTCCATCATTCGATTCTTGTAAGACTTAACTTTGACTGGGGCTTAATATTCTCTTTACATATAATTGGAGGTTTGATTATCTTTGTATGCGAGTCGATTTATGACAGTAAATTCGATTATATATAGTGGTAAACGAGTTTGTGAAATTATATATTTTGTTACGATTGAGACAACTGATTGAACATTTCTCGATTGAAAATTTTAATAAATGAAGTAATTCGATAAAATTGAATCTTCATAAATGAAGTTATTCGATACTTGTGAACGTGTGAAGTTTCTAGTCATGTCTTTCTGTAGTTGTGTACTTGAAGTCAACCAAGTTTGAACTTTCTTTTATATTTATGAATTTGAAGTTGAACACAAGTACGACTTGATTAGTTTAAAGGATAAAATGCATAAAAAAGATCGAATGCGTATAAAAAGATATGGCTACTCGAGCTCGATTTGTGTCTCACACGATTGAAACTCGTTTGCACTTAGTTCAAAATCATAAACATTTTCTCAAATACTATAAAAATTCAATCACGCTTAAATAATACGTTGTTCGGTTTTATCTGAATCACTTGTTAGATCGAATCTTGTATTTCAATTTGATAATCTAATTCCACATGATATGAGAATGTCATATGTATATAATATTTCGTAATATATACAAATTAATTTAAACAGATGATACTTTAGTTATATTTGTCCAAACTAAACACAAGATAAAACACGAAATGCAATAAAAGTATCCCGAGTTTTTAAATTATTTTTAAAAACTCACGAGACTTCAAATTTTGGACCATCTCTACCTCTAGCCATGTATTTTTATTTATATGAGAACCACATGTATATATTTGTAAAATTGAGCCCCGTGACCTCGCAAATATGATCAATATTTTGTGCATGTAGCTATAATAGTGAGGTAACCGGATAAAGCAGTAAATGTTAGTGAAACAGCACGTGACTCGTGAGCCAACAGATTCTGTGATCCACAATTCAATATGCCATGTGGTGAACACGTGTTAATTATCGTCCAAGTTTGAGTTCCACGCGATCCATCTGATTATTATCTCTCGCACATCAAAAGACAAGAGTTTTGATACAGTCACAGCAATGTGCCGCAGAAAACTTCACAACCTCTAATACGTTTCGTGCATCTATTTGACATTGACGTGCACACTAATTTCTCTTTGTTTCTCAAATTTGCTGTGTTAATTAGGGAAATGTCAAAGTGGTAACTACAAATAAAGGAAAGAGATATTTTATAGGGTGATGTGCACTTTATCCTTTAATTTTTTGAAAAGTGCACTCGATACTTTAATCTATTATAAATGTGTACTTAACCCTCTCGGTCAGCTTCGGGCAAAATATAATGGAATTCCGGCACACCGAAGGCAAAGTGCTACAAATCACATAGGTTAGGGGTAGTCTGTTTAGTTTTTAAATTTTTTTGCATTTTTACTCATTCATCGTTCAATTTAAACCATATATATTGGGATTTATTTGGATTTTCCTTGAAATATTATTTCTAGACTTGAAAATAAATAATTTCCAAAATCATAAGTCTCAACCCAAAGTAATAAATCTTATTTTTGAAAACTTAGTTTCCAAAAATTCCACTTATAAGGTTACAAAAATAATTATTTTCAAAATAAAATTTTTTAAACTTTAATTTCATAAAATCCTTTCAAATCATATTTAAAGAATTTTATTATTCTCAAAAATTCAATTTTTTAAGAAAACCATTATTTTCAGAATTTTTAATTTTCAAAATTATTTATTTTCGAAAAAATAAAATTTAATCAAGAATTGAGTCGGGTCAAGTCACGAGTTACCTGACCCATCGGTAAATTCAAATATTCATAATTTTTCAAAAATAAAAAAGACAATTCAAAAATCCAGAACACATGAAAATAAATAACAAAAAAATTAAAAAAAGTATAAAAATAAAAAAATTAGCAAAAACCTAAAAATCTCCTTTTTATTGTTCTAATTTATTTTTTTTATGGATTTTTCAAATTTTTAATTTTCCCTTATTACTTTTCTATTTTTTTTATGAATTTTTTCAGAAATTTAGTTGAATTTTTTTAGCCGAAATTTTTTATTTTTGACCGAATCTGCCCGAAGTTGACCGAGAGAGTTAAGTGCACATTTATGATAAGTTAAGATATCGGGTGCACTTTTCAAAATATTAGGGGGCAAAGTGCACATCCCCCTATAGGTTGGAGGGTGTATGCTAATAACTCTAAATAAAATCAAATAAAAGTGTGCTTGTGTGTGCACAAAATAAATAAAGAAAACCAATTTTTTTTTAGCCTTTTAAACAGCTATTATGCTTAGGAATATCAATTGAGCCATCCAATACGGTTCAACCAAGTGTTAAGCGGTTGGTAACGTCCAAAAATGAAATGTATTTGAAGTTTATTGGAAACTCTGTATTAATCTATTAGGGAGGGTTTCTCTTTACGTGACCCACCAAAGAGATTACGCTATGTTGACTAACTTTTGTAACAAAAAAAGAAAAAAAAAATATCGATTGAGTCAAGTTTGTCTAGACTCCACTGTGCTTAGTCAGCTTATAAATTATAAGCGAGTAAAACCTAATTTAACATGAGAAAGTTTGACCACCAATTAATTTGTGAGCTGAGAATACGTTTTATAATTATAAGTATCGGTTCGACTCAATTGAAGTGTGTATATGCAAGCAAATCCTTTTAATGTTAATCCACTTAATCTATTATTAATCGTTGCATCGATTTTACCAATCAACCAATCAAAAGAGTATTTACAAATGATATGTATAATGACAAAGAGTTATGAGCTTAAAAACTCCAAAAAATTAGAAAATTTGTGCTTTATTATTGCTACTCATTAGTCTCATTGTTATCTTTTAATTGTTTGTTCTAACAAAAGTAGATATCAAAGATTCTTAGTCAATTGCATTTCTTTGTTTTTATTAATCATCAATCTTGAGTATTTTCAAAGTTCAATCATCTAAAATTATCTTCTACTCTACAACTTGATTTACATTAAAACTTGGTAAATGACATTTACATGTATATCTGAAAATGGATTGTGTGTGTAGTTTACGAATTGAGGGTTGTAGAAACTTGTGACAACTATTATCTTACGTAATATACAAAATTAGTCACTTTCGTAAAATAACATTTTATTCTCATAATTTTATCTTTTGATACAAAAAATTGTCAGTATCAGCCAAGCAAAAATATAATTAACTCCCTAGTTGTAAAAAAATGTGAATCGAGTTTGAGCCAACCTAAAAAAGAATTTTGTGAACTGAGTGTGAAGGTGTACTTGACAAATCCGACAATATTTGAGCTTGAGCTGGTATAGAATTTGACTCCCAAAACTCAACTAGCAACCCTAATTGTATATTAAGTCATGTGAAGCATGATCTCAATATTTAACATATGATTAGTCATAAGAAGGACCACTTTTAGTTAGTCTTCCTTGAAGCAATTTTAATTGTCAGTTTTAGTTGGTACAAAAAATAGCACGACTTTCCAAAATTTATACGAAAAATATTATACATAAAATTTATTATTTTGATAGTGATTTATGAACATTTTAATCAAACATGGGTTCAAGTTAGTTTATAATTCCATCATACATTATTTAATTAGAATGGCTAATTAGCGTCTTTGAAATGTCTCATGAACCACTATACCATATAAAATTAATATTTCTAAATCCGTCGGTAAACCCTTGCTGATATGCAACAAAATCTATTTCAGTAGCTGAATCCGTCTCTGATTTGTCACAAATTTTTATCCATCTCTAACTTTTCGTGGCTGAAGCCCTGTTCTCTTGTAGTGTTATAAAAAACATACTCCAAGTTTCTTTATTTTTTTCATCTATATATGGTCAAATTAAATGAGTTCAATTAGTTAATATTTCACAAGTAACTTGTTGTATTATTCTTTTTTTATTATTGATATTGTTCAAATTATAAGCACCCCCCCCTCCTTTTAACTTACCGACTTATCATCTAATGTTCATTCTGCAAATAATTTTTTTTTTTTTGAAAATTTAAAGGTAAATCTCCGTTAGTCACCTAGCAGAGTAAATAAATTTCTTTATTAAAACATATTATGTGATATTTTAATGAGCATATAAGTTCAATCAAGCACCATCTAAACACAAGATTATTTACCCTTTCTACATCTTCTACTTCATTACTTGAATATTTGTCTAATCTTGAGTAACTGAGAATTCAAAAAAGCGAAAAAATCAAAGAAAAGACTAAAAGTCCGACTCAAGTGGCAAAATAGAGACCTTATAATCATTATATCGTGGAAGCCTATCTCTCATGTACATATATATATATATATATATGTATGTACATGAGAGAGAGTTATATATATATGGAAAATTACAGTTAGCACCCTTGAGATTTGGCTAAATTACAGATAAGCCTCTCTTATCTTTTAAATTACACATATCCCCTTCACCTATGTATACAGCTTGCAGATAGCCCCTTCGCTGACTTTTCGGCCTTAAAATTCATAGAAACTTCCTATTTTGCGCTTAAGTGCTTCCACCAAATATGTGAGACAAATAAGCCCTTCGGGCTAATTGTTACATTTAAAATATTATAGAACAAAAATAAATTGTTTAAAAAATTAAAAAACACAGAAATTATGACTATAATTGTTAAAATAAAAATTGGAAATTAAATTAAAAAACAAAACAAAAAAAAAACTAGTAATTATTTATAAACATTTATAAAATAAAGTCAAAAAACAAAAAAATAATAATAAGAAACAAAAAAAATTCGATCGTCTTCCCCTCCCACCCCACATCCCAGCACTAGGCCTGACCTTGATGGCACCACCACACACCGCCCTCTCTTCACCTCCCCTCATTCCACCGTCACCGTATTGACCATCCATTCAGCCTCACGCACCAAGATATCCCCCTCCCCACCCATTGCCCGCTTCCCTTATCCCACCTCCCCTATATCCCACATCACCGCCCCGCTTTCGAATCCAAAGAGGCTTGTTGAGATGAGAGCGTGGGGTGGGGTAGGGGTCTTTTTGGACCCTTGGATCAACTTGAGATCAATGGCTCAAGATCATTTATGAAAAAAGAATGAAAATTTTGAACCTTTGGATAGGGACGAGATCAATGGATGAAATTAATTACTAAAAAAAATAAATCTAAGGAGTAAAATTGTATGTTTATATTTCTTTAATTTTCAGCTTTTCTTTAAAAATTTGGCAAAATTCTGGCAAGGGTAAATTTGTCATTTGGGGCTATCTACAAGGCGGATGCGTGGGTGAATATGGTAGGTATAATTTAAAAGATAAGAGAGGCTTATCAGTAATTCGGTCAAACTTCAGGGGTGCTAGCTGTAATTTTCCCATATATATGTACTTATCTATCATATAAGTTTGTTATGGATGATTTGTCTTAAACAAATTGCTGATTAATATCATTATTCAAATAATTGTTTTTTAATATTGGGATGTAATGATATAATTACTTCACTACAAAAAAAAAAGAAGCATATTCCTAATATGCTTAAAATCTTTGGGATGTGGTCAACGGGGGTACTTTATGTGCTAACCAAAACCACCAGCCAAACCCACAGAAATCATAATATTATAACTAAAACATGAATTTATAGCATCCAATAAATAAAAAGATTAGTATACACCACTAGTTTTAAACTTTTAATTAATCAAAGGATTACTAATTAATCAACACGCAAAAGCCGCCTTCCCTAAATTATTCTGATCAGGTGGACGGTGGACCTCAGAATGTCTCTGCTTGATTAATTAATATTATTGGTCTGTGGTCCCAATAATATTAATTATTATTGTTGTTGCAGCAAATAGCATTTTAAATAGTAGAATATTTTTATATATTGATAATGGTGTATTGAGCAAAGTGTCAACTAACACACTTTATATAATTAATAATTATTCAAGTATTTAAAGATGAAAGTCAAATATATATATAGGGTATATCCCGCACAGACAATTAAATCATATTTTCCAAATTAAATTTTAGATAGTAGTGAAATATTATCTAATTCTAATAAATAACATATTGAGCATTAATTTTGACTTTTTAATTATGTGATCAATTCTATCAAAATAATCAAGATTAAACAATGTAATGAAATCTTGAAAATAAAAATAAAACTGTGATGAAATGTGATAAATATTATATAATGCCAATTTCAGTACATTTTTTTTAAAATTCTAGACGAAGGGGGATATCCTAACCCGACAAACCAGGGCAGATAGTTTTTTAATCATGACCCACACATATCATATAAGAGTCCAAATAAAGAGAGAAAAGTCGCAACTTGTGATAGTTTGGGATTGAACATCCCACATAAAAATGAAAATTAGGCTAACAAATCTTAGGTAATTTTAATACTTCTTTTGCAGAGGTGTTAATTAAACTCAAAATTTTATATACAAGCTTGTATTATATTTGAGGGCCACGTTTACAACCACATAAAGTCAAAATGTTTAATTTCTTTACTCAACATTTCTTTAATGAAAATAATTAAGTTGATACATCATCCTCACTCAATCCCTTGAAAACTGAACTTTTATAAATAGTAATTATATATATATATATGTGTGTGTGTGTGTGTGATGATTAAGTTGAGTTTACTTATAAACATTTTTTCCCTGCACTTGCCAATTAATGGCTAGTGATGCGTGTTGGATTTGCATCTTGAATCCTTCTTTGCTCCAAACTTTCAAGCAACTTGGAAATAAAAACAAATAACTAGGTTTTCGTTTAAGGTGAATCGTTTAACGTTCCACCTCCAACACTCAAATCAGTAATGTATGTCATCAGAAATAATATACGAAATTGAGTACTAATGCATAACATGTAAAAGAATACTTCAAAAATTAAACCTTTACTAAGAAAGGTGTTTATAGCTCTTAACGATAGTGTACAAGAACTCCTGATTATCCAAAAAGGTGAGCCCCAAATTAAATGCTAAATTGTGATCGTTAATGTTCGATTGTTTGACATAAGAAAGTGAGCCCCCAAATCCAAATACTTTCTCATGTTTGTCACTAACCTAAATATTTAATTCGGTTCGGTATGTAATATTCATATCTATCATCTAGTAATGCACAAAAACTTGATTAATTGTTAATTATCCTTGAACTTTATTAGATTCCATTGTGTTTAAATAGTGCAATAACCAAATGTAAGATGCATGCATGTTCTTTATTTAAAAAACTAAAATCTTTTGTTATTTTATGTGTGAGTTATTTTTAATTAGTAAAAATACTATTCAACTAATAGAGAAAAAAATATAATAAAATTAAAAATGAGTTTCTGAAATTGGCCTCGGCATCAGCCAGCGAAGAGTGGCCCACATTTTTTTCACTATCAAATTAGAAAACTCAAACTCGTGTCATGTCTTACGTCAACTTTCCTCAATGGGATCCATACGTGTCGCTTTGTAATTTTTTTTTTCCTGATTTACAACTTTATTCAGCTTTATAAAGTATCAAATGTTAAAAAGAGGTTTTATCCAAATTGTTTCTGACCTATTTGTCAGTGGAATTTTATTTTTTCCTTATTTCAAGTCCGCGAAATTCACATCAAATTGTTGACAAATTCTGGCGTGAAAGGAATGTAAATAAATCGAGTTGAGTGTTAAATTAGATCATGCTCAAGTGTTTGTTTAATTCACACCGAACTTGAATATGAGTTTAGCTTTGACATGATTAATACTCGAGTTGAATTATAACGAATTTTAATCGAGTTGAACACGAGTCGAGTTCGAATAACTTAACATGTTTACACATATTTTATCATTTTAACTAATCAAGCCAAGTTTCAAACTTATTGAATAAAATCGATTGTTCAAGGTTGGCTTTGTTTGTTAACAATCAAGCTCACATGAACTTAAACGATTGATTTCGAATTAGTATCAAGTAATTTGATCTATTTTTTGAGTTACAAAATTTTCATTTCAAAATTTATTAGTTAATCAAAACACCAATAAGGTTAATATGTTGATTTGTCTTTATCATAAGAATTATTTAGTGATTCGTAAGAACTCTTGAACTAAATCTATATGATTGCAATCTTTTGTGAACCGTAAGACAAACATATATAACTTCCATCATATAAGTGCATGCAACTGTTAAGGATTGTAGTATTACGGGATGACTTGCAAACTACGAAACTAACAAGAATTAAAGAAGCATAAAAGATGACACAACGAATTTTAACGAGGTTCAGTAAATTGCATATATCCACATACTAACACTAGACTATGTCTTTATTCACTATTACAAAAATACACTATTACAGTAGTTTTGTAAAACCGTTGTAATAGGGTTTCTCGGTTCGGACCTATTACAACGGTTCTACCCGAACTGCTGTCAGATAAAATTTTAAAGAAAAATTGGGATACGACAACGGTTCGTATAGAACCGCTGTTATAGTGCCGGGATATGACAGCGGTTCAAACGAACCGCTGTCATAGTGCTTCATAAAAAAAAATAAAAAATATATGACAGCGGTTCGAAAACGAATCGCTGTCATAGATCGAAACTATGACAGTGGTTCGTACCCAAACCGCTGTCATAGGCGGCCGGGTTTAAAACTCGGCCGCCCCCTCCTCTCTCTCACTTTAATTCTCTCTCTCTCTCTCTCTCTCAACACCACCACCACCACCTTTCTCTCTCTCGCGCTCTCTCTCGTGCTCTCTCTCGGTTTCTCTCTCTCTCTACTCGACCTCTCACCGCTGACCTCCGCCACTGTCCGCTCCTCCCTTCTTTGTGCATATATATATGTATATATTCTATATATATATATATTTAACTCTTTCTATATATATATATATATATATTTAAGGACCGCCGTTGCCGCCGCCCACCGCCATTTAGTGGGTAATTTTTTTAAGATAAATATATATATAGACACACACACACACACATAGAGTATAGAGTTAAATATTTGTGTATGTATATTTGTGTATGTGTGGGTGTATGTATATTTGTGTATATGTGGGTGTATGTATATATATTTGTGTATGTGTGGGTGTATGTATATTTGTGTATATGTGGGTGTACATATATATATTTGTGTATGTGTGGGTATATGTATATTTGTGTATATGTGTATATGTGGGTGTATGTATATATATTTGTGTATGTGTGGGTGTATGTATATTTGTGTATATTCTTGAGATTTGCCTATTTATTGGAAAATTTAAGGGAAATAGGGATTTGACTGAATTTAGTATTAATTGGGTTAGTCGGGTGTTAAATACGTTTGATTTGGTATTAAATTGTGGTTATTTTGTGGTTTAGGATACATTGATCCAACTGATGATCTATATTTATACTTAGTTGTTGAAAATATGATTTTTATTTGTAGTTTTATGTGATTTATGTGATTCGACTGGTGATCAATATTTGTAGTTGTTGAAAATATGATGCTTTATGTGATCCAACTGGTGATCAATATATATTTATAAAATGATACTTTATTTTTAATTTTATGTGATTTCTGTGATCCAACTGGTGATCAATATTTGTAGTTGATTGAAATATGATGCTTTATGTGATCCAACTGGTGATCAATATTTTCGTATAGTAAAATCGACATCTTAAGTTTGTTGTGGGTGAAAGATTAGAATATTGGGTTTGTTGTGGTTGAAAGATACGAATTTTGTTGGTTACAAGTTTGAGGGAAGATTAAGTCGAGAACTTGGTAGAAATTTTTGCGTCGGTACTCTGCCGAATTTTTTCTAGGATAACGGGAAATAAATTAAAATTAAAATAATTTAATTAATTCAACTCAACTGATGTTAAAATTATTTAATTTAATTAATTAAGATCGAAATTGAATTTTAGCGGATCGTAAGATCCGAATTTTGTTGGTTGCAACCTACCTGGGTGAAGATTAAGTCGAGAACTTGGTAGAAATTTTTGCGTTGTTACTCTGCCAAATTTTTTCTAGAGTAATGGAAAATAAATTAAAATGAAAATCATTTAATTAATTCAACTATCAACTCATGATAAAATTGTTTAATTTAATTAATTCAGAATCAAGATGGATCGAAGTTGGATTTTAGCGGATCGTATGTCGGAACAGTATGAGAAAGGGGTGAAAGAGTTCATAAAGTTTGCGGTTGAGCATGCACCGGATCGAACTAGGATCACTTGCCCGTGTTTATGTTGTTGTTTTGGAAAGAGAATTAGTCCACGTGAGTTGGAAGATCATTTGGTGTGTAATGGAATTGATAAAAACTACACACGTTGGACCAGACACGGTGAAAGCAGTGTCACGTCAGATGATTTGGGTGGTACATCATATCCATCACAGGATTTCAACATGAATGATTATGAGCCTGATCGTTTGGAGGAGATGACAAATGTGATTGAGGAGGATTTGCGAAATTGTCCTAAAATGTTTGACAATTTGACAAATGATTCAAAGACACCACTGTTCAGTGGTAGTAAATTCACAAGATTGAAAGCAGTTCTAAACCTATACAAGTTAAAAGCCAACAATGGGTGGAGTGATAAGAGTTTCACAGACTTACTTGGTCTATTAAAAAGCATGCTACCTGAGGATAATGTGTTACCTAATCGTACTTATGAGGCTAAACGGATGTTAACCTCAATTGGCATGGGATATGAGAGGATACATGCATGTCTCAATGATTGCATATTCTTTAGAATTGATTATGCATCATTGAAGGCCTGTCCGAAATGTGGCGCCTCACGGTACAAGAAGAATGGATCTGCGCCTGTCAAAACCATGTGGTATTTGCCTATAATACCACGATTTAAGCGCATGTACAGTAGTAAAGAGTTAGCCAAGGACTTGACATGGCATGCTGATAGAAGGCTTGAAAAAAGGATTGAAGATGACAAGATTCGACACCCCTCAGATTCTCCTCAATGGAAAAAGATTGATGATGATTTCCCTGAATTTGGTGAAGAATCAAGAAACCTGTGCCTTGTTTTGGCTATAGATGGCATAAACCCTCATGGCTTACAAAGTAGCTCACATAGTACATGACCAGTGATTTTGATGATCTACAATCTCCCCCCATCGCGATGCATGAAGCGAGAGCATATAATGATGCCTATACTCATTTCTGGGCCGAAACAACCTGGAAATGATATAGATGTTTACTTGGCTCCTTTAATTGAGGATTTGAAGGTGTTGTGGGACATCGGTGTTCAAGTATATGACGGGTTTAGAGAAGAAAATTTTAATCTCAGAGTCATGTTATTTGGAACAATCAATGATTTTCCGCCTAGAGCAAACCTCGAGGGATATGGTGTACATGGCCAATGTGGATGCCCCATATGTGTCAAGAGTACATATCAATATCGATTGACACACTCTCAGAAATATGCATTCCAAGGGCATCGGAGATGGCTAAATCGGAGTCATCGATATTGTCGGTGGAAGAAAGCTTTCAATGGGAAAATAGAAGAAGGTCGAGCTCCTAAGTGCTTGACTGGTGAAGAAGTGTTTGAAAATGTAAAAGACTTAGAGGTCAAATTTGGAAAGACTTTTGCAGGTGGCCTTGCAAAGACTGAGTGGAAAAAAAGGTCAATTTTCTTTGAGTTGCTGTATTGGACGTCTTTACATGTTAGACATTTTTTTTGATATTATGCATACTGAGAAAAATGTATTTGATAGTGTCATTGGTACACTTCTAAATGTGCCCGGAAAGACAAAAGATGGCGTAAAGGCACGGTTAGACTTGGTTGAAATGAAGATAAGAGGAAAATTGGCACCAACAAACAAGGGGAAACGTACTTATTTGCCTCCAGCAGCTCATTCTCTAGCCAGGAAAGAAAAAATTGCATTATGTGAGTTTCTTAATGGAGTGAAAGTTCCAGAAAGGTATTCTTCAAACATTAACAGTCTTGTATCAATGAAGGACTTGAAACTAAAGCACATGAAGACTCACGATTGTCATGTAATCATGGATCATTTGCTACCAATTGCTATACGGGCCATTTTGCCAAAAAAGATGAGAGACACGATAACTAGATTGTGTTTCTTCTTCAAAGCAATGTGGAGCAAGGTGTATGATCTTGAGCAATTTCCTGCACTTCAGAAACAAATTGTCATCACTTTGTGTGAGCTTGAGATGTATTTTCCACCTGTTTTTTTTTTATATAATGACTCACCTACCTATTCACTTGGTTAGAGAGACTCAACTATGTGGACCGGCTTTTATGAGATCTATGTATCCGACTGAGCGTTATATGAAGGTATTGAAAGGCTACTTGAAAAACCGTAGTCGACCGGAAGGTTGCATTGTTGAACGGTACATAGTTGATAAAGCCATTACATTTTGCACAGAGTATCTGGAAGATTCTAATGTTGCAGAGCTTCTAAAGTCTCATGTTGTGGGAGGGGGAACAGAAGGAAAAAGCGTAATTGGAAAGCAATTTGATAAGAGTCATTTTTACGTGTTTTTAAGCCCTTACGTTTATGTTTTAGATTCATTTATCACTTGATTTATGCCACATATGCGTATAATCTATGTGCTTATTGAGTAAAGGTGGAAAATCACTGCAATCGACATAAAGTGCACAAAAACACAGTATTTCAGTATATTTTTAAATGGAATTTGAGGACGTTTTCTTCTACAACGTTGTACAACTCTGTCTTGGCTTCATGTGGCAACTTGAATCATCCAAATCCAAGGTCCGTGGAGAAAGTTATGAAGAAAATACAATTGCTGCGCTGAAAAACAAGAAAACGGATCAGACTCTACAGCCGGCGCCTAGGTGCCACATCACCCGCGCCTAGGCGCCTGTCAACTTATTCCCCAAGCCATTTAGTCCACCTGGACCGTTCCTAGGCACCATTTGGGTCACGCCTGGGCGCCGATACATTGGTTTTGAAGGTATAAAGGCAAAAAATGAAAGGAAAAGAGAGGGGGCGTTCGAATTCTAAGTGAATTTTGGGGATTTCTTGGGATTGGGACCTCACTTTTCATCACTTTAGAAGAGCAAAAGAGAAGGGAAAGAAGCGATTCAAACTACCAATTAAAGATTCGATCATCAATTCAACATAGGGAGTTTCTTAGCTTTAGATTCATCTTTGTCTACGAATATGGATCTTATGCTTAGCTTTTCTTTTATGCATTTTATGAGCTAAATTGTTGAACTAGGGCCATGAGAAGGCCATGTTGTTAGTATTGTGATAATAAGATTGTTTTCCATTTCAATTCATATATTGCTATGTGTTGTGATTTTGTGGTTGAATGCCTTACATATGCTTGATCACCATGTGTTTGATATCATGCCTAGGTGAATTATTCGAGAGAAAGTTGACTTAGGGTGCAAGAATTTCACAACATCACCGACCAAATAGGAATTGCCCTAGACATAGGTAAAGATTCCCGGGTGAAGTCGTTTGATTTTAATCGAGAAAGCTCTAGCTCTTTAATGCATGCTTAGTTGTTAGATTTTCGGGTAGACATACTTAGGAAACCACCAATTAAGTATAGGAGTCTATCACGAGACATCGGTTATTCTTTACCTTAGGAGCTTTTACCATAGCAATGTATGTCTAATGAATTGGAAATGATCTTAGGATAACAATACGCAACATGTGCCCGAACATGAGCCTTAGTCACCTCTCCACCTTGGAAGTTTAATCTCTCTTTACTTTTGCTTTAGCTTATTTTACTTTCCTTTTTAGTTAAATCTCTAATTTACTTCCTTTTGTTATCGAAAATCATAAACTAAAATTCAAGTCTCCGTGGTTCGACAACCCGGACTTATTGTCCATTTCTATTACTACACACGACTAGTGCACTTGCTACCAAAGCACGTTAGCTTCTAGCGTGTCACAATTAGTTAGTGTTCATATTACACAAAGGGAGCAGACACACCTATATGTGCTCCACAACACCGATGAGGTTGACCCATATATTGAAGAGCATAAGAACTAACTTAGGAGATTCAATCCAATTAAAAATGAGAGCTGGATTTCAAGAGAGCATAATAAGAGTTTCATCGATTGGTTCCGAAAGCATACTGAAGAGAAATAGAAAGAGAATCCACAGCTTTCAGTTTAAGATAAATTGACACGACTGTCGATGGGTCCAGACAGACTAGTATTTTGTTATTCAGGTTATCGTATAAATGGTCGCACATTCTATACAAAAGACCAAGATGAACGAAGTATAATGCAGAATAGTGGTGTGAGTCTTGTAGCTCAAGCAATGCATATCTCAAGTGCGATAGATATTAATCCTATCTATGCCGATTTATCATATCACGGGGTGATTGAACTTATATGGGAGCTTGATTATAGTTGGTTTCGGGTGCCTGTAGATGGGTTGACAATAAACATAGTGTCGATAATAGTGAAATATGTTTCACTCGAGTAGACCTTGAAAGGGTGAGATACACAGATGAACCTTTCATTTTAGCATCACAAGCTAAGCAAGTGTTTTTTGTCACCGATCCTATTGATAAGAGGTGGGCCATTGTTTTATCGGCAAACAAAAGTACTTGTATTGATGATGATTATGAAGAAAGTGAAGGTGATGGAGAAAATCCTATCTCATTAGGTGATTCACAATCAATTGATAGTGACGATGACTTGGATATAAGTATGTTGAATTGTATATGCGACAAGATCACCAAGAGAGGATATGGATTAATTCATCAGTTCGTCAGCGTACTAAAAAAAATGGTCGTACCGATGGGAAGTAAAAGACTGCTAAGCCAATGACAAAAAGAAAACGATGAAAGATATTTGAACTTATTTCATAGTTGTATGATAGACTTATTTTTTGATCAATATTTATACTTAGTTGTTAGAAAATTTATATTCTTGAGATTTGCCTATTTTGTGAAAAATTTAAGGGTTAATTTGGGTTAGCTGGGGGTTAATTACATTTAATTGAGGATTAAATTTTGTTTATTTTGTGGTTTAGGATAATTACGTTCTAGAATAATGGGAATGAACCTAACTTTTGTATTTATTACTTCTATTTTAAAATTATTATTGCCAAATGAATCTGCCAAATTTATATGAATCTAACTTCTGTATTTTTGCTTTTTGTAGGTCGATGACTTCAGATCCTACTGGTAGTTTTCCTGAGGATGATTTATATTGATCAGATAGCCGTCATGAAAATGAGATACGGAGAGGTGTCACGGCTATGAAAAAAATTGCCAAAGCCAGGAGTCAAGGTATAAGGCTACCTGTCGGCTGGAATGACAGAGGCCAGGCAGTTAACCTAAACAAATCAATATTTGTTGGTTATATAGGCGTGCAGACTCGGCAGAAGGTGTCGATTACCATGAGTGATTGGCAAAAAATCCCGTCACCAATAAAAAAAAAACATTTGGGATGAAATAAAGGTAATTTGGATATTATCATATTTGTTAATGTATTATCATATTCTCTAAATTATAATTTTATATATACTTTGTTGTTTGTTTTTTGTAGTTGACATTTGATATTGAAGAAAGTAGACAAAACTACGTACTAGCAGAAGCTGAGAAGCTAGCACGTAACTTCAGGAGCTATTTGAGTAGAAGGTGGGTGCGAGATGATGATGGAAACATTAATGACAACCCACTCCCACAATATGAGATATCTCAAGCCGATTGGACGGCATTTTTAGCTGTTCGCCTAGGCGAAGGTTTTCAAGTAGCTAGTCATTTTAATTTACGGTTTCATTTGTTGGTTATTGCGTTTATATTTAGCTAATAATTTGATAATGTAATAAACAGAAACTAAGTAGGGAAAATCAGGAAAGAGCAAAGGAACCTGAATGTAATTAATAGATAGTCATTAATAAATTATAACAATTGTTTAAGGTTACTAAATATACTTTGGTGTGTAACATTCATGTTTTATTTTCTTTGCTTAAACAGTCTCTTGGACCATCCAAATCATCTGGAAACCAAAAATCAAGGACGTCGAAGTAGTCAGCTGTCAAACCAAAACCTCTAGTGGCCAAGCCTGCACGTGAAGGTGACATATGTGCAGACCTTGTACTAGATGGACTCCCTGATGACCTTTTATTTCTGGGAAAGTACACGAAGATAATATCTATTGATGCCCAGATCATTATAGACATCGAGGAAAGAATTATGAATTTTGCATTCCCAGAGTATATTGGGAAGGAGGAGATCTGTTACCTTCTGTGTCAAGAAGAGATAGGAGCCTCTATCATTACAACGTACATAAAGTAAGTTTTTTAATTATTTTATTGCATCTGAACTATGATTATTTTCGTTACTCAAAATTCATTTTTTATGCTCAATTTAGGTGTTTGTAGGTTTAGTACGTGATCCCCAAAGGGAAAGAAGCAAGTTTCGGGTTCCTTAGCCCACATTTCATATTTGCGAGAACAAGCCCGCAAATTCAACAAGTGCAGTACATAGCACGTGCTATGATACAGAGTGCACAAACGAATAAGTTAATTTTTGCACCTTACAACACCGGGTGAGCTACTAAAGATTCAACTTTAATTTGTAAAATTAGTTACGCAAAATAAATTTTGAACTTATCTTTTGAATGGTTTGTTGGGGACATTGGTTGGTGCTTGCAATTGATCCATTTCAAGAGGTCGTTTACTATCTGGATTCTTTGCATGGTGAGCCGGAATACCGAGATGATATGACACAAAAAATCAATCAGTAAGTTTTTCATTCAATCAATTTATCTATTATATTTAATATTTTTAAAGTGTATATTTATTTCACATAATTGCTTGTTTTTGACATATTTCCTTGTTTTTTATAGGGCTGTGCACATATTTCGTGCAAATCGCAACAACCATTCCAAGAAATCCAAAAACTCGGCCTGTCAATGATTTAAAATAAAGGTTAGCGTTTTCTAGTTTCAAGAGATTATATATTCGTATAGAAGTTAGTGTTCTAATACAACGTAACTTTAATTACTTTTGTAGTGCCCCCGGCAGACCAACGAGATGGATTGTGGCTACTTCGTTATGAGATTCATGAAAGAGGTTATTAGCCACGGACAATGTATAATCCCAACAGCGGTATGCATAATCCTAATATATACTTAATTTCTATTCCTTTTGAAGTTATTAAACCTTTGGTAGGTAATTGAAACGTCATTTCAGTTTGCAATTAATCTCTATATATATCTTGCAGTACTTTCATGATTCTCAATCCTTCTATAGTCAAGAGCAAATTGATGAAGTACACTGCGAAGTGGCACGTTACATTTGTTAGATTAGAGACAACCCCGTAGGGAACTTGTATTATTGAGTAACATATTTATAGAGTTACAAGAGAGAGAGAATACAAAAAAACCCTAAACTATAAAGAAGGTAAAAGATAAATAAGATAATAAGAATACTAATCTAACTAGGAAATCAATAATAATACTAATCTAATTAGGAGAGCAATAATAATATCTAACAACATTTTCGTAACAGCTCCTTAGAAATTAGGTAATATAGTTTTGTACATTGTGACTTGTTGTAAATTGTGATTTGATTTATTGTATTTAAATTCTCATGAGTAATTTAACTAGTTGATTGTAAATTAACACGTGATCATTTGTTGGAGATTATAACATTTTGTTGTTGGAGGAAAGAGATGGTAATATTGAAGTTTGGGGTGGTTGTTGTTTATGTCGAATATGTTTTACTGTGTAGTAGAAATTTGTTGAATTGGTTTATTGAATATTACTGTACAGGAATATTACCATAATAGGGTGCAAAATATAAAAAAAAGAAAAAAAATATCCGACCCTATGACAGCGGTTTTTATGGAACCGCTGTAATAGGTCCAAACCATATAACAGCGATACCTATGACATCGGTACAAACCGCTGTCATAGGCCCAAAAACACCGCTGTAATAGGTTATTTCTGTAGTAGTGATTTCTCAGAGTCATTCACCAATTACAAATTGAGTTGTTCTATTTATAATAGTAGATCAATGAAAAACATTATCAAACTAAAAAAACACAATCTTAATAAACTAGGGTACAAGTCTAATAGCATTATGAAACAAAAAGAAACCAAAAATAGCTGAAAATTCACCTGCCCGATCCGCTGCTCGGGCTACCCATACTGTTGCCTGGACTTTTGTCGCTGCGAAACTATCATCGTTTTTGTAGCCACAACGAAAATGGCCAAAGTTGGGCGACCATTCTGCTACGCCACTGCAGTAAGTTTGTGCTGCTAGCCGCGACTATACTCCCCAGAAGATGCAGCTACCACTCGTCTCTTAGTCCAATTTTTATTTTTTTACCCGTTTCTTTAGCTCTCGAGTTCTCTTTTGATCCAACTTCACTAACCCAACTATAACTACTTCAAAAGTCAAGACTTATCGACCTAGAAACTTCCAAGGATGAGCTAAGGAAAATTCTAAGGTGAACCGGGAGTATTGCTCCCGGTCTATTTTACAGCACAAATTTACAATGAGTGAGGTGGTTTTCACACCCACCTGCAGGGACGGATTTAGGGGGGGGGGGGGCCAGGGGGTCCCCGGCCCCTCCGAGACTTCAAATTTTTTCTATAAGGTATATAGGATTTTATAATATGGCCCCCCCACCAATATATATTTTCGGTTCTATAGAAAACCCAAGATCAGATTGGCCGAGTTGGTGGGAGTCCTACCAGTAAGGTGCATATGCCCCAGGCGGAGCAGCAGGGTTCGATTCTTGTCAATCACAGCTTTTGGTTTTTAATTTTTAAACTCCTTTTCTCTATTGTTAGTGAACGGTTCTTCTCACTAGTCATATAAGATATGAATTATCATATAATATCCTTATATTGATTTTAAAAAAAGGTAGTTACCATAAAAAAAAGAAAAGTTGAATTCACAATACCTTTAATTTTCTTTTTTGAACTTCAATTCTATACATATTAGGGTTAGAATTGATAAAACTTTTTCTTTAAACCTTTCTTCTACACATATTAGAATTAGAACTAATAACACTTTTCCCAAAAACTATAAAAAGAGATCATTGAGAAGGAAAAATATACAAAACATCAACACATCTAAGGACAAGAAAAGGTCGATCATCATTCGATTATTCAGAGTTTATCCGCCAAAAAGTATGAACTAATCACGATACATTATTTTATAATTTTAAAAGAGTTTTAGTAAATAATAACTTTATTTTTTAGCGTAGAGAATTACATGTTTTTTAGTTTGTTTTTTGGTTTGTATTAATTATTTATAACTGAATGTATTAATTTATTAAGTAGTTTTTTTAAGATAATAGAATTATAATCTATAGTTATTATTGTCAATTGTATCTTTTTGTAAGGTTAAAAACTACTTAAAATTTAATATGTATCTTTATTTGTATTTACTTATTCAATTATATGATTAATAGGTAAAAGTATGGGAAAATCAACTACAATTGACACATTTTTTAAAAGAAAAAATACTCAAAATCAAGAATCTCAAGTTGAAAGATCAGAACCTATGCCAGATACTAGTGCTTCGATGCCTGAATTTCATCGTCCTGGTAAAGTTTCAAGAGTTGAAAAAGAAGAAATAGACCTTTCTTCTTTAGAGAGGGACCCCGGATTGCGACGACCAGTTTCAGAATATCCAATTGAGCAACGTGATAAAGTCAGACGAGCTTACATAATGGCAGGACCATATCAGCCATGACTTGAAAAATATCATCTCTCCGGAGTAGCTAATCATCTTCGTAGTTTTCAGGAATCTTGGTATGGCAAATTTTCAAGTTGGTTGGAGTATTCTACTGATAAGGATGCAGCATATTGTTTGCCTTGTCATGTATTCTCTAATATTTTAAGCAACCGTTTTGGCATGAATGCATTCACAGAAATTGGGTTTCAAAATTGGAAGAAAATTAATGATGGGAATAAATGTGCTTTTTTGAAACATATTGGGACAAGTCCAAGTTCACCGCATAATCAGTGTGTTAGAGCATGTGATGATTTGATGGCTCAATCCCAATATATTGATAAAATTCTCCATAAGCAAAGTGCAAAAACGATAGTTGAAAATCGTTTACGGTTGAAAACTTCAATTGACGCTATTAGGTGGCTCACATTTCAAGCATGTGCCTTAAGAGGTAATGATGAAAGTATTGATTCACTGAATCGGGGTAATTTTATTGAGCTAATAAAGCTTCTGGGATCATATAACTCAAGTGTTGGTAATATTGTGCTTGATAAGGCTCCAGGTAATGCACAATATATTTCCCCCAGTATCCAAAAAGAAATTCTACATATTTTTGGGAAAAAAATACGAGCGATGATTCGGGAAGAAATTGGGGATGCCAGATATTGTATTATTATTGATGAAGCTTGTGATGAATCAAAACGAGAACAAATGTCAATTGTTTTGAGATATGTGGACAAAGAATGCCAAGTTCAAGAAAGATTTTTTGATATAGTTCATGTTTCAGATACATCTTCTTTGAATCTGAAAAATGAGATAACCGCGGTTCTTTCTCGCCATAATCTTCATGTTCAAAATATGCGTGGTCAAGGATATGATGGAGCAAGCAACATGCGAGGTGAATGGAATGGACTCCAAGCCTTATTCATGAAAGAGTGTCCATATGCTTACTATATTCATTGTTTTGCTCATCGACTTCAATTGGCATTAGTTGCAGCTGCAAGAGAAGTGAGTCCAGTCCATAATTTTTTCACAAAGTTGACATATATTGTTAATCTTGTTAATGCTTCTTCCAAAAGACATGATCAATTACGAGATGCTCAAGCTTCTATTATTGCTAATTTGCTTGCTAACAATGAGCTCGAAACTGGTACTGGGCTTAACCAAATTGGGACTTTGCAAAGACTCGGTGACACTCGATGGAGTTCACATTTGGCTTCTACTCGGAGCATATTAAAGATGTATGATGCCACTTATTCCGTTCTTCAGAATATTACAACAGAAGGTAATTACTCTCAAAGAGGTGATGCACATGCTGCTTGTGACGCGATGACATCTTTTGAGTTTGTTTTCATTTTGCATCTCATGAAAGATATTCTGGAAATTACTCATGATCTTTGTCAAGCACTTCAACTTGAATGTCAAGATATTTGAATGCTTTATCTTTGGTTTCCACTACCAAAATTTTGATTCAAAAGAAGAGAGAAATAGGTTGGGAAACATTCATACATGGAGTTAAATCTTTTTGTGAAGAACATGTTATTGATATTCCGGATATGACTTCACCTTATGTACTTGGAAGAGGTCGAGGTCGTCATGCAAAATAACCTATCTCAATGGAGCATCACTATCGGGTTAATTTATTCATTGCCACTATTGATACCCAATGGCAAGAGTTGAATAGTAGGTTCAATGAGAAAAATATGAAGCTTCTTACTCTCATCTCAACATTTGATCCAAGGGAGAATTTCAAGTTGCTTAATACTGAGCATATTTGTGAATTAGCAACTAAGTTTTACCCAACTGATTTTACGGAGCAAGAAATCTTGCATTTGAAGAGACAAGCACAACATTATGAGCTTGATGTGCTCGTCATTTGGAGTTTCAACAGTTATCAACGATTTCTGAATTATGTCGACAATTGAAGGTAACAAGAAAGGATGTGGTGTATCCTCTAATTGACCGTTTAATTCGTTTGGTATTGACTCTTCCTGTTACCACTGCAACGACTGAGAGGTCCTTTTCAGCCATGAAATTGGTGAAAAATAGACTGAGAAACAAGATGGAAGATGTGTACCTTGCAGATTGTTTGATTACTTACATAGAGAGAAGAATTGCAGAGAAAATTGATACATAGTCTATTATAGATGAATTTTATGACATGAAAGGACGCCGTGTACAACTTAGATAAAGTTTTTGAAGAATTTCTTTATATTTTGAAACTACCGTAAGTTTATTAAAAATTAGTTTTGTTTTTCATAACATGATAATTTTTTTTTTCCACCTGTTATAACTAAAATAAGTTTAGAGATATAATCATAAATATTGTCAATTTTTTTTATCTTAATGCTTCGCCCCCCCCCCCCCCCCAGAAGTCAATCCTGGATTCGTCCCTGCCCACCTGCCCCTGTATAAATCACCCACCCCAAGTGTTTATGTGGTGAAAAATGGATCGAGAGCAATACTCCCGGTCCACCATTGAATTACTCGATGAGCTAATATCATTTTACAAATTTATTATGAAAATGCATAAACAAAAATAAAGAAATTGAAAAGCTAGTTAGGTCCTTAAATATAATTTCAAAGATTACGTGACACCCCCCCCCCCCCCCCCAGTCTACACCACATATTTACATATACACACACACACACATATATATAGATATTTATTATAGTGTATGTTATTAATTACAAGTTGGTTCTATTTATTTATTGTTTACTCTTCCTTTTGCCATGCAGTCCTTCTCATTGTGGACCTGATTTTAAGAAATGTTTTTTTTTTAAACTACATGTGGTTGGCAATAACTAAGTCTTATTTATTATTATTATTATTATTGATATAATAAAGAAAATAAAAAAATCAGACAAAAGATGTTTCCTAAGAAAATGTCTTGCAAGGACACATAATTTAATTTTATAATTCTTTCTGCACTTTTTAATAGAAGATCTGTTCTTGGTATAAGTTATTTTATTAATCAATACCTATATTGCAGTTGAATTTTGTTGAAGTGATCGAGGAAATAGGCAAGAAAGTGCATGTTGCGAAAGACCAGGCTGGAATATTATTTTGAAATATATATGCTGATTAGTTTCCTTTAGGAAATATAATAATCAAAAGATTGCTAAATATGTTTATTAAATATTTAGATAAATTATTGTATATAAACAAATAAAGTAATAAAATTCTTTAATTTGTCAATAATTGGCAATAGTCATTTGTTCGTCCCGGAGCACAATTTGAATTAATATTATAAATTATTTAAAAGATTAAATACCCTAACTTTTTTTAAAAATAAAAAAAGAAGGATGCTACCCTAACGATCTAACTCGACAAGTTCGAGTTTAGAGTAGTGTATCTAGTCCAAGTGAGATCGTTTCTATCGTGCTCCCACAATATGACGTATGTCTATAGTGGGAGCGTTCAAAATTGCCGTTCCATGATCAAGGCCAAGATGCACCAATGCGTCTACTACTCTATTTACCTCCCTCCAAATATGTCGGATGTTCACTTGCCAAGAAAGAGCCAGCCTTTGCCGGATTTTGCAGATTACATTAAAGTAACAATGCGAGAGAGAGCCGTCCTGAATGCTGTTAATGGCCTCCATGCAATCTGTTAAATACCCTAACTTTGTATTGCAATAAAGGTAACATTTACTTCGTAAGTTGTCTAGGGCCTTGCCGCCTCGGTTTCTAAATATTATTTATCATCTTAGTTCGTTGTTGCATTACTCATAATTTTAAGAATTTTTTTGGGTCTAGATCTAACAATTGAATATATTTCATCTTGGAATTTGTATTGATAATTAGAAAAAACAAACATTTATTTTCATGAAATGAAATATACTATCTGGATGCACCTGAACTGGGCCAATAAGGGAATTGCTAAATGTTGTGGGCCTGTGCAAAGCTACATATAAGGACTGTGAATTTGGGCCCAACTGAACTATGAAACTAAATAACTCATTCTCAAAATTTGGCCCACCTCCCACTTTATGTGAAATCCTGAGTTTGAATCCATGTTGTCATAAGTTGTGGCTCTCTCCTTTTTTAATGGAGCTAGATAGGGTCTTTATGACTCAAGATTATGAATATCAACCCAGGTTTGTCGGGCTAGATATTTAGTGTATCTCCCTTCATCTTGAATTAAAAAAAAATAAAATAATAAGACTATGAAGGACATCTTAGCCAAGAGTGATTTTTTTCCGCGTGATGGAGATTTTGTCGGGATAGATCCTTTAGGGTAGCACACTTCGTCTGAAATAAAAGAACAATAAATACATAAGACTATGAAACACCCTAACGGTTGTACATGTTCCTTTTTTTTTTTTTTTTTGGAACAAGGTAAGCATTTTCCATTTAACTTCAAAACAACTTTACAGTTTCACCAGGCATACCTGGGGGTTAGTTTTTATAAAATTTACATTGTATATTCTTCCAGATTTTCTCTACTAAACTATCCACATTGTTTTAGTCAACACAAAACACTCAACTATTACGTTCCCTCCACAGAAAGTAGATAATCGCAGCAAACATTGCTCTCTTCTGACGACTTAGCATAGTCTGCCCCTTACTTATTTTCATTGTCCAAATCAGACAATCATCCCACTTGACATACCAATTTCTGATATCCATCTTTAACCAACTCTTCATCATAACTTCTCATGCATACTCACATTCAAAGAAAATGTGGTTTCTGCTTTCTTTCCTGCTTTTGACACAATAAGCAGGTAGTATCCTCCATGTGTTGCCATGCACTTATTCGATCTTTGGTTTTTAGTCTATTTAGCATAGCTAGCCAGACTATAAACCCGTGTCTTGCTATAGGGCCTTTCCCCCACACTAATGATTTCCACACCATTTCCTCAAAGTGCTCCTTTGTATGTGTGTAAGCTTTTTGTATTGAGAACTTCCCTTCCCGCCATTGATTTTGTACAATGTCTACTACATCCAATAATTTGTCCTTAATGGCCAGTAATTTTTTCCAGTACCATGAATCACTCACCTTAGCTGCCATAGTCCAGATACTCTGTTGTTTTAGGTAGTATGCATGAATCCATTTTATCCACATTGAATCAGATTTGGTTGCAATGTTCCACACTTGCTTGAAGATTGCAGCCATATTCCATTGGGCCAGAGATACAATACCCAATCCCCCTTCTTGTTTAGGTAGACATATATCTATCCATTTGACTGGTGCATAACTTCTATCTGTAGCCTGACCACTCCACAAATAGTTCCTACACATTCTTTCAATCTCTTGAATGACAGTAACTGGCATAGAAAAAATTTGACTCCAATAAAGTTGTACACCAAACAATACTGATTTAATTAACAACACTCTCCCCGCAAAAGACAAGTGCTTTGAAGTCCATGAAGTGATTTTGACCATTATCTTCTCAATCAGGCTTTGAAAATTCTTGACAGTAATCCTAGATGAGACTAATGGTACTCCCAGATATCTAATTGGCATCTTCCCTTCAACATATCCTGTAATTCTCAGCAAGTGCTCTTTCTTCTCCTCATTAACACCCACACTGATCAGTTGGCTTTTCCTAAGATTTGCTCTTAACCCTGATGTCTCAGAAAATTGCTCAAAAATGTTCTTGATATGACTTACTGATTTTTCCTCCCCTTTACAAAATAACATCAAATCATCAGCAAAACACAAGTTTATAAGCCCAACTCTCTTACATTTTGGATGGAACTTGAAGTCAGGTTCAAAGTGAAGTCTAGCTAAGCTCCTAGTCAGATAATCCATTATCATAACAAACAACTAAGGGGACATCGGGTCCCCTTGTCTCAAACCCCTCTTCCCTGAAAAGTATCTAAAAAACTGAGCCATGCACCATTATAGAGAATTTGACAGTGGATACACACAATATGATGAACTTTGCGAACTCACTAGGAAAGCCATAAGCGAACAGTAATTTCTCCAAAAAACCCCAGCTAACAGTATCATAGGCTTTTTGAATATCAATTTTCATAATTGTTCTAGGAGAAACACCATTCCTGTTGTATCCCCTAACCAATTCATGACATAAGAGTACATTTTCAACCATTGACCGACCTTGGACAAACGCCCCCTGAGCTTGTCCCACCAGTTTTGGCAACACACTTTTAATTCTATTATAGATAAGCTTAGATATTACCTTGTAGAGCACTGTACAACAAGCAATGGGCCTAAAGTCTCCAACTGTGTTTGGATTCTTACACTTGGGAATCAAGTGAAGCAGTGTGTGGTTGAGTTCTTTCAGGAGCCTTCTTTTTGTAAAACTGTCAATGATAGTTGTGGTTACCTCCTCTCCCACAATTGGCCAGGAACTTCTGAAAAAACAAGAGTTGAACCCATCTGATCCAGGGCTCTTGTCCTCAGGAATAGAAAACATCACTTTCTTGACCTCCTCTCTAGTTACTGGTCGTAAGAGATCCTGTCTGTCTTCTTCAGTCAGCACATACCCTTTAGCCACCTCCTCTGGATTGATCTCTGGAATTGCAGGGCTGTCAGTCCTTATAAGCCCTTGATAAAATTGTAGGATTTCTTCTTGCATTCCTTTAGGGTCAGTAATTATGTTCCCTGTACTACTTTGAAGCCTTTTGATGCTGCCCTGTGCTCTCTGAGCCTTCAATCAAGCAAAAAAATATCTATTACATTCATCGTTTTGTTGATAGAATTCAGCTTTGGCTCTTTGTTTTATGAATTCATTTCCACTTTCAATAAGTCCCCCAGCTCTATATATCTTTCTCTGTCCTGTATGATCAATGCTTTGTCCTGAGGCTGTAAAGTAAGTTGATCTCGAATAGATTTCAGCTGTTCTCTTGTCACCTATACTCTATCTGATATATTAGAGTATGCCCCCTTGTGTATTGTTTTAAGCTTTGTTTTTAGTGATTTACATTTCCTGGTAATTCTGAAAATCAAGCATCCTTTGACTCTTTTATTCCACTCTTCCCTTACTATTTCATTATATCTGGGGTGGCTCCTCCAGCCATTTAGAAATTTAAACACAGCATGCCCCAATCTGGGTTCATTGATACTGAGGACCATAGGACAATGGTCCGAAATATCCTTGTCCAGAAACTGAACTAGACCACAATGTTTCTACAAAAACTATGCTCCATTTGCCATTATTCTGTCAAGTTTGCAATAAGTTCTACTGTTACTTCCTTGCTGGTTACTCCAAGTATAAAAATTGCCAGTGTAAGGTATGTCTTCAATTCCCATCTTATCAATACACTCTCTCATATCCACATTCCCCTCTTCAAAATGCTCATCACTCAATAGTTTTTCATTATGAAAAAGTGTTGAGTTCCAATCGCCCATAAGTATCGAGGGCTCACTATATTGCATGGCTACCAGTTCTTGCCATAACTTTTTCCTCCCCTGCTCATCATTATGAGCATAAATAGCTATGACTATAAATCTCTCACTATTCATTTCCATTCTACATGTTATCTGTTGCGCTGTAACATGTAGAACCCGACACTGCACTCTATTGGTTTTCCATAATAACCAAATTCTTCCATTTGCTGCAGCTATGTAGTTATTAATTACAGTCCATTCTCGACCAAGTACTTTTTTAACTTCTTGAAACTTTCCTGCCTTCACTCTAGTATCCACCATAGCAAAAATATCCACTTTATTTTCCTCAATCACCCTTCTAACAGCAAGCTGTTTCTCAGGTGTATTGAGTCCTCTGATGTTCCATTATCCTAGATTCATTGGTCTGGGGGATCTATGGGTGGTCCTCTTTCTGCTACAACTCCAACTTGACTCAAAACTTGGAACAAATTTGTTAATGCGTGTTGAACTTCCACATTGGCTTCATTGTTTATCCAATTATGTCCCTTTTTTTGCTTTGACCCTTTCACTTGCTGCAAATCCTGGACCACACCCTTCCCTTTTGAATTCACCTGCACTGGGGGTGCTGTACTAGTACTTTCCTCCTATCTCATACAGTTTTCCACCATTGTGTTTGGTTGGTTCTGGACTTCATTTGTTTGGCCTCCATTCTGCTTGTCCTGTTGTGCATTTGAGTCGCTTTCCTTCTATTTCACTTGCCATTGCTGTCTAATAGGCTTATGGCACCTCATTAAGTTGTGACCCCAAGAATTACATCTCTTGCAAAATACTGGCACCCACTCATACTTAACATCTTGCTTTAATATTTTGCCATTATAACTATTCCTTATGCTCAATTACTTTGGCAATTCCTTACCCACTTCAACCTTTACAAGTACCCTGACATACTCTAGCTTTAACTTTTTGCCTGTCATATCATCTGTGTGTAAAGGTTCACCAATCCGGCTGGTAATCTTACTTAAACTGTTTGCCCCCCACAATTCTAGAGGCAAATTGGGGAGTTGTACCCAGATTGGTACATGAATCACTCTCTCTTCCATATCCATGCCCTCCTCCATCTCCATAGGATCAATGGTTTTGAATAAAGGAAAAGAGTTTCCCTATTCAAAGTTGCATTCATTGCATCCTCTGTTTCAAAACTCAGTACAAAGAATCCTTTCTCATGTTTCACCACATCTGGCAGTTCAATTCCTTTCCCTCTATTTCTAAGAAAATTAACCATAACAGAAACTGGCAAATCCTGACTAATTATATACGCAAACAAAGAGAATTGCCAAAATGCTATTTCTGGTTCTACGTCCTCTCTGGTGATACAGATATCTGCTTCATCACATTCAACCTTATGCAAAGTAAGGTCACTGTTCCCATTCTGATTACATGTAAACAGATCCCGCCACATAGCTGGTTTCTTCGTCGGTATTTGTTCAGGGATCACCTCTGGATTTGCCGGCGGCTCCACCTCGTCAGTAGCTTGGAACTCCAATACCATCTGTGCCCTTTTATTTCTGCCTTCAGACAATCCCTCAAGCTCCATTACTGCAGGCGCCGCTTCTTCCTCAATCACGATTGAGGTTTTAGGGCTTTGCTGTGGACCGCGATTCTCCTTCGATGTGTGATTGGACTCCGGTTGTACTTGCATCTCGGGGCTAGTAGCAGCCCCAATTGGTCTTCTTCCTCGCTTTTTCGCCATGGGTTGGGTTTGGTGCACGATAGCACACTAACATGCACCGAGAGAAAAACTCAGAACCCTCTTCTTTCACATGTTCCTTTTCCTTTCTACATTCACTACTACAAAAATACACTATTACAACACACCTATTACTGCAGTTTTGGTGAAACCGCTGAATGGAAGTACCTATTACCGCGGTTTTGTAAAAATTGCTGTAATAGGGATTCTCGGTTTGGACCTATTACAGCGGTTCATTTCTGAATTGTTGTAACAGGCGGTCCGTTAAAATTAAAAAAAAAATTGGGCTATTACAGCGGTTCGAGGTGAACCGCTGTAATATGTTCGGACCGGTGTAATTGAATTAAAAAAAAAACCGGACCGGTAACAGTGGTTCGTACCCGAACCACTATAATAGGCTGTCGGGTTTTTGCCCTACTTCACCCGGCCGCCTCTCCCCCCACCAGATTCCCCCAAACTTATTTTCAACTCTCCCTCTCTCTTAATTTCAACTCTCTCTATTACACCACCCCACCACCGCCACCGTGCCCCACCACCACTGACCACCTCTACCACCACCGTCTCTCTCTCTCTCTCTCGCGCGCTCTCTCTCTCTCTCGATGTTTCTCTCTCTCTCTACTCGGCCTCTCTCTCACCACCGCCGTCCACCTTGTTTTAGGTATCTCTCTCTCTCTCTCTCTCTATATATATATATATGGGTGCATATATATATATGTACATATTCTATATATGTATATTTAACTCTCTCTCTCTCTCTCTATATATATATATATATATACAAGGACCGCCGCCGCCGCTGCCGACGTAGCCGCCACCATCAACATTTAGTGGGTAATTTTTTTAGATAAATATACACACACACACACATATAGAGTATAGACTTTGAGTTAGATAAATATTTGTGTATGTGTGGGTGTATGTACATTTGTGTATATGTGGGTGTATGTATATATATTTGTGTATGTATGGGTGTATGTATATATATTTGTGTATGTATATTTGTGTATATGTGGGTGTATGTATATATATTTCTGTATGTGTGGGTGTATGTATATTTGTGTATGTGTGGGTGTATGTATATTTGTGTATATTCTTGAGATTTGCCTATTTTGTGGAAAATTTAAAGGAAATATGAACTTGACTGAATTTAGTGTTAATTTGGGTTAGCCGGGTGTTAATTACGTTTAATTTGGAATTAAATTGTGGTTATTTTGTGGTTTAGGGTACATTGATCCAACTGGTGATCTATATTTATACTTAGTTATAAATATGATGTTTTATTTGTAGTTTTATGTGATTTATGTGATCCATCTGGTGATCAATATTTGTAGTTGCTGGAAATATGATACTTTATGTAATCCAACTGGTGATCAATATTTATAAAATGATGCTTTATTTTTTGTTTTAAGTGATTTATGTGATCCAACTGGTGATCAAGTTTTGTAGTTGCTTGAAATATGATGCTTTATGTGATCCAACTGGTGATCAATATTTTTGTATAGTGAGATCGACATTTTGGGTTTGTTATGGGTGAATGATTAGAATGTTGGGTTTGTTGTGGTTGAAAGAAACGAATTTTGTTGGTTGCAAGTTTGGGGAAAGATTAAGCCAAGAACTTGGTAGAAATTTTTGCGTCGTTACTCTGCCGAATTTTTTCTGGAATAATGAGAAATAAATTCAAATGAAAATCATTTAATTAATTCAACGATCAATTGATGTTAAAATTGTTTAATTTAATTAATTCAGAATCGAGATGGATCGAAGTTGGATTTTAGCGAATCGTATGTCTTAACAGTATGAGAAAAGGGTGAAAAAGTTCATAAAGTTTGCGGTTGAGCATGCACCAGATCGAACTAGGATCACTTACCCGTGTTTACGTTGTTTTTTGGAAAGAGAATTAGTTCACGTGAGTTGGTAGATCATTTGGTGTGTAATGGAATTGATAAAAGCTACAGACGTTGGACAAGACACGGTGAAAGCAGTGTCACGTCAGATGATTTGGGTGGTACATCATATCCATCACAGGATTTCAACATGAATGATTATGAGCCTGATCGTTTGGAAGAGATGACAAATGTGATTGAGGAGGATTTGCGAAATTGTCCTAAAATGTTTGACAATTTGACAAGTGATTCAAAGACACCACTGTTCAGTGGTAGTAAATTCACAAGATTGAAAACAGTCCTAAACCTATACAAGTTAAAAGCCAATAATGGGTGGAGTGATAAGAGTTTCACAGACTTACTTGATCTATTAAAAAGCATGCTACCTGAGGATAATGTGTTACCTAATCGTACTTATGAGGCTAAACGGATGTTAACCTCAATTGGCATGGGATATGAGAGGATACATGCCTGTCTCAATGATTGCATATTGTTTAGAACTAACTATGCATCATTGAAGGCCTGTCCAGAATGTGGCGCCTCACGGTATAAGAAGAATGGATCTGCTCCTGTCAAAACCATGTGGTATTTGCCCATAATACCACGATTTAAGTGCATGTACAGTAGTAAAGAGTTAGCCAAGGACTTGACATGGCATGCTGATAGAAGGCTTGAAGATGACAAGATTCGACACCCCTCAGATTCTCCTCAATGGAAAAAGATTGATGATGATTTCCCTGAATTTGGTGAAGAATCAAAAAACCTGCACCTTGTATTGGTTACAGATGGCATGAACCCTCATAGCTTGCAAAGTAGCTCACATAGTACATGGCCGGTGATTTTGATGATCTACAACATTCACCCATCGCGATGCATGAAGTGAGAGCATATAATGATGCCTATACTCATTTCTGGGCCGAAACAACCTGGAAATGATATAGATGTCTACTTGGCTCCTTTAATTGAGAATTTGAAGGTGTTTTGGGAGACCGGTGTTCAAGTATATGACTGGTTCAGAGAAGAAAATTTTAATCTCAGAGTCACATTATTTCGAATAATCAATGATTTTTCGGCAAGAGCAAACCTCGAGGGATATGGTGTACATTGCCAATGTGGATGGCCCATATGTGCCAAGAGTACAGTTCAATATCGATTGACACACTCTCAGAAATATGCATTCAAAGGGCATCGGAGATGGCTAAATCGGAACTATAGATATCGTCGGTGGAAGAAAGCTTTCAATGGGGGTATAGAAGAAGACCGAGCTTCTAAGTGCTTGACTGGTGAAGAAGTTTTTGAGATTGTAAAAGACTTGGAGGTCAAATTTGGAAAGACTTTTGTAGGTGGCCTTACTAAAATTGGGTGGAAAAAAAGGTCAATTTTCTTTGAGTTCCCGTATTGGACGTCTTTACATGTTAGACATTTTCTTAATATTATGCATATTGAGAAAAATGTATTTGATAGTGTCATTGGTACACTTCTAAATGTGCCCGGAAAGACAAAAGATGACGCAAAGGCAATGTTAGACTTGGTTGAAATGAAGATAAGAGGAAAATTGGCACCAACAAATAAGGGAAAACGTACTTATTTGCCGCCAACAGCTCACACTCTATCCAGGAAAGAAATAATTGCATTATGTGAGTTTCTTAATGGAGTGAAAGTTCCAAAAAAGTATTTTTCAAACATTAGCAGTCTTGTATCAATGAAGGACTTGAAGCTAAAGCACATGAAGACTCACGATTGTCATGTAATCAAGGATCATTTGCTGCCAATTGCTATACCGGCCATTTTGCCAAAAAAGGTGAGAGACACGATAACTAGATTGTGTTTCTTCTTCAAAGCAATGTGGAGCAAGGTGTTTGATCCTGAGCAATTTCCTGCACTTCAGAAACAAATTGTCATCACTTTGTGTGAGTTTGAGATGTATTTTCCACCTGCTTTTGTTGATATAATGACTCACCTACCTATTCACTTGATTAGAGATACACAACTATGTGGACCGGCTTTTATGAGATCTATGTATCCGGCTGAGCGTTATATGAAGGTATTGAAAGGCTAAGTGAAAAATCGTAGTCGACCGGAAGGTTGCATTGTTGAACGGTACATAGTTGATGAAGCCATTACATTTTGTACAGAGTATCTGGCAGATTCTAGTGTTGCAGAGCTTCTAAAGTCTCATGTTGTGGGAGGGGGAATAAAAGGAAAAAACGTAATTGGAAAGCAATTAGTTAGTGTTCCTATTACACAAAGGGAGCAGACACACCTATATGTGATCCACAACACCGATGAAGTTGACCCATATGTTGAAGAGCATAAGAACCAACTTAGGAGATTCAATCCAATTAAAAACGAGAGCTGGATTTCAAGAGAGCATAACAAGAGTTTTATCGATTGGTTCCGAAAGCATATTGAAGAGAAACAGAAAGAGAATCCACTTTCAGTTTCAGATAAATTGACACGACTGTCGATGGGTCCGGACAGACTAGTATTTTTTTATTCAGGTTATCGTATAAATGGTCGCACATTCTATACAAAAGACCAAGATGAACGAAGTATAATGCAGAATAGTGGTGTGAGTCTTGTAGTTCAAGCAATGCATATCTCAAGTGCGATAGATAATAACCCTATCTATGCCGATTTATCATATTATTGGGTGATTGAACGTATATGAGAGTTTGATTATAGTTGGTTTTGGGTGCCTGTATTTGGGTGTAGGTGGGTTGACAATAAAAATGGTGTTGATAATAATGAAATAGGCTTCGCTCGAGTAGACCTTGAAAAAGTGGGATACAAAGATGAACCTTTCATTTTGGCATCACAAGCTAAACAATTTTTTTTTGCCACCGATCCTATTGATAAAAGGGGGTCCATTGTTTTATCGGCAAACAAAAATACTTGTATTGATGATGATTATGAAGAAAGTGAAGATGATGGAGAAAATCCTATCTCTTTAGGTGATTCACAATCAATTGATAGTAACGATGACTTGAATATAAGTGATGATGAATTGTATATGCGATAAGATCAGCAAGAGGGGATATGGATTAATCCATCAGTTCGTCGTCATACTAAAAAAAAGGGTCGTACCGATGGAAAGCAAAAGACTCCTAAGCCAACGACAAAAAGAAAATGATGAAAGGAATTTGAACTTATTTCATAATTGTATGATAGACTTATTTTTTGATCAATATTTATACTTTGTTGCTAGAACATTTATATTCTTGAGATTTGCTTATTTTTGTGGAAAATTTAAGGGAAATAGGGGCTTGACTGAATTTAAGGTTAATTTGGGTTACCTGGGGGTTAATTACGTTTAATTGGGGATTAAATTGTGTTTATTTTGTGGTTTAGGGTATATTGATCCAACTGGTGATCTATATTTATACTTAGTTGTTGAAAATATGATGCTTTATTTGTAGTTTTATGTGATTTATGTGATCCAACTGGTGATCAATATTTATAAAATGATGCTTTATTTGTAGTTTTATGTGATTTACGTGATCCAACTGGTGATCAATATTTGTAATTGCTGGGTTTGTTGGGTTTGCTGTGGTTGTAAGTTTTGGGGAAGATTAAGTCGAGAACTTGGTACAAATTTTGCGTCGTTACTTTGCCAATTTTTTTCTAGAATAATGGGAATGAACCTAACTTTTGTATTTATTACTTCTATTTTAAAATTATTATTGCCAAATGAATATGCCAAATTTATATGAATCTAACTTCTGTATTTTTTGGTTTTTGTAGGTCGATGGCTTCAGATCCTACTGGTAGTTTTCCTGAGGATGATGTATATGGATCAGATAGGCATCATGAAAAAGAGATACAGAGAGGTGTCACGGCTATGAAAAAAGTTATCAATGCTAGAAGTAAAGGTATAAGGCTACCTGTCGGCTGGAATGACAGAGGCCAAGCAGTTGACCCAAATAAATCAACATTTGTTGGTTATATAGGAGTCTTGGCTCGACAGAAGGTGCCGATTACCATGAGTGGTTGGCGAAAAGTCCCGTCACCAATAAAAAGAAACATTTGGGATGAAACAAAGGTAATTTGGATATTATCATATTTCTAAGTGTTAATGTATTTTTTGTTGATTTAATTTTCTCTAAATTAAAAATTCAATGCCCACTTTGTTGTTTGTTTTTTGTAGTTGGCATTTGATATTGAAGAAAGTAGACATAAGTACGTACTAGCAGAAGCTGGGAAGCTAGCACATAACTTCAGGAGCTACTTGAGTAGAGTGTGGGTGCGAGATGATGATGGAAACATTAATTACAACCCACCATCACAATATGAGATACCTCAAACCGATTGGACGAGATTTGTAGATCTTCGCCTAAGTGAAGAGTTTCAGGTAGCTAGTCATTTTAATTTACGGTTTCATTTGTTGGTTATTGCGTTTATATTTAACTAATAATTTGATAATGTAATAAACAAAAACTAAGTAGGGAAAATCAGGAAAGAGCAAAGGAACTTGAATATCCTTATCGGAGATCACGTCTTGGACATGCTCTTGTGGAGCAAATTGAGGTATGTAGTTCATTTAACAGTGAATCCTTACAATTTTTTTAATTAAATTCCTTGTTAATAAATATATATTTTTTAATCAAAATATAGATGAATAGAAGAAGGGATGCGAGATCCGATTGCACAGAGGTGACACGAGCACTCGTGTGGAGGATTGCGCGTTCCGATAAAACAAATCAAATTGATAACGACAATGTTAGAAGAGTAGTGAATGAAATGGTGAGTTATGTGCAATTTTAGCTCTATAATGTGTTGTATGTTTGTTTTGAAATACTATTGAAAGAACAAAATTCACTAAATTTTTTTATTTTTTAAATGTAATATTACAGGAGAACATTTCACAAGAGAGTACTAGCCATAGTGTAAATGAGAAGAGTCGAGATGACCTATTAGCTAAAGCTCTTAAAAAGAAGGAGCATCCAGGTCTCATTAGGGGTATTGGCTTTGGTGTGTAATTAATAGATAGTCATTAATAAATTATAACAATTGTTTAAGGTTACTAAATATACTTTGGTGTGTAACATTCATGTTTTATTTTCTTTGCTTAAACAGTCTCTTGGACCATCCAAATCATCTGGAAACCAAAAATCAGGGACGTCGAAGTAGACAGCTGTCAAACCAAAACCTCTAGTGGCCAAGCCTGCACGTGAAGGTGACATATGTGCAGACCTTGTACTAGATGAACTCCCTGATGACCTTTTATTTCTGGGAAAGTACACGAAGATAATATCTATTGATGCCCAGATCATTATAGACATCGAGGAAAGAATTATGAATTTTGCATTCCCAGAGTATATTGGGAAGAAGGAGATTTGTCACCTTCTATGTCAAGAAGAGATAGGAGCCTCTATCTTTACAACGTACATAAAGCAAGTTTTTTAATTATTTTATTGCATCTGAACTATGATTATTTTCGTTACTCGAAATTCATTTTTTATGCTCAATTTAGGTGTTTGTGGGTTTAGTACGTGATCCCCGAAGGGAAAGAAGCAAGTTTCGGGTTCTTTAGCCCACATCACATTCCATATCTGCCGGAACAAGTAAGCATACTGAACAAGTGCAGTACATAGCAGGTGCTATAATACAGAGTGCACAACATCATAAGTTATTTGTTGCACCTTACAACACCGGGTGAGCTACTAAAGACTCAACTTTAATTTGTAAAACTAGTACGCAAAATAAATTTTGAACTTATCTTTTGAATTCTTTTTAGGGGACATTGGTTGTTGCTTGCAATCGATCCATTTCAAGAGGTCGTTTACTATCTGGATTCTTTGCATAGTGAGCCGGATTACTGAGATGAGATGAAACAAAAAATCAATCAGTAAGTTTTTCATTCAATCAATGTATCCATTATATTTAATATTTTTTTAAAGTGTATATTTATTTCACATAATTTCTTTTTTTTGACATATTTCCTTATTTTTTATATTTTTTTATAGGGCTGTGCACATATTTCGTGTAAATCGCAACAATCATTCCAAGAAATCCAAAAACAAGGCCTGTCAATGGATTAAAATAAAGGTTAGCGTTTTCTAGTTTCAAGAGATTATATATTCGTATAGAAGTTAGTGTTCTAATACAACGTAACTTTGATTACTTTTGTAGTGCCCCAGGCAGACAAACGAGGTGGATTGTAGCTACTTAGTTATGAGATTCATGAAAGAGGTTATTAGCCACAGACAATCTATAATCCCAACAGCGGTATGCATAATTCTAATATATATACTTAATTTCTATCCCTTTTGAAGTTATTAAACCTTTGGTAGGTAATTGAAATGTCATTTGAGTTTGCAATTAATCTCTATATATATATCTTGCAGTACTTTTATGATTCTCAATCCTTCTATACTTAAGAGCAAATTGATGAAGTACGCTGCGAAGTGGCACGTTACATTTTCTTATCAGCTCCCTAGAAATTAGGTAATGTATTTTTTGTACATTGTGACTTGTTGTAAATTATGATTTGATTTATAGTATTTAAATTGTGAGTAATTTAATTAGTTGATTGTAAATTAACACGTGATCATTTGTTGGAGATTATAACATTTTGTTGTTGGAGGAAAGAGATGGTAATATTGAAGTTTGGGGTTTTTTGTTGTTTATGTTGAATAGGTTTTTCTGTGCAGCTGGAATTTGTTATGGGTTGGTTTATTGAATATTATTGTACAGAAATATTACCATAATAGGGTGCAAAATATATATATAAAAAAATCCGACATCTTATTACAGCGGTTCAGACTAGAACCGCTGTAATAGAGTATCCCTATTACAGCGGTAACCGCTGTAATAGGTCTATACCATATTACAGCGTTGCCTAGTACAGCGGTTAAAACCGCTGTAATAGGTCCAAAAAACCGCTGTAATAGGCCTTTTTTGTAGTAGTGATTATTATCAGAATCGTTTTCCGGGTGACAAACAATTTTAGCATGTCATGGAGAAATATTTGATATGGATTAAATATTCATATGCAATATGGTTGTTACAATTTATTCTAAGAAGAAGAAGAATTTTAACTTGTTGATGTGGGCCAAAAATGTCTAAGAGCATTATGGTAAGTTAGCACGTCACCGGCTCAGGTCGGGCCGTCTCCCGTGGATTAAAGTCCGCGTTTAATATACTAGTCAAGCCCAAAAAGGGTTGACAACCCATTACGAATACTAAAACTGTATATTAGCTTAAAAGTAATAATAATAGGTCTAATGGGCTATTGACAAAGTAAAGCCCACTGTCTATAGCCCATTTCCAGCTCCCTATAAATATCTCAAAGGGGCTGGAAAAGGCTCATTATCTGCTCTCCCCACCAAAAAGAGTGCTAGAGAGAAAACAATTGACTATCATATAAGATTACCTACTCCCTCAGTAAAAAATGATTGGCTATTGAGAGTAACCCCATCGTCGAACTACGAATAGACTTGATCCCAGCTATTTGGTACGTAGGCAGCTCACCATAGTCGAGTGTAGTCTATAAATCCACCAACCCCGCGTAGTTTGTCGTGTGTTGGATCGGTTCCTTCACCCCACGTGGTCAATCACGTGACAAATATCATCTGACGAATTTTGACATCATCAGATTAGCGCCGTCTGTGGGAACAACGCTCCAGCCACTGAGTATGCAAATTAGGCCCCAACTGGGTACGACTGGTGATAGGATGACTAGCAATCATCAGCCAGCAGCTGTCGATGAACTTCCAAACCCAACACCTGAAGATCAGCCCAATGCTGAGGGTGGTGCTCAAGACCCCCCGAATCGGCAAGTTGAAGGCGGGGGTCCTGACATACCGCCCCCGATGAATGGGTAGAACGCACCTCTTGTGACGCCATCAGTGATTCTACCCCTACCACTAGGGTGTTCGCGATCACTTAAGAGGCTTTACTCACTCTTGTTGAGGATGCATCAATGAAGGCAACACCTGTCCCATCGACTAGCAAGGAACACGACTCCCATGTAAGAAATACTCAAGAGGCTTCCCCTTCTCAGGAGAAGAAGACTCATTTCACCTCCTCATTCAATTCGTGGAGGTCAGAAGCCTCGTGCAGAAGGTCGCCTCTAGGGAGTCGCCCCCAAAGAGTCGTTTCCAGAAAGTCGCCCCCAGAGAGTCGACTCTAGGGAGTCACCCACAGAGAAAATCCCCCCAACGGTCCAGTCAATGGCGAGAATCCCATCATTCCACCTCCTGCAAACGAGCAGACTGCTCCTCTTGTTACACCAGCGATAATCCCACCCCCTGCTACAGGGTGTTCGAGATCACTCAGGAGGTACTACTAGCCTAAGTAAAAGATGCTTCTGGGTGCGCAGCCACTCGGGCTGGTCATCAATACGCCAAGGTACACCCATCATCTTCTTTGCCTATACAGACAATCGCTGGAGGATAGGGTCCCCAGGGGAGGAACACTCAAGAGGTGCCTCTGCCACAGGAAAAGTGGGCACAAGATCCGCTGCTTCAGTTGAATCATAGGGGCCAGAAGCCCCAGAACAGAAGCCACCCTCGTCGAGTGGAGCATAGACAATACACCCGCCGAGGTAGAGTGTCCTTAACTCCCCGATGAAGGGGGCAGAGCAATAAATAGAAGACACCCCCCTCAGTTATGGACTGATGTGCACTTTGCCCCTTCACTTATTGAAATGTGCACTTTACCCCCTCACTTATCAAAAATATGCACTTCACCCCCTCGGGTAGTTCGGGCACTTCACTTATTATAAAAATTGGACTTTTGCCCCCTGACTTATGTGTTTTTGTAGCACTTTGCCCCTGACTTATGTGTTTTGTAGCACTTTGCCCCTGCCCGAGGAAGTGAAGTGCACATTTTATGATAAGTGAGGGGATAAAGCGCACATTTCAATAAGGGGGGGGGGGAGCAAAGTGCAAATCACCCCATAACTGAGAGGGTGTCTGCTATTATCCCTTTAATGTTTAAAACCCTTTTATTCAAAATGAAGAATAATAGTGATGACATTGTGCATGCAATAATAAAGATCTAAAAAGTGTTCGAATTAAGTATAGCATAATATCAGTGCATTAGTTTTAGACAATGATCTTTTTGAAACAGCGTAGAACATTGACTTTTATAAATATAATTTTTTGGCAAATTATATATATATTTGACCCTATATAGAGTAAAATACATTCAACCCCCTGTGATAGACCTAATTATCAACCCGCCACCCTGTGAAATGAAAAATAACAAGAAATCCCCCTATGAAAAAAAATAAAGATGCAAATTACCTCCTCACGCGCGCCACTCGCGTATTATACGACTGATTTTAAGATTTTTATCAATAAATGACTATTTTGTCCCTGATCTATCATCCGTTAGATCGAATCTCTTAAATCGACAGTCATAATTAAACATCTTAAATTTATATCAAATATATATATATATATATTATCAAAGATGTTTATATCTATATATATATATATAGGGTCTGGATCATATACATCCCTATACATTAGGTAAGATATAAGACCCAACATACACCATTGATATCATTTGATCCAAAGGTTTGGATTTAACCCATTTTTCAGATTATATAATTGTTTTTAATGATGGCAGGGGCATTTTAGTAAACAAACATCACCTCCAAGTTTCACCGGTTATTACTCTCCATCTGCTCCCCCATTTTCAAAACAACTCACAGATTGGCTATAAAAATATTCGAATTAAAGTAGATAAAAGCAAAGAGAATCAAGAAATCATAACAGATGAAAATCAAGGTTTCGCAGATAGGAAGAGAGAGATAGATGAGTAAGTATGTATGTACACAACTCTCTCTCTCTCTCTCTCTCTCTCTCTCTTTTCTCTGCCACTGAATTATGGTACGTTTTTTTAATTCTTTTTCGGGTTTTGCCGTAATAATCCAATTAAAAAAAATTAGGGTTTCTAAACGTCACACAAGGTGATATAAGCCATTATACAGTAAATATAACGGTGATATACAGTGTGTGATTAGTGACATACAATTAGTGATTTCAAACCATTATACAGTATCTTATAAGTCATTATACAGTATGTTATAAAACATTATACAGTATATTATAACGCATTATACAATGCGTGTTTATACATTCTTCAGTTACAATCTTATAAACCATTATACAGTATCTTATATGTCATTATATAGTATGTTATAAAACATTATACAATATATTATAACACATTATACAATGTGTGTTTATGCATTGTTCAGTTACAATCTTATAAACCATTATACAATATCTTATAAGTCATTATATAGCATGTTATAAAATATTATACAGTATATTATAACACATTATACAGTGTGTGTTTATACATTGTTCAGTTACAATCTTATAAACCATAATACAGTATCTTATAAGCTATTATACAGTATATTATAACACATTATATAGTATATTATAACACATTATACAGTATCTTATAACCAATTATACAATAAGATGTCTCATTAATAATTGCATGTTATATGTTAACACACTGTATCATTTAATTACACATGCTGTATAATGAGGTTGTATGTAGTGTATAGAGATATAGAATGTGTTCTTTAACATGTTTTCAATATTTACTGTATGTTATATATTAACATACTGTATATCATAGCTGTATTGACTGTATAATGATATACAAGTTATTGTATTTTAACTGTGATATAAAATTTAGTTATATTCCAATTTCACCACCACCACCACAATCAGGATGTTTCACCAACGCAGAAGCCTTCTGAACAAGACCATCAAACACTTGAAAAATCCTATCCACCTCAATCAATTGCGCCGCATCTCTCCTTTGCTCGTGGATTTGAAACGACACCATAGCTTTCTTCACATCTTGAAGAACGGAGAACAGCTCCGGTGACACGTCTTGTGGTGACTGCTGCTTCGAGATCTCCCTCAAATGAATGTTTTGCTCTGTTTCGAAGGTGTGGAGAAGAGAAGAAGTGGGAGTCTTGCATCTGAGAGAGAAGACTATGAAAATTTCCTGAGACGTGGGTTTGTGGGCTTTGAAAAATGACATCATTTGACTATTATACCCCTGATCCAATTGGAATCAATTTTCCAGTCTATTTTTTTTATTCCTTTTTGGACTGTTGGATTTAATGGATCCAATGGTGTAGATTGGGTCTTATATCTTATCTAATATCGGGTATGTATTTGATCTTGACCCTATATATATATATATATATATATATATTATATAAGTGTGTGTATACAAATCCTTCACCACCACTGTTCCTCCCCCGCCACCACCGCCGCCGTCGCCGTCGTGCCACCGTTTCATACTTCACAGCTACTTTATACCTAAATCATCAAACAAACCCACCACCATCTTCACCATTCTAGCCCCCAAAACCACCACCATCTCCACAATTTCAGCCCTAAAACCACCACCCAAAACCCACCATTTCAGCTCCAAAATCGCCACCCAACCCCCACTATTTTAGCCCCCAAACCTTTAATTGCATCCCCACGCTGTCGATTTTCGTGGGGCTGAAAATATGGAAATCGAACGGTTATGGAGTGTAGCAGTGGTGGCGGCGAGCTCGACGGTGGTGGAGTGCCAACAAAAGAAGTCTGCTTTGTTGCTATTTCTCCTTTGGAATTATTCTATACAGGCGTCTTTTTCTCATTCCAAGATTTCAAGGTTTAGTCCCTCAAATTCCAATTCAATTTCTTAATTGATTTGCTTTTTTTTTTTGCTTGAGTAAAATTATTGGGCATCTCTTAATTTCTCACTTTGTGTCGTGGTGGTGGCGGTGGCGGAATGGACGGATTGTGGTGGTGGCGAGCTTCGGTGTTGTGGTGGAGGTGGTGGCTATAGTGTTTGGGTGTTAGTGTTGGAATTGGTGAAAAATAGTTTTAGGATTAGGGTATTAATTTTGGGGAAGAAGATGAATATGGAAAAGAAATAATAAATTCAAAAAAATTTAAAGAAATAAAAATGAAAGAAAAACAAGATTGTGTAAATATCTTAAAAGACAAGGGTATTTTAGTTTTTATATAAAAGTTTGTAAGCAAAAATACCCGAGGGATGCAGTATATATATTTTGTAAATTATAAGGGGGTTTTTAGTTATTTTTTTTATCAGAGGGGGGTGGAATGATAATAAGGTCGATCACAGGGGTTGGACGTATTTACCCTCTATATATATAGTGGCTAGTAAAACAAGTTCAATAGTTTTGTTATTCTGAACTAGCTAGAAGACATTTTATATCAATGTCTATTCTTTATATTCAAGAAAAATTATTTTAAAACAAGTATAAATGTCAAATAATTATGTAGTTAATTATATAGAAATACATAATTATCTCACTTAGTGAAGAGAAGAATAGCGTGTCATTAAATGTTGAAAAAAGTACAAAGACATACAACTATACAAGCATATTTGAATGTGTAAATTCATTATCTATAAACATCGTATATGAGATTCAATATTCTTTATAAGTAAATGTGAATTGTGAAAAAAGACAAAGACATACACACATATAATTTATTAGTAAGACTTTCAAACCAAAATAATCACAACAATTCTCATGAGTTTCAATCACTATCCATCTCCAAACAAACCAAGCTATGATTTGCCTCAAGATTTATTCACTCACTAGTGCTTTAAATTATAGGAAAATACAACATTATTAAACAACTTTTATATATATATATATATATATATGTTGAAACAAAGGGAGAGTGATAGCTCGAATTACGACTCGATACGAAAGGGATTAAGAGCTTCACCATCATCCAAGCATTTATAGAATTTACTCTTCCAATAATCTTCAAATTTGAAAGGAACATAGCGACGAGGATTATCTGAAGTCACTAATTCAGATGGTGCCTCCACTGCTTCTTCCCTTGGTCCTAATAGAAATGTAGCTATCGTAATTCTTATTCCTGCTTGCTTGGAAGACACCCGATGTTTCACATTATAGAATCTCCCGTTGCTCCAAACCTTAACAAGAAAGATAAATAATTTTGATCTTAATCACAAATTTATCATTTTGAAATACAATTCAAGGTGTCAAAAGGGCCGGTCAGGACCATTTCAGGCCTGAGATGGGCCGATCTCAGATCAGTCCATCAATTTTTTTAGTGGGCCGGCGACATAACAAACTCACCCCAGTGCTAATTGCCCGATTCTGGTGCAAGCTATTGGTCTAGACCTGGTCCTGGACCTGGCCAACCAAATGAGCTTTCAAAGGTCATGTGATATATCTAACGGTCCAAATGACATGATTGTTGAAATTAAATTATATTTTTTCAATTTGCCAATGTTCCTGAAGTCTGGACCATTGAATCAATCCAACGATCTAGATTTTCAAGACCTTTAAAATTTTATTCTTTTTGAAGTTAGAAAATAAATTTGATGTGAGGCCAAGGGTTTCGAACCCTTAACTCAAGGAGGTCGAGGGAAGCCACTTGAGCTAGATTTTTTTTTTGATTGAATTTGCATCCAAACTTCGGGTCTTTGGCTAACCTTGATTAGGGTTGTCATAGGTTGGGCATCTACCTGGCATGGCTGGCCTATGCCCTCTTTAATTGGGCTTTTTAGACCCGTCATAGTAAAATAGGCCCGACTCGGCATGTTCAGTAGTCTGGGCCGGTCCTCTAACCTATCGGCTCGACCCAACTCGATTGACACCTTAAAGTACTATGGGTAATTTTATGTTAGATCGAGTCCAATGGTCCGAGTGTAAATTCTGTGTCTATCTCTCTCACAGAAGTGTGTGTCTGGACCAAGCACAATACATCTTACTGTCTAAGAGATATAAATACTAGGGTCATTGGACTTGATTTAGTATAGATTTTTTCAACTACCATCTACTTTAAAATTATGTAACACTATTGACTTTAAACAATAGTTTTCAATGCAATAATATAAAAATACACAACTTTTTACTTATATGACTCTCATTCAAAATTTTGTACAAAATCGACAGCTACAACTTCAATTTGGGAAGAATAATTACGCTTCCGTCAATCGTAAAAAATAATATAAAGTGTATTTTTAATATATTTGAAGGAATTGTAATATGTTGAACTAAATATAATTGATATAAATATAAAGTGTATAAAGTAAAGTTTGATAATATTGAAACTTTTGTAAGAGATTGGAAGAGTTTGGTGTGAAAAAAAGTGATCAAATGATCATGTATTTATAGGCAATGTTCAAAACCAAAAAAAAATTAAAAAAGAAAAGAAAATAATAATAAAAAAAATTGGGGTGCAACGGCCGGAAAAATCGGACCGTTGCACCACAAATTCAAACAGCTCCAATGGTCAGCAATTGCTGACCGTTGCACACTTATGATTTTTTTTAATATTTATTATTATATATTAATATAATAACTAAAAAGCCCAGTTTCCTAACAAATCAGGCCGGCCCGGACTAGGCCTGGTATGGATCAGGCCTTTTCGGCCTGGCCGGCCTTAATAGGCTCAAGCCTTTAAAGGGCAGACCTTAATTATAGGCCTTAAACTGGCCAACTTTAGACCTTTAATATGGAGTAATATACTTACTTGAGCAAGGTCCCCTAAATTGATGATGAGGGTTCCTGGACAAGGCTCAACTTGAACAAGTTTTCCTGATCTTTGCATTACTTCAAGACCACCAAATTGTTCATCTTCCTGTAATATGGTAAGAAAACTGTTGTCCGTGTGTGGCCTTAGCCCATCAGAATCAATATTTTCAGGGGTGAAAGGGTATTTGTTAATCCTGAATTGGCTCGGCCATTTTTTGAACGAGACATCTGTCAGGCCCAACCCTTCTCCTAATTTCCGCCCTATAGCCATACTAAGTTCATATACTGCTCGACCGTATCTTGTAATTATCTCCCTGACAGTGACAGTTCTGCATGTTAGTACTCATCAAAGGAGAGGGGGTGATACTTGGTGGCTCCGGGAGTCCAACTCCCGGGCAAATATCCACCACAAACAGTATTAAAACATGTGGGTGGGGGGTCCACCAATATATATATATATTATTATTATTATTATGTTTTAACACTTTGTGGGGTGGATATTGTCCGGGAATTAGACTCATGGAGCCATCAAATATCACCCAAGGAGAGGTGACCATATCACCAATATATACTAGGATACACAAATTAAAAACTTTTATAATTCTATGGTCATTTTATTTTTGTTATAATACAAAGTATGTACATATAAATGCGTGCACTTTACTCTATAATCATAACTAATATTATATAAATAATCTAAAGCTGGTAAGTGAATTTTAAAGACAACAACTGCTAAGATTTGATGAAAGTATATTATAATTTCCTAGAAATTTTATGGATATAAATTTAAAAGAAAGAGATAGAAAGTTAAGCATGGATCTCTATATATATTTCCTTGTATATCTAATCAATTAGTTATATAAAGTACTTTTTTTTTCAAAAAATCATTTTCTATAATCCTAGTATTTGAGATTGATACAACGCGCCAGAAATAACTTCTAATACATATTTTATAGTTCAAAATGGTTGGAATTTAATTAGTTTATCTCCGAAAATAGCAAAACAAAAGATATTCCAATATAAATAAATTATCAATCGAATAAATAAAAATAATGTGGATTACGAAAGAAACTTTGTTATAAGGAAAAAACAAAACTTGAAAATATGGAAGACAAAGTTCGACGATAACAAAAAATTATGTTTAAAAAGTAAGTATTTTGTTTTGGATCATCTGATGCTATAAATTGAAAAGGATGATTTTAAGTAATGTGATGCTAAATAAAGAACAAATATAATTAAAGTAAACCATGTGATATATGTAATATTTTATAATACTTTATTATATTTAACATGTTATATTCTTAGTTATTTTTATATTTTTTACATCACAAAGCATGTTCGAGAAGTAAATATCTCATCTGGGATCATTATAACTAATAAAGTACAGTTAAATGTAGAGACATAGCTATAAGATTTAAATGTCCTTAGCACAAATAAAATAGTTTGCTAAAGGTCTGCAAAGATGACAAAAAGTTAAAAAAATAAGCAAGATTTTTGGTAGTACGGTCTCCTTATTTGCTTGTTAACTCCAATAATATTGCTTTATAATAACTCAATTTTCGAAAAATTATTCCAATAATTTTATTTTCTTATCGAGAATTGGAGTACTAATTTATAATAATAAATATAAAATAACTTCCTACAATATAAATCTTCTGTTTTAAGTTTAAGTTAAACTTCAATTATTCTTTGCAAATCTTGAAATGACAAGGCAGTCAGAATAATTGGAGTGTACTCAAATATATGGGGTATTTAATGAAATACGGTTTTAACGTTTATGATAAAATAATAATGTTAAAAATAAAATATCTACGTAGTTATAAGAACTAAAAAGATACGGGATATATATCTATTCTATGATATATTTTCTTTATGTTGAAATTATTTCAAGTTCTATTACTGGGAGGAGTGAGAAAAGTAGGAAAAAGATACGAATAAATTTAAATTACTTGGATTTTCAATAGACATATGACAATTCCATTGTCACGGCTTATAGTTGCTAATTAAGATATCCATATATATTATGGAGTTCGTTGAGCAAGTAGGTTGTTTTGTTATTTCAACATATAGCTTCCTGAATTTTTAATACTTGACATTTGATTTAGAAAATAATTGAGTGAGATGTAAAGTAAAAGAGAGAATAATTTGATAGTGAGTACAAAGTAATTAATAATAAGAGATAGTGTGATATGATTAAAAAAATGTAATGATAAATGTTTGTATAGAAAAATGTGTAGTGAGAATAAGTGTTTTTTTGGAGTAAATGAGTTTGAATGTGAATTTTCATTTTTTGCCCCAGAAAATGAAAGTCCAACTAAAAAGTATAGGCTATGTTTATTTTTATGTTGGAGGGTTTTTTTGATGAAAATTTTGGTGAAATTTTTTATTGAAAGTTGTGTACTTTGGTGAAAATGTGTTTGGTTTTGTGTTTGATTTTATTTTCAAAAGAGACAAAAGTTACTGTAGCATTCAAATCATGTAAGTTTTTGTCTGAAAAGTTATGTTTATAATTAGTTAATGATTGAAAAATATAATATAAAATTTATATAATACAAAAAAATAAGCCAAAAGTGGAGAAGGGTGTAAGGTGGTGTAGGCAATGTAGCTGTAAAAAATGTTTGGCCAAAAAATATCTGTTTGGTGAAAAATGGATAAGTCAAACGAGTTTTGACCAAAATTTTGGCCAAAATATGGTTTCAAAATAGAAACAAACAAAGTCGTAGTCTCCAGTACAGACAGTGGAGGCGGCGGCAACGAGGCAGTGGATGGGAGGTGGATATGAAGTTGAGCTTGGAGAGCGGAAGGGGAAATGTAAGTTAGGATTAGGGTTAGAGTTTTGGGGAAGAAAGATGGGTTGGGAAAATAACAAATTAATTATGTATAAAATTAAATTGATAAAAGTATAGCGTAAATATCATCAAATCATAAAGGTATTTTGGTCTTCATATAAAAGTTTATAGGCAAAATTACTCGAGGAGGCTATGTGTATAATTTAAAAATTATAAAAAGGTTTCTTTGATAATTGCTTTTCCTCTGGGGATAAGTGCCTTATTTGCAACATTACGGAGGTTGTATGTATATATTCCAGCTAGGAAGTGGTGGGAAATTAAAAAGTTTGAACCTTTGTTGAGGAGTAGCATTCAATAGGGCACAAAATGCATTAACAGCTTCAGAAGAGGCAGCATCATACAGCCCAAAACCCTCATGAATGGGATTAATTCTGTCAGGAAATCTATACCCACTGCCTTCAATTACGTCGACGTTTCGCTGTTTGATCTCATATGGCAGCTCCAACAGAGATATTACAACTGCCCTCATCTCGTCCATGAGTGATTTTGGGAGAATGCTTTCAAAATTCACAATTCTAAAGCATCCCCATTCTTCACTGGCCTTCATCAACTTCTTCATATTTCCAGGAAAATCTTGCAGATCAATCACCGGAATCGAATAGGCCATTTAATTGTCTTGATGGAGAAGTAGTAGAATGTTTATTTAATGTGATCAAGATGGAGTAGAGATGGTATAATTTTTCTGGAAGTGGATTAACCGGATTTATATAAGCAGGCATATGACGATCATGGGAAATTAGTCTCATATGCTACTACGCTAATAGCTGCCAACTTTTCCAACCCTAGCTAAATCTTAAATGTTAATCAAAAAGTGAGTTTTAATTTTGCAAGTAATTTTACATTAATTGCGGTTGTTTTTATACAAATTAAGTAACGGTAACGTACAAGACACACATATAGCCACACTAACGGTTTCGTCCAATTTCTAACAAGTGAGACTAAAAATGTAAAAAACAGACGTCTAATTATGTGACTAATTTTAACAAGTTTGCAAACAATGAGACCAAAATTGAATGGGGACATATCGTATGAGAATAATACTATAATTTTTTTGTAAGATCTTCTATTACAATTTTTTGTTGCATCTCCTATTATAAGATATGTGTAAGTGACACGATTTTTCTGGACATGGATTAACCAGATTTATATAAGCAATGGGGCATGATGAAGATCTTGGGGAATTAGTCTCATATGATAGGGTCTATGCAATTTTGATCCAGTTGCTTTTAAAGTTGCAACAACCGTCTCGTAAATCCCCAAGATTGCAACTTTAAAAACAACTGGATCAAAATTGCATAGACCCTATCATATGAGACTAATTCCCCAAGATCTTCATCATGCCCCATTGCTTATATAAGAGGGTGTTTGACTAAACTTATCCAAAACATTTTATAAGCTCCTACATCTTATAAGATGTTTTAGGAGCTTATAAGATGTAACATTTTATAAGCTGTTTAAAAAAAGGTGGGGTTGGGTTACTTTTTTAAAAACAACTTATAAGACCCAAATATCTTATTTTTTTAGTCTTATAAGTTGTTTTTTAGAAAAACTTACCAAACAAATTTATAGAGCTTATAAACTCTAAAACATCTTATAAGATGTTTAGAGGAGCTTATAAGTTTAGCCAAACACCCTCTAAATCTGGTTAATCCACGTCCAGACAAATCGTGTCACTTACACATATCTTATAATAGGAGATGCAATAAAAAATTTGGCCATGTCCATTAAGAAAACAATGGAATTTCATGTACAAGCCTTTAAGGTTTATGATAGATTGAATAAATTGCATAAATAGTCCCTGACTTTTCTAACCCTAAATCTTAAATGTTAATCAAGTGAGTTTTTCTTGATTCCATTGATTCCCTCGCCCCTCCCCCACAACTAAAACGTAGATCCCCGTTCAACACCGTCTCCTCCACCAAAAATCGCGTAGATCACCGTCTCCTCCACCCAAAAGCGCAGAGACGCTCCACCCAAAAACGCAGAGACGCCGCCGCCGCCGTCGCCCTTTCACCACGAAGCCACCTTGTGCAACACCTTCATTTTTGTTTCTATTGTTTATAGACTTTACTGTACACACACACACACACACATATATATATATATATAAAATATATTTATAGAGTATATAAGATACAAGGTATTTTAGTCCATGGATAAATTATAGGGAAAATTACTAGAATCCCCCAAAAATAAATTTTTATATCTAAAAAGCCCATGAAAATATTTTTCAATAACAAAAATTCATTCTACAAACTTTTCATTCAAAAGATCCTAAAAGTTAAAATTAAGAACTTTTTTGACTAAACTACCCTTCATTTATTAAGTTAAGATTTGATCAATTGATTTTTTTCTCAATTTTTTTTGTATTAATATTTTAAAATTGATAAGTTGAATAATACAGATTCTTATTTTTAGTATTAAATACTTTCAATAACTTTATACAATTTATTTTTTATTTCACTATGATAATTATCTAAAAAATATATTTAAATCTTTTTTAAGAAGATTAAAAATCTGAAAAATTTAAAAATAAAATTATATTTAGTCAATTATCAATATAAAATTTCAAAATTAATCAATCTCTATACAAAACTACAATTAATTAAATTGTTAGTCTAGAAGGTTAAGGGAAATAAAGTCCATAAATTTATTAACTCTAAATCTTGGGCTTTTTGGAATGAAAAGTTGATGGAATTAGTTTTTTGGATTGAAAAAATTTATCAGGGGTTTTTTGGATATAAAAATTTATTTTAGAGGTTATTTAGTAATTTTCCCTAAATTATAAGTTTGGATTATTTTTTCTTTTTTTATGCCTTTGTCCGGATAAAATAGACCTTTTGCATATTCCATCAATATCAGACGCTGAAAGCGGGTGTCTTTGTAATTTTTCAAAAGTGAGGGGATGTTCTTATAATTATGACAAAAGTGAAGGGAGTGTGCATGTAATTTATCCTTATATTTATCAGGTACGGATCCAGGAATTTGTTGTTGGGGGAGCCGAAGTACCATTAACAAAAAATTAATTATAAGTATATAGTCAAACTTATTTTTGCTTTAATAGATAAGTGTAATAACAACAACCAAGTGCACAAAAAAAAAAAAAAAAAGGGAAAGGAAACTAACTTGCAATTAAAAAATAAAAAGTGGGGCTTTTAAAAACAAAAGACAATAAAAAGTGGAGTTGAGAATTGAACCCACACTCTCCCCACATTCTCTCACTTCAATGTTTTATGCCTATGTCCTTTACCAACTTCACCAAATCTACTTTCAATCATACATGTAAAAGGTAAATTATATATTTTTGGGGGGCCATATCATAAATTACATATACTTTTTAGAAAATTTTTAAAATCTCGGGGCCCGTAATCCGTCCTTGATATTTATAATATTTGTCTTTTCTTATAGTTTTTGTTTCTTGCGATGTAGGTGAATAGGAATCGTATTTGGTCTGCCTAACGCTAACAGCACTAATATGACACAAGGAAAAAAATTATATCGATCAAATGTTCATTGGTAACTACGTGTTCTAAAATTGAGATATTCTTTTAGATTTCCATTTTCAAATGCAATGAATACGAAGAAGAATTTTAAGTTGCATACTTAATGAATCGAGTGACTTCAAGAAGAATTTTAACTTGCATGCTTAATGAATCATTAACCGTGACCTGAGATATGGCCCTGTTCTATTCGGTAGAATAAAATAAAAATTATCTTTTGGAGAGATGGCTGAGTGGTTGACAGCCCCGGTCTTATCTGTCCATAGGAACTTTCAACCATGGAATGAAAATCTCTAGCACTTTCCCTTCCTTCTAGCCAACCAATCCCCACTGTTTTGGAACTCGGAACTGACCTTCAAATAACTTTAGGAGAATGATTCGGAGTTCTTGCAGATTAGGCGGGGGTTTTCGACAAATACAAATAACCTTTGGATTTTTTTCAAATTTGGCGAGCATCTAGAATAACTAGTTAATTACAGGAATGATCTATTTTTTTATTTGACTGATGAGGCCAACAAATGCATGAAATATTTCGATTTATTTTTTTTATACAAAATCAAATGGATTTAAGTTGGTTCAAGTTAGTGCATATCTTTATTTTTTTATTGACTCCTTTCAAAAGAGGTAAGATGCGGTGAATCGGAACCAATTAATATTAATTAAGAATTAAAAAAACTTTTTTTATGGAATATATATATTTATTCTAGATCTAAATCAGGGAAGCTAGAGATTTCTTTTTCGATTCATCTCTGGCCTCATTCAAGAATTGTTTTTCTCCAATCCGTAGGAATCAATAGAAAAGGCAACTAGATAATTTCAACAGTCAAACTTTGCGTCGAATCAAAGCCGACGTTAAGAAGGCAGGCTAACCGTTGCGCTTGAACTAGCGATCCTACAAGTCTCTAGTTTTTGATATAGTCAAGATATAATAAATTCTACATAGATCTTACATAATTCATGTGTAATAAATTTCTTAATTAAATCCTAACAGCTGTATTTATTTTTCTAGAACTTTGAATTATGAAATAACCTAATAATCATGTTTGACATGTGCCGCTGGCCACACAACTATATAAATCAGCTACGTTGCACGGATACGACAGCACGTATACGACACGACACGGATATAATGACACGTAATTGTAAATTTTTTTAGGATACGGCACGAATTGGACACGGCTAAATGAATTATATATATATATATATACATATATGTATGTATGTTAGTTACATGGAGTTTAATCTTTCTTTTTGTCATTCAAATAAGTTAGGAAAAATAATCCATTTAATCACTTTTAGCCCTATTACACCAAGTTATTATCTACTGGGTCACATGTTCAATGATAACACAAGGCCCAAACCAAACTTCCTCCAATAACATTTTGCTGGAAAATTGAAAAAGAAAGAAAAAGAATGATAAGGCTGTGTTTGTTTGTGTTTATGTTAGCATATTTTCATTTTTATTCTCATTTGAAAATAAAAATACACAATATACACCATTTTTAACTGAAAATAAAATACCTTTATTTTCATTTTCACTTACACATTCTCTAATAACTACTTCTTACTTTACCAATTCACACCCACCTTTTTTTCCCCCACATTTCCTTTTAAAAATTCATTTTTTGACAATAATTGTGGTGCTAGAATGTAATAAAATGCACAGTATTAATTTTCACATGCTTGTGCACATTTTGAATCCATTTTGAATATTTTTAGTAATTTTTTTGGGCCAATTTTTATTATTTTTACTTATAAGTATTTATAATCAATATAACAATATTTATTATTTTATCTATACTACACACATAATCATTACTTTTAATTAACTCTATCATTTTACACATCATCAATTCATCAATTCTAATTATTTTTGGAAACACAACTAAACATGCCATTATTTTCATACAAAAATAAAAAACTCATTTTCCCATATATTTTAGAAAATAACGATTAAAAAGGAAATGAAAACACATCGAAACAAAGCCTGAAGAATTGAAATAAGGAAAAGAACTCAACAGTCAACCCTAACTCTCATCTTCTCTATGGATGCGCCGCAAAAGACCCTCTTCACCGTAAGTTCTTGTACATCATATTTTTGAGTTTTTTGCAAATCTTCTCTATTTCTACTTTCTTCTTCCTTTATCATTAACTTTAAAAATCACTTTCAGCTTCTATCTTTCCATGGCGTGATGGGATAGTGGATCTCTCAATTTTTTGCAGCATAATCTGGGATTGTTTGTTATTATATTTTTGTTTTCTTCTTCAGACGCTAGCTAGAGATTCGAGACACGGCACTATTGTCACGCCCCAAAATTTGGTCATAAAGGACCCAACTTGAATACATAAGTCTATCGTAGCTGTAGTTCCAATTCAAAACATGGACCCAATTTTTATCAATGTATCTTAGGGTCCTACTCCTGAAACTATCATCCGTATCACGAAGTAACTTAATATCTTTGAATAAAACTACCAGTTTTTACCTCTTGGATCGTCTATGTCTATTCCAGTTATCCTCCAAACTAGTCTCACTGCTCAACTCACCTACAGCTGGAAGGAAGGAATGAAACAAAATACGTAAGCACAGGCTTAGTGAGTGCCAATGCTTGTGTGCAAGTTGCTTAAAATAGTTTTTAGACCAAAATGATAAATTAGTGAGGGAAAAACAATAATAGTTTTTGTTGATTTTCAAAGGATCATTGAAATCCTAAATAAGAAAAGCAATTTGTGATCATAGTAACAATTAAGCAATAGCTAGTATGAGACAAAGGTCTTAGTATATGCACGATGAGGTTTTGTCAAATGTCATTGAAAACATGCTTGGAAAAAATTACGTTCATAATAAAGCTGGAACAATTGGTGACATGATATTTAAGTTTCAAAACATGCATTTTAAAAAAAACATGTAGTTCAATGCAAGTATCACGTACAAGACATGTTTAAGTAACATGTACACGTCACGCTTAAGCAGTAGGGGGCCATGTTAGAAATACCATCGCGTCCGATGATTTACCCATAGCACTTTAGGTCCCGCTGCTTCTTCCTTATCGCCCCTGAACACGCGGCTTAAAAGCCATCACCTTATACCTCCCCACGCAGGCTCGCGATGCCCGATTTGGTCATATCCGGAGTATGCCACACGATAAATGACCCATGCACCCTCAGAGCACTCCGTCCTAGGTGCATGGATCTGGACGTGAATAGCGGGAACTATTTAAGACCGCAAGCCCATGCTTGATCGGCCGAACCCTGCCCTATCCATCGCCTGACCTTGGGCCCAACACAACCACGTCAGATGCAACACGTCACAAGAACACCATCACGACAAATGATCACGATACAAGACCAATGATGGAGTAATTTCACAAAAATCATAAAACCGATGTTTATTTCGAAATCATTCTTGTATAAATTATGCATCTGAAATAAGTATGCAATCACGTATGTCACGAATGATGCAATGAAGCATTTTAGCTCACGATGAAATATTTAATCGAACAAATAGTTTTTCAGAATTTCCTTAAAAGAATGTTTTCCTCGAATTCATTTTCACAAAACATGCCTGAAAAATTACTTTTGCAAGATACGTGTTTGAAAACATTCATGCAGGTAATAGTTGGTGCCAAGAATTGGTGAATGTAAAATGAGTTCTGAATTTGATTCGAAAGTGTTGAAACCCATTTTCATGTCAAGTATTCAAAGCATGTTGAAAGTACATATATATATATATATATGACGTATTCCTTCCAGTTTTGAAAGACATATAACTATAATTTTGAGAGGCAACTCACCTCGTCCAATCGAATACCAAGCTTAAGTCGAGAACTCGAGTGATGCTCCACCTATCTCGTACGTGCAATTCCTATTCCAAGTAACTGCACTCATCTATATGATCATAATATCAACTCGATTGATAATAACCAAATACGATAAGGTTAATATCGAATAATCAATAGTCAAGGAAATATATCTTACCCAACGCTTATTCATCTAGCAATATACCATAAAATTTCTGTCACACTTTACTTCTAAGCCACGAACACAAAGGCAAGAGTTAACGACACTGTGCGCATCCGTCGTCCTCATCGTTACCATTCTTTGTCCATCCATTTACCATTATACCAACATGAAACTCATATCCACAGATTCATAACAATATCATCTTTATCACCATATAAGTTTCATCTCAATTCCACTAGAGAAAAGGGTGAATCGGGCCTTTAAGGTTGATCTCCCAAAACTGCCAATATCACGCACATATTGCCATCTTGTAGACAACTCCAATTTCCAAACCCATTTCAGCCTCGAATTTGTCAAATCCTCTGCCTATAGTTATCTACACTCACATGGCTTTCCAATGGTAGTCTTGCATGTGCAATTGGACATGGGTAATTCCATTTTTGGTCAAAACAAAGTGGGTGGCCGTTTCTGGAAATCGAAACAGGGCACTGGTGGTGATCTTGAGGTACTGTTTCTTGACTGTCTATAAACTGAATTTCAGAGAAACTCAGCTTTACAAGCATCTAGACTCAATAAGATTTCTACACGGGAATTGCTGAATTTCTTTACTCAACTTCTTGTCTTTTGAGAGAACTAAAGAGCTGTTCTTTTGAGGGGAATTTCCAGAATGAAGGTGATGAAGGGAGTGTATAAATAGCTGAATGCTCTTTGCCTAACTACAAGGAATGGTTGAATGCTCTTTACCTAACTACAATGTGGCACGTTTGAAAGCAAGCATGCTAGAATTTTATTAGTTTGCCACCTAGTGGTCTCCTTCTCATTATTTGTGCATGGGAGGATATATATATATGTATATATATAGGTATGCGTGTGTTTACATGTGTTTATATTTATATATGTAGATATGGATATGTTAAAATATTCACAACATATAATGATGAAGGTGAAATTATACATAGAATGATATGATGCATCAACTATTCAACAAAGATGTGTAAATGCTACTAGCCTATTTAACATATAGTTCGAGCGTAAGATTCGTTATATGGCGAAAGAGTAAAATATTGTGTGGAGCCCGAAACATAAAAATGGAAGAAATTACAAAAATCTAATTAACGGTAATTATAATTCTTACCTTCGTCTCTACGGAATAAGGAGCTGAGAATAGAAAGTGTTACAACTCCCATGTATTGATATCTGCTTGAGCGTTCGAATAATATGAAAGGGACCACAAGGCTCGAAAATAGGGGTATCACACCCTTCCCTCCTTAAGAGAATTTGGTCCCCAAATTCACACTTGAGAACAAAATTGAGAATGGCATCTTCGCATTTATTCTTCAGTTCATGAACCTTTTGGTTTAGTATCCACGTAGATTTTCCCTTCTATGGTTGCTCTTGCACTAGATAAAACATGTGTTGATATATTATGAGCATAGAGTCCAACTAATACTTTCATAGCCCAAAACTCGAGAAACATCATATGTGTGAGCAAAGTTTATAAAAAATTTGAGCTTGTGTGCCAGTTTCATCATATGTTTTAGAAATCAAAGCATCTTGAATCTCAAAATGAGACTTTCTTGTGTTAATCTTCTTGACTCCTCTAGATGGTACCTTGAAATCTTTATTATTGATCTTCAATTTGATCTCTCTATTTCCCTTGTATACATAGCTCTCCAGATAGCTCAACGTGTTCATAATCCATAGATGATTATTGGATCTTGTTGATGGAGTCTTGGATCATCTTTGTTTTAATTTGTACGGATATAACTTAAAGGCTTGGTATTAACAGACTTGACTATTTACGAAAGTTGAAAATCATTATCCTGAAATTTAAGTGACGATAGGAACACTAGGGTTTGAATTCCGCCACAACTTTGAGGTTGTAACTCTCTCATTTTCTCTATTTTCTTTATCCTCTGATCTCGTCACAGGTTGTTCATTCCGATAAGTTGAAGGTCCGATCTGTCATATGATGACTGATGAGTTGCCATAGTATCTTTCTTTATGAAGCGCCACAACCACAATTTCTAGCTTTCCACGGAGAAGAAAATTGAGTGCTCGCCAAGCTATAACTAAGTCTCCTTGATAATCGATTCACTTCAGTTCTTGATTTACACGCCGCAAAGTTTCCACTGTTTTGTTTGTTATTAAGCATAGATTCATAATCCATACGATTACGAACTCTAGTCAGTATCAATGTTTCCAACTATACAAAAGGTTAAAGGTGTATACAATTTGATTTACCAATGTGGATTAATATTTGAGAATACATCGTTGTAAGAGAGAGATCTAAGGAAATAAAATTAAGGTGATCATTAACTTAGACAATTGATTAGAAGATCAATTGATGAATAAACAAGTGATCAATAACAATATAATAGCTCGAGTAATCAGAAGAGAAGATTAAGAAAGATAGGTTATACAGGACTTTCAATGATAGAACTTAACGAGTACAAAATACATTATCACAAGAGAGGAGAACTGAGAATGTTCTTGAAGATAGATTGCTATTCAGATATGTTGTAAATTAGGGATAGTCACAACCAAATTTTAATATACGGTAGAGAAAATAAGGTAGATAAAATAGGGAGGGAACTCAATGACAATTGAAATCCTCATTAAAGAGGGATTGAAGAAGCGGTCTGTAAGAACTAAATATGGTCATAGAAATAACAATTGAACTCGTAAATGCATACTTCATATATATGCTCATACCAGGGAGGTTTGAATCAAGTGACATCATCTCAAACTGGATGAATGAAAGTGGTTCAATATAGGGAGGATTGCAAGAAAAGGTCATTCAGTATGTGCATAAGATTAGAAATTAGCAATTCAATTAGAAATTGCACAACTTATATGATGTAACAAGGATCAAATTGGGGATGGTTGTTGTCTCAAAATTCAAGAACTATGTGATTACTTGGATAAGTTTGAAGACAAGAGACGAAAGAAAAGTCTCATGAAAAAGCAAAAAAAATAAAATAAATAAACAGATTCAAAAGATAATCACTGTAAATGGATTAAGCAAGGGTTCATGGAGAAGAGTGATAAATGGACTCCAATAAAATTGAATTGTTACAAGCTCAATGTTTAATGAGAGAATTGGTCAAATGAGTATCAGAATTATAGTCGAACATCAATATTCATGTAAAGGAATCAAGAGATATTGCTAATTGATAGAGATTTATTATGTCACAACAATTGGAATAGAACAGAAAACATAATTCAAAAGATGAGTCTAGAATAAGATTGGACCCCCTTTAAAGATTAACAAGTCAACAAGTATTGGAACTTACGAATAGAATAATAGAACATAATGTCAAGAGATTTCCGAAGAGTGGATGGAAAAATAAATAAATAAATAAATTCCAAGGGCGAAACTCTCAAGATGAAATGAATAGTAAGGAATTCCAAATACGAGAGTTTCTCAAGTATGAAAGGAATTGGACTTTCAACAATGGAGTTTACTAGATTGCTAAACATAATAAAGAAGTATGGATCCATAAATTTTGTTTCAACAGGGGCGCGAGAAAGAGTTAGAGAAAGGTAACTCGATATTGGTGAAGAGACATCCATTGTATTCTATGAAGCAAGGAGAATCACTCTAAAAGTTCATTCCTAACTGTTAGATTAGAGAAAATCCCGTAGGGAACTTGTATTACTGAGTAACATATTTATAGAGTTACAAGAGAGAGAATACAAGAAAACCCTAAACTATAAAGAAGGTAAAAGATAAATAAGGTAATAAGAATACTAGTCTAACTAGGAAAACAATAATAATACTAATCTAATTAGGAGAGCAATAATAATATCTAACACTCCCCGCAGTCGAAACGTGAAAGTCTTGAACATTGAGACTGAACAAAAAAATCGAAAAAAGATGTTACAACAGTCCGGGCATAAAGAATGCTTAGTAGAGAGATTTTGACGAATACGTTTCTCAAGGTGGAGCAGTTTCGTCTGAAAACCATTAAATAAGGCGGCGACTCCAAGTCCTTGTTTTTCCAAGGGTGAGCGGCGACAACATAAACAAAGATAAAGAAAAAAAAAAAACTACCCTAAACTAAACTAAACTAGATAAGGTGCGCCGGACGGGGTCAACGACTTGAGGATGGCGGAAACAAGAGATCGAGATACCATGGCTTGAAGCCATGACTCTGATACCATGTTAGATTAGAGAAAACCCCGTAGGGAACTTGTATTACTGAGTAGCATATTTATAGAGTTACAAGAGAGAGAATACAAGAAAACCCTAAATTATAAAGAAGGTAAAAGATAAATAAGGTAATAAGAATACTAGTCTAACTAGGAAAACAATAATAATACTAATCTAATTAGGAGAGCAATAATAATATCTAACACTAACATGTTTACCTCACTATACACGAACAATGCTAGACAAAGGATATAGTGGCATAGCAGAATGAAATGGCGCAATCCACATTCACTAGGTCAGCTTATTCTAAATTAACATTGAAGTGGGCTTGTACTACTTGAGCGCATCCATTCTGCGATATGGAGCATTACTTACCATGCAAAGTCGTCCTCAAAGTCATCTTACTTCTCTTCCTCGTAAAGAAACTGTCATCGCCTCAAGGCTATGACCCACCGCAATTCTTCTAGATTAGCCTCTATAACTCTAACATAGCTTCGTAAACAAAAGGACCATCGACAATATCAATTGTTTTACGTGATAGGAACCCATTTGGCAAAGTGCAACAATGATTATGCTTCACTGAATTAGAAAATGACATTTTACCCAAGAGGGTAAAGAGTGGGGAGCACGATCTAAGGCCAAGGAACTTTCCCTCACTAATTTATCATTTTGGTCTAAAAACTATTTTAGGCAACTTGCACACAAGCACTGACACTCACTAAGCCTTTGCTTACGTATTTTGTTTCATTCCTTCCTTCCAGCTGTAGGTGAGTTGAGCAGTGAGACTAGTTTGGAGGATAACAGGAATAGACATAGACGATCCAAAAGGTAAAAACTGGTAGTTTTATTCAAAGATATTAAGTTACTTCGTGATACGGATGATAGTTTCAGGAGTAGGACCCTAAGATATATTGATAAAAATTGGGTCCATGTTTTGAATTGGAACTACAGCTACGATAGACTTATGTATTCAAGTTGGGTCCTTTATGACCAAATTTTGGGGCGTGACAACTATACCATGTCCAACACCCGTGTCAATCATTTTTTATTTTTCTGGACACGCCTAGATTAGTGTCCGACACTTGTCAGTGTCCAGCTTGTGTCAGACACTGCACGGGCCGAATTTTTTGCGTGTCCGTTAAACAAAGTATAAATGTGTTTACAAATAATAAAAGTAGTTATTATATTAGATATGAATTGTCTATATTGTGTTATGCCTATGCACCCAATCATATTAAATTTAGATTCTTAAATTAGTTGCAACCAAACTCAGGTCTCAGGGATGTCAGTAGGCACGAACATAAGGCTAAGGGACGGATTCAGCAACAACTCGAATAGCAAAGTCGGGATGCATGGATCGAAGATGAGTCACGGGTTCACGGCGGAGAAACTGCAATCACTGAGTAGAATCAGTATAAGGAGACTTCTTTACTGCTCTTTCGAGAACAGAGCATATCTTTAATCAAATCAAAACTTGTAGCTTATGACAGAAAGAAAGGAATTGTAGCTTATGACCCAACTTAAAGATGATGGTCACAACTCATTCACAGTAAATCGCGCTTTCAAGATAAAAGTTATGTGAACGAGTCTCAATGGAGCATTTGTAGTCAAAGCAATTTTATGCCCAATCAAATGGTAAAATATTATATTAATTATCAATTTAAGTCTTTTAGTTTATATTCTAGAGTTTACCAAATTTAATTTCAAAATAATAATTGATTTAATTGATATTATAATATGTATTTTATTGGCTAATCAAAACAGGCCACATGTCAAATTGAGGTGTTCTAGCCAATCAAATTATGTCTTGCAATAAATAAGTCAACGACCAATCACACTGGGGTTTTTTTATTAGAATAATATATATAAAAAAAATTCTCAAATAATATGATTTAAAAAGTGTTCTATTTTTATAATATGAAACGGCATGCAGTATGTCGTCTTCAAATTAGAAGACGACATACTGCATGTCGTCTTCATTAATTTTCTTTTTTTATTTATTTACAAATTAGAAGACGACATACTGCATGTCGTCTTCATAAATTTTCTTTTTTTTAAATTTTTGAAAATTGAAGATGACATTTGGCATGTTGCCTTCAATTTTCATTTTCATTTTCGAAAATTGAAGACGACATGATACCATGTCGTCCTCAATTTTTCATTTTTTTAATTACGAATTAATATTTTTTCCTTATTTTCGGCTCATTTTTCTCATTTTTTCGTGCATTTTTAGGTTTCGACTTGAATATATAAATTGTAGATTTTCATATAAACTTTGTAACCCCACGAGAATGGGATCATTTCGATAACCGGTTGAAAAAATACGATAAAGCAACATTTGAAAAAAATGCACGAAAAAGGGAGAAAGCTGAGTCGTAAATAAGAAAAAAGTCATTATTGTTTTCAAAAAAATGCCCAAATGTTGTTTTATCTTATTTCTTCAACCGGTCATCAAAATGATCCCATTCTTATGAAGTTACAAAGTTTATATGAAAGTCTACAATTTATATGTTCAAGTTAAAACCTAAAAATGCACGATAAAGACAGAAAATTGAGCCGTAAGTAAGGAAAAAGTCATTATTTTCTTTAAGACAATGCTCAAATGTTGCTCTTTTGCTTTATCGAATTTCTTCAATCGGGCATCGAACTGATCCCATTCTTATGGGGTTATAAAGTTTATATGAAAATTTACAATTTATATGTTCAAGTCGAAACCTAAAAATACACGAAAAATGGAGAAAAATGAGTCGAAAACAAGGAAAAACTATTAATCCGTAATTTTAAAAAAAGGAAAATTGAAGACGACGTGTATCATGTCGTCTTCAATTTTTGAAAAAAAAAAATGAAAATTGAAGCCAACATGCCAAATGTCGTCTTCAATTTTAGAAAATTAAAAAAAAAAGAAAATTTATGAAGACGACATGCAATATGTTGTCTTCTAAATTGATAAATAAAAAAAAAAGAAAATTAATGAAGATGACATGCGGTATGTCATCTTCTAATTTAAAGACGACATACTGCATGCCGTTTTATATTAAAAATATAACACTTTTTAAATCAAATTATTTTGAGAATTTTTTTTTAATATTATTCTAATAAAAAACTCAATCACACTGCGCTAAGTGGATATATTGACCAATCAAATGACACTAAACTAATTGATATATAAGAGATTATATCTATGAAGTTTACCTTTATCATATATGAGGCGATCAAATGGCTCCAAAGTAATTGATATTTATCCCTTTATAAATACAAATATTAAAGAGATAAATATCAAAGTATTTAAAGAATTTATGATTTCTCCATTCTTCACCTATAAATAGGGCATGTGGAAGCTCATAATCAACACACAGAACTTCAATTGAAGGTAAAGAAGATAAAGGAACTCTCCAAATTCACTCTACAAAAGTTCTTCAAATCCAAGAAGGTTCAAAGGTGTTCAAGGCGAATACCAAGGCGTTGTTGGCGAAATTTATCAAATTATAACGTTTAATTCGTGATTACGGTGCTAAACCAACAAATTAACGTTATAGAAGTCCATATCAAGTTGAATGAAGATCAAAGTAACGAGTCGATCTTGAAACTTTTCACTTCCATATACCAAATTGTAGTGTTTAATCCGAAATTAAGCTGTTAAGCCCTCGTATTAATGTTATAAATATTCAAATTCACTATGGAGGAGATCAAAGAAGCGATTTCTGCTCCAACATTCAAATCAATCATTTTTGAAGGAGGAATCAGAGGATTATAACAGGGATTGTACTCAATTTCTTATTTTAATCAATATAAATTCATCTGTCACCTTGTGTATTTTTGTTTACACATATAAAAATTTATTGTGTACACAGGCATTATTACGCTCCTTCCACTTTTTCAGGCGCAGATAGTAAGATCTTATAGTCCACGAGTTGTACGAAAAGCCCAAGTAATATACATTTATTCCTTACGCTTGAGCCATGCGTTGGTATAAATGTTTCCAAAGCCTACGCTAGTGCCCAAGGTGTAAGGAAAAGTTTGTGTATTTTCTACTGAACTTGATCTAGAGTAGGTAAAAGCCCAAATCAAAAAAGGCGGGCTCTCAAAAACTCTCCCGAAAACGTTTCCATATGCATGAAGTAGTTTTTATCCCCTGTTTCAAATATTTTTCTTTCAGGTTCATACTATGTAACAAATATTCTCTTAAATATACATGTGATGTGAATACATAACATACACATGTGCCATCGACTACATCATCAGTGACATATCAAGATTAGAAGTTTGGAAATATGAATCCAACCCAGACCCTTTATTTCAATAGGATCAGAACATGCTTCAAATAGAAAACCTGAACTGGCAGAGTCCAATCTAGATTCTTAGATATAAAGATAACACTAACTTATAGGAAAAATTGCAATTTTGGTCCTGTAACTTTGCCCTTGTGCGCTTTCAGTTTCAATATTATCGACTTAACCAATATACGTCTCATAACTCCAAAAAATGAGCGATTTTGGTCCCAAGTTAGATTTCCGTCATGTATTTGACGGAATGACCATGTGTTGCTCACGTGTACCATTAAAGTGCTGGTGGGAAAATTGGCACAAAAATTGCATTTTTAGCTTGGAAATGGAGGGAAAATCAAAGCTAAAAAAAGATACTCTCCCTCTTACACGAAATTGAAAGGGGTTTAGGGTTCAAAATTTGCAAGTCCAAATCAACACACCACAAAATATGAATTGTTCTTGTTCTTCCCTCCTTCTCTCTGCTTCTTCCTTCTCCTTATTCCTTCTGCTGATTTCCTTCCTTGAAGCCGGCATCGGGGAGTGGCAACTACAGAGAGGAACACCATTTGCATTAGCTGAAGAAGAAGAACATGAAGATGAACTCATTTATTTGGGGAAAATTGCATTTTTAGTCCAGTAACTTTGCCCCATTTCACTTTTGGTCCCATTAGTTACGGGATTCTCACTTTACGTCCTATATCTTTAAAAAAATTCTCACTTTTGGTCCCAAACCCATGATTCCGTCTATTTTTAACGTAAAATGGCACGTGAGTGGCCCGTGCGCCGTTAGCCAGCTAGGTTTAGGGGAAAATTGTTCACTTTGACTGTTTGGGAGGCAAAATTGGCACCAAAATTGAGAAAAACCTATCTAATTTTGCCCCAAAATCTTATTTCCCCTTCCTTTTTCTCAATTTTACAGCCAATTTTGCCTCCCAAACAATCAAAGTGAACAATTTCCCCCCAAACCTAGCTGGCTAACGGCGAACGGACTACTCACGTGCCATTTCACGTTAAAAATAGACGAAATTAGGGGTTTGGGACCAAAAGTGAGAATTTTTTAAAAGATATGGGACGTAAAGTGAGAATCCCGTAACTAATGGGACCAAAAGTGAAATGGGGCAAAGTTACGGGACTAAAAATGCGATTTTCCCCATTTATTTGTGTTGTGTTTATTTTGGAACCCTAAGCCTTTCAATTTTGAGTATAAATAGATAGAGGGGTACCTTTTTTGCCTTCAATTTTCCCGCCATATAAGTAGCTGAAAATTGCAATTTGGAGCTAATTCCGCCACCTAACCCTGACTTAACATCCCATGTGAGTTGCACATGCCAATTCCGTCAAATACATGATGGAATTGTATCTTGAGACCAAAAGCTCACATTTTTTGGAGTTGTGGGACATATATTGTTAAAGTCAATAATACTGGGATCAAAAACATACAAGGGCTAAGTTATGAAACCAAAATTGCAATTTCCCCCCCAACTTATACATGTTTTGAGCACATGCAGAGTGAAATATAAGATGAAACATATGTCTAAGATTTGACTCGAGATTTATTCACCTGTGCTTCAAATTAAAGAAAAAACAGACAATTATTAAACAACATATACTTAAAAGAGGGCAAGTTGTAGCTTGAATTTACGACTCGATACGGAAGGGATCAAGAGCTTCACCGCCATCCAAGCAATTATAGATTTTGGTCTTCCAATAATTTCAAATATAAGAAGAATATAAAGACGAGGATTATCTAAAGTCACTAGTTCAGATGGTACCTCCACCACTTCTTCCTTTGGTCCTATAACAGAAATGTAGCTATTGAAATCTTGATTGCTGGTTGCTTGTAAAACACCCGATGCTTCACATTATAGAATCCTGTTGCTCTAAATGTTATCAAGAAAAACAAATAATTTTGATCTGAATTTCATATTTAGCATATTAAAATAGTATAAGGTGGAACTTTTACTTTATTCCAAAACTACCATTCAAGGTGTCAAATGGGCTGCTCTGTACCGGTCCGTTAATTTTTTTAGTAGGTCAGTCCCAACCGGGCCTAGTCCAGCATAGCAGATCGGTCCAGGTGCATGTTGATTGTCCGGTCCTGGTCCGTGCTATTGGTTCGGGCTTGACTGAGCCAACTTTTTAATTTGTGTGAACTTTTTTTGTCTTTTGAACTTTTAACGGTCAAGTGATCAATCCAATGGTCCAGATCACATGACCATTGGAATTCACATATTTTTTGAAAAAAATTCAACAATCCTCGTCTTGACCAGTAGATCAATCCAACTGTCCATATTTCGAGACTTCTAATTTTTTTAAGTGAAAAACAAAATTTCTGTGAGGTTGAGGTTGAGGGGTGTTCGGGCCGGGTTAAACTTAACCAGTCATGTAGCTGTCGGTTCGGCCCGGCCTTAGTTGACACCTTGATATACCATCTAATTGCTTAAAGTTATGTTGTGACACTATTAACTTTAAACATTCAGTTCTCAGTGCCATAATGTAAAAATACACAACATCTTACTGCTATGATTCCCATCTAGAATTCCGTACAAAGTCAAAATAGATATATTAAAATGAGACGGAATGAAGTAATATGCTAATCACTTGAGCAATTAGGTACCCCTAAATTGATGGTAAGGGTTCCTGGACAGGGTTCAACTTGAAAAAGTTTTCCTGATCTTTGCATACTTCAAGACCACCAAATTGTTCATCTTCTTTGTAATATAGTAAGAATTAGCTGTTGTCTGTGTGTGTCCTTAGCCCATCATAGTTCATATTTTCAGTGGTAAAAGGGTATTTGTTATTCGTGAATTGGCTAGGCCATTTTGCGAACGAAACAAGTGTCAAGCCCTACCCTTCTTCTAATTTACGTCCTATATCCATATTAAGTTCATGTACTGCTCGACTGTATCCTGTAATTATCACCCTGATATAGTAACAATGCTGCATGTAGTAGTACTCTTACTTACTCAAGTGACAAAAAGTATTTCCAAGGTCAAGCCAGGGACATAAGCCTGTAAGCTTTTATATTAATATTTCTAAAAAAATAAATAGTAATAACATTAACAAATTGAGACAATTAGAAAAAGATTACGTGAAACATCATGTTTTTTTTTTTTTTTTTGTGAGAAAATATGAAACATCATGTTAAAAAATTAAGATAGAAAAGCAATTAAGAACCTGAATATCTATTTTACTATAAAAGTATGCGTTACCTAATAGTTATGCGGAATTCTTTGATACCTATTTCAATCTTGGTGTGCATGTACGTTTTTTTTTGTTGTTGGATACATTGGTTAAATTATTTGTTAATATCAATAGCGACAAATTACAACCAATACGTTTACCCTATTACCATAGCTAACAATACATCAATAATATGAGGCTGAATTCAATAGCCATTTTTCAATGAAACTATTTCTAATATTTGCTAAAAATATGTTATATATTGCTAGAAATTTTATGGATATTTATAAAAGAGAGAAAAAGTGGAGCATGGATCTTCACTTTTTATCGTTAGAAGGTGCAACAGGAAATTTTTCTTTGTTGGTCCTTCGACCCTCAAGTCAGAAATCATTCAAAGAAATTCATATGCAATATTAGAGATAACCCGTTTATCAACTTGATTCAAGATGGCAAATCTTAAGTATTTAATTATGTACTGGTCCAAGGATCCAACTCGGTCTAAGGGGAAATCACATTTTTCATCTCATATCTTTCTCCAGGTTCTGTTTAAATTCTATTCGTTAGGGAAGTCTTACATTTACTCTCATAACTTTCAAAATATCTCACATTTAAGCTCAACCAAAATTTCTATCCAAAATTTAATGGTCAAAACTCATATACGGTTATTCATCTTCTACCTTTTTTTGGAGAATTTTTGCATGAATGACATCCACACACGAATTTTATTCAACATCACGGGATTTTCATTTAATATGAAGCCTCTTAAAAAAATTGGGAAAAAATGTCGACTTCGAGAGGTTATGAGTTTGAGTGTTCAATATTTGACGGTAGTTAAGTGTAAGACTTTTAGAAGTTACGGGATGTACATAATTTTGGAAACTCCGTAACAAATGAAACCAAATATAAAATTAAGAAAAAATTATGGGATGAAAAATGTGATTTAGCCTCAAGATATCTATAAATTGTGACATGAGCTTTACGTGCTGATATACCAAAATATGGTATTTAGCCCAAGAATGAAATGTTATAGCATGTGAGACCCAACACAGACTCAGAAACCGGCCCATAATGGAAGATCCGTGTATTTTTAAGTGATCCGGGTCGGGTCGTTCACTAGATACGAGTCAAGATCCTGACTGTTCATAGGCACCACGTGGCATCATTGGTGCGACCCACTTATAGCTGTGAGATTCGTACAACACTTGCATCTATAAATATCTCCTCTCAACACATATTGAGGGCTCCAATCTCCATTCTCAAATCTCTTGAATTAGCCTCGTATCCAATGATACCTTAACTATAGACTCGAAGTACGATCTCAAAATACAAATGAAGGCTACATTGCCTCTACACATCATACGACCCTAAGGGTCTACACATCATACGACCCTAAGGCTCTACACATCATACGACCCTAAGGCTTTACACATCATACGACCCTAAGGCTATACACATCATACGACCCTAAGGCTCTACACATCATACGACCCTAAAAGTCTTCACAATATACGACCCTAAACCCATCAATAAAATCAAAACCTTTGAACTACGTTAGACTTGATCCTCCAAGGAGGTACGTAGGCAGCTTGGTCTAGTGTCCAAGTGCAATCCCAACATCTCGTCACCATATTCATGTGTCATGCGAAGTAGCCCAGACTGAGTCAGATCGATCTCCCAAAATCGACCTAGATCAGTTGGCGCTGTCTGTGGGAAACTTACTTAGAGTCACTGAGAAGAGATATCAGAGAAGTGGATAAGGCTAATCGGAGAGATGAGCAAGTGCAATCTGATGAGTCATGCCAAAATACAAAGGTATGACCAACAAGCTTATTAATTTTAACCTCATTTGAACCTATTTTGCGGATAGTGTGATGCCATAAACTCCCACATTTTTATAATGACTCTTTATAGATGGGTGCATGAATGGTTTACGAACCAAGCCCCAGGAATCTTTATGTTATGAACTTGTATAAGACTTTATGTTATTAATAGAGTATTGTATAGCAAAAGATCCCGAACGACCCCGTAGGTCTATAAAATATCAAGACACTGAAAATTTTTGTAAGACCCAAAACTGATGTAAGAGCCCTACTGGCCAACCGAGGGCAAAAAGAAAGGGTAATAACCCTAACATTGAAGAATTTTGTAAGACCCAAAACGGACGTAAGAGCCCTACTGGCCAACCGAGGGCAAAAAAAAAGGGTAATAACCTTAACATTGAAGAAAGGGTAATAACCCTAACATTGAAGAACAAAACTAAAGCATCCGAAGTGCTACATCATAACTACTGTTATGGAAGTGGCGCATCATAGTCCAAAATAGATCAAAGAAACTCAATAAAATTCATCACTAACTCGTCCAAATTGAATAACCGCACATCATGTAAAAGAGAGGTGCATCGTCTAATTAGACTCAAAATTTTATCCAAGGTTGTCATATTTTTTAACTCTTTAGTCTAATTAGACTCTAACTTTGGGGTCGTACGCCTTGAACGACCCATGATAGATGATCTTAGAAAGATCATATTTTTAACTCTTTAGTCTAATTAGACTCTAAACTTTGGGGTCGTATGTTGTGAACGACTCAAGATAGATGATCTTAGAAAGATCACATTTTTAACTTTTTAGTCTAATTAGACTCTAACTTTGAGGTCGTACGTCGTAAATGACCCAAGATAGATGATTTTAGAAAGATCACATTTTTAACTCTTTAGTCAAATTAGACTCTAACGTTGAGGTCGTACGTCGTAAATGACCTAAGATAGATAATCTTAGAAAGATCATATTTTTAACTCTTTAGTCTAATTAGACTCTAACTTTGGGGACGTACGTCGTGAACGACCCAAGATAGATGATCTTAGAAAGATCACATTTTTAACTCTTTAGTCTAATTAGACTCTAACTTTGAGGTCGTACGTCGTGAATGACCCAAGATAGATGATCTTAGAAAGATCATATTTTTAACTCTTTAGTCTAATTAGACTCTAACTTTGGGGTCGTATGTCGTGAACGACCCAAGATAGATGATCTTAGAAAGATCATATTTTTAACTACTTAGTCTAATTAGACTCTAACTTTGGGGTCGTACGTTGTAAATGACCCAAGATAGGTGATCTTAGAAAGATCATATTTTTAACTCTTTAGTCTAATTAGACTCTAACTTTGGGGTCGTACGAGGTGAACGACCCAAGATAGATGATCTTAGAAAGATCATATTTTTAACTCTTTAGTCTAATTAGACTCTAACTTTGGGGTCATACGACGTGAACGACCCAAGATAGATGATCTTAGAATAGTCTAATTAGACTCTAACTTTGAGGTCGTACGTCGTGAATGACCCAAGATAGATGATCTTAGAAATATCATATTTTTAACTCTTTAGTCTAATTAGACTCTAACTTTGAGGTCGTATGTCGTAAACGACCCAAGATAGATGATCTTAGAAAGATCATATTTTAGACTCTAACTCTGGGGTCGTACATTGTGAACGACCTAAGATAGATGATCTGAGAAAGATCACATTTTTAACTCTTTAGTCTAATTAGACTCTAAATTTTCTCCAAGGTTGTACGTCGTGAACAACCCAAGATAGATGATCTTAGAAAGATCATATTCTTAACTCTTAAGTTTAATTAGACTTTAAACTTTGATGTGAAATACAAATAATCTTACGTACACAGATCATATCTGTAATATCGCTATTCAGGGTCATGCTAATCTCGTTACCTGTTTTCTACTAGTTCATTCTTTTGATGAATGTCATGTGAAAGTGTCATTCTGTTTGAAAAACTCAAATTTACTTTTGACTTTTACTTCCTCAGTAGTAAATTTAAAGTCATAAATGTCTCCTCTTTAATACTAATGAAGTGGGGGACTTAATGATATACCAAAATATGGTATTTAGCCCAAGAATGAAATGATATAGCATGTGAGGCCCAACACAGTCCCAGAAACCGGCCCATAATGGAAGATCCGCGTATTTTTAAGTGATCTGGGTCGGGTCATTCACTAGATACGAGTCAAGACCCTGACCGTTCATAGGCACCACGTGGCATCATCGGTGCGACCCACTTATCGCTGTCAGATCCGTACAACACTTGCATCTATAAATACCTCCTCTCAACACATATTGAGGGCTCCAATCTCCATTCTCAAATCTTCTGAATTAGCCTCGTATCCAATGATACCTTAACTATAGACTCGAAGTACGATCTCAAAATACAAATGAAGGCTACATTGCCTCTACACATCATACGACCCTAAGGCTGTAAACATCATACGACCCTAAGGCTCTACACATCATACGAGCCTAAGAGTCTTCACAATATACGACCCTAAACCCATCAATAAAATCAAAACCTTTGAACTATGTTAGATTTGATCCTCCAAGGAGGTACGTAGGCAGCTTGGTCTAGTGTCCAAGTGCAGTCCCAACATCTCGTTACCGCATTCATGTGTCATGCGAAGTAGCCCAGACTGAGTCAGATCAATCCCCCAAAATCGACCTAGATCACGTGCTATATAAGTTATTTTTCACTTTCCACCATGAATACTTTTATCTTTCGAAAGAGAAGTGGTGGGAAATTAAAAAGTTTGAACCTTTGTTGAGGAGTAGCATCCAATAGGTCATAAAATGCATCAACAGCTTCAGAAGAGGCAGCATCATACAGTCCAAAACCCTCATGAATGGGATTAATTCTGTCAGGAAATCTGTAACCACTGCCTTCATCTCATGCATGAGTGATTGTGGGAGAATGCTTTCAAAATTCGCAATTCTGAAGCATCCCCATTCTTCAGTACTGGCCCTCATCAACTTCTTCAACATTCCAAGAAAATCTTGCAGATCAATCTCCGGAATTGAATCGGCAATTTAATTTGCTCGAATATTAAAGTGTTTATGTTAATTAATGTCAATTAAGATGGGATAATTTTTCTGGACGTGGATTGGCTGGATTTTTATTAGCAACGGGGCATGACGAAGATCTTAGGAAAACTGCAATATTGGTCCCATAGGCCATATGATTATAGGTGTTAGTTAAGTTCGCCAAAGACATGATCCATCAAGCCATAGTCAAGCCACCAAGTAGCCCTCACACCAACGGTCAAACAGCAAATATCCCTCACGCAAGCCACCCAACATACATAGCTTGTTGACAATTGTAGGCATTAGGTTATTATTGCAATTATCTATCTATCTATTATATATATAATTTGAAGGGTGCATTCACTTGATTCCAATTGCACAGTTTTAATCAAATTCTAATTTTCTAGAATTTGAATTATTTTTAGAAAATAAATTGAATTGGTGGGGTTGTTTAAATTTTGAATTGAAGTGGTTATACCAATTTCCAACAATGAATTGAAAGCTAATTAAAACAATTCAAACTCAAAATATATTGCACGTCTCTCTCTCTAAATCCTAACCTTCTTTTTTCTTCTATTTTCCTCAGTCGGCGATGGTTTGGTAAAGCAGTTATCTTCTTCACCACTGTTACCACCACCATCGTCGGCGAGTTGGGTTGGATTATCCTTCTTCAAGTTGTACATCACATTTTTAAATCTGACGAGAGGATATGGATTTAACGAGACAGAAACAAATATGACGAGATGAAAACGGGTGATACATAAATTTTTTATATAGCGTTTTAGATATTTTGTTTAGTATTTTATTTTCTCTCTCGTATGAGAGTTTGCTTTCTCTTTTGAATTAGAGTTTCGTCTCTCATTGAATAGGAGTTGCACAAGAATTTTCTTGTGATCGTTTGTGAGTTCTTAAGATTAGTTATCTTGAAGAACTTGATAGTGGTGTTTCAGATGTTCTTATTACATCGTTTGAGTCGATATGAATTATATTGTTTCAGGCGTTGTAAACTTTCGATTGAATGATATATAAGACCGATTTTTCTTCAAAAATTCAAACTCCTATGCAACTTTCCCAATTTTTAGAGTGTAGTAGTCGTTGCCAATTTTGTATGGAGATTAATAAATGGGAGTTGATAAAGGGACACCAAAATTTGTTGTTGGCACTCCAACTTCCACTTTATTTTGCCAAAGAGACAAAAAAGCCCTCCATTGTATAAAAGAAAATTGTTGAGTAAAAGTGTTAAAGTCATGATTCATCCTAAATATCTAAAACCATGAATTAAAATAATAAAAAGAAGGTGATTGCATTTACAATGTGACCTCACAAATAAATAATGATTTCATTCCACAATATTCAGATAAATAAATTGAAATTAAATGAAGTAAGATTTTTTTTTATATTCACTTTATTACCTCAAAATCAAAAATACTTTTTACTCATATCATCCATTTTAAATGAAGACTCTACAAATCAGGTACGAGTAGAAAAATATAATATTGTAAATGCTAAAAAATATATTATCAACTAAGTTGTTTTTTTTTTTTAAAATAATATCTTAAATTACCCCAAAAAGAAATAATTCATCAAACAAAATACTGAACGAAAACCCAAACTTTTGTTTACAAGAATCAATAATATTTAAATGCAAACAAAAAACAAGTGATGGAATATGAAGAAATAAAATTGGTACTTGCATTATCAATGGGCTGCGCGGATACCGGATAATACTTTAAGATTTTATTGAAGCTATTACTATTGCAAGCTCTAATATTTCATCAAACTCTTCTAAATCATGTTCATTGCTTCTGTTGTTCATTACTAAAATTCTAATTGATTTAAATATCAAAAGTAACCAAAAAACCAAAATATATGTAGCAATTATGGTACAGATTTTTTTTAAGTGGGGCAAAAGAAGAACTATTTAATTTATGAGAAGTTTGAAGGGCTTTATGTTAGTCCGTACCTTTTTCTTTTCGACAAAACCTTTGAAGGTTCAACACATTGGTTTGAAGACCAATGTGTATTGCTGATAGTACAAGGTGCAATTGTCATGAACTAATTTATAAATTTTTGGTATTAAGGATAATTTTGTCCTTTTAATAAAATGAAATAAAAATTGGAGTGTCAATAATAAAATTGGAGTACATTTAACAAACCCTTAATAAATTTCACAATGTGAGATTTAATAAATTTCAAATGTTGTGGCTAACTAAGTGGTCTTTCCAGCACAATTGGTAGAACCTTTTGATGTAAATTTGCTTTTGTCTATTGTGAATCGTGGAAAAGTTCCATTGTAAGACCATTTCTTCATTTTTCCAATTTAAAGTATCAAAAGAAAAAAAGAAAAAAAAAAGCTATGATGACTTTCCAGAGAGTCACCCGGATACTACAAGAAAACAGGGTTTCAGAGACGGAAAAATCCATCTCTAAAACTCTAAAATCCACTTTGATGCTAAAGTGAAATGGAAAATTTTTCGTCTTAAAATCCACCGCTGAAGGTTTCGTCTCGAATTAGAGACGAAAATTTCCGTCTCAAACTTTTAAGACGGAAATTCCCGTCTCAAAAGCTGTCTCTGATTTTGACATAATTTTAGTCTCAAATTCTCTTGTAATTCTGACATCAATTTTGTCTCAAATTCTGCCTCTGATTCTTACAACAATTTCGTCTCAAGCTTTTAAGACGGAAATTCCCGTCTCAAAAGCTGTCTCTGATTTTGACATAATTTTAGTCTCAAATTCTCTTGTAATTCTGACATCAATTTTGTCTCAAATTCTGCCTCTGATTCTTACAACAATTTCGTCTCAAGCTCTGTCTCTGATTTTGAATTCTTTATGCGCCTCTCCCTATTTTATTCTCTATCCACCCTATTTATTAAAAAAATAACAAACAAAAAGAGTGTAAAATTCTAAACATCCATTAAAATATAGATGGAACTGATTACCAAATATACATCCAACAAGTTGGATACATCATTACAATGTAAAATAGAACACTTAACACCCTACAACGTACGCTTCTACTACACAATAATAATTCATGCAAAAAGCAATGTTGTTAAAAAACACAATTTAGCAATTCATTTAATTAACATAATCACAGTTATTTTGGTCCATCGGTAACCGAACCTTTGAAGAAATACCCTATGTTGGTAATGTTGTCTCTTCAACTTATAACATGTTAAAAAATGAAGGAAGACATTTTATTAAAATACTATATGAAAAATCTTACAAAAGATGTGAAGACAATAATGAAATTATGAGAATTAAGCCATAAACAATACTTGAAGACCAATACGTAAACTAGAGTAATACACTCAAGCTACAACAACAGAAAAATAAAAGACTAAATTCCAATTACAAGAAAAGAAAATAGCAGAGGAGATTTTATGTTCTTGAAGAGAGAATTGTAGAGAGAGAAAGCGTGTGTTGAATAATCTGTGTTGTGAAGAGAAGCTGATTTGGGGCTGGAGAGCTTATAAGAATATTGCACACCAGTCCCTCGTGAGTCGGTCAACCACAAATTGACCCTAAAATTATTGGGCTAGCTGACGGGCCGAATATGTATTAGTTGGGCCTCTAACAATATACAAGCTTGGGCTTGTATATATTCCAACACCCCCCCTCAAGCTCATGGGAAGTGCACATGCAAACGCGAACCAGAAACGGACCATGAGATTGAAACTCGAACTTGAAGCATCAGATTGAATCATGAACTTTGAAATGATAATCTAGCAGATTGAATATTAAACTTGAAATGAAACCAAACCATCAGATTGAACTTGAAGTTTCAAGGATAGACCATCACATTGAAAACTTCAAGGATGGACCTGCAGAAAACAAGGTCACAGAATTAGATAGGAATAACCCAAGAAAGGTTCAGAGTGTCACCTAAAAGGACAAATACTCAACAACACAAATCATAGTCAAACCACTGAACACAATGAGCACATGATATACAAGAATAGATAATCCAAAAGGTTATCCAAAAAAGGTACATGTTACCAAACATATGATAAAACACTAAAAGCATAGTCAAATTCACGGACATTAGTGAGAAATGACAAAAATATATGTAATCGATCGCAATATCCAGAAATGAACAGTATAGAAAACTGAACCTAAGGATAAAATAACAAGATCAAAAACAAGAAACAATGGCCACTTGTTCGCATTTGAATCGGTATAAACCGAACCCACGAAACCAAAAAAAAAAAGAGCCATAAACAAGCAAATAAGGTCGCATATCTCGCATTTGAATCAGACAAGCACTGAACCCACGAAATAAAAACAGGACCAAATAAGCTAAAACAAGGATCGCAATTACCGTATTTGAATTCAAAAACCGGAATCCACGGAAAAATTACAAGATCCAAAACAAGAGTACTCATAAAAGTACTACCAAAATCAGCTACACATGCAACTGACAAAGTGACACATGTCACATAAATCTGACCAAATATGGACAGAACAACAAGTGAAATCCCACCGAATACAAATCGAAACATAGAAACATACAATGAATCGACACGGATAGAATCCCCAAATAACATAGTAGCCAACAAAAGCATACTACAACAAGCCGATACATAGATCGAAACAAACATATAACTCGAATAATCACGAATGATAACCATATATAACTAACATGTCGAGACACTGCTCGAATAAGGAAAAGTAAATAGCTAAGAGGATTAGTCTTTTTACCACCGTGTTTTTTTTTGTCAACAAAAAAACACAGAAAAAATGATTAATACTGAGTTTATAAGAACTCAATAACAGAACAGAGTGACAACGTTGCGGAAGCACAAGACCCATCAGGCAAACCGGATCAAGAATTTGCAGTCGAGACAATGCACCAAACGTAATTTATCAACAAATAACAACTACTCCTGGACTCGCCTGAAATAACGAACCAGAGAGTTAATAACCAAACAAACTTTCGGGAACAAGGCTGCAAATCAGCACAGAATAGCGAAGCATGGATAACTCGAAAAAATCAGATCTGTAGTGTCTTGAGAAACCACCATAAAACGATACATATATAGAAAATGCTAAATCACATTTCGTGCCAACATGACCAGCAGTAAGCTAACCATATGAACGGGAGAACAAGACGATCCCCTAAAACAGGTAACAAAAGCACTTCTCTACTAATCAGAAGAATAAAAAGAAGAGAACATACATGCTCAAGCATACTATCAACAACCAATATAGCACATAACAGGAGCAAAAAATACAATCCGAACATAGATGGTTCCAACATAATACAAGATGTAAACTAGCAATATAGATGTTAGAACAAAACATAGCATACTCCAAATATAAAGAGATGAGAAACATATAATATTCCCCCCTGACGCAGAATGGCACAAAATTAGCATAAGAGATGCTACAAGAAATAACATACGACTATTTACAGAATCAAAACTAAGACTCGAGTAAAAACATATATCAAGTCTTATTCACAATTATGATCTCCAAAAGAGAGAGAACTAGACCATTTCCATAGCCAGAACAATAACCATAAATGAACATGGTTTCAACAGGAAATGAAAAATTGCAAGAACAAATACATGTACAAAGACAAGGCACAATGAAGCAGCGGCAATAGAGACAAGAGAAGAAAAACACGAAATATCAATGTCACGGCGGAAGACGAAGACGATGACGATGAACAAAGCGTTCACCGAAGCGGTAATGGCTGTTAATACTGAGTAAGATTATAAGTCTTGAATAAAAAAGCCTCTAAAAAGGATAGAGTATACCACTGTGTTTTTCTGAAAAACACAGAAAACAATAAACTGAAGCGGAGACTCAAGCGGAGACTCGGATTCAGACTACCGAGCATATTCCACAACAGAGAAACAAGGTCGTCGAGGAGTAAATAACACCAGTGCGACCACCAATCTTGTAATAGGCCCCTCCGAGAACACTTCTGTGAAAGGTGCTGTCTCCGGCGGTCAGAGAAAATTGAAGTAAACCGAAATATCAATATATCCCTGAAAATATGAATTTTTATCCGACAAATAAGAACTAACAATGAACCAAACCATAAAAACGGAACGATACAGATGGTTACCCCAGTGTTTTATGAGTAAAACACAGAAAAATAATGCTTTCTCTGGAAGAATAGTCCAGAGATAACTAGCGCCGCTCAGCTCGGTGAACCGTAGCCAAATATTAGCCAAATTTATTGCAGAAGAGGCACCAACACCGGAAATAACAAGAATCAAGCCGGCACTAGCAACAGCCCAGAAAATACCGTCACCGGAGAAAGAGTAACCACACAGATGCAGTTACAAAAAGAATGAGATCCACAAAGGTGTCAAGAATGTGGAGAAGCACTCCCACTAGAGACAGTGAGTAAGAGCAAGATTACCGAGCAAAACTAGTGCGTACGGCCGACCAAATACAAAGAACCGAAAATTGTCGGCAGCGATATACGATGCATCTTCACCGAATAATCACTCAGAAGCATCAAGAAAACTCGCCGGAATCATCAACAATACCGTGAACTTCCGGAAAATCCAATGAATCCGCTGGAACAACCGGAAGCACCAAAATAACTGTTGGAGTCTTCAAGAACCGCAATCGTAGCTTCGTATAGACGGAAATCAGACCCAAACACCAAAAGACTCTAGAAACATCCAAATTTACCCGGGTATTCCAAGAAATAGCCAGGAACATCGTCAATTAGCCGGCAAAAGCAAACCCACCGCCGAAAACTTTAAAAATCTCCAAGAAATCAAAAAACCCCCAGAGAAAACGAAAACCCCACATAGAGGAATCAGAACCTTACGGCTCTGATACCATGTTAAAAAATGAAGGAAGACATTTTATTAAAATACTATATGAAAAATCTTACAAAAGATGTGAAGACAATAATGAAATTATGAGAATTAAGCCATAAACAATACTTGAAGACCAATACGTAAACTAGAGTAATACACTCAAGCTACAACAACAGAAAAATAAAAGACTAAATTCCAATTACAAGAAAAGAAAATAGCAGAGGAGATTTTATGTTCTTGAAGAGAGACTTGTAGAGAGAGAAAGCGTGTGTTGAATAATCTGTGTTGTGAAGAGAAGCTCATTTGGGGCTGGAGAGCTTATAAGAATATTGCACACCAGTCCCTCGTGAGTCGGTCAACCACAAATTGACCCTAAAATTATTGGGCTAGCTGACGGGCCGAATATGTATTAGTTGGGCCTCTAACAATATACAAGCTTGGGCTTGTATATATTCCAACATAACAATTAATAAATTTTAAAATTACATTCCCACACCAGTAGAATACCCTATGTCGTAAACATGTCCCTAAACTATATAATGTACCAAATTAAAATTAGTTACTAAATTAATATTATGGATATAAGAAGTATTTCAATCAGTAGTAATTATTTTTTAATAATATACACATAAATTATCACTCTTTACTAAGATTACAATATAAATATTAATTCGTAATTTACTTTTATGTATGGTAATAAATTGGTACTATGAAAAAATTAGGTAATTTTCTTTAGTGTTATATACAATATTATCGGTCGTCTTATATATGTTGAGAATATTACAGCAAAAATAAAGAAAGAAAGCCTTAACAAAATACAAAAAAATAAAAATAGTAAGCATTATTAGAGAGCTTCTTTAATGATCTATTTTTTTTAAAATTACGTTGTTAACTGTGTTGGTGTCCTAAAGTAGTATGATAAATTTTAAACTCATATCAACTTATTACTTTTTTCCTCTTCATAAAATCATAAGAAGGCAGCAAAATTATTATATAATAACAAAAGAGAAAAAAAAAAAAAACTAGAGATGAATTCCAATACTAAACAAGGGCAATCATTCGAAACAAAAAAAAAAAAAAAAACACCAAAAGGATAATTAGAATTACGTACAGACAAAAAGGGGCACAACAACAATATAATCTTCCCCACGTCCTCATCAGCTTGCATGATCGTTTTTAATTCGAGCCTACAAAATGAAATTTCCCCAACAACAATATAATCTTCCCCACGTCCTCATCAGCTTGCATGATCTTTTTAATTCGAGCCTACAAAATGAAATTATAAATCATATAACAGGAGGAAGAAAAAAACATCTACATGGGAGTTGTCTACGTAATATCTGTAGGTCTAATTTCTCAATATATGAAAATTCATTACGACAAACTATATCCACTTCAAAAGCCAATATTCTTTTAATGCTCCTTTACACCTTACAAATTTCCAAATAGACACTAAAACGTACATGTATCATGGTTCATAGTATCGGCCGATACATAACCGGATCGGAGGGGTCCGATCCGATAAAAACTGGTGATACGCCTCGATACTGGAAATATATGGTATCGCCGATATTATCGGATATCAGCCGATAATATTGGCAATTTCATGATAATATCGGAGTATCACCGATATTATCGGTTGAGTCGTGACTATATCGATGTATCCGGCGGTGGCGGAGCTTCAGGCGGGTTGAGACTTGTGAGAGTTGAGACTGTGAGAGAGGGAGGAGGAGCGTCCGGCGGCGGCGGCGGGTTGCAGCGGCGATGGAAGCTATCGACGATAAGAGAGGTGAGGTGAGTGGTGGTGAGGTGAGGTGAGAGGGGTGGAGAGAAAGAGAAAAAGAGGGTTTCTGCATTTCTTCTTCTTCTCGCCTGCGCGTGTGTTATATTTTGGGGGTAATTTTTTACAATTCTTGTTTTGGCCTCTATAAATATGAGATTATATATTTGGGCACAATTAATTTTTGTTTTCAGTTCGGTTTGGTTAACCGAGGCCCGAAACCGAAATCCTTGAAAAATAAAAACCGAAACCGAACCGAAAAAACTCGGTTTGGTTTTGATTCCAGCCGAAATGTTCAGTTTCGGTTCAGTTCGGTCGGTTAACCAAACCATAACCGCCCTACTTGTAAGATACTGGTTCTGAAATTTGGTATATATTCACAGGTTGGTGGGTCCTCGCTATTTGTGAAGGTTATGTTTAGGTGTAGGAAGAATCTCACGCCTCTTGCTTTAAAGGACTAAGGAATCTTACAGGTTTTTTTTTCCCAGAAACTTAATAGGGTTAGAGAGAGTAGCTTTATTGATGGTTGATGTAACAAATATTTTTAATATGTATTAAAAGGTAGCAATTTGTGTCACTTATATTTGTTTCTAATTTTACTAATTTTTTTAGAATTTTTGGAGCATTTGATAATGTTTTTGTATCGTATCGCCCGATAATATCCCGATACGCCGCGACCGATATGGAACAGCACCCCCCGATATTATCCCCGATACCGCAATTTTGAACCATGATATATATAGAACTAAAAATGATTTCAAAGTTGAGCACTAGTCATGGCTGTAAACATGTCAGAAGATTACGGGTGTTCATGTCGGAAGATTTCAAAGTGTCAATGAATCTATACATTATAAATGGAAGCAAGATTATGACCTTTATGTTTATCAAGAAAAATGATGTTTGTCTAAAAGAGAGTATAATAGATCTTCAAAAGAATCGGCAATGGTCTTAGAGAGCAGAGAGCATTCTTCCATACCCAACTTAGCAACCACATAAGTAAATTAAACTCATGATATCAAAATCATATTGCCACTCAGTTAACTAATCTCAAGGAAAAGAAGACAATCAGCCACAAACTAGAACAGACTACTCTTGCCTTTTTTTTTTTTTTTTTGTTTCCCACAGCTGTCCTAACCCTTTGGGCCAAACTGATGTTGCCCGAGCCGGGAATATCCACAGGAAGTGTGAGGCTAACTCTCCCAAGGAGAATTTTTTCCATACCCAGGACTCGAACCCGAGACCTCTGGTTAAGGGAACTGAGGCATGTACCACCTCAACCAACTCTCTTTAGTACAACTCTTGCCTTCTATCCGAGCATGAATGGTTAAATTAAAGTTCCCATCCCATCATCAGGTTCGTGTGTATTCATTTGGTAAATTTGCAACAGTAGTCCTCTGTTTCTCGTCTCATTTTTTAATATGTGATGACAAACATGTTGCAAAACCAGATTTAGCTTCTTCACTAGAGTATCATTATTGTGTGACCATTCAATTAATTTGCGTGACTGATGAGCCGACTCATATTTGATACATTAGCTACTAGCACAAGAACGACTTTAAAAATTATATGAGAGGAGTAGATGGTCATTTTACCTTTCCACTCTGCAACTTTCCTGGAAACAGATAGCAAACAGAAATGATTAAAATCAAGTATTAACAATGAAGGATTCAAAAGGACACTTCCAAGAACGTCCTAGTACTATACTCTTCCAAGCACGCTTAACTTCCGAGTTCTGATGGAATCCGATGTTTAATTCAATTCAGCAATTTCAAGCCACTTTATCCAAATTGTTCTTTTGTGGTTGACTATTTGCCTCGTGACTTGATGGCTCTTTTTATGTGCATTTTTTATTTGATTTTCTTATAGAGATGTGTAGCCTGAATGATTTTTGCAGGCTTAGAGGTCGGAAAAATCTATGCTAGATCTAGTCCAATGGTTCTTGTGTCTATATATCTCCATACAATAAAATTATCTCACACAGTTGTATGAAAGAGATAGACATAAAACACACAATAATTAGATGACATAGAATTACCCGCGTCAAGTCTAATGAAACTCCACTAAAACTGCTTCTTGGCCTAAACACTATGAGGGAAATTAGTAGGTGTAGTAACACTGTAGCAGCCTCAATTAAATCCCCAAGGTTTTAATGCTAATTCCTTCAAGGAGCTTGAATAACTCAATTTGTTTGTCTTTTATTGTATCTTTCTTTGATTCTATTATTGTCATTTTTACTTTTTATTTTTCTGCCTTCCAAAGTAGTAGATTGAATGTTAGAATAATATATTAAGATGTTGTTCTTTTGCTTCACTCTATTTAGAGTAAATTTTAATAAATAAACGAAAATCGAAATAATTTTGCTTTAGTTGGGAAGACTATCCAAAATTTCCATTGCCAGAAACAAATAACACATTTGATAATTACCTTAAATTTTCCAACTTTGCCTGACATATGATACTACATTCTTCCTCCTTTTCTCTCTCTATATATTTTCCTTTTTATTGGAGAAAAGTTGAAATATATATATTTGTCTTTACATTAGATTATTATTGAGTTGCAATACCTCCCCCCCCCCCCCCCCCCCCCTCTTTTCTAAATCTCAATATTGAAAACTAGGCCTTGATTTTGGTTAAAAAAACAAAAAAGCTTAGGCCTTATTTATTTATGTTTTCAAATTCCATTTTCGATATCGTAATAAATTGACCTTTACAAAGTTAAAATATATAACTAGAGGTCTCGCTTTGCACTTTACTTTTATAAAATTGGATTTGTTTGCAAAACTTGCTAACAAGTAGAAGAAATAGAACAAGCTGGTAGAAGTTGCCATATACATGCTTTTACTTTTAGCTTATTCTTAGGTTTTTTCCAGAGAAGCAGGATCATAATTAGTAAAACCAAACAATAAAAATAGTTTAAGTTCAGGAAAAATCTCAGAAACACTTTTTTTGTTTCCAATTCTCCCAAACATGGTTTATATAACACCTTACAAGTCACATGGTTTTATTTTATCAAAAAAATTCAAGCATTTATTTCTAACAAAATTAACAGCTTAAATGTAAGCTAAAATAGTAATTTAATTCCTGAGGTACTGAATACAACGTCTAGATTTACAATCAATTTTATATGCTGATAGGATCAGAAAATCGGGGCGAGAGATGACAAGGGTAGATTGGTTCCGGGATCACTATAACAAAAAATAATATTAATGACAAAATTTGAAGTGATAATGTTAAAATTGACACTAGATATATACACAATAAGTGATAATGATTTTTGCTTTGTCACAATAAGGATTTTTAATGACAAAAATTTCTTTAAAATTGTCACTAGTGACAATTAGTGTATAGTGACCACACAAATAGATAGATAACTATATTTGTATTCACTAAATTGCCACTAAAGATGTGTTACTAATTATCAACAATGACAACAATTTCTTTGTCACTAATTTTGATCACTACCATTAGTTCAAAATAAAGTTCGTTCAAAGGTGTGAAACAATATAGAATTTAGTTGCACCAAAATCATTTCAACTTTTGTTCTTCATGAGACAACTAATTTGACGATAACGTACATAAGTTTTTTTCTTATTTATTGGTTAGTTTGTAAAGAAATCTTATATTTTGTGCATAGAACGGGATTCATGCCAGTTATTACTTTATTGTATATAAATAAATCTTATATTTTGTGCATAGAACGGGATTCATGCCAGTTATTACTTTATTGTATATAAATATGATATCTCATTCTTGCATTCATTCAATTGTATGCTTCTATACATAAACGTATATATTGTGTACAATTCTCTTTCAAATATGAGTTCTTCATTTCCTTTCAATTAGCATGTCACGGAGAAATATCTGATATGGATTAAATATTCATGTATTATATGGTTGTTACAATTTATTCTAAGACTTTCTATTTCTAAACTAATTAAATCTCCACTTCCAAGTGCAATGAATAAGAAGAAGAATTTTAACTTGTATATATTTAATGAATGATGTCCGATTCATAGGGAGTTTTGAAACTTCAAGTTATGTACAATCACATATGATATATTAGTGGATTATAATTTATACATAAATCCCAAATAAAAATTTTAACTTATATATTTATTTAAATTTGAATTGACTTTTTTTTTTTTTTTTATCAAATCCAACTCGAGTCATATTTTATGGGTCCAGAAACATGTGGACATAAAAAGTAACTAAGAAGAGTGAATGATTAGCAATTAATTAATATAGTTCGTTGAACTTATTTTTATATTGATTTAGTAATATATATTTTTGATTCTTAGAATTAAGTGATTTATATGATATTTTAATAAGACTTTCTTTTAACTTCCTCAAATTTGTTCAACATTTAGCATCTTTCATATTTCTTTTTATAAAAATGTGAGAAATAGAGAATTTACTAAATATTTTTCATAAATTTCTTAGAAGCAAGAAGCAAAACAAGAAGTTTATAAATCTTTTCTCTTAATTTGATGATAATTAAACTCTTACATGTTTAGAGCTGGTATTACTCATGTCATCTTATAATGTCGATTACTTTGGGAGCAGTAAAAGTATTATATATCTATATATATATATATATATATATATATATATATATACATACTAGGACATAGCAAGTACCGTGAAGTGCGCGGTGGATATTGCCCAGTCTATTAATTTTCAGTCCATAGCTGAGAACAAAAGTTCAAACAAAATATCGAAAATTTTATAATTGAATGATTCCAATCTATAGACTGAAAACCAATCGAAAATTTTATAATTGAATGATTCCAATCCATAGACTGAAAACCAAAGTTCAAACAAAATATCAAAAATTTTATAATTGAAACATCATTGATATTACAATTTGGTTAAAAGTTAAATTATTTACTATATTTTCTAATCATTTTTTTTAATACAGGAATGCTAATTATTTTTAATAATATTTATAAATTATGTGGTTTTTTAATTCTTAAATTTGATTTCCTAACTTTCATATGAATAATTTGATTGTAAATTTAAAACTATCTAGGTTAATTACATTGAAACATTGATATTATAAGTTTGGTGGCACGTTATCTTCTGTTATATTTTTTCCATTTTAATTTTTCTATCCAAAGGTGGTTGCAAGATTGGGTTTAGGGGAATTTATTTAAACACGGGTTACAAATCTTAGCTTATGTAGTAAAACAAGCCCCACCTTGTTTTGGTTGGCAATTTTGACCCAATGGAATACATGGGTCACAAACCTAGAAATGTGTTTGGTTAGTCGGAATGGGTGGGTTGGGACTAAAGCAATTTCTGTAAATACTTATACTATTTTGTAGAAACCCAAATTTACCCCTTAAACTACAAACCACGAATTGTAACATAACTAACTACTAAAATTTAGTAATATTAACTTAAAGTTATTTCAAACAAACATACAAATTATTAAATCTCATTAACTTCATATCAACCATAACAACAAATTTAGTTAAAAATTCTAATGTTAAACAACGGTTAAATTGTAACATTAGTTACTACAAAAACCAAACAATCAGTATTCATTTACCATTGCATGACTAATACTCACTGACGGAAATTAATCACACATAACATGCGAATTCGATATATAAACACTTACCGAATTTGGATCTTTACTTGGTTGTTTCACACTTCTTCCACATGGTTTTGATGCTCCAAAAACCAGTCCACACCTCTGTCACGGGGAGAGAGACGATTATCCACAATCCAAGTACTTCAAATGGTGAATCTTCTTTGCCAATATCACACCAAAATGACACTTTTATGCCTTCACTTTTAGCCCCTCATTTTTGCTGTGGATTTTCTCTCTTTATCACGTGTGTTATCTTATTTTGAATATAAGATAAATAAGGAGAGGGAAAGGAAGTTGATGGTAGTTTTTCCCTACAAAAAACTACTCCATCCTTTTCTTTCTTTCAAATTAATATGGGTAGGGTCAAGCCCTCATGGGCGACCCATGACCCATATCCAATTTCCAACATCTCCCAGTCGCACATGAGGGCTAGACATACATCTGGTGTAACCGTAACAACATATTCAAAATCTCAACAAGCAAATGGATCGTGTGACCAACGAGCATATATGATGAGCTTCGAGCTATACACCGGTTAAGGATATATAGCAACTCAATATCGAATAATATGAGGATGACATCTCGCGATACCCAGACATCTTTTTACTACACAAGTCAATGTATCTCTTGTCCCTCAAACAATATTCAAGAATATACTTGACTTCTAAACAATTCTATGTATTCACCATTATGTTTAAAACACCAAGTTTGACATAATTGGCCGGCCTGTGAATACAAAATACGTGTCAGACAAAGATAGTCTTCATTTCCCACTAGAATCTCTTAACTATATTACAGCTGTTTTCCTAGACATATACCGCATTGCCGAATCATTCATGGCTATTGGTAATATGCTAAAGTAGCAACACTAAAATAAAGCTCTAAGAAACAGTTGAAAGTCATAAGGGTATAATTTAGGTTACATAAACCTCCGAGTCTCACACAATGAGAAAGCATGGATTTTTCTCATTACTCCAACGGTCATATAAGCACACGCGGTATGAAACACGTGCTACAGTGTTTTTCTTCCTATTTGGAAGGAAGCGTATGTCATGTTTCAAATCAAATACACTGTACGGATCTTAGTTCAAGTGTATCTCAACATTTAACTTGAGTTTTCATCTTGTTCATCCTCTATCAATATCAACCTCAAGAAAACTCACATCTGGCTACTAGATAAGTCAATGGATGGTGGGAATCCATTTCGATTACATAAATTCATAACAGTAATCTATTTTTGATTATCAATCAAGGCGACATCATCTCTACATATGATTTCGTGTGCCACAAAATCAAAAATGTCTCATCTCTGCACATTACTCAATGTCAGAGGTGATTTTTCGTTTGAGAGAGCCAATCTCAACTTATCAGACATACCTTTAGACATCGAGTGCATATCATCACATACATTCTTAGAAAACACATCACTCAAATGTCAAACATTTATGGGCATAAATCTCTATGAACATCCTTTAGTTCAAAAGAGATCACATTCTACGCAATTCTAGAGATTTAAACTTGACCACCAAATACATCTCTAGGCTAAGGCCAAACACTAACTTTAGCCACTTCTAAATGCGTATACACTTATTGTAACACCACTCATTGGTTTACAATGATATCTCTCACAAAATTATATTGTGTGTCGATGTTCGATTTTACATCAATAGGTCAATAATAAGACCTCTATGTAAGCATTAGCTGGCTGTTTATCACGATATATGTACACATATATAATCACAGCTCCCACATAACTGCTTACAACCCCTACATGCTATAAAACAAATTCAACCAAACATTATCCCACACTGAAAATATACATGCCACAAATTAAATTTTATTTGTGCACAAATGCTACACAAGTTTGCTTCTTGCTACTTCTTGAGTCAGCACTGTAATAGAAGCAAATTCAGAGGCAGAGTCACACTTATCCAAATCCCCTCCTTAAATCCAAATATGTGTATTCTTTTCGACAACTTTCCTCCATACTAAGGAAATCATCTGCAGTGTTTCCCAGCTGTTGTCCAATACATCATACTAGAATTGGACAATACCTTATGACCCATGGCATAACAAGTATTGGAGCGAGTACAAGTCACATTGTACTTCAAGATCCAAAAAACAAACAATTATTGGAATATGGTGGTCTAGACATTTCTATTTGGACTTTCTGGACACATTTTGAGGCTACAACTCTATACTATAGGAGTATTGATGCGCTTATAAGTATCCATTATGAAATCGTACTATAGAAAACCCCAACATGCATAGAACTCGACACTGAGCAAGATTCATCTTTAACGATTTACATTGAATTTAACATAAAATCAAATACTTTTCTCATCATGTCCTCTACTTCATAAGTTAAAGGAAAACCATTCTCAATGGCTTAATGTGCTCCTTCTCATCTCAACTAATAAGACATTACCAATAAGGGATAATTACATCCAGCATCCTAAGGTATTGCGAAATTATAAAAAACATCACCTAGTTCAATAAATTACATCTAACATCCTGTAGTTTCACTTTTTGATCTAAGGTTGGACGGAATGTCTTAAAAGACCGAATTGCCCTTACGGAATATTTATAAAAAATAAAAAACATTAAAAAAACAAAAAAACCATATTACCCCCTTCACATTTTTAGATTTACTCTAATACCAATTTTAAAATAAAAATTTAAACTTAAAAAAAGAAGTAATTATATATATATATACATATATGTGTGTGTGTGTGTGTGAATGTGTGTGTGTGTGCGTGCGTGTGTGACTGCATGTGTGTGATTGTGTGTGTGTGACTGTGTGTGTATATGTGTGTGTTGCTGTGTGTGTAATTGCGTTGTTGTGTGTGTGCGAGAGTGTGTGTGTGTAATTGTGGGTGTGATTGTGTGTGTGTATTGTAGTGTGTGTGTGCGTCAAGGTATTAATATTCGGAATCGGTATCGATATCGGGATAGTAAATTTACAAACATTTCGATGAAAATTTCAGGGATATTCAAAATTTCGATTTCGATTTTAAAAAAATCATGAATATTTATAGAAATATTTGGAAATTTACAACGAAACTTTGTGTAACTTTAAATATCATAATTATGCATCTTTTACATATATAATATTGTATATATAATGTATGTATAGTGAATTTTGTCAAGTAGTATGATTAAAATCTGTGGTGAAAAATATAAAATAAATATGATTTGAGAGTAAAGTAATAATCAAATCTCCTAGGAACTTCATTTAAACAAAATACCACAATTTTAATACAAATCATCATTTAAAACCACAATATTTTAAATTTTGAAATATTTCGAGTTTGGCCGAAATTTAGGGATATTTCGGGAAATTTCGGGATATTTCGGGAAATTCTGGTAGATATTTAACAAAGTAATTTTATTAAGAATTCAAGATTTCGGGAAATATCGAAAATATCGGTAAATATCGGGAAATATCAAAAATATCTAGAAATTTTGATAGATATTCTGCAAAATTGGATCGCAGGTGAAATTTCGCTTTGAGGCCCCCGAAAATTCAAAATTTCTGCTGAAATTTCGAGGTTTCAGAGGATATTTAAGACCATGGTGTGCGTGAGGGTGGGTGGGGTGGCGATTTGAGGGGGGGGGGGGGAGGGGTGGGGAAGACGACCACTGTTCCCCACCCCTTTTCTTTTTTCTTTTTTTTTTTCTTATTTACTTTATAAGATAATATATTATTTAAGTAATTTAGTTTAAAAATTAAATTTATTAAAATACAATAATTAAATTTATTTGTAAATTTCATAAATTAAATTTAAATATATAATTTAAATTATATAAACTATTATATAATCTAATCTATTATATAAACTCTTATATATAAATTTAAATAAAAGGTTAAAATGGTATTTTATACATAATTTTTTAATATAATTTTAATAATTTCTAATTTATTTTATTTTCTTGATAATATTTTTTTTATATTTTTTATACACAACATTACATATAACACCTATACTTTTACAAAATATTACAATTTACACCAAAAGGTTATCCTTGTCCGAATATTATGTTCAAAAAAGGACAGGGGCATTTTCGGAAGTTCACCAAAAAATTTAACGGTGTCGTACAGTAACCCTAACGGAAGGTGCTACTTGTTGGACTGAATAAAACGTTAGGATGTTAGATGTAATTTATTGAACTAGATGATGTTTTTTGTAATTTCGCAATACCTTAAGATGCTGGATGTAATTATCCCTTACCAATAAAGAGATAGAGTTTCAAGCATTTTAATGGACTTACAGACAACAAAATAATGATCTACATCTATGATGATGAAAACACATGTATAAGATCATGTATTTATAAAATTTCATACTCCATTATTTTGAAGACAAATTCTAGTCACCAAGGTTATAAGTTCACAAACTTTACCAACTGACCGTTGTCTCTGGAATCCTCAAGCTATTCCCATGCATATTTTTTCAATTACATCTCTATCAAGAAATGTAGTCTCGTTTCCATTTAGATATAATTCTTAATCTCAAATGTCCATAATAACCAAGAAAATATAATGAACAAAAAAAAAAAAAAAATCACCACTAGCAAATAAGTTTGTCTCAAGATATACACACACACGTATATATATATATATATATATACCATTTGCTGCTGGGTGAGCTTTGTACCTCGAAATCTAAATATCAACATCTTAGTAGATTTCGAGAACACATGAAGTTCTCAATATCCTCACGTTTAACATGTATATATGTATATATACCATTTGCTACTGGGTGAGATTTGTACCTCGAAATCTAAATATCAACATCTTAGTAGATTTCGAGAACACATGAAGTTCTCAATAACCTCACATTTAATGTTGAACCAGAATCCAAACTTTGTTTGATTATATACAATTGGGTGACTGCAACATACTCATAACACTATAACTAAGAGAAACTATGTAACTCAAATCTTTAAACCATATGAAAGTTGAAATACCACATTTTGGCTACGACCTTACCTCGAGGGCAATTGCTGCCATACAGACAACTATCCCCTCCTCAGCAATTGTCACGAGTTATTGGTGCCACACATGTTTACAAATTTGGTAATTTCTATAAATACTCTTTCATTGCATTAATTCAATCTTTTCTGTTGATAGAACAGGACAGAGTCCTAAAATATTGGACTCTATCTAATCTTCCGGAGAATATTTTGTGTTTGCACAAAATTTGGATTCAACTAACATGATCACTACGATAAACTTGCTCCCACTCAAATTCGTGAACACGATTCTCATAAGTGATCTATAAGGCACATAGCCACTATTAGAATCATTAAATTTAAGCAAATATCACAAAATTATGATTCGACTCTTAATTTGATCAATTTGACAAATTTGCTCCCACTCAAAATTGGGAACACAATTTTCTTAATTGATCTATAAGGCACAAAGCCACTATACGAATCATTAAACTTGGCTAGAGGTTTATCAATTTCAAGATTCTTCATCCCAAAAATAATTCGCCGAACATTCTGTGATTTACTAATTTTACACACCATGATGTTCACGTAGAACATGTAAACCTTAGATCATTTGCGTATCTCCGAGATACAGATACATTGTCCCTTTAAATTTAACATTTTAAAGAAAAATTTATCAATTTGATTCTCTCATAATTTTCAAAGAAACATTATAACGTTTCATATTATGAGAAATCAAACCAGACAAGATCAATGTATGTAAAGGAGTAATGGGATAAGAGGTTCATTTCCCAACCTTCATATTAGTTAAATCACAGAAGTCTAACAATAATTAACTGCAATGAAAGATCAACTTATTCATCTCCGAATTATCACATGTTGACAACTAACTACGAAGGTTAATATGTAAGATGCACTATATAAGGGTCTATAAGTGCTATGTTTTCAACTCAGTTCATACACGAGTAAAATTGACCAACCGTATGTCAATTGTTTCAACTCATGGTATACACGAGTAAAATGACTAAAAGTATATCAATATAGCACTTTTACCTTTAGTCCACTTCTATTCACATTAGTGGAAGTTTGCTCTCCCTAGATTCATCATATGTCTCTTTCATGACTTTTCCTTTGTTCTAATCTCGTTTACTGTAAGAATCTCAAATTCTCTTAAAAACAGATCAGCCACAAAGTCCTAATTTATTATCATAGAATCAATAAGCCTCTTATGTACAAAACACAAAATGGCTAATATTGACTATGAAAGTTGTTTCACAAATAAAAAACTTTATTGTTAGATGCCTTCATTATCAGAAAGAGACTGTACAAAAATTAGAACTCATCACTTCTCACAAGAGAAGTCGTTGTTTGTTGACTTTAATTTCTAATAGTATTTGGCATTACCCTCAAAACAGCAACTCATTGTTCTCTTATTTAGGGTATACTTCTAATCATCAAATACTAAAGTCAACAATCCCAATTCAGTTCAATTTTACGGATGTATTACTCATTTGGTCCACTTGTAGATCAATAGTATGATTTCTCATTCGCATATGAGATCATATATCATACAATCCACAAAGATACCATAAGCAGTGGACATTGCCTTTCCACTTATGATAAACTCATTGATCTTTTATATTGAGTAGAAAGACTCACTATAAGTCTTACATGACTTGGCAATTGCCCTCTAGAGCATCTAATTTGATTTTACATATTCCAAAATATTATGACACGACGTGTCACAATTTCAACTAATTAGTACTCATCTAGTACTATTCTAAAATCTCAACACTCAAAAATATTTTAGTTGCCATGGCCATACTAGAGATATCATACATGCCCATCTATACAATATTGATTTTGTACTAAGCAAATTAACATTTATGACAATTCACCATAATGTACAAATTCGAAAGGTCACGTAGTGCCCAATCATCATCCGTGTCAAAATGTTCATTATCACAAATTTAATTTCCTAGTAAAAAATCTCATAAAGTTCTAGGTAAGTATCACTTGAACCAACCTTAGAACTCCCACTTAATATCATGATCAAAGCATATCATGATATATATATATATATAAGAAAACACATGTTATCATATGCATGTAAGTCGTCAAAGCTCAATGTCATCAAGAAAACAACATATACATTCATAAACATATGCACATGAGCTACATGTCAACAACTTTTCAAAACAAAGAACGTATATACATGCGATTTACTAACACAACGAGCTCTAAGTATTTCTATACATACGAGAAACCATATTAACCATCCCATTCGAGAGTCTATCTCTAGGAGCGCATTTCAAAAGATGTCGAGGACCATTATTCATCTTCAAAGATAATAATTTCCTCGTCTTGAATTCAAGCTCTCTCTTTCCACACTTAAATCAATAAAGACTTCAAGAGACGTAGATCTTTGTCCTTATTTTCAGTGTAAATCCTATCAAATTCACCTCTCCAAAACATAGTTAGAAAATTTCTCCATAATTCTCTCTCTCGATCCGGACCACCAAAATAATGACCCAAATGAAGTAGCTCCTTGTACTTCATTTTCATTATCTTAAAATGTTCACACAAAGAATGCTCGGGACACATTCTATAACGCCTCTGCAATTCTAACTTTGCCAAACGCACACGAGTTCTTCTCGCTCTAACTCCTCTCTGGAGGATGTTAAAAGTAAATTGGGATCTCGCCATCTATGAAAATGAAAAATTGGCATTAGATTGGGCACAAAGCCAATCATAATACATTACCTAATATGAAGATTTTAACACTTGATAGAAAATTAATAATTATGCTCTAACAATTTTAATTTAAGGAAAAACAATTCCAAATGCATTTAACAAAAATGAGCATAATATTAAAAGTGTTCAAAACTCTTTATCTTGGTAGCTAAGGCATGAGAAATAATTTCAGAAAATCAATAAAAAAAATTTCAGAATTTTTCTTGCCCAAAAAAAATATTTTTCTATCATTTTTCATCATTTTTAATTTAAAAAAAAATCAAGGAAAAATATTTTTTTCTCTCCGAAAAATATATTTTAAATATCCGAAAATTCCCAAAATAAATTTTTGACCGCAAGGGAATTTTTCCGGCCAAAAACGGCCCCAGGAAGTCCACGCACACGTGCCACCTAGGCGCGTGGGCGCGTGATCTAGTGGTGGCTTGTGTAACACAGGAGCCTTTTCCCGTTGTTTTTCGGCTTAGAAATTTTGGTTACCCCCCCCATTTTCGACTATGGCAAATCCAATGGTGGTCTCCGTTTTGTTTTCCGATCACTGTAAGGTAGGGAGTGGGTTTAACTCTCCGTACGCGCGAGTGGGACGGGAAATGGTTAGTGTTCATCATCTTCGTTATTTTTTCAGAATTTTCAGATTTTTCAATTTTGCAACCACAACTTTGAGAGGCTATCTCTCTCTCATTTTTAATCCGTTTTGAACATGCGATATATGGTTGGAAATCCCTTGACATAAGGATTCGAACCATATAAATTTTTTGTAATAATCACAACAAAAACGGTTCGAAATTGCCTCTAAAAGTCACGGAAATGTTCACCATAAAAAACTTAATTTCTCATCAAATTTAAAGCATGCTTATGTATAACTCATACAATGTTTATACATGGTCTAGGCATGCTACATTTCAAAAATTAAAGCATATCATGAACATATCATAAAATCACCATGGATGAAGTCATATTTCATGCAAAAACGGGAAGCATGGTGAAGCATCATTTTAAACCATAAGTATATCACATTTTCGTGTGAAAGCAAGTCTGGAACACAACCAAACTCGCTTTGATACCATTGATGGAAATTAATCACACATAACATGCGAATTCGATATATAAACACTTACCAAATTTGGATCTTTACTTGGTTGTTTCACACTTCTTCCACACTGTTTTGATGCTCCAAAAACCAGTCTACAACTCTGTCACGGGGAGAGAGACGATTATCCACAATCCATGTACTTCAAATGGTGAATCTTCTTTGCCAATATCACACCAAAATGACACTTTTATGTCTTCACTTTTAGCCCCTCATTTTTGCTGCCGACTTTCTCTCTTTATCGAGTGTGTTATCTTATTTTGAATATAAGATAAATAAGGATGGAGAATGGAAGTTGATGGTAGTTTTTTCCTACAAAAAACTACTCCCTCCTTTTCTTTCTTTCAAATTAATATGGGTAGGGTCAAGCCCTCATGGGCGACCCATGACCCATATCCAATTTCCAACACTCACAATAGAAGAAACCTTTAAATAAGTTTCTTTTAACCAAAGGCTTGTTAGCCTAGTGGTATCAGTTTCCACTTTCATATGAGAGGTACTGGGTCTAAATCCAGACTATCACAAGTTGAGACTTTTCTCTCCTTATTTGGAGTTTTATAGGGTCTGTATGACCCATAATTAAAAACTATTGGCCCGATTTTGTCAAGTCAGGGTATCCCCTTCATCTAGAATTAAAAAAAAAAAAAATTCTTTTAGCAATCTCATAAATGAACACATGCCTTAATAGATACATGCACTACTGATTCCTGATGCTCATGCCACATCCATTAACCCTACACTATTTGAATCCTAAGAGAAGAATCTGATTCAATTTCATTCAAAGCCAATCCTTCCGTTGCAGCTTAAGTGGCAAATAAACCTCAGTGAGATATTGAAACTCAAACGAACCCGAACTTCTGGATTTCAGCCTTCTTTCAGGCATTGGATAAAGTCCATGGATTACCAAAATAATATTTAAATCAACAAATAAATCAATTAATTTAATAACTCAATATATTAAACAATTTTAGTAAATAAAAATTAAAGAAAATAAAAATAAAAAAAGACCTACCATCTTCAACAACAGACCCTCCCCCCACAACAAGCCCGGCCTCGCCTGTGTTCCATTGTAACCGGTTCAATATTTGGTATGTAATGATCCTATTGAAATTTTACCTTCTTCATATCGTGAGCTTCAACAAAAATGGTGTCAGGTAGACAGATGCAAAACCAAATGGTAAAATATGATTTCATGGGTATTTATATCACAGGGGTAAATGAGTCATTTTATGTCACAAACCCACTTGACTAATACTTGGGTTTATGGGACTCATCTCAAGAGGTGAGTTCACCTTCGAGGGTTTTAACCACGGGCCCCCCTGGTTAAAAACATGGTTGCCCAAAAACCACCCAAACAGGAAATTAGGTGGGTTTAATTAACTTGACATCCCTAGCCCATCAACCAAACGAGCACTTAATGTGTTCTAGAGGTTTATGTAGTTCCCTATTTTGATATTCAATAATGCATAACTTTTGCATATGGAAATTATATCCAATTTATATATAGCTCTTATAAAAATTGGTTAACTAACTAAATTATATTATTCCTCAATGCATATATTGTGAAAGAGGAAAAGTAAAAATATGTGGCATGCTTTATATGTACATGTTTAATAATTCAAAGCTAAAAAATGCAATTACCTAACAGCCAAAGTTAATGCATTAATTCAGAAACAACCACTCACCCAAATTAAATAGACATTAAATTGTTATAAGACATTGGATTGGATGTATATCCGTTTTGCAGTGTATATTTTGTCTGGACAACATCTTGCAAGATTTTGCTAAAGTCAACAACTTACCTGATCTACATGCATAGCAATAGGCCTACAAACAAAGGTATCATTAATGTTGTAAAAGGAAAGAAGTTCTAAATATAGTTAGAATTTATCTTCCTTTGGGATCCACCTTTTCACATCTTTTTCCATATATTGAAAGATTATTAGCAATTAATGATCATACACTGGTATGCAATTTTTTTTTTCATTCTTTGTGTTTTTTCTTACCAAAAAATAAACAGCACAATTAGATATAATATGGTTTGTTTTTGCACACTATTCATTAGTGTTAGTGATAATGTCAGAGCTCATCTCCTCTTGCCAAAGCAGACTTAGCATTCTTCTTGTTCTGCCCCTCCTCGGTCAATGGTATAAATGCAGCCCATCTCTCTTCTAATTAATCATGCTATAATTTATCACTATTCTCTCTCCAACCTTATTTTATTTGCAGCATATGTTATTTTACCCATCTCTTTGCATGGAAAGACAATATTAGTCCATTTCCATGTCAGATCATATCTTTTTTTTTTTTTTAACTTTTTGCTAATTGTCATATCATTTTGTTTTCATTGTTTTCTTCATTATTCAGGAAAAAAAATTCTACATTTTTGCTGATGAGTGTTATAGGTGAAATCTAATTTCTTTTACTAAGAAGCAATTACGTTTAAGAAGTCAATAGTGATTTGGTGAGTGCTTTTCAAATGCTTCTTTTCAATATCAATTTTTTAAATATATTCTAAATCTTGAAAGTTTTAATCAAGCATCCATTATTCATTAAGTAATGTCTTTTTTTGCTTCTTTATTGGATAGTTGGATAATGAATAATCACATTGGTTATATGAATAAACACTACTACAAAAAATGCCTATTACAGCGGTTTTTTTTTACCTATTACAGCGGTGCCTAATAGGTTCAGACCTATTACAGTGGTTAAAAACTGCTATAATAGGCCCCTATTACAGCGATTATAGCTATAACCGCTGTAATAGGGGTATTTTTTTATTTTATTTTACCTACTTGTTTGTAACCTTCCTGTACAAGATCAAAAGTCAACAAACCAACACAACAAACCAGCACAGGACAACAGATGCAACGTTAGAATCTGCCAGATATTCTGTGCAAAATGTAATGGCTTCATCAACTATGTACTGTTCAACAATGCAACCTTCCGGTCGACTATGATTTTTCACGTAGCCTTTCAATATCTTCATATAACGCTCAGCTGTATACATAGATCTCATAAAAGCCGGTCCACACAGTTGTGTCTCTTTAACCAAGTGAATAGGTAGGTGAGTCATTATATCAAAAAACGCAAGTGGAAAATACATCTCAAACTCACACAAAGGGATGACAATTTGTTTCTGAAGTGCAGGCAATTGTTCAGGATCAAACACCTTGCTCCACATTGCTTTGAAGAAGAAACACAATCTAGTTATAGTTTCTCTCACCTTTTTTGGCAAAATGGTTCGTATAGCAATTGGTAGCAAGTGATCCATGATTACATGACAATCATGAGTCTTCATGTGCTTTAGCTACAAGTCCTTCATTCATACAAGACTGCTAATGTTTGAAGAATACCCTTCTAGAACTTTCTCTCCATCAAGAAACTCACATAATGCAATTTTTTCTTTCCTAGATAGAGTGTGAGCTGCTGGAGGCAAATAAGTACGTTTTCCCTTCTTTGTTGGTGCCAATTTACCTCTTATCTTCATTTCAGCCAAGTCTAACCTTGCCTTTATGCCATCTTTTGTCTTTTCGGGCACATTTAGAAGTGTACCAAGGTCACCTGCAAAAGTCTTTCAAAATTTGATATCAAAGTCTTTTACATTCTCAAACACGTCTTCACCAGTCAAGCACTTAGGAGCTCGACCTTCTTCTATCTTCCTATTGGAAGCTGTCTTCCACCGACGATATCGATGTTTTCACTTCAGCCATCTCCGATGCCCTTGGAATGCATATTTCTGAGAGTGTGGCAATCGATATTGATTTGTACTCTTGACACAAATGGGGCATCCACATTGGTCATGTACACCATATCCCTCGAGATTAGCTCTTGTCGGAAAATCATTGATTGTCCAAATAACATGACTCTGAGATTGAAACTTTCTTTTTAGAACCCATCATATACTTCAATACCGGTCTCCCACAACACCTTCAAATCCTCAATTAAAGGAGCCAAGTAGACATCTATATCATTTCCAGGTTGTTTCGGCCCAAAAATGAGTATAGGCATCATTATATGCTCTCGCTTCATGCATCGCGATGGGGGTAGGTTATAGATCATCAAAATCACTGGCCATGTACAATGTGAGCTACTTTGCAGGTCATGTAAGTTCATGCCATCTGTAGCCAATACAAGGCGTAGGTTTCTTGGTTCTTCCCCAAATTCAGGGAAATCATCATCAATCTTTTTCCATTGAGGAGAATCTGAGGGATGTCGAATCTTGTCATCTTCAATCCCTTCTTCAAGCCTTCTATCAGCATGTCATGTCAAGTCCTTGGCAAAGTCTTGACTACTGTACATGCACCTAAATCTAGGGACTATGGGCAAATACCAAATTATTTTAACAGGAGCAGATCCATTCTTCTTGTACCGTGAGGCGCCACATTTTGGACACGCCTTCATAGATGCATAGTCATTTCTAAACAATATGCAATCATTGAGACAAACATGTATCTTTCATATCCCATGCCAATTGAGGTTAACGTCTGTTTAGCCTCATAAGTATGATTAGGTAACACATTATCCTCGGGTAGCATGCTTTTTAATAGACCAAGTAAGTCTGTGAAACTCTTATCATTCCACCCATTGTTGGCTTTTAACTTGTAGAGGTTTAGGATTGCTTTCAATCTTGTCAATTTACCACCCTTGCTTAGATAAATTAATTTATTATCATTTCTTAAATAATTTTATTAATTAATCTTTACTTAAATAATTTTATTAACATCAGTTGAGTTGAATTAATTAAATAATTTTAATTAACCAATTGTGATGAAACTCGATCAAATCCCGCAACGATGGCCTCGCGCTAATATAAAGACATTTCTCCTTAATGATAACCCGGTGTATCGTGCCCAATTGTACGCTCAGGGATTCTCGAAGAACCTTCCCCAAACGGTGGTTTTCTTGCCCATTATTCTAGAAAAAATTTGGTAGAGTAATGGCACAAAAATTTGTACCAAGTTCTCGACTAATCCTTCTCCCTAACTTGCAACCAACAAAATTCGGATCTTTCAACCACAACAAACCCAAAATTCAGATCTTTCACCCACAACAAACCCAAAATTTGAATCTCACTATACGAAAATAAATTCTATCTTCATCAAAATATATCCAAGTTAACATATATATATATATATAGAGAGAGAGAGAGAGAGAGAGAGAGAGAAGAAGCTTATGGTGGTGGTGGTAGAGGTGATGGCGGTATATGGTGGGGCGGCGGCGGCGGCTGTGCTATAGAGAGAGAGAGAGAGTTATATATATATATATATAGAGAGAGAGAGAGAGAACATATATATAGAGAGAGAGAGAGAGAGAGAAGAAGCTTACGATGGTGGTGGTGGTGGAGGAGGCGGCGGTATATGGAGGTGGTGGCGGTGGCGGCGTCGGCGGCGAAGGGGCGGTGGTGCTATATGGTGGTGGTGGTGATGGCGGCGGTGGTGGAGGGGCTAGAGAGAGATAAAATGGGGAGGGAGGGGGGGGCAAATTTTTTTTTTAGTAGGTGAACCGTAATAGGTACCTCCGTTCAGCGATTTTACCAGAACCTCTGTAATAGATGCGCTGTAATAGTGTATTTTTGTAGCAGTGAAACTGGAGAAAAATTGTGTCAATTAACATGATTACTAAAAATCTCTTTATAATAGTACATTTATTTTGGGAACCAGAAGTCTTAACAATTTAAGAGCAAATTTTGATATTCTCCAAAGCTACTTAACAAAGAATTAAGTGTTAATTACTAGAATATCTCTTGAGACTTAGTATAAGCAGGGGTGTAATAGGATCGAATCAAGTGGTATAGGTTATTCTTTAAGCAAAGCATGTTTGACATCTTATTGAGCTCGGTTGATCGTGATTGAATTGAACTTTAGTGAATTTTAATCAAATCGAATGCCAGTTGAGGCTCGAGGTTGAGTGATTTGATTATACATATATTGTTACTTTTTAAGTGATTTAGTCACATACGAGTTGAATATCATCAAGTATAATTACTGTCTATATTTAATTCACTCTTTTGAATTTCTTTTAGAATTTAATATAGTTTATATATTTGTCATGCAGAAAAATAACAAGTTATGGATATTCAAGAAGTTGATGAATGTCTCGTTACACCCAATATAGCATCTAAAGACACTGGTTATAAAAGTTTAATTAATCACGGTGATGTATCTCAACTACTTTATAACAAGTTGGAATCCCGTGATGATCTTCTTGTAGGAAATATTGAAAATAATTAACAAATATATCAACAAAATTAAATATCGATAATTAAACAAGCACATTAAGATAAATAGAGAGATTGAGAAAACTTATCGAATTTGGACTGAGGAGTGCAAAACACTGTCCTTAAAGGTAGATTTGAGCCCCTCGGAGTCAATGACTCGGTGTAATAGGTCATTGATGGTCTACCCCCAGGATTCAACAACCTTATCCCACCACACGTGCACACGCGATGATGTGATCTCTATCGAACAACCCGCACCATGTTCTCTTCTTATTATGTATTTAAAAGATTTAATTCTCAAAATGTATAATCAAGTGTATTTGCGCGGAGGGCTTTTAGATGGGTAGGAATAAGAAATAAAATCACTGGTTGGGGCATAAAAATAATGGGATCTCAAGGGAATGACTAGAAAATGGTTTTTGGGAATTTGTGAAAGATTTTGTTGATTTTTCTCAATCGAAAGTGGAGGCATGTATATATATTAGACAAATAATTAAACACATGGCAATTTATTTGCTAACAAAGAAAATTTAGAGGAGCTTGATTATAGATGACACCCAATATCAAGCTCAATCAACTCATAATTCACTCAAATCATATTCATTAAATAATTAACTTAAATTTTGGCTTTGAAATATCTCATATGATTATATTATCCAACAATCCCCCACATATTTCAAAGACAAAAGGAGAAAATCATGAGGACAAAGTAAGAAGAGAACATTAGAATGTAATGCATAAGCATAGGTGCCTTTAGGGCTATGAACCCATGCATAGAGCAAATGAGTGTTAATCCACGAGGACTTGGTGAAATGTCTCATTTCTATGAACCTCATCCTCTTATGTGAATCAAGTTACTCATCACTCACATCACATTCAAAGTAGCGTTATCTCGATGCGGTTGGGCACATTTTACAGCCTTGCGCCATCCCTGGTTTCATGAGTGCTCTAGAGAATATGCCCAAGTTCTCATAAGAGGCGGCCCCACCTCTACACTCATATAGGTGAATTCATCAAGTGTGTACCGCAGTCAAACACACCACCCAATTCAGGGCTATGAATCCATTAAGAGCATTTGCTCAACCACAAAGCTGCAGTAATACACTATCCTACACCTTAGGGATAAACACGTCAATAATGGATAGTGAGCCAGTAAGTTATATGACCTGTTATTACCCATATGAACCTACTTCATGGGATCACCAATCACATAGGTTGGGTTACCATCATTGTTAGCTTTGACAATAGGCATCAAGTTCATCCCCCTCGATGTGTTCGTCACTATTTCTCTATTTAGTGACTTAGTTAGAGATCTGATCGGTTTATCTCCAACCTCACAGATACAAGAATATAATTCTCATTGTTTAGCAATTGCCTCAAGATTTTGTATCTCAATTTTATATGCCTAGTCTGAATAGGCCTCATTTCTTGCCTTAGCTTATTACCTTGGCAATCACATTTAATATGCTTACTTTTGATAGGTCTTATCTCAACATAGACATTCGCCAATAGCTTTAGAAGCAACTCATCCTTAATGTTTGCTTTTCTCGAGGCAAAAACTCAGATTCCTCAATGAATCGAGTAAGATTGCTTGGATGAGTTCTAAAACATTTCATCTTCTCAAAGAAAAACATGTCCACTTGTGGATTTTCGTCTCATCAATTCAAAAATCAGCTCACACTATTGTACAACATAAAGTTAATAATATATCAATTAAACTCTAAAGTATCATCAAGATAATAAAGAACACCACATAGAGCATTTTATAATCCTTACTAGGATCCCAAATGTATCTGCTGAATATATACACAATATAAATAATATCAAGTCTCGTACCTTAATTAAGTACATAAGACTTCTACTATTGCTTAAAGTTCTTTAAGTGCACTCTCACTTCATTGAGTATGTGCTCATAAATTGAAATCGAATTAATCAAAATTTCTCAATACATTTTAGCGAAATGTTTTAGGGACAATCGAAACCGACAAATTAATTCCATTGTGTACTCACATCATTTTCCATAAGTCTTTCAAGTTTATTAAAAAGACATCAAATCAACAGACATTCATCACAGGGAGGAGTATATTGTCAATGTTACAACAAAAACACATATGAGCATTGACATGATACAAACTACTTGTGATCACATAATACAAGTCTACCGTGACATTGATCAGAGTTGGTGTAAAAGACTCAAGCTTACAAATCTTCTACTCATTTTATGCTGAGTTTTCACATTTTTGTTCACATCAAATGCAGTATGAAAAGTAGTGACAAGTTTTGTAGTACAAGCCTTTAAAGGACATACAGTTTCAAAATTATTCGACAATGTATAAATTCTATGCCACATTTGACCTCAAAAGTCCTCTTAAGTATCAACACAATGTGCTTAATTCCACGAAATAAATACGCATAAGACATATGTTTCACTTCTTAGATTTAGGCGATAAAATTTTATCGAGACACCCCCACATTTCAAAGTACCAAAGTGACTTCACATAAAATATTAAGAAATCCATAATTCTTTTCCACCCTTATCAAATGGTTTAATTTTCACATAAATCTTTCTACTTTTCCATTTCTATTTCTAAGCATGAAACAGGCACAAAGTCGAGAAAAGAAGATCAAGAATAATAATCACATATTAACATTTGCAATTAGGCATTGAGAGGAGTTCATGTCAAACAAATTTGATGCTTTAAACTCAAAAATTCAAATTCTCTTGCAATAATTTAATGTCAACACAAACTTGACTTCTGTAATTTGAAGTCTCTCGTAATCTCTGTTTTGTAATTAATTATTCATGGTGAATTCTTTAAACTCAAAAACCATGAAAAATTCTGGACACAGAATTCAAGTCATATTTTTGACTTAGAATTACTACTTTAATTTTAACAATATATAGTGCCATGTATGTCAATCAAATAAGTAGATCGGATCAGAATGCATTGAGGATTTTTTCCTTCATGACATGTGGGATTTTAAATTAAATTATTTTAATATTCTCTATCCCACAAATATATCAAATTAAGTAAAACTTTAACCCCGACAATTCCAAGTAAGGTCGTTATATCAATGCTATTTTAATTTGCATAAAATCCAAACATGCAAAGAATAATTTTTCAAGCATACTTCACTAAATTTGTTTATTTAATTTTTCTTTAGTAGAAAGCATGGTGGTCAACATACAATTAACAAGATATTAAGATAAGAAAGATGTTTGGAACTTTCCCCTCAAAAGATTCAGAACAGTGATCTCGTATTCCATCAATATATACCATGCAACATTGAATTTTTCCTTTCTTCTACAAGCAATCTCAAATATTATTTGTGATAGAGCTTATATGAGACTTCTCAATAATGAACTTCTAATTCTTGAAAGCATGACTCTAATTCAACTTTCGTATAATTATAAGTTTATCTTTTCATTCATAAATGAGCAGTTACCACGTTTTAAATAAATATTGTTTCTTATAGTTTCATCTACCTTTAAGATTGTAGGAAATATTGAAAATATAACAAACATATCAACAAAATTAAATATCGATAATTAGACCAGCACATTAAGATAAATAGAGAGATTGAGAAAACTTATCGAATTTGGACCGAGGCGTGCAAAACACTGTCCTTAGAGGTAGATTTCTGCCCCTCGGAGTCAATGGCTCGGTGCATTAGGTCACTGACGGTCTACCCCTAGGATTCAACAACCCTATCCCACCACGCGTGCACACGCGATGATGTGATCTCTATCGAACAACCTGCACCATGTTCTCTTCTTATTATGTATTTAAAAGATTTAATTCTCAAAATGTATAATCAAGTGTATTTGCGCAGAGGGCTTTTAGATGGGTAGGAATAAGAAATAAAATCACTGGTTGGGGCATAAAAATAATGGGATCTCAAGGGAATGACTAGAAAATAGTTTCTGGGAATTTGTGAAAGATTTTGTTGATTTTTCTCAATCGAAAGTGGAGGCATGTATATATATTAGACAAATAATTAAACACATGGCAATTTATTTGCTAACAAAGAAAGGTTAGAGGAGCTTGATTATAGATGACACCCAATATCAAGCTCAATAATTCATAATTCACTCAAATCATATTCATTAAATAATTAAGTAACTTAAATTTTGGCTTTGAAATATCTCATATGATTATATCATCCAACACTTCTTAACGTTGTGAAGAGTTTTTATTTCAAGAAAGGTTACACTTTGTCTATCAAAATCTCTTGGAAAGACAAATATATTACTATTGATTGTGATCGTGGAGGTCATTATTGTGACAGACTAAATATTTCTGCTGAAAAATGACAAAGGAATACAAAGACTTGTCTCGTGAACAGTCCATTCGAAATTCAAGGGAGGCGAGAAGAAGATGGCATTTAGAAAGTTGTAATAAAAAATGACTCACACAACCATGAGGCGTTGGTTGACATTTGTGGGCATCCATCTGCCCGAGTGCTATCAAAAGAAGAGATTACCAATGTCTACCAAATGACTCGAGCAGGAATAGCTCCATAGCAAATTCTTACATCTCTTTGACAAAGAAATCAAGCCTCCAAGCAGTGTCAAGAAATATTTACAATGTGAAAGGCAAGATTCAAAGAGAACCATTGGTTGGTCGCTCTACGATTTAGGTTTTATATGAAGAACTTGGTAGCAGTGGTTTTATTTTTGATATTAAACACGATGAAGTGGGTCACGTGACACATTTATTCTTTGCTTATCTAACTTCTATTACATTGAGCAGAAGCTATTCAAATGTGTTTGTGATGGACTGCACATATAAAACCAATAGATATCACATGCCTTTGCTTAAAATAATAAGTGTTATAAGTTTTAAGACTTCATTTTTTTTTCAAGTTTTGCCTTTTTGAAAAGTGAAGGACATGAAGACTACAACTTGGGCTTTAAGCACATTTAGTAGATTCTTTGTCCAGTATGTCAACCTTTGGTAATTGTGACCGATCGAGAGTTGGCACTGATGAAAACTATCAAATCTGTTTTTCCAGGGGCTACAAATCTGTTGTGTGTATGGCACATTCAAAAAAATATAGTTGCTAATAGCAAGTCTAGTTTTGAGAAAAAAGAAGACATGGATGAGTTCTTATCTACATGGAACATGGTAATATATTCTTTAACAGATGATGCATTTGAAAATGCCTGGCAAGATCTTGAAATATCATTCAAGCATAAGAGTGATGCCTTGAATCATGTCAGAAAAATATGGCTTCCTCATAAAAATCATTTTGTCGGTGCATGGACAGAGAAGTGTCGACACTTTCGAAATCGTGCTACATCAAGAGCTGAGGGTGCGCATTCAAAGATTAAAAAGTATTTGCTCATTTCAATAGGTGATCTTCAAGTTGTAAAGGCAAAAATGTGTCTTTTTGTGGCAAATGATTTCCATGAGATAAAAACTAAATTACCAAGTGAAATATTGGTAACTCCCCTCAATTGTAACATCCCATTTTTTAGAGAAGTCATCACTCGTATTTTAGCATTTGCCTTGCAAAGGTTACATGAGCAACTTAAAAAGATACGAAAGAACACAATGACAACCATATGCACTGGTCAATATATGGCTCCCATGGGTCTACCTTGTGCACATATGATGAGTAATTGGAAAAAAGTGGTATTATCTATTGACACTATCCATTCTCAGTTGTGCATTGATACTAGATCGTCTCTGTTCGTTGATAGTGAGATGAATATTGAAGAGAGTTCATTGGAAGGGATCGTTAACAAGTTGCAGGATAAATACAATCAATGGCCTTAATTTGAAAAAGAAGATGCCCGAGCCAAATTATCTCAACTTGCAAGTAGCTCGTCGCCTTTACTTTTTGAGCAAAATGTACAAACTAATAATGGAACACCACTTAGTGCAAAAAAAAAAAAAAAAAGAAAGGTGTCCAGTTCCACTAGACGAGATCCTTCAAAGGTTGAAATTGTGGAAGCATTAAGAAAGTGCAGCAAGTGTAAAGCACCCAGGCACGATATCCGTACATGTCCAATGAAAGATAGAATTCAATCACTGGACCAACACATTGGTTTGGTTAATGGTGGAGGTCCAATGAATTCTATTGATTTGAATATGATGCCTAATTTGAGCAACGGTTATTGTTGGGACTTAGAATTCGAGGTGAGTTTTTCTTCCTTCTCCTTTACTTCAATTATTTACATCAACAAGCTATGTTCTATAATAATAAGAAAAGGTAGAATTATTTATTCACTTCATTGTATTTAAACTAAATCTAATGATAAGTATGGTTTTGTTCTTTTTCAGGGTATAGATTGAAATGTTATTCCTTTGCAGGTATATATTTAATGAAAATATTTTTGAAGTTACCGTAAATATTTCAGCTTATATTTTTTATATTGTTGTTGACCACTTTAACTTTTTGTTTTATTCAGGAACAAGAGCAAACACTATTATTGATGCAAAAATTCAAAAAATTCAAGTGTTCTACGCATTTGAGTTGTAGACTTCGTCATTTTATTTTCCTTTGTCTTTCTCTTTAATTTGTAATTTAGACTACCAATTTTGAGTCTTTGCATAAAGAAATAATTATTGTAGACTTTTAAACATTTGTTTTATATCACATGGTATGTAGGAAACGACATCCGATATACTTCGATGTATTCTATCATCGTGATGGTACTATATGGAGGTTGTGAAGTCAACTAAGTCAAAATATCACTTGATAAATGTTCTACTCTTCAAACAGTAAATGGAAAAAATAGTTATTGACGAAAAATAGAAAAAATATTCTGACTCACACATACTTTTTCATGATGTTTATGGTGAGGGAATTCGTTTTAACCGGATGTATGCTGCTCACACAGTATGCAATTTAATTTAGCTGGCCCCACAAAAAATTTAATTAATGATTTTCTTTGGCTTCCTAATATATATATTGCATCCTTGGTAATTTGGGTCCCGCAGAAAATTTATTTTGATTGTGTTTCATTTGGTTTCCTTCCACGTGGCGCCTAGATTAATCATTTCCCATTTTATACATTGATCGAGGAGGGGCAGAACAGGAATAATGCTAAGTTTGCTCTGGCAAGAGGAGATGGGCTTTGGCATTATCACTAGTCATTTATTAGACATGAAAATAAGTATACAATTAATTACTATCCAAAATAATACAACAAGAAAAATATGAAAGATAACATGCTTAAAATCAAATTGAAAATAAAAAACTCATAAATGGATGAATTTTTTTTTACATTCTTAGCCAATAATCCAACCATTCGCATGAAGTGCACATGTCCTCCAAAAGTAACTAATGGTATTAGGATTTTACTATAAGTGCTCGTTTGCTTCGCAGTGTGGTATTAGACCATATCAAATTAGATATGATATAGTATCACTATCTTGGGTTGATAGTTTTATATTTTTGGTTTGGTTATCTCTGAAAAAGTGCCATGATAAGGTCTTGGTAAGTTATAATTTGGTTTGGTTAATTTGATGTCTGCTTTTGATAAGCTTCGAAAGACATAATCGCCCTTATGACTTAAAATATTATTACCTCCTTGCCCTCATCAGCATACTCCATGAAATTTAAAATTCTCTACCCATTTCCCCAATTCGCACAGCGTCCCCTCGTTTGATATTCAAAAACTCTAATTTGCTAAACCCAATTGGGATTACAGGTAATCTTATCAATTACACACTTTGTTTTTCATCTTACTTTATCGACAATAATAAAGCTTTGTATGATATTGTTGATATAGTTGGCAAGCCATGTGCATCCATTCCATTGATTTGTGCATGATTGTGATAAAATAGTTTTTTAGGGTTTATTTACATTGGGTAATTGTTAGAATCCTTGATTATTTTATAAATCGGACATGGCATGTGAAAATGAGCATGAAATTTGTATTTTTCACAATGCTTTGTGGTGCAATGTGTTTTGCAATGGCCAAGATCATTGAATTGCATCCATTTTTAAAAAAAATTTATGTTCCAACTAAATTGTGCGCAGCTCGATTGGGTTCCTGATTTTAATTAATGTTTGGCTTCGACTTTTAAAGGAGGCTTATGTTGAATAATGAGTGTTAGATGCTTCCAATGTAATACCGTAATATCAACAGGCAGTGGTGATTGTTGATTTGAATTGCCTAACATTGTATGTCAAAATTTTTTGTATGTTAGTGTGATTTAATTGTAATTGATGTTCATAAATGTGCTTTAAAAATTTGATTTTGTTGGATCTTTTATTATTTGTTTGTTTTTTAGTGAAAATATCCACATATTTTGCTAAGAATGTAAACTAGTTCTTCCTACAGCAATTGCCAAACTTACAAGCATTATGGTGAACAAAAACCAATATTAAGTTGTTGTTGTTGTGGCAATGAGTTAGAATTCCTCACTTATTGGGGAAGTGATGATCCGGGGAGACGGTACCATGTTTGCCTAAACAGGGTTTGTTTTTCAGTTCGCATAAGTGAAAAAAAGTGCGAAGGTTCGTTTAACTGTTGATATTGTTAATAACTGCGAACATAGAATCATTGCAGTGACCTGAATGTGATTATCACAAGTGGTATGACCCTCTAATGTGTGACAAATTGAGAAAAGGAAATTATCATCGAGAGAAAATAAAATGGTGTTAATTGTCACTAAGCAAGTTAAAGGATGCATTGAAGGTTACGAAACTGCATTGTACAGAACTTGAAGAAGAAAATTATCCACTAAAGACGACAATGCATGATTATGCTATTCGGCAAAGGGCGTCACATGGAAGACGTATATGGCAATATGTTGTGATAATATCATCTATTCTAGTTATAATGTTAATGTTACATAAGTCAACCCGCAGTACTCGCGTTGGCTATATTCCACTACCTAATTGATGTCCTAGTGATTTAGTTGATGAGTAGCCGTTTTTTTGTGTATTTTGAGTGAACTAACGGCAATACTATTTGGTGTCGTTCCTATTAATTGATTATAGACGAGGTTGGTCATGGTTGTATTAGGAACACCTCCTACTATACGTAACTTATCTCCTAATTTCATATTGTATAATTTTCATGACTAAATTGTCTACATATGAATGATACATTTGTTGGGAATGCTTATGTGTTTCTTCTTTGTAGTGTGTACAACCAATTATGACCAGAATCTTTTAGAAATCAATAAAATAAGCAAATGTTAAGATTAAATTCTTCCTTTTTAATTGTCTAGTCCTTACATTTCAATCCAATTTGATTTGTAGGATTTGAGTGATAAGAGGTAAAGATGCAAAAGCATTCTAACCTATCATCATTAATCCTTGAGACTAGAGCTTTCATAGGATACAAACACCCCCACTACGCATTAGGCATAAATAAGAAGGTAAGCTACAATCTTTTTTCATACAAACAACCAAAACATGGTCTTGGTAAATGCCATTACTCACTCTTATCCCCTTTCTTCTCATCCATAACAGTTTTATTTTTGTAGCCATAGGTTAGCTAGTTTTTACCCAAACAAAATTGTTTTCACCCCACTATTCAGTACAATTATCGCTGCTTAGCGAAGTGAGGTACAAAGCACCTTTCCGTTCTTTGTTTTGCGTATGCTGGTTAGAAAGAAAATTTGCTCCAAAAAAAACAAAGAATGGCCATTACATGGTTAACTAGCCGTAGAAGCATATTATTGCGTGCCAATGATGATCGGATTAGCTCTTTGCCGCTGGATGTTCAGTGGCATATAATGTCATTCCTACCAACTTTGGATGTGGCGAAAATGAGCATAGTATCTCACCTTTGGAGGGGTGTATGGTTCTCTTTTGACAAGCTTATTTTTTATTATGATAAATTTTCACATGTTGAATTTAGTCAATTTATTGACCGAACCATTAAACAACATGACGAGTCAAATGTCAAAATTATTGAGTTTATTGTATGCCCTGTTTAATATGTGATGGTGAGTTGAGTTATGAGTGGATTAATTTTGCTTCTTCTCACAAGGTTGAGAAATTTAAACTTTGTGGAAAGATTTCTAGTGATTTAAGTTTGCCTCATGCACTTTTCACCTGCAACACCTTAGTATCATTGGAGTTGGCCATATCCTCATATGGTTTAATTTGGCCCACCTATTTTGAGCTCCCTAATCTCCGTAACTTGATACTAAAGTATGTTGTTCTTTCAAATGTTACTTTCACTAGAGAAATATTCTCTAGCTTTCCTTTTCTTAAAAAGTTATGCATAGTTTTATGTGATGTGAGGGGTGTTGATCGCGTCTTAGTTGTTTCATCCACTCTACTAGGATTTTGGATGGTTAATTGTATTGGAATGGACACTTGCATGCCTCAACTCCAATGTACGAGACTTTCACTATTCATATACCTAAATTTGGATGAAGGGGTGGCTGGTTTGGTTATTCCTCATAGCCCATTCCGCTTTGTCATAAACGGGGCTGAAATTGTGGTTGATGCCCATGACCAGGCTGAGTTCGTGACGTGCATGAGGAAACTTGTTCGGTTTGTACTTTATCACAAATTCATGTTCGTCAGTCAAAGTTTAATTGAGGTAATTAACAATTTTAATTTGAATACATGTAACATAGTTATTATTTGTATACACTGGCTACAAGTTGACCACATGTTCATGTGAACGGGTATTTGGACTCAACAACGTTATTTGGTGCTTTGTTGGTAGTACTCTATTAGAAAATGGCACCCATATTTTTGTGAGCAAATGTCCCCATTTAAAGCATTTGGATGTGTTGTTTTTGTTAATTGGTTCATTTCCAAACCTCGAAGAAGTTGTTGTCACAATCATGGTAATATAATCACAATTTTTAAGATTAATTATTAATTTATTTTCGTGGTTGCAGTAATATGAAATGTTATTTTGGACTAACCATTTAAGCATTAATTCGTGAAGCATCGTGAAGGGGAGGTGGTCGAAGCTGCTAATCACATTTATTTTGATCCACTACATGACCAACCAGCTGCTAATCATATTTATTTTGATACACTACACGACCAATCGGGTTTTCGTGCTATATCATAAATTGAAATAGAGGATTTTGACGGGGAAGGGCTTGAATTGGACATGGTACGAACCATGCTTACTAGTACATTCGGGCTCGAATTAATGAGGATAAGCATGATCCGGCGTATGGGTGGGAATGGAGAAGAGAACTAAAAAATGACGATCCTACTTAATTATGATAAAGCTGATTAAGTGGCCATCACTAAAAACTATAGTAAACTGTTAGTTTAAATTTTGTAGTGGGCATCACAAAAAACCAATATTTTGTTATTAGTATAATTTATGGTTTTAAGAATCCTGATGTATTGATATTTGTGGCTTCTTTTCATATTAATGATTGTGCTCATGTGTTAATTTATTATTACTGTATCATGACTATTTGAGAAGTGCAAGCTATCATGTCCAATTTCATAAACTAACCAAAATGGAACAAAAGTAACTAGATTTATCATAACGAAACATAACAAGCTTACCCAAAATGAAGTATTTCACATAGGAAATACTTTCTAATAATACACTATGAAATTATAAATACATAAAATAAGTCATTGTTACAAACTGCAATTTAACATTTGGCTTCAACAAAACTTAGTAAACATAACATAGCTGCTAAACATTAATTACGGTAATGTCCAACGTAACTAATTGGTCATCCTCATTGACAATCTCGAACAAGCAGGAATCACCCATCTTCAATTTGTTATCTTCAGCGAATTTGAACTAATCCCATTTCATAGTGAATGATCCTTGCTCTTCCTTTCCGGGCATTGGAATCCACTTCAGTTCAACCTACCACGGACCGCTTTCTGTTTTTGGAACCTTTAAAGTGGCCTTGCTTTTGCTCACTAATCCATATTTTTTCCAAGCCATCATTGGAATGCACTGAATAATCGAAATCACAAGCATTCGTTAGTTGTGATATTATTAACCATTACAGTAAACAACATTCTTTATACTATTTAAATGTAACCAAACAAACCAAACGAGTAAGTTGGGGTTCATGGTAATTGTAAGTGGATGGATCCGGGATGGTTACACTAAACATTTTAAGTAGTTCCACGTCGTCATCGGATTCGTCATCATAATCCCCGTCAAACTCAAAGTAGTCATCTGTTACATATACCAATTCCATATCTGTTATCCCACTTTCGTGTGCCTCATCATCATACATGATCACAAAAAACTCCAAGCCAGATTGATGAGTGAAGATTAGGTAATCTCCAAGTGCCACGTTATTTTGCCTCACGAATTGGCCCCATACATTTCGATTCGGTATAAGACTGTTGTTCCATTTTTCCACTATAAACTCCCATGCACCTAGATCACTGGTCACCTTGAGCCTATCACCGACTTTCAAACGAGTTCGTTCGCAGAATTTTTTGGGAAAAATCTAAGAAAATATCACTGAGAAAAATAGATTCTATTCATTATATATTCAATGAAACAACAGGATCATCGCACTACACTTGATTACACAAAAATTAACTCAGAAATCAGTGTAATTCCATATGGTCTTCACACTCATCTTCCCACATCCTAGTCTAGAAATTCCTGGACAATACTTCGACCCTGACATGGCTTATCTACATGGGAAGAAATTAGTTTAAAAATTCACGCTAAGGAAATTAAATAGGTAATACTAACTTGTTAACGGTAATGCCATCTAATAAACCTAAAAACAATAAGCAAAAACTCACCAGTGCAGCGTTTAAAAAGTTAGGCAGGGGTAGTGTCTTACAACAAACGGTGTTATACGCTGTGTGAAAGTTGGGTATGTAGTTGAAAGGGATGGATATATTGGTGGAATTAAGGGATTGATAGGGACGCGTCTATGGTTGCATATATATATTAGGGTTTTTTTTTCGAATTTATGATTTGTATATATATATATACACATGAGATGGATATATATATATATATATATATATATATATTTATACACACATATAAGTAAGATGATATTTGACTGAAAAATAACATTAATGGATTAGTGTTTCGGTGTTGAGAGATTTTAAATGCTCAAAAATTGACCAAATTAATGGGGGTTTTACCAGGCTAGTAAGCGGTTGGTAAATTAATTATTATTGTATATATTAAAGCACACCATTGAACTGTATTTACGTTATATATAATAATTATATATAGATATACATGATATAATGTTTTTTTAATTCTTCTCGGAAGTTTAGTTTACTACTACATATTAATTAAATATATTTACTTAATTGTCTATTTAATTATTAATTTTTAATTTATTAGTAGATGTATGTTAAAACCCAGCTCTACAACTAATAAACCATGATATTTCATTAAATACTCAATAACAGCTTGTCAATACAACTTCAATTGAAAAATCAATCTTGTACGCACATGATATCACACGAAAAATATTAAACGAGCATAAATTAAATACAAACAAAAATATACTTAAATAAAAAAAAAGTATAGACAAGTCCCAAAAAACATGACTTACTACCGAACAAACACACTAATCGCATACACTAAACGTGTATAATAGTGACGTCCATTTTCACTGAGTCGTTTAGCTCGTCAATAATCACGAATTCACAAATATCTTCCCCCTTAATCTGGTTTGCCTCTGCAAATTCCAACCACCCTCCTCTTATTGTCAATGATCCACCGTCAGCATGATTTATCCTACGGATCCACTTAAGCTCTAACTCCCATTCCTCATCACCCTCACTTGGAACCTTTAAAATGACTTTGTTTTTTGTTAGGAGTCCATAATTCATACATGCTTCATGAGGAATACACTGCCACATAAAATATATTATCTTATAAACCAAACCACATTTATTAAAATATGTTATAAACAATGTATTAACTAATACATAGTACCACTTACGAGACGAGCAAGATGGTTGGTATGGTGATTGTAACCGGAAGAATTAGGGACTGTCACCCTAAACCTTTGTGTATTTTCAACCTCATCAACCGCTTCGTTGGAATCCGAAGCCTTGTCATATTCTTCACAAAAATTACATGTTAGGGCAAAAGTAATGACATATTCTTATTATGATTTGTTTTTTGTAATATAAAAAAATTATTGTCGCCAGTTACACCCCATAGACCGTCTATGAGCTGTCTATTTCGTCCAGCATATCTATCATAATGTACTACAAAAAAATACATGTCCTTTTCTTGCCTGAAAACCAAAGTATCCCCATTCTTCAGATCATGAGCCTCGACAAATTGACTTCATACATCATGGGAAGCGATAAGGTAACCATTCCTTCGCTCAACAACAAACTTCCACAGCCCCCATCCATTGCGTATGTTTAGTTTGTCTCCAACGCTCAGGTTAGTCCGCGCGATAAACTTAGTTGGGAAAATATACAAAACAAATGAACATATGGTTGTCATTAACAAAGTTACACCACTAAACACGACACAAATTTGTTAATGCAAAAATTCGAAAAAGGTATTTACCATTTCTTTTTTGAAATTGCCCTCCATACTCCTATAGCAATGTAGAGGATCATATCGTGAGCGATGCATCTAGTACAAATAGGTAAATAAATTACACAGATTTATGTTTAAAAAAATGGAGTGAGGCGATAGTAGAAATAAAAACAATTTTGCGGTTCAAATTTAGGATATGAAAAATATACCTTTTCTTCCATGGAGTGAGCTGAAAGTGAAAGATAAAATGCTATCTCACAATGATGTGAGGGACAGATGGCTACCCCTTTATATAATGGGGTGTGTTGCCACCAATTTATTTTAAATAATTACCCATGTATATTAATTTTATGTAATAATGACGGGATGAAAAAAATTAAAACTACAATAAATCTATACATATAGGACATAGATGTATAATATTTCAATATATATATATATATATGTAAGAAAAATGGCAGCTTTGTGGAGAGTTGGACCAAGTAGTTTGCATGCAAGATACGTATATTGACCAATACATTAAATTGGGGGTTAGTTTATGGGATTTTGGTGCATCCTTTATGTGCATTAGTTACTACCCCAACTATCTCATTCAACTCTATTTTATCTTGGAAGCTAGCATTGAGTCAAACTATTTATGTAATAGTATACATATCCGTCCAATAACATTAATTTGTCCCAAAATAAACATAACATAACATATTTTTATTGTTGTTAGTACTTGTGTATTTCCTGTGAACATAATATTTAATGTAGAAATTTTTTTATAACTAATTCCCACATCTGTCACACCTACAAATCACAAATGCTCCAACTTGCTTAGTATTTGGTCACAATACTACAAGAGCACGAATGTAATAAGGTTGACAACTTATGACACAATAGATTACATTCCAATCTTGTACAAACAATAATTTAAAATTTATTTTGACCATCCCGATAATCCTTTTAATCATAAGGTTCTTGTAATGTGGTTCAAACTCTTCCACCTCATCACTTTCATATTCGTCAGCTCCAACGTCATCGTTGTCCCCCGTTGGATCAATGACTTCTGCGACACCTTCATCAGAACCAAAAAAGTCCGACAGACCTTCCCAAATTGGGTTCCCCTTGAATGTAGTACATCGAAACTAGAGGGTGCGTCTGTAAAGTAAAGTAATAACAAATTAAATTTGAAACGTAGAACAGTATAGGGTACAAATGTAAAATGTGATATGAAATAATACCTTAGTAGATTCAATCCAAAAAGCCTTTGTCGCACATACTTTGTTCCACTTAATATCCAATTTAATTACCGAAGACTCAATGAGATTGGTGAAGATCACGTAGCGAGAGCATAGCCATTCATATCTTGCCTTAAGCTTGCCTTGTGGGAATTTTTTGGTACCAAATACACTCATGGACATCCACAAATCTCCCCAGCATTTTATTGGGACAACGCCGTCCCTAATATTATTGCCCTCTTTTTTCTCTCGATTTAGGCAATATATAAAATGATTTTTGATTTCTTTGCTCCACCCATCATGCGGACAGAATTTCAATTCAAACATGGCATCCATCTTTATTGGAAGTTTTTTTTTCTTTGGGTAGGGAATATGAGGAAGTTATTTTATATCCATGTTATACACAATATATGGGCTAGGTGGAATCTTGCCAAGCTAGTTGTCCAAAGGAGTTGCCAATATCCATGCATTAAAAGGGGTGCTCATTTGTACATATTTCATGTAGTCCACTACATAACACACACTATCTTACGAATTTGACTGCTTCTTGAGATTTTCCAATATTCAAATGTCAGTTGTGATTTGGTTTGGTTGGATGACCACATGACACAACCATTACACCCCATCTAATTTACGAAATTGGGATTGAAATCACACTTTGCAAGTGACCAATAAAATCACATTAATTTGAGTCAAATTTGATTTTTCAAGTTTAAACAACTACAATTGGTCTTTAACACAAACAACTATAAAACACAACCATCCATGCAGACAGTAACGAAAATAGTTATAATTTGGACCAACTAAAATATGGATTATTGCACATCATACGTCTAACATAGCATCTGAAAATAGATGATCAATTGGCCATTACATAATGCTAAATAATGGAAAGTTAACAAACCAACCATAGTGTTTACCCACATGAAAGTTAAATAGTCAGATCATTACATAACAACAACCTTACTAATAAAAGTTGTTACCACTTGACCTTGTCATCTACATAAACCTACCAAAACAATAGTAATTGACCCATAATCAGTTCAAAAATAAGTAGGATTTCAAATGGTTTGATTTATGTAATTACATCAACCGTATGTACAAAAAAATGGGCCATTCTTCGTTTACATGGTCAGGGCAAGCTTCATACGAATATATTTAGCTTACTCAAAAGTACACATCTTTGGTTTTCTTCACTAGTATATTAGCGACAAACAACTTTTGGTGCAATGTCAATCCTTCAACCTTGTTGACAGCAGCATGCACCACCTTCTTTGCATTGGCAACGTCATATTCAACACCAATTCGGATCGCAATTTCTCCAAGCTTTGAATCTGTATTCTTGCAATAGTTCCCAAGCAATTCATAAATTTGCTCGTGATTGCCATCTAATTTCCTTTTTTTTCTGCCCAACTTTCTGTGCACTTACACTTGCACTAGACTGTTCTTGACTAACATTAATGTTCTCGGCCTCACCCTCATTATGTTCGTTTAATGTCTCAAGATCCTCAAAGCTCTGAGCATCATCCAGATAAGTCTTATTTAGTGTGTGGTTCACAGCTTCCACAAAGTCTGCTACATGTTCACTCGTTGCCCTATCTTTACCAAAAACCTCAATCCAGTCGGTGTATAGTGGCCAACACTTGTACCGCATCAAACGGGCGTTACTGTCAGTCTGAATAGACAAAAAATCAACAAAACAATTTTATAGATATCATACAGACAACCCTTTTAATAATAATTACATCTGATATTTAAATATAACAAAATCGTAATCGAAAACACAAATGCACACACAAATTGATATCCATAATACCTTCACATAATTGTCGCATGCTTTGTCATGCATCTCGATCATGTTGGTAGTGTGGTTAAACTCATTACCACTAAATCTCAACATTGATGAAAAGCTGGCATAGTTTTTTTTCCCAAACGTGTATCCTTGAACTTATAGGAGACATGGCACGCAAGTCCGTGGAAGGAAATTCACGTATCCTGTGTTGCTCAAGCAGTCCAAGATACTCAATTTTGAAACCATTATCAGCCTTCTCGTGGAACCCATGTCCTTCTACTTGAAATTCCTTTCTTGGAACCACTCCTGCACACTCGGTAACTAATGGTATTAGGGTTGTACTATGATTTTTTTTTATCTAAACGATACATGTAAATAATACAATAAATAAAATGTGAATTATGTATGTTCTATTTTCTAACCAAAATTTTAAAAACCGATCCAATATTCAAGCTTAGTACTTCGAAAAAAAATGTGCACAATGCTAATGTTATTAATATATTGTTTATCACCCGAATAATAAAAAACTATCCAACGAGTAATTTATTAGTGATCCCAACACATTTGTATATGCTAATGTCAATTGCCATAAAATGCACAATGCACTAACATTTAAATCAAAAATTCAAATTCAAATTCAACAACCAAAATACAAAGAAATAAATGTGAAAATTTGGTAAATTACCTAGAAATTCAAGAACAGGCTCATGACCACTATTTTTCAAGTGCTGAAAATGAGATGGTTCCCCAGCTTCATAAGTACTACATGAAAAGATGTTAACTACCTAGAATGTGAACGATTTACAACCAAATCAAGAACCCTAGACCCATTCACCTCAATGCAAGCATCATTGAAAGTTCCAACGTCCACAATCGAAATGGAAGTTTCACAAGTCACTGGGAAACCATTACGGATGTCGACAACCGACCCTTTTTTCAACAAATAAATATGGATAGATGACAATATAATCCAATAATAACCACTAAATATGATACATATCATGGATGAAGCGTGAGAAGAACAAGGATGAAAGTGATTTTTCACAAAATAGACAAGCGAAAAAACCATGAATAAATACATTAGAAGAAGCCTTCAAAGAAAAGAACAAACGATATTCGGATGACAGATGAAGAACATGCCTACATGAAGAATGTTCGCCCAATTTGTAAAACTATAATAAATATTAGAAGTAGGAATACTTGAAACAAGGCTTAAAATAGAAAAATTAAGTTTCTTTATAAATAAGTGGTTTAATGTTCATTTCACAGTCCATATTCAAAGTCCAATCACAAAATGTCACTGTCCACTTCCAGAACTGCAAAGGTTAGGGTCTAATACAAAATAACTCCGCAATCAAGGTAAAGTTTCTCCACAAACAACCATTTTCGGTAAGGGTAAGTTAATTATTTTTTACATATAACATTCACAAACACCCAACACAAGTATTTTCCCTCAGTTGTCAAATTCTTTCAAGAACAAAACGGAAAGCGTATAAATTTTAATTAGATGAAAATAAAGAAAAATTAAAAGAAAAAATAATTGAAACAAGGCTAAACAAAATAAAGAGCATATTAAAAACAACAGTCACCCATACAAACAAATGGCACTAATAAAAATTCAAGAAGAGTAGAATTTTACTATGGAAAGAGAAACAAACGCTGGCCAAGTTGAGAAATCTCAGAAATGAGTGAGAAGAAAGCACACCCATTTATAGGCAATGTACAAGAGGAAAGCACTACTCAACATTAAATGCATTAAGTAAAACGACAGCGTTTAACTGAATTAAAAAAATTGTACCCCATGTGCTGATCAAATTCAACTGTGGCAGGAAATAATTTTTAAAATGAAATTTAAATAAGTCAAGATAAGAAAAGAGGTTGTGCATTCAATGGGATACAATAAAAATAAATCAAAAATACTTACGACAACCACTTTGCACAGTAGAAAGCCATACACGCTTATAATATACGGTAATACACACACACACACACATATATATATATATATATATATGTGTGTGTGTGTGTGTGTGTGTGAATCACATTTTGAATTTTAATGTTTGGAACCCTTCTAATCAAAATGAGGAATAATAGTGATGACATTATATACGCAATAATAAAGATCTAAAAAGTCTTCAAATTAGTATAGTGCATAGTATCACTGCATTAGTATTAGACTATGTGAAACCAAAAAAAAGATAAAAAAAATTAGACTATGACTTGTCTGAAATACGTAAAATATTAACTTTTATAAATATAATTTTTTGACAATTAATATATGAATATAATAAAATAAGTATAAATGTCATGTATTTACATAAAAATTAACACATAATTATCTCACTTAGTGAAGAGATATACTGTGCCATTCAATGTCGTAAAAAATACAAAGACATACGTACAAACACATATGAATGTGCAAACTTTACATATATACATAAACATCATTCATGAGGTTCAATATACTGAAAGCCTCAAGATTTATTCACTCACCAATGCTTTAAACTATAGGAAAACACAACATTATTAAACAACATATATATGTTGAAATAAAGGGGGATCGTATGATAGCTCGAATTTACGCCTCGATTCGAAAGGGATCAAGAGCTTCACCGCAATCCAAGCATTTATAGAATTTACTCTTCCAATAATCTTCAAATGTAAAGGGAACATACATACGAGGATTTTCTGAAGTCACTAATGTAGATGGCGCCTCCACCACTTCTTCCTTTGGTCCTAACAAAAAGGAAGCTATCGAAACCCTGATTCCTACTTCTTTGCAAACCACTCGATGTTTCACATTGTATAACCTCCCGTTGCTCCAAACCTTAACAAGAAAAGCGTTAACAAATAATTTTGATCCAAATCCCATATTTATCATAACGAAATGTCCTAAACTAAGTGATTTCTTAAAATGGAGTTCCTTTTTATTCCAAAACTACCATCTTACATAAAGTAATAATGTGACACAATTGACTTTAACAGTTAGTTTTTAGTGCAATAATTTAAATGGTAATTACATAAACAACCCTTTGTGAGACTCTAATTACCAAAAATACTCTGAGGTTTGGAAAAGTGCTATAACGTTTTCACTAAAAATAAATAGATTACAATTTCACCCCCTGTCATATTACTATTTCACTCCTTGGGGCTTGGAGTGTGTTGGTAATTTACAAAATTTCAGGGGGGCTGTTGGTAACTACATAATAAGTGAGGAAGTACGTATGTAATTATTTGAAATATAAAAACACATAATATTTTACTTTTACGATTCGTATCCAGAACTCCGTAGAAAGTCAAAATAGATATGTTAAAATAGGAAGGAGGGAGAAATACATATACTTACTGTAGCAATGTCACCTAAATTGACGAGTAGAGTTCCTGGACAAGGCTCAACTTGAACAAGTTTTCCTGATCTTTTTGTTACTTCAAGACCACCCAATTGTTCATCATCCTGCACTATAGCAAGAAAGCTGTTGTCTGTGTGTGGCAGTAGCCCATCAGAACCAATACTTTCAGGGGTGAAGGGATACTTGTGCATTCTGAATTGGGTAGGCCATTTTTCGAACGATGAGACATCTGTCACGCCCAACCCTTCTCCTAATTTACGCCCAATAGCCATACCAAGTTCATGCATTGCTCGACCATATCTTTTAATTATCTCCCTGATAGTGTCAATTCTGCATGTTAGTACTCATTGAAGAAGTACGTGACCATATCACCAATACTATGATACACAAATTAAAAACTTTTTAGGCAATTAGATAACATATACATGGACAACTTACATGAGCTTTTACTTGCGATATAAGTTATTTTTTACATTTCCAATGTTTTTAGGAAAATGAAATTAGCACTCCATAAAATTACAAAGACACTTCACTTTCATTTTTTTCTTAAGCAACGCACTAAAATGCCCTTTAAATTTTTTGGACCGCATCAACACAAGTATGACCCTCATTTTAACACTTACAATCCCGGATGGAGTGTGGCCACCCAAACTTTAGTTATAGAAACTTAAATGGCTCCACCCATCATCAAAGAAATTCTCAAGGATACAACCAAGGGTACAATCATGGTCCCCTACCTTTCTCACCTAGACCACAAACCCCTTCTCCTAGTTCAAGCTCAAACTTCAACTTGTCTCTAGATATTATTATGAAAAGCTCTTGCTTAAGATCAAATTCAATTCAAGCAAGACACCAAAGCAAGCCTAAAAATTTTAGAGACACAAATAAGTCAATTAGTCACATCCGTCAGTAGGATTGAGGCCCAATGGCTGGCATCAATCACAAGGTAAAATGCGAGTGCTAAAACATTGAGAAGTGACAAGGAAATTGAGACACCACTAAAGACTCCACCTGTGAAAGACATTGAAGAGGAAGAGGAGAAAGAGGCTGCTAAGCTTTCTCCTTCTTCTACCTCTTCTTCCAAGGTAATCTCTAACCTTCCTATTGTTCCAATTATTACTAAGCCTAGCTCCTTCCCCGAGTAGGTTTGCACACTTTAAGAAAGAGAAAAAGAGAAGGAGATCTTAGAAATTTTTTGGAAGGTAGAGGTAAGTATACCTCTTATTGATGCTATTTGCCAAACACCCTGTTATGCTAAATTTCTCATAGAGCTTTGCACATCAAACACAAATTGAATGGGAGGGAAAGGATTAGTGTGAGGGAAAATTGTCTCAGAAATTTTTCTAAAGAAATTACCTAAAAGATTCAAGGGTCCGTGTACATTTACTATTCCATGCACGATAGGTGACACTCGTTTCAATAATGCTATGCTAGATTTAAAGGCATCCATTAATATCATGCCACATTCCATTTATGCATCTTTCAATCTAGGACCGCTAAAAAAAATTGGTGTTATTATCCAACTAATCGATAGTTCTAATGTGTATTTGGAGGGTTATATGGTTGAGGATGTGTTGGTTCAAGTGAATGAATTTGTGTTTTCTGCTGATTTTTATATTTTGACCATGGATGATGAATCATATACCAATCCCACCCCTATTTTGCTAGGTAGACATTTCTTTAAGACTTCTAGAGCGAAAATATATTGTTATAATAGTTCATTGTGTTTAGACTTTGATGGTGAAATTATTCACTTAAATATTTACGAAGCTATGAGGTATCCATCCGATGTAAACTCTATTTTTTCTATTTATGTTATTGATTCATTTGCGCAGAAAGTCTTTGAGCTTAACATTGATGATGAATTGATGGTAGCTTGGAGAAATCACATTGATAGAAATCGTAATGACCAAATTGCACAGAAGGAAATAGTGGACCACAAAGCACATGCACTACCCAAAGTTCCATGGCGAGATCCCGGTTGATAGGGGCTGAAAAGTTGAGCCAACGATGTTAAACAAATGTGCTACTTGGAAGGCAATTCAAGAATGGCTGAAAAGCCACCTCCATCTCTTTCTCCTTCTCTTTTATTTACTTTGTTCATAATTTATTGTTGAGAGATTTGCATCGAGGACAATGTAAGTTTTAAGTGTGAGAGAGAGGTTAATTTTGCTTCTTTTTGTTTGTTGTTTCGTGTTTTCTTGATCAATAAGTTGAGTATATGATTGCTTTGTCGTCATGAGCTATTAAATGAGAATTTAACTTGATCTAATTGAGACGTTAGATATGTCGAAACTAATATGATCGATAAAGTGCATGTTCTTAGAAAAGCTTTTTAATATCATAATTTGACATGATCAAATGTGTAATTTTGAGCTTACTTTCATCCCTTTTAAGTCCTTTTGCACATTGAAAACTTAGATAAAATGGTAACGTGTGGTTATTGAATTTGGTGACAAAGTGGAATGTCGTTAAGCTATAGATCCCGTTCATTTCCAGTTGAGTGAGCCAGGTGGAATCCCAATGGATTGACAATTAATTGACATAAAATCAAAATGACTAGACAATGGGAGAAACTCCTCCATAGCAGTCAACTCCCTTTGAAACTCGAAAGAGCATGTCATGGAACGAAAGTTAAAGAAATGGGACAACATTAATGTCATGGGATGTAATGAAAATGTTATGGAATGACAATGTGAATGATGTTTTAAAGTGATCTTTGTTTTCATAATTCTTAGGAAAATAGAAGGGATGATTGTAAGCACATGAATTGCATGGATGATTTTGTGGTTGTGTACTATGTGAATTCTCTCCGAGCATGCACGGATTTGAGAGTAGAATTTGATACATATTTGATTTATCTTGAGGATTATGTTAGATCTTCATTTGACACCTCATGTTTGAATAATTGCTCATAATTCTCTTGCATTATTTTGTTCTTGCTTTGTTTTTTTTTTTTTTTTACTTTTTGTGCTATTGAGTCGATTTTGTGGGTTTATCTCTGAAAACCCTCACGCAAAGAAACACATCCTTTAGAAGAACCTAGGGATTTAAAGGCTTGTTGTATACACTAAGTGCAATCGTGTTTCCTACGAATGTAGAATTTATCCTTTGACCCTAACCCGTTGGTTGTAGCGTCGTTTTGTTTTGCACGAGGACGTGCAAAACGCTAGTGTGGGGCAAATCTCATTTTTTGTCCCGTAAGTGGGCACGAGTACACATTTAGTCCCCCACTTTATGAAAGTCTCACATTGAGTCCCATAAGTTCTAAAAGTCTCGCTTTTGGTCCCAACCGAATATTCCGTCAAAAACTTAACGGTCAACTCCGTTACGCAATATTTTGACCGACTTTTTGTGGAGATTTTGTGCTTGAATGACACGTGATATTAAATGAAAATATTGTGATATTGAATATAATCCATGTGTGAGTACATTTACACGTGAATTTTTCCCAAAAAAATGGGTCAAAATGTTCACTAACGCAGTTGACCATTAAGTTTTGGACGGAATATTCGGTTGGGACCAAAAGTGAGACTTTTTAGAACTTATGAGACTCAATGTGAGACTTTCATAAAGAGGGGGACTAAATGTGCACTCATGCCCACTTACAGGACCAAAAATGAGATTAGCCCCACTAGTGTGGGTGGTGTTTGATAAGTGTTTTATATGCCTAGCAATCTCGTCAAATTCTAATATTTTATTTGATATTTAATGATAAACCTAAAGTCTTGATTTTATCTTGTAGGGTGTTTGGAGCTTTTGTTGAGAAAAGATGTGAATTTGGACGAGATTGCGAGCCCCATATGAAGTAGTGAGGTTCGAGAGAAACCGATGAGACAATGCGACTCCAGACGTGCAATGATGCGCGCAGGGAAAAATGTATTTTTGGTCCCATAACTTAGGGTCATGTGCAATTTTGATCCCAATATTGTTACCAAAATTGCACTTGGCCTAAATTATGGGACCAAAATTGCGATTTTCCTATTGCGTGCATGAGCCAAACATGTTACTGCTCGCTCGCGCTATGGCAAGCCTCGAGCCAAAAAGGCTCGCCGCGGGGCAAGCAGGCAGTAGATGTTTTGCTTGCCCTAAACTCAGGAATAGTATAAGTAGGTTTTTGACCTACTTTAGATCTTTTATCATCAAGTCTTCTTCTCTTATTGTTTTTTCTTTCCACCTTTCTGGATTATTATAGCTCAGAAAATGTCAATTAGAGGCTAAATCCCTCATTTGGACAATTGTAATTCAAAATAATAATCTTAATTTGTCATGAGATTATTGTTCTTAATCTATTTTGTAATTGAGCGTATTTGATTTTTTTATCTACATGCTTAGTGTTCGATATAATGTTTGACTTGGATGTTCTTCTTTGGCTATCCTGTCAATGGAATTTGCGAGGTATATATATATATATATATATATGTAATTTTGTTTGTTGGATTTCTTTTAGCTTTCTTTTGATTCTTTTACGTTTTGAGTTTAATTTTGGTGGGATTTAATTCTTTTAGCTTGTTCCGTGATTTTGATTGTTTAGTCCTGAGTTTCTGTGTGAAGATTAGGTTTTGATTTGGTTAGAGTTAGATTTAGTTTAGTTTTTAATCATCCATTTCTTGTCAAGGGTTAATTACTGATTTTTACTTTTAAATTTTGTGAAATTATTTTCATTTTTTTTGGCTTTGCTTTGCTTATAATAATTAAAGAATTTTAGAGTGAAATGCTGTGTGAAAATTAGGTTTTGAATTGGTTGAGATTCGTTTGGGTGCTTTTTCAGATTAGGAGAGCGAAAAAGACTTCGAAGGCGGTAACGTCTCCGGAGCTCAACCTCAAAAGTGCCATTTTTGTCTTCGATTTTGGAGGTGAGATGATAGAATTGATAGTTGTTTCGTTTTGTAAACGTTTTATTATGCCTATTTTTGAACCATTCTGTGGAATGTGACACATCATGTTGTAGAATCATCATTTTTCTGTACGCTAATGTTAAGCATGAACAAGTTTATGGAATGTAATGCTAATGTAAAGAAGGGAAGAGTTGATTTGATGAAATTAGGAGAACAAGTATTGAGTATTTATAGAGTTTATGCGTGGGAGACAGAAATATTTGAGTTGGTGGGATTGTGAGTTGAAAATTTGTTATTACTCACTAATGAAAATTTGTTACTACTTACCATAATGGATATAAGAAGAGATTGTTTAAGTATTTTTTTCCGTTTTGATTTTATTTTCCGTTATAATATAAAATTGCTTGTGTTTCTGTGAAGTGATTGACATTATAGAGATTTCGTTTCAGTTATAAGCATTAGATTTCTGAGAAGTGATTGACATAAAATTCTTGTATGTTATGCGTGCTAAGAAAGGGGATTGTTTGAGGCTTTCTTACAAAATATTATCAATTCATTACGACTTAAAAATGGGGTGTTAGATATTGGATAAGAGTTCTACGAATTGTTAGATATTGTATTAGATAGTCTAAAGTTTGGCTTTTTGTGGACATGTGATTTCTTTGATTGAACTTAATATGCAAATTGAAATATTGAATTATATTATTAGAATATTATCAGGAGTTGGATAATAGTTTTATACGTATTGAAATATTCAATTAGATAGTCTGAAGTTTTGTCTTTTGTAGAAATTGTGGTTGTTTTGCCAAAAATGATGGAAAATAATTTTATACACTATTTATATGTTGTAAATTGTAGGCTGCCCAAAATGATGGAAAACCGGTGCCCCATGAATTGGTTTTTAATCGATGTCATAAAAGGAACAAAGGACTAGGACCTTTTGTGGATGAGAAGTCGAAGCGAACATCAGTGAGTTTCTTTTGGTTAATTAAAAGAGGAGTATCACAATACAAAGTTAGTTTTTTAATTTTCTCTGTTGTACTTTGCAGGAGACTTACACGAAATTAAAGGAGAGTCACTCTCAGACTTGTGGAGATGTGGTTTTGTCCCCACAAGGGTCATCTACATTTATTCCTGAACCATGGGCTAAGGCATCAGGCGGTGCCAAAAATGGGCGTTGTTATGGGTTTGGCAAGTCATATAGTGATAGTTTCACTTCCTCGGGTACTATCCCAAGCAACAACTCCTCACAAGCAGAAGTAGACCAACTTCCTTCTCCCGGTCAACACAATTCTTCTAGTCAGCGACATTCTCAAGAGTAGTAGGTTGCTTATTTAGACATTTGAGATATTATGATCATTTGTAATTCCTTATGTAGACATTTGGGATATTGTGATCGACATTTTATATTAATGTAATCGTGGAGATTTTATTCTGTGATTTTGTGGAATATGCGTTATTCTTAATTTGTTAATTAGGTACATTTGAAAAAATATATAATTTAATTATTTAATAAATTATTCAAAATATTAGCAACGAAATTAGCAATATAAAATTTAGCTGCGAATAAAAAATAATCAAATTTAGCAGCGAAAATATTTCTAACTAAATAATATTATTTAAATATTTCGTAATATTTTTGCATCGAATTTTGCAACGTAATAGTTTCGCAGGTGAAATTCGATATTATATTAGCATCGAAAAACGTCCTAGCTGATATCATCATGGAAATAATTTCGCAGCTGATCAGCAACGTAAGGGCGCGTTGGTGCATTTCGATGCTGACACAGCAACGTAAATCAGCAACGAGCCCAAATTAGGGGCGAGCGATATAGCTACGCCGACCATTTCGATTCTGGCTGCGTTGCTAACACAAATTAGCATCGAAAAAAGACATTTAGCTAGGTATTCTCCTCGATGCTATATCAATGTTTTCTTGTAGTGTTCATCGATTGATTATCCACTGATAAATTTTACATAAAGAAAGAGCAAGAGGTTTATATGCTATTATTGGTTCTCTTAGTTGGCTACTCGACTAGGATTACTCTTATGTAACATCAAATTGAGATGATGATGGGTAATTACAATTGATTGGGTTTCTCTATTATTGTTTTTCTCTCTAATTTAATTTCTTACTTTATTTCCGCTTGCAATTGATTTCGTGCAATTACAACCAATCCCCCCTTTTTATTTCACTTTCACAAGTTTCTAACAATTATTAATCGGTAAACACTCTCTTGGGCGTTACTTAATGCATTCACAATTAGGTACCAAGGTAAATTAAATAGTATTTTTGATGTGCTATGACACGCGTTAAAGATGGTTTTTAGCTTTCAAAATAAAATATCAATGTAGTTAATAAAAAATTAAAAGATATGAAAATGTAATCATTTTATGATTCATTTTCTTTATGTTTATGAAATTGTTTCAAGTTTTATTATTGGGAGGAGATGAGAAATATAGGGAAAAGATACGAATAATTTAAATTACTTAGAATTTTCATTAGACATTGCAATTCAATTCTCACGGCTTATAGTTACTAAGAATATGTTGATTATTTTTTGTTCGTGGCTTCATTTCATTTAGCATTTTATCAATGAAGAAAAATAAACGTCAGCAACCAAATTAAACTTTGCGCGAGTGGAAGATATCTTTGAAAATTCAAGAAGAGAAAATACAAAAAGTCCTACAAGACAAAATGAAAAGACAATATAACGAGGAATCAGATCTGTGTATAACCTTAAAATAATGAAAAGACATTATAATAAATTAGAGACGAACCAGAGAACGAATTCTGATATAAACTTAAAATAATTATAGTTAAGTTGATTGATATATATATTTAGGTCCGAGTATATATCCAATAATTTTACTGACTTCAAATATTTCATTCAAATATTTGTGTCGATCGAACGTTTTATACGTTTATTCAAGATTATTATTTTATCTATTCCACTTAAGCTTTTAATTTCTTGCGATATAAGTTATTTTATCTATTGTGCTTTACATTTACTAGCGATATAAGTTATTTTCCATTATTTTTAGGAAAAAATACATTTTGTATTCCTGAACTATCCACTATGTACCATTTAGGTCTTTCAACTATTAACATGATAAAATAACCTTTGAACTATCAAATATAACAAAATAGTCCCCCGACTTGATGGGCGTTTGGCTTGCCATGATATGTTGCTGACGTCGCATTGAGTTTAACCATTGCAATGCGGCCATTGAAAAACTTTGTCAATTTTACCCTCTCTTGCTTTTAATAAAATGAGTCTTATATGTACTTATAATTTTGCTAATATTTGGTTACCATTTTATATTGACTTTTGTAGGGGGGGAAAAAATAGTACACTGATTTCCTAGTAATTTCTTAAGGGAGATTTACTAAAACGCCCTTAAAATAAATTTTATACCAAAAAAAAATAAAAATCCATGATAATATTTTTCGATTCAAAAAACTCATTTCACCAATTTTTCGTTCCAAAAATTCAATATTTAAGGTTAATAAAATTATGAATTTAACTGATCTTAGCCTTCTAGAGCAACAATTTATCAACTGTAGTTCTATTTAGAAATTAATTCATGTAGTATGATTTTAACTTTACATTCAAAACTTTTAATTTTCTTAAAAAAATTTAAAAACGAATTTTAAATACTTGTCATATTAAAAATCAAATAAATTATATAAAAATATTTATATTACTTAATATTCAAAAATTAAATTTGTATTATACTATTTATCTATTTTAAAAATTAGAAAAAAGATTCAGATAAAAAATTACTTGATCAATTCTTAAATTAATAAATAAAGGGTAATTTAGAACTGAGTAAGTAATTTTTATTATCACTCATTCATTAACTTAAGAATTGATCAAATAATCTGTCCTAAAATAAATTAGTAGAAAATTGATGTATTATTTTTAGCAAAAAATTAGTAGAAAATGAGGCCAAAATTGTTTAAAAGTAGCAAAAGTATAAGCACACAAAAGATCCCCTATATAGAAAGCAAGGCAAAATTGACAGTTGTTTTTCAATTTCCACATTGAAATGGTCAAACCCAGTTAGGGGTGAAAGACGAACCAAACAACTCGATACTTGACTCGATCTTGAGCACTAAAAGCTTGTTTGAGCTCGGTTCGTTAACATAACCAAGCTTGAACAACCTTTTATGATTGATAAGTTTGAAGCTCAACTCAAGCTCGGATCGGTTAGTAAAAAATTAATAAAAATATGTACAAAAAAATCAAACTAATTGAGCTCAACTCGTGTTTGGCTCGATTAAAGCTCATTTGAGCTCGGCTCGATTAATAATCAAACAAGCTCAAATACAAATTTTAAAGCTCGATTGTATTTCAAACAAGTTCGAACAACATCTCATTCGGCTCGACTAGGCTCGTTTACACCCCTAAATCCAGTGCAACATCAGTAACATATCATGACAAGCCAAATGTCTGTCAAGTCGAGGGAACATTTTGTCACGTTTGATAATTCAGGGACCATTTTGTATCGTTTAATAGTTCAAGGACCTAAATGGTACAAAGTGAATAGTTCAGGGGTACAAAGTGTATTTTACCCTTATTTTTATCCATGAATATATATTTTATCTTTTAAATTTCGGGAAATTCGGGTTTCGACTAAAGTTTAGGGAAATTTTGGTAGATATTCTGCAAAATTGGATCGAAAGTGAGATTTCTCTTCGAGACCCCCGAAATCCTAAATTTCGGAGGAAATTTAAGACCATGATAGCATGTACACAAATTTTGAAAAGAGAAGTGGTGGGAAATTAAAAGGTTTTGAAAAGAGATTGAACCTTTGTTGAGGAGTGGCACCCAAGAGGTGACAAAAGGTATCAACAGCTTCAGAAGAGGCAGCATCATACAGCCCAAAACCCTCGTGAATGGGATTAATTCTGTCAGGAAATCTATACCCACTGCCGTCAATTACGTCGACGTTTCGCTGTTTGATCTCGTATGGCAGCTCCAACAGAGATATTACAACTGCCTTCATCTCGTCCATGAGTGATTTTGGGAGAATGCTTTCAAAATTCACAATTCTAAAGCATCCCCAATCTTCACTGGCCTTCATCAACTTCTTCATATTTCCAGGAAAATCTTGCAGATCAATCACCGGAATTGAATCGGCCATTTAATTTTCTTGATGGAGAAGCAGTAATGTTTATGTTAACGTCAAGAATCGAGAGATGGGAGTTAATTTTCCTGGATGTTGCTCAACGTCGACTAACCGGATTTATATAAGCAACGGGGTATGAAGCTTCCCTTACATCACCAAGGTTCCACGTGAGACTGACCTGGAATTATTTTCGAAAAATAATGTAATCTATGTCCTGTGTATAGGTAAAGTGAAATGCGTGATGAAACACTATTTTGGAATATATGATTTAAAAAACAGTTCCAGTATGACCAATTTTTTTTTTTATATGAATCAGGTGTTCTTACACCACGTAACACTATTTTGGAATATATGATTCGAAAAACAGTTCTATTGTTAAAAAGAATAAAAAATTATAAGGATCAAGTGTTCTTACACCGTGTTGTGGTTATGGGTTGTTCTAAAATTATGATATATATTTTTTTATTTAGATCTCCATTTAATTTGCAAATGCATTAAATTATAAGAAAAATTTTAACCTGCATATTTAATGAATCACATTTGATTTACGGAGTTACATGAAGGCTCGAAACTCTAAAACAATGCGTTAGATAATATAATATATTTATATATCTTTCTAGTATTTATGTTAATTTAGGTTTTTTTATGTTTTCTTGTATTTATCTTTTCCTTATTTATAGTTAAGGTTTCTTGTTTACCAAGTACATATATCTCTATAAATATGTTACTCATTAATACAAGTTCTCTACGTGGTTTTCTCTAATCTAACATGGTATCGAGTTAAGGGGTTTCTTCTTTCAACCCTCACGATCTATCGCTTCAGCCAACCTCTACCATTGTCGTCCGCGTCCGAGCGCCCTTTTTTTTTTTTTTTTTTCTCTTCTTCCCACACACAACAATGGCAGCTCACCACTTTTCGTGTAGTGCAGCTTCTGCCAACAAATCTTTCTTTCTTCTTTCTTTCTCCCTCTTTTTCTCTCTTTTTTATTATTTTCACATCTCTAATTCTTAACCACTTTCATGGCGTTGAATTGCGATTTGTTCAACTCCTATTTTCTTTTTTTCTGAATCTTAAATAAAAATTCTTTTTCCACACGTATAAGTATATATAGCGTTCTTCTGATTGCTGTTTACATAAAAGAATAGACATCTTTTTTCTTCAAATTTCGTGTGCAAATTATAATTTTCGGTTGCGCCTAGCCCTATAGTCAAGTTTTGTATCTACGGATTTTTCTCTAATCTAACATGGTATCAGAGCCATGGCTTCGAGCCATGGTATCTCGATCTCGCTTCCGCATCCTCAAGTCGCCGACCCCGTTCGGCGCACCTTTAGTTGAGGGTAGTTTTTTTTTTCTTTATCTTTGTTTATGCTGTCGCCGCTCACCTTTGGAAAAACAAGGACTTGGAGTCGCTGCCTTATTTAATGGTTTTCAGACGAAATTGTTCCACATTGAGAAGCGTCTTCGTCGAACGGCCACCTTATTTAATGATTTCCCGACGAAACTGCTCCACCTTGAGAAACGTATTCGTCAAAATCTCTCTACTAAGCATTCTTTATGCTCGGACTGTCGTAACATCTTTTCTCAGTTTTTAGTTCAGTCTCAACGTTCAAGACTCTCACGTTTTGACTGCGGGGGAGTGTTAGATAATATAATATATTTATATATTTTTCTAGTATTTATGTTAATTTAGGTTTCTTTATGTTTTCTTGTATTTATCTTTTCCTTGTTTATAGTTAAGGTTTCTTGTTTACCAAGTACATGTATCTCTATAAATATGTTACTCATTAATACAAGTTCCCTACGGGTTTTCTCTAATCTAACACAATGTATAGTTATATATAAGTCATGTGTGATTAATGCAACAATCTTCGAGATAATTGTACTTACATCAACTGTTAATATATGTGATTATACATGTCGCCCTTCTTACAATTGAAATTATATTTACACCCCTAAAATCCTCCAAATGTTGATGTCGTCACATAGTGTTCGGTGAACTTCCAAAAATACCCTTGACTATTTCGTACATTCATGATGACCAAAATACTCCGGGTGGTTTAAATATAATTTTTTAAATATAAAAGATTAAAATGTAATGTTAAGAACATACAATGGGAGGATTATAGTGTTCATAATATACATGGGGGGATTTATATTTATATTTACGTTTTTATAATTGTAAGAACTTATAGGGATTATATGTAATTAATTACTTGATGTTTAGAATAAACAACTTACACATACATTCTCTCTCATAATCGATATTACATATAAACCCATGCAAATTCCACCATTACACAAAATAAACATCACAACTATTACCATAAAAAATAAACATTACAATAATTATCATCTTGATAAAAATATGAAAAATATAATTACCACCCATTTAAAATCTAGTGAAGGTCGGCAACTCCTGAGATTGTGAAGGTGCTCTGTAGGAAAGGAAGTGGAAGGCCAAGATGACGGTGTTGAGCATGGGGCAGCACTAGGGGTTTTCAACCAAACTGTTAAACCGCTCTAATCCAAACCGCACCGTAAATGATGGGTTAACGATTTAATGGGTTGGTCTTGGGTTTTTTAAAAATTCGCGTTTTTGCAATCAGATTTGGTTTTAACTTTTTATGGACAGTAAAAACCGCACCCAACCGCAATATAAAAATAATATAAATTTAATTAATCACCCTCAAATAATACCCCTAATTCCCCAAATGATGTATGTCTTTTATTTGCTCAAATATATTTTACTATAATAAAGTATGAATTTATTTGAATTTGTGACAAATTGCCATTTGATTTAAAATTTAAAAATAAAAAAATTTATTTATTACAAAACACAATGATATTGCACCTAGAAAGCAACTTTTCTTGGTGGATAGAAACTAACAAATAAACATTGAACTATGAGCATATGCTAACTTTCACAACATTATTTACATCATCCTTCTGATTATTCAATAAAAATTTTCATTAATATTCTATTTATTATGAAATTGATTGTGCCACTAATAAAAAAAAATTATTCTTTTTCCTACTAGAATGTTCTTTAGAGAAGTGTGGTGGTGATTTTCAAAAAAAAGAAAAAAAGAAAAAAAGACAACAAATTAAGTTTTCTTAGTTTTTAGAAAAAGAACATGATATTTAAGTGGGAATGATATGAACAAAATTATAAGTCTTAACATACATAAAAACTGATAACGTAAGTTGTTAATATTTTTTTGATGTCTCATAACTAATAATTTAAGATTACAAATTTACAACAAAATAAGTTTTGCTTGAAAAGCTTATAAGTTTAGAGTCATCAATTAGCTTGATATTTTATCATTATGTGACTTTAAAGCAACAAACTTATGAGTTTAAGACTTGTATATGTTGTCAAAACATTTTGAATCATGTCTTTTTGTTTATTATTGTACAAGTCGGGCTTGTTAGTTTTGCGATAATAATATTTTAAGTCATATTTTACATCACCCCGCCTCATATTGTGCCGGAATGGTATTTCCTACCGATCTATGCCATTCTTCGTAGGGGCTCATTCAAGACTTACTCGCACTATTACTCAACAGAAAATAAGAGCTTTGGTCAGATCCTTCATTTTTTTTTCTGAAAATGAAGAATTTTAAGTATATGTTATTGTGGAAAATCTATCAAATATAGTTATCGATGGAAGCATAATGAGTATAATATGTAATTTTAAATAATGCATGTGTAATTTAATACTTTATGAACAATTTAAGTTAAAAAAGAGATTAGCGAACCGCAAAAACTGCCTAAAACCCAAATGGACCGCGAAGTGCGGTTTAAATGTTTGTCCAGTCAAGCCTGGGTTAAAGACTTCAAAATCGAAAAACATCAGGTCAGGTCAAAAAAATAGAAAAATCCGCCCACTCGGCATTGCGTACACCCCGAGCCGTCAGCGATGCTCAGGGTGGTATTAGAGACCACAGAGGCAGCAACGGTGCTTAGGATGTTGGCTCTGGGTGCTACATCAAACTTAAATGGTGAGGGGCTTTTTCGTCTAGTCAGCCAAAGTTATTTTGACTAATTTTTCTTATACTTCTAAAATTTCGAGTTCAAGAGTAAAGCCATTACTGCTGACCAAAAACCTTTAGGGGGGAAAATGTAATTTAACGTGGTAGTCGAGAAGCTAATTGTAGTTTCAATTATAAGATTTAGTAATAGTTGTAGGTGTAACTATTCGTAAATAATATATAAATGATTTTTCTGAGACTTCGAATAATGAAATAACCTAATAACTAATAAGCATGACATTTAGTAATAGGATTAGTCATTAAGAAGGAATTGTCTTTATTATATCATATCATATATGCATCAAGAAGGCAAGAAGATGCAAATTTAGATTCTTTAATATACTTAGGAGGAAAATGTCATTTTTGGTAGGTAATATTGCATGTTTAGACCCATAAGATAAGGCTATTTTAATTTTAGTACCTCACTTTACGGAATTTTAGAAATAGTCCCAGTAATTTATAGAAATTGCAATGTTAATCTTTTTTTTAATCAATATTGATCCTGTGCTTGCATTTTTTCAGTTTTTGTAGGAAAAACTAATGATGTTGATCATTCCGCTAAAAACTAAGGGAATGATCAACTAAAAAATTGCATTTTGCCCCCTGAAACTATATACCTTGTATCAAACACCCCTTATATATCTTCTTTTGTCATTACCCGCTTTAAAAATTAAAAAGAAAATAACAAATTCATCATCTTCCCCAATCATTTCTAATTTTTTTAAACTTTAGGAGGTAAGTGACATTAATATGTTTTTAGGGGGTGTTTAATATAGATTTTATAGTTTAGGGGGTAAAATCCAATTTTTAAGATACATTCTATTAGTTTCCGTTAACTTTTAATGAAAAATATAGTAGGGGACTAACGTTGTTTAAGAAAACGACTAATTTTGCAACTTTTTCAAATTATTGGGACTAGTTTTAAAATCACGTAAAATGCGGGACTAAAACTTAAACAACTCCATCTTGTGAGACTAAATTTGAAGTTTTGCCTTTTTGGTACTATAAATTATCGGGTGTATATTTTTTGTACCAAATATTTTTAAAATCTACTTTTGGCACAAACTCTGCTCATTAATATCACTTTTGGTACCGACATTAACTACTTGATGGAAAATATCATGTGAGTTGCGTGTAGCCGTTAGGATTGAATGTGTTGTGCAAGTATCTATGAAAATTAATGAAAAATTTCATTTTTGATACCAAACGTTGCCCATATATCTCACTTTTGATACCCCCATTATCTCATAGATGAAAAAATTCACGTAACATGCACGTGAATGTTAAGTTCTCAATTGGGATTGGGGAGAAACCAAAATTTAGAGCTTTCTTCAATTCTCGGTGAATAAGTTTTCATTTTCAAATTCTTGCTAAAGATATGTCATATCATTTTTCTCCACCACATGATTCAATCATTATCCAACAAAATTGAACTTTTTATACAAAAATTTACAAGACGAACTTACTCTAATTTGGATGCTCATAGTCATTGAATTCTAGGCTACGATGCACGGATACGGATACGAAGATACGGGTACGATACGACACGAATACGAAATATAGCAAACTTCAAAATTATAGAATACGATACATTGGGGATACGAATATATATATATATAAATAATATTTAAAAATAAATTTAAATCAGTTTGTTCATTAACATAAATAAAAGTGCAATACTAACACATGTTCATTGTTTATAAGTTAAAAAAATTTCAAAGGTAACCATAATATTTCATCATTTGCGGTTGTGTAAGAATGTAATTTCATTGATACCAACATCTACCTTCTTATCCAAAATCTTTGGTAATAAAGTGCAAATGATAGATTTTACGTGGAGCAAGAGAAGAAAAAATATATTAAGAAGTGAAACCGAAACGGTTTTTCGATTCTTTAAATTTCCTTATTGTTTGTTTAACCTTTTAACATAGGGTCAAAGTCATTATTATTTTCCTATTTTAACCTATAAAATATTATGTAATATTCAAAAATACTATGTTTGATATTCAAGGCGTGTCAGATACTTCAAATTTTATATAGGATACACCATCCTAAAGTATCGGATACAGTATCTGAAATTTTCTTTTTTATTTAATTTTTGGATAGGTAAAAAGAGTATCCGATAAGTATCCGGGTGGTATCAGCAGAGTATTGTATCCGATACCAGTACGATACTGCACGAGTCCAATTTTAAGAGTATCCGTGCATCATAGATTCTAGGTCACGTAGGCTCATTTTTTCTATCTCCTTTATTTAGTCCTTGGTGATTTTTGATGGTTTGATTAAGTTGGATTTGCGAGAGATTTGGGAGATGTGAAAATGGCCGAAAGAATTTTATGTTTTTTTGATGTCGTGTTGATTTTCTTTGTTTTGCTATGTGTTAGTTTTGGATATGCATGTGTACTACGCATGGGAATTTAACAGTACTCATGAGTACGTCACATGACTTTTTTTATCCATAAGATAACGGTGGTACTAAAAATAAGACAAATTGGCCAAGTTCGGTACCAAAAACGAGATTTTCCTGTTAATCTCTACAAACACTTGCAAACTTAGCGGCCACGTGCATGTTTCGTGTTTTTTCCGTCAACTAAATAACGACTGTACCAAAAGTGATATAAATGTGTAGAGTTTGTGCCAAAAGTGAAATTTTGAAAATGCTTAATATCAAAAACGTACACGTAGGCACTTATAGTATCAAAAATGAAGTTTTCCCTAGTAGGATATATCATTGTTAATTACCGGTCAGCTTATTAAAATGTTATATGTGATCAACATATATGGATTATGAGTCCAGAATAAGTATCGGAATTATTTCTAAAAGAGATAAATAATCAAGATATATAAATGGTCAAGACTAATTTTGCCCCTGAATTGCTGACCATTGGATTTGATCTCCTAAATATCAATGGTCAAGATTAATTTCTTATAGTTTATTAAATTCAATTTATTACAACCGTAGATCTTTATAGAGATCAACGGTTGATAATAAATATCTTCGTTTTATAATAAATATATATTTTTAAAATTTTAAAATTATAAAAGATATCTGGGGGTGTTCACGAATTGACCGAACCGACCGCAAACCGAAATTTTGGTCCGAACCGAAAAATTCGGTCTGGGTTTTTTTTTGGCCAAAATTCAGTTTTCGGTTTTGAGGTTCGGTCGGTTCGATTAACCGAAAAACCGAATTTTTTTTTATATATATATATATATATATAGTATAATATAGACCAAAAACTATAAAAAATGTGTTTCCTAGTGACAACTTATAGGAAAATAAAGAAAATGAATTAAAACTAGTCATAATTAAATTTTAATTATTTATTTATATCTAATTTATTTATTTATTTATACCGAAAAACCGAACCGAACCGAACCAGTTCACTTTTTAATTTCATTATATCAATTTTAGTTGGTAATGCTAAACATAATTATAAATATATAAATGTATGCATTGCAAAGATAAAGTGAACGACAAAAGCCAAAAAACAGTAGACAGTGAGATTTTTGAAAAAACAGTATCAAAAAAAATATATTTTTTTCTTTTTCAGTTTTAACCGAACCGGAAAAAAAACCGACCGAACCGGTCATTTTTTTAACCGTTCGGTCTGGATTTTCGGAAAGCCGAAAATCCGGTTTGGTTCGGTTAAAAAACCGACCGATGAACACCCCTAAAGATATCTAAAAATATATATATTAATAAAATATATCGCCGCCACCTCCACCACCACCGTAAGCTTCTTCTTTTTCTCTCTCTTTCGCTCTCTCTCTCTCTATATATATATGTTCTCTCTCTCTCTATGTATATATACATATATATATATATATATGTTCTCTCTCTCTCTCTCTCTATATATATATATATATATAACTCTCTCTCTATATAGCACCGCCGCCGCCGCCTCCACCACCACCACCATTTTAGTTTAGATTGTGCAAATTTGGGGTAAGTTTTTTAGATATATATATATATATATATATAGAGAGAGAGAGAGAGAGAGAGAGAGAGAGAGAGAGAGAGTTTGTGCTAAGTGTCTCGGGTTTGTGCTATAAATTGAAAATCTCTCCTAAAATGTAACGAATTTGTGCTATGTGTCTGTGTTTGTGCGAATTTGGGGAATTTTTTTTAAATAAATATGAGAACATTTTTGTGGTATAACTAATTCTTGAGAATTGCCTATTTTTGTGGAAAATTTTGGGGAAATAGTGACTTGACTAAATTTAGGGTTAATTTGGGTTAGTTGGGGGTTAATTTCGTTTAATTTGGGATTAAATTGTGGTTATTTTGTGGTTTAGGATACATTGATCCAACTGGTGATCAATATTTATACTTAGTTGCTGGAAATATGATGTTTTATTTGTAGTTTTATGTAATTTATGTGATCCAACTGGTGATCAATATTTGTAGTTGCTGGAAATATGATCCTTTATATGATGCAACTGGTGATCAATATTTTCATGGGTAAATTACACCCAACCCCCCTGTGATAAAAAAATTATCAACTTACCCCCCAGTGAATAAATTAAAGAAGCAATTTAACTCCCTACGCGCTTCACGCATGTGTCATGAGACTGGTTATCGGATTTTCACCAGTTAAAGATAATTTTGCCCCTGAATTGTTGACCATTGGATCTGATTTCCTAAATATCAACTGTCAAGATTAATTTCTTATATTTTATTAAATTCAATTTATTACAATCGTAGATCTTTATAGAGATCAACGGTTGATAATAAATATCTTATTTTTATAATAAATTATATTTTTAAAATTTTAAAATTATAAAAGATATCTAGGGGTGTTCACGAATTGACCGAACCGACCGCAAATCGAAATTTTGGTCCGAACCGAAAAATTCGGTTCGGTATTTTATTTTTTTTTAGCCAAAACTCGGTTTTTGGTTTGGTTTTGAGGTTCGATCAGTTCGGTTAACCGAAAAACCGTTTTTTTTTTTATATAGTATAATATAAACCAAAAACTATAAAAAATGTGTTTCCTAGTAACAACTTATAGGAAAATAAAGAAAATGAAGTAAAAATTAGTCATAATTAAATTTCAATTATTTATTTATATCTAATTTATTTATACCCAAAAATCGAACCGAACCGGTTCACTTTTTAATTTCAGTAGCGGTCCTGGCACGCGGTCCCCGCGCGCATAACATAATCTTTTGTGTAGAGAATAATGCAATTACTATTGCACCCAATCACACAATTTGCAACTTTAACGTAAAAAGATATCCATTTATACAAAATAATAACCTTAGCGCATGAGGGGTATTTTATTATGTCTTTTCACTCTACCTTGATAAATGAGAATAATTGTATGAGCCTTAAGGAAATGGTGAAATAACGTAAGATAAAGAATAAAAACTCAAAATAAAGTTTTGGAAATCTCAAGTTTTATTTGCAGGAATGACCTAGTTTTTTAATTATCTGTATATTTTGATTAATTTGTCTGTTTAACAAAGTAAAAAAGGTATTCAATTTACTTATGAATTCTCATTAAGGATGAGGCTATACAACCACGGAATACGGTCCTCCATTAAAAACTCATAGCATGGTCTCTCTCTGTCTCATCAAAGAAATCAAATTAATAAAGTGGGACAATGTAATTTTATGAAACTAATATGGATGCAGCCTAGAGAAGAATACATATAGTCAAAAATGATAAAAATTATTTCCTCAACCTATTACTAACTTCACCGTCTATCTTTGCATCTTTTGGCTGAATCTAAAAAGCATTAATCCTTCTTATGAAAATCGCCCCCCTCCTTATTAAAGACATGGAATAATATCCTGCCATAAAAAAAACGAACAATGCCATTATTTTTCAAATTAAAAAGAATCAATATATAAACTCTAACTCACCCTTAAAAGAAGTCCAAATGATAAACATAAGGAAAACAAACTCAATTAACGAAACTTGAGACATCATAATGGAATCCACACAAATGAAATATATAAAGGAAAAATTGCATAAGACCCCCTGTGATATGCGAAACCTGCGCCAAACTCCCCCCTGTGTTAATTTTTTTGCGAATCACCCCCTTGTGTTATTTTTTATTCTGCATATTCCCCATTTTTTGGTTTTTTTTGGTGTTTTTTTTCATCATAAATATCAATCCAAATGCATTTTTGCCCAAACATGTTTATAATAGTTAAATAACTTAATTTGGGATGGATCTAGAACATTTATGATGGAAAAAAACACAAAAAAAAAATCGAAAAAGGGGGAATATGCAAAATAAAAAATAACACAAGGGGGTGATTCGGAAATAAATTAACACAGGGGAGTTTGGCGCAGGTTTCGCATATCACATGGGGGGTCTTATGCAATTATCCCATATATAAATGTATGCATTGCAAAGAAAAAGTGAACAATAATAGCCAAAAAACAGTCGACAATGAGATTTTTGAAAAAACAGTAGCAAAAAAAAATTCTTTTTCGGTTTTAACCGAACCAAAAAAAAAAAACCAACTGAACAGGTCAATTTTTTAACCGAACCGAACCTGTTTCAGTCCGGATTTTCGGAAAATCGAAATTTCGGTTAACCAAAAATCCGGTTCGGTTCGATTAAAAAACCGACCGATGAACACCCCTAAAGATATCTAAAAAATATATATTAATAAAATATTTATAAATATATATATATATATATATATATATATATTTAAGTATGTATACAAATAAATATATCTCCGTCACCACCGCTTCACTGCCGACGAACAGCCGTCGCTGCCACTACAGCCGCCGATATGAAGCTTCAAATATACAAAATTTGCAGATTTGAAGCTGCTTCAAATCTGCAAATCTACAAATTTTGCAGATTTGAAGATTCTTCAAACCTGCAAAAATTTGCAGATTTGAAGTTTCATTTCAAATCTGTTCATATATATATAATATGAACAGATTTTTGCAAATTTTGCAGATTTATAATCATCATCATCATCATCATAATATATATATATATATATATATATATATATATGATGATGATGATGGTGGTGGTGGTTGCGGAGGCGGCGGTAGTTGGTTTCGTGTGTGGTGGTGGTTGGTGGTGGTTGCGGCGGCGGCGGCTTTGGAGTTTGGTGGTGGAGGAGCATGAAGTTGGGAGGTGGATATGGTGTAAGATGGTGTTGAAGATGGTGGAATTGTATTAGGGTTAGGTCGTGGTGTTGGGGAAGAAGATGAAGAAAGAAAAAATAATAAATAAAATAGAAAATAGATAAATATTAAATTAATAAAATAAAAACTATATTCTGTAAATATTTCAAAAGGACAAGGGTATTATAGTCTTTTAATAAAATTTTATAAGCAAAAATACCAGAGGGAGGCAGTAAGCATATTTTTAAAATTACAAGGAGGTTTCTAGTTAATTTTTTTATCACAAGGGGACGGAGTGATAATAACGTAAATCACAGGGGGGTTGGGTGTAATTTAACCATATTTTCGTATAGTGAGATCAAAATTTTAGGCTGATTGTGGGTGAAAGATCAGAATGTTGGGTTTGTTGTGGTTGAAAGATCCGAATTTTGTTGGTTGCAAGTTTGGGTGAAGGCTTAGTCGATAACTTGGTACAAATTTTTGCCACTCTGCCAATTTTTTTCTAGAATAATAGCCAAGAGATTAAAATTATTTAATTAATTCAACTCAACTGATGTTAATAAAATTATTTAAGTAAAGGTTAATTAATAAAATTATTTAAGAAAGGATAATAAATTAATTTATCTAAGTAAGGATAGTAATTAATGTTAGTTTAATTTTCAAATAATTTAGAAACTTTTATAGTGTTTTGACAAGAGTTGTCTCACATGAAAAATTTGAATTAGGAAAAAGAGAATATAATCAGAATCAAGATGGATCGAAGTTGAATTTTAGCGGATGGTATGTCGGAGCAATATGAGAAAGGGGTGAAAGAGTTCATCAAATTTGCGGTTGAGCATGCACCAGGTCTGACTAGGATCACTTGCCCATGTTTACGTTGTTGTTTTAGAAAGAGAATTAGTCCACGTGACTTGGAAGATCATTTGGTGTGTAATGGAATTGATAAAAGCTACACACGTTGGACAAGATACGGTGAAAGCAGTGTCACATCAGATGATTTGGGTGGTACATCATATCCATCACAGGATTTGGACATGGATGATTATGAGTCTGATCATTTGGAGGAGATGACAAATGTGATTGAGGAGGATTTGCGAAATTGTCCTAAAATGTATGACAATTTGATAAGTGATTCAAAGACACCACTGTATAGTGCTAGTAAATTCACAAGATTGAAAGCAGTTCTAAACCTCTACAAGTTAAAAACCCACAATGGGTGGAGTGATAAGAGTTTCACAGACTTACTTGGTCTATTAAAAAGCATGCTACCCGAGGATAATGTATTACCTAATCGTACTTATGAGGCTAAACGGATGTTAACCTCAATTGGCATGGGATATGAGAGGATACATGCTTGTCTCAATGATTGCATATTGTTTAGAAATGACTATGCATCATTGAAGGCGTATCCGAAATGTGGCGCCTCACGGTACAAGAAGAATGGATCTACTCCTGTCAAAATAATGTGGTATTTTCCCATAATATATAGATTTAGACGCATGTACAGTAGTCAAGGACTTGACATGACATGCTGATAGAAGGCTTGAAGAAGGGATTGAAGATGGCAAGATTCGACACCCCTCAGATTCTCCTCAATGGAAAAAGATTGATGTTGATTTCCCTGAATTTGGGGAAGAACCAAGAAACCTATGACTTGTATTGGCTACAGATGGCATAAACCCACATGACTTGCAAAGTAGCTCACGTAGTACATGGCCGGTGATTTTGATGATCTACAACCTACCCCCATCGCGAGGCATGAAGCGAGAGCATATAATGATGCCTATACTAATTTTTGGGCCGAAACAACCTGAAAATGATATAAATGTCTACTTGGCTCCTTTAATTGAGGATTTGAAGGTGTTTTGGGAGACCAGTATTGAAGTATATGATGGGTTCAGAAAAGAAAGTTTCAATCTCAAAGTCATGTTATTTGGAACAATCAATGATTTTCCGGCAAGAGCTAATCTCGAGGGATATGGTGTACATGGCCAATGTGGATGGCCCATACGTGTCAAGAGTACAGATCAATATCGATTGCGACACTCTCAGAAATATGCATTCCAAGGGCATTGAAGATGGCTGAAGCGGAAACATCGATATCGTCGGTGGAAGAAAGCTTTCAATAAAAAGATATAAGAAGGTCGAACTCCTAAGTGCTTGACAGGTGAAGACGTGTTTGGGAATGTAAAAGACTTGGATATCAAAATTTGAAAAAAAATTTGCAGGTGGCCTTGCAAAAAATGGGTGGAAAAAAAGGTCGAATTTCTTTGAGTTGCCGTATTAGAAGTCCTTACATGTTAGACATTTTCTTGATATTATGCATATTGAGAAAAATGTATTTGATAGTGTCATTGGTACACTTCTAAATGTGCCCAGAAAGATAAAAGATGGCGTAAAGGCAAGGTTAGACTTGATTGAAATGAAGATAAGAGGTAAATTGGCACCAACAAAGAAGGAAAAACGTACTTATTTGCCTCCAGCAGCTCACACTCTATCTAGGAAAGAAAAAAATGCATTATGTGAGTTTCTTAATGAAGTGAAAGTTCCAGAAAGGTTTTCTTTAAACATTAGCAATCTCGTATCAATGAAGGACTTGAAGCTAAAGCACCTGAAGACTCATGATTGTCATGTAATTATGGATCATTTGCTACCAATTGCTATATGGGCCATTTTGCCAAAAAAAGTGAGAGAAACTATAACTAGATTGTGTTTCTTCTTCAAAGCAAGGTGTTTGATCCTGAACAATTGCTTGCACTTCAGAAACAAATTGTCATCACTTTGTGTGAGCTTGAGATGTATTTTCCACCTGTGTTTTTTGATTTAATGACTCACCTACCTATTCACATGGTTAGAGAGACACAACTATGTGGACCGGCTTTTATGAGATCTACGTATCCGTCTGAGCGTTATATGAAGGTATTGAAAGGCTACGTGAAAAATCGTAGTCGACCGGAAGGTTGCATTGTTGAACGGTACATAGTTGATGAAGCCATTACATTTTGCACAGAATATCTGGCAGATTCTAACGTTGCAGAGCTTCCAAAGTCTCATGTTGTGGGAGGGAGAACAAAAGGACAAAGCATAATTGGAAAGCAATTAGTTAGTGTTCCTTGCACACAAAGGGAGCAGGAACACCTATATGTACACCACAACACCAATAAGGTTAACCCATATGTTGAAGAGCACAAGGACCAACTTAGGAGATTAAATCCAGATAAAAATGAGAGCTGGATTCCAAGAGAGCATAACAAGAGTTTCATCGATTGGTTCCAAAAACATATTGACGAGAAACCGAAAGAGAATCCACTTTTAGTTTCAGATAAATTGACATGGTTGTCTATGGGTTCGGGCAGACTAGTATTTTGTTATTCAGGTTATCGTATAAATTGTCGCACATTCTATACAAAAGGCCAAGATGAACAGAGTACAATGCAGAATAGTGGGGTAAGTCTTGTAGTTCAAGCAATGCATATCTCAAGTGCGAAAGATAATAACCCTATCTATGCCGATTTATCATATTATGGGGTGATTCAACGTACATGGGAGCTGGATTATAGTTGGTTTCGGGTGCCTGTATTTGGGTGTAGGTGGGTTGACAATAAAAATGGTGTCCGAAATAATGAAATAGGCTTCACTCGAGTAGACCTTAAAAGGGTGGCATACAAAGATGAACCTTTTATTTTGGCATTACAAGCTAAGCAAGTGTTTTTTGTCACCGACCCTATTGATAAGAGGTGGTCCATTGTTTTATCGGCAAACAAAAATACTTATAATGAGGATGATTATGAAGAAAGTGAAGATGATGGAGGAAATCCTATTTTAGGTGATTCACAATCAATTGATAGTAATGATGACTTGGATACAAGTGACGATGAATTGTCTATACGACAAGATCACCAAGAGAGAATATGGATTAATCCATCAGTTCGTCGGTGTAATAAAGAAAATGGTCGTACCGATGGGAAGCAAAAGACTACTAAGCCAACGATAAAAAGAAAACGATGAAATGTATTTGAACTTATTTGATAATCATATGATAGACTTATTTTTTTATCTTCAAATTTTGAAATAAAGTAAAATATTCATGGCATCTTTGTATTTCACAAGTGAGTTTACTTTAACAAGAAATAATCTATGCATTTTTGTAATTTTTATTAAAAATAGTCATACCGATGGGAAGCAAAAAACTACTAAGCCAACGATGAAAAGAAAACGATGAAAGGTATTTGAACTTATTTGATAATAATTATATGATAGACTTATTTTCTGATCTTCAAATTCTGAAATAAAGTATAAAATATAGCATATTCAGGGCATCTTCATATTTCATAAGTGAGTTTACTTTAACAAGAAATAATCTATGCATTTTTGTAATCTTTATTACTTCTAATTTAAAATTATGTGGTTGGTATATGAATCTAACTTCTATATTTGTCGCTTTTGTAGGTCGATGGCTTTAGAGCGTGCTGGAAGTTTTCCCAAGGAGAATGGACGTGGAGTAGACAAACGTGTTGAGAAAGAGATACGGAGAGGTGTCACTGCTATGAGAAAAGTCATCAATGCCAGAAGTAAAGGGATAAGGCTACCTGTTGGCTGGAATGAGAGAGGCTAAGTAGTTGACCCAAACAAATCAACACTTGTTGGTTACATAGGAGTCCTGGCTCGGCAGAAGGTGCAGATTACCATCAGTGATTGGCAACAAGTCCCGGCACCAACAAAAAAAATAGTTTGGGATAAAATAGCGGTAATTTGGTTATTATCATGTTTCTAATTGTTAATGTATTTTTTGTTGATTTAATTTTCTCTCAATTATAATTTCATATATACTTTGTTGTTTGTTTTTTATAGTTTTCATTTGATATTGAAGAAAGTAGAAAAAAATACGTACTAGCAGAAGCTGGGAAGCTAGCATGAAACTTCAGGAGCTACTTGAGTAGAGTGTGGGTACGGGATGATGATGGGAACATTAATTACAACCCACCCTCACAATATGAGATACCTCAAGCTGATTGGACTGCATTTTTAGATGTTCGCCTAAGTGAAGAGTTCTAGGTAGTCATTTTAATTTACGGTTTCATTTGTTGGTATTGCGTTTATATGTAACTAATACATTGACTAGTGCTTTGATTATGTAATAAACAACAACTAAGTAGGGAAAATCAGGAAAGAGCAAAGGAATCTGAATATCCTTGTAGGAAATCACGTCTTGGACATGCTCTTGTGGAGCAAATTGAGGTACGCAGTTCATTTAACAGTGAATCCTTACAATTTTTTTAATAAAAATTCCTTGTTAATAAATATATATTTTTTAATCAAAATATAGATGAAGAAAAGAAGGGAAGCGGGGTCCGATTGCACAGAGGTGACACGAGCACTCGTGTGGAGGATTGCGCGTTCCGATAAAAAGAATGAGATTGATAATGTCAATGTTAGAAGAGTAGTGAATGAAATGGTGAGTTATTTGCAACGGGAGCATCCGGGTCACAAAGAGAGTACTTTATGGATCCAAAGCCTTCTAAAGAGATGGAGATGGAAAGCTTGAGAAGCATGGTGAAGGGCCTCACCGAATCACTATCCTCCTTGCAACGGGAGGTTACCGAGTTACGGGCGTCTGGGTCGCGTCAGCCACATGAAGATGAGGCGATTTCTTTGAAAGATAGCTGCCCAGAATCAGTTAAGATGCTTCCTGAGGTAAAGATCTGAACTTGTTTATTGATCATGTAACTTGCAACTCTCTATTTCTGTAAAACACATAAAACATTCTAATATAATGGTATATATATGTTGGTTAAGGCGCCATGTCAATTAGCACTTTCATTACCGTCATATCGTGTGGTGGCTAAAGGACTTATGTTCAATCGATCATCGAATAGAACACTTCACAACCGTCCATTACCCACCCACCTTGTGAAAGTTTGCATTGCCACTGCAATTGAGGAGTATACACCCCTACCAATCCCTCTCGATGATAAAGTGCTCACCATTTCTGATGCTTTGGGTACCTATGTTGCTTGGCCTATGAGTCTTGTCATTGTCACTGATGCAACGGTATGTAATTAATAGCTAGCCATTAATAAATTATTACAATTGTTTAAGGTTACTAAATATACTTTGGTGTGTAACATTCACGTTTTGTTTTCTTTGCTTAAATAGACTCTTGGACCATCCAAATCATTTGGAAACCAGAAATCAGAGACGTCTAAGCACTCAGCTGTCAAACCAAGACCTCCAGTGGCCAAGCCCGCACATGAAGGTGATAGATGTGAAGACCTTGTACTAGGTGGACTCCCTAAGGATCTTTTATTTCTTGGAAAGTACATGAAGAGGATGTCTATTGATGACTAGATCACTATAGAGTTCGAGAAAAAAATTATGAATATTAAATTCCAAGAGTATATTGGGAGGGAGAAGATCTGTCATCTTTTGCATCAAGAAGAGATAGGAGCCTCCCTCATTTCAGTGTACATCAAGTTTTTTAATTATTTTATTGCATCTGAACTATGATTATTTTCGTTACTCAAATTAATTTTATGCTCAATTTTTGTGGGTTAATTACGTGGTCCCCAAAGGGAAAGAAAGTTGTTTCGGATTCCTTAGCCCACATGCTATATCTGTGGGATCAGGTATTCAGCAAATTGAACAAGTGCAGCTCATAGCAAATGCTATGACAGAGAGCGCACAAATGAATAAGTTATTTCTTGCACCTTACAACACCGGGTGAGCGACTAAAGACCCAACTTTAATTTGTAAAACTTGTTATGCATAATAAATTTTGAACTTATCTTTTGAATACTTTTTAGGGGACATTGGTTGTTGCTTGTGATTGATCCATTTCAAGAGTTCATTTATTATCTGGATTCTTTGCATGGTGATCCGGATAACCGATTTGACATGAAAGAAGAAATCAATCAGTAAGTTTTTCATTCAATCAATTAATGTATCCATTATATTTAATATTGTTTTTAAAGTGTATATATCTTCCAAGATTTCACATATTTGCTTGTTTTTGACATATTTTCTTGTTTTTTGTATTTTTTTATAGGGTTGTGTTCATATTTCGTGCAAATCACAACAACCAACTGAAGAAATCCAAAATCAAGACCTGGAAATGGATTAGAATAAAGGTTAGTGTTTTCTAGTTTCAAGAGATTATTCATATCAAAGTTAGTGTTCTAATACAGCTTTGATTACTTTTTTGTAGTGCCCTCGACAGACAAACGACGTAGATTGTGGCTACTTCGTTATGAGATTTATGAAGGAGATTATTAGTCACGGAGAATCTACAATCCCAGTAGCGATATGCATAATCCTAATACTCAGTTCTTTCGCTTTTGAAGTTATTAAACCTTTGGTAGGTAACTGAAACGTCATTTGGGTTTGCAATCTCTATCTTGCAGTACGTTCATGATTGTCGATGCTCCTTCTACACTCAAGTGCAAATTGATGAAGTACGTAGCGAAGTGGCACAATACATTATCGAATGCAATTAGAAATTGGGTAATGTATTTTTTGTAAATTGTAACTTGTTGTAAATTGTGATTTGATTTGTTGTATTTAAATTGTGATTAATTTAAATAGTTGATTGTAAACACGTGATCATTTGTTGGAGATTATAAAATTTTGTTGTTAGAGGAAAGAATGGGTTATATTGAAGTTTTGTGTTTTTGTTGTTTCTGTTGAATCTGTTGTATTGTGCTGGTTTGTTGTGTTGGTTTATTGAATTTTGATCTTGTACAGGAAGGTTACAAACGAGAAGGAAAAATAAAATAAAAAATACAAAAATACTCTATTACTGCGGTTATAGTTATAACCATTGTAATAGGACCCCCTATTACAGCGGTTATATCTGTAACCGCTGTAATAGGCCATTGTAATAGGCCTAAACCCTATTACAACGGTGCCTATTACAGCGGTTAAAACCAACCGCTGTAATAGGTAAAAGACAATGGCTATAATAGTCTTTTTTTGTAGTAGCGTGTTAGCGGCCACGTGCATGTTTCGTATTTTTTCCGTTAACTAAATAACGACAGTACCAAAAGTGATATAAATGTATAGAGTTTGTGCCAAAAGTGAGATTTTGAAAATGCTTAATATCAAAAACGTACACGTAGGCACTTGTAGTATCAAAAATGAAAATTTCCCTAGTAGGATATATCATTGTTAATTGCTGGCCGGCTTATTAAAATGTTATATGTGATCAACATATATGGATTATGAGTGCAGAATAAGTATCGGATTTATTTCTAGAACAGATAAATAATCAAGATATATAATTAATTTTATCATGAAATAAATTCAACCATCCAATGCATGTTTAACAAGTATACTATAAAATATACTCATTATATAATAAAATTAAAAAGAATAATTAAAAACTATTGTAACTTTGTGCAAGTGTCCCAAGTCCATTTCATAACCATGACATAGGATGGGAAAATTTTATTATATCATATATGCATCAAGAAGGCAAGAAGATGCAAATTTAGATTCTTTAATATACTAGGAGGAAAATGTCGTTTTTGGTAGCTAATATTGCATGTTTAGTCCCATAAGATAAAGCTATTTTAATTTTAGTACCGCGCTTTACGCAATTTTAGAAGTAGCCTCAATAATTTACAGAAGTTGCAATGTTAGTCCTTTTTTTAAGCAATATTGATCCTGCGCTTACATTTTTTCAGTTTTTGTAGGAAAAACTAATGATGTTGATCATTCCGCTAAAAACTAACGGAATGATCAACTAAAAAATTGCATTTTGCCCCCTGAAACTATATACCTTGTATCAAACGCCCCCTATATATATTCTTTCGTCATTACCCGCTTTAAAAAAATAAATAAGAAATTCATCATCTTCCCCAATCATTTCTAATTTTTTTAAATGTTTAGGGGGTAAGTGACAATAATATTTGTTTATGGGTGTTTAATACAGCTTGTATAGTTTAGGGGGTAAAATCCAATTTCTATAGATACATTCTATTAGTTTCCGTTAACTTTTAATGGAAAATATAGCAGGGGACTAACGTTGTTTAAGAAAACGACTAGTTTTGCAACCTTTTCAAATTATTGGGACTAGTTTTAAAATCACGTAAAATGTGAGACTAAAGCTAAAACAACTCCACCTTGTGAGACTAAATTTGAAATTTTGCCTTTTTGGCACTATAAATTATCGCGTGTATATTTTTGGTACCAAATATTTTTAAGATCTACTTTTGGCACAAACTCTGCTCATTTATATCACTTTTGGTATAGACATTAACTACTTGATGGAAAATATCATGTGAGTTGCACGTAGCCGTTAGGATTGAATGTGTTGTGCAAGTATCTATGAAAATTAATGAAAAATCTCATTTTTGGTACCAAACGTTGCCCATATATCTCACTTTTGGTACCCCCATTATCTCATAGATAAAAAAAGTCACGTAACATGCACGTGACTGTTAAGTTCTCAATTGGGATTGGGGAGAAACCAAAATCTAGAGCTTTCTTCAATTCTCGGTGAATAGGTTCTCATTTTCAAATTCTTGCAAAAGATATGTCATAGCATCATTTTTCGGGCTTTTTAATAAAATAACCAAAAAATTTGAACCCTTTATCAAACTAACAGGTTTGGAAAAAGATTCTTCAAAGTAACCTAAAGGTCAAATTTATTTTAGTCCCTGGACATAATCTCCAATCTCAAATCAGTCCCTCAACTTTTAAAATATTTTACTTTAGTCCTTCTGAAGATAATAAAGTTGGGGACCTTTCAAGCCATTTTAGCAATGTTGGGGATCCTGCTCAAAAATGGTATTAGAGCCTAGGTTTTATTGACGAAATATTTAATTAACTTACATAAGATTAAGTCTAACCCTTATGGAGGAGAATTAAACAAGAATGGAACCGAACAATAGTTCGATCTATGAAGAAATCAGGGAATATTTCCAGATTCTGGAATTACAAAGAAGTAAGCGGATTGATAAACTAATCCAAAAAGTCAAAAAGATTTCATATGAAATCAAACAAGAGATAGCTAGAGGACAAACAAAAACTCCTATAGCAGATTTACCAGCATCGATAAGATACTATGATAGGAAATTATCGATGAATGATAAATTCAAAGGCAACATCGCAAGTGACTTACAACTCGCAGAGATCCAAGGAAAATGGCCAGGGAAAGCAAATAAAGGTAACTCTTTCATTTAAATTCATTTATATATAATTATGAATTGGAAAGAAATTGAACCGGATACATCTAAGATTTCTAAGGATCTTCGAGAAATCCAAAAGACAGTTCAAGATTACGGACATAGGCTAGAACATCTACCTATGAAAATCGAAAACTTGAACCAAAAACTTGAGGAAATCCTCAAGATTCTTCCAGATCTAGATAGATCTATAACAGATCTAAAGGCATGGTCATAGATCTGAAAGAAAGACAAGGTATTACCGGTACATCCAAATCAAAAAAGGATTGAATAGGCGATGCACTTGGGCGTGTAGCTCTTCTACATCAGAAGGGAAAGGCTAAGGAAATTCCAAAGTCTAAAACTCAGGAAGAACTACTCATTGATATCCTTAGAAATATAAAATAATATGGATATATCAAGAGTAGATCCTTCTGATCTACAAGAGCTAGCTGAATCCTTTTCTCAACTAGCTGTAGTAGAATTGGCCAATGTCAAAGCCAAGGAATCAATTCTGACATTACCAGCGCCAGGAGAAAGTTCCGCATCACATAATCCTCCACTGGATGAACCAATGCATGAAAGAGGAGATTTACATATAAACGCAACCCTGCAATATTGAGAGGAACGTTTAGAGCAAATCATGCTAGAAATCTAAATAGGGTACCAGAAAATACACTCTGTGTGAGGACTATGTCACAACCCTTGCACTGATATGGCACTATCCTAAATTTGGATATTATCGATTTCAGAAACATCGAAAAATTAATCGATGAATGGGTAGCCGCTATGAAAATAGCCGCCACTACACTGAAACTCGACAAAGAAACTTCATTAGACTAATGGAGTTAAGCTTAGAAGGATCTGTAAAGGTGGGTTGGGAACGCATTTCAGAAACATCTAAGCAAGAAGTTTTAGCCGGAGAATCTAAAAGTGCAATAGCTGATAGATTTGGAAGGTTAATCAAGTTACATTTCATCGGAGATGGATACTTCGGTGAAAATAACAGAGAAAAAACCAGAGAGTACACACAAGCACTCTATGGTATTGAATGTAGAAATATTTGTGCTATAGATGAATACATCTATTGGTTTCAAAAATATTTCTTTCATATAGATGTCGTTTCAGATATTGCTGCACTAATGTTCTTTGCAAAAATTTGCAGTCTTTGGAGAGAAATGTTAATACATTCTTACAAGGTTCCAGAAGGGAAAATTGATACAGTCGCTAGATAAATGTCTTTCGTGAAAGACAAACTAAAAGACTAGTGTCAACAAGCCTCTATTCAAAAGAACATGAAAAAACTAAGAGGAAAAATTTAAGAAAACCCCTCTTTGTTGTGATAATAATGATTTTCCAACAATTATTGGAGAATTAATTGAGCAAAGAAAGAAGAGGAAGCAATTTGTTCACTCTGATAACATCAGTAACAAAAGGCGATCTTCTTTCAAACGAAAGTCTTGGTTGTCTAAATCATATCAGTGGAGGTATACAATCGGTTTACACACTAATGAAGATCTTTATACCGAACCTCTTTTTCTATTATTTCTTTCTGCCATATCCTTAATAGGAGGTTGGATCTTGCAAATCTGGCAAGAGATCCAGACCAACAAGGGTGTATTCCCAAGGATCTCAGAGATCTGACGGAAAAAATCCCACAAGACGAACTTTCAGACGGGCACACACCCGGACAAATGAAAGTTTCAAAGAGTGTAACTGTTGGACATATGGAGCTCGTTAGCCACATTTCACCAGATTGTCCACAAAAGGGTGGTGAATGAAAACAATTCGAAGTCACTGCTGACATTTTGGACACAGTTTTCTACGGAGATTTGGTATCATTTTACCAATTCGAGAGTATAGCCTCAGATGAAAGTGTCTATGAGGAGGAAATAGAAAGTGATTCTGATGGAACTTCAACCGAATCAGAATAACTTTAACAAAGGAGATAGGATCCAAACATCGGATAGCCTATCAGGTTTCTTTTTCAAGGCATCTATAACAGATAAAACCATGGAAAAAATAATGAGACAAGACTCTAACATCGGAAAATAGGATGGTTTTAGAGTCAGTGGAGTTAGTTGAATCCTAAATCAAATAGGATTAAATCAAAGGCGGCATAACATCATATATAAAGTAAGTTCTGGGGAATTTGCAGTTCCTATGGAATTAACTGGCAATGTGATGGATATGCAACTTATTCCTAAAGAAGAAATTCTGGAGGAATTAAGTAAGCTCAAAGAGGAAGAAGTTGTTACTATGAAATGGATCCATATAGGAACCATTGAAGTAGTGATTAAAGCTACCTTCAAAGAAGGTGTTAATTCTCCATTACATTTATCTATAATGGATAAGAGAATTAATAACTTAAGAGATGGTTGTCTTGGTACAATGGTAGGAAACTTATATGCAGGCAAACTGATGTTTGATATTCATCCAAGAATTGCATATAACCTAGCTGACCAAGATTTCAGCCGAGCTTTAACCCTTCATCAAGATTTCAAAAGAAATGATCTTATGAAAGAAGGAAATAGACCATATTCTATTACATATAGAATAGCATATGCACTTTCCAATACTCATCATTCTGATTTTTTTATTCGGAAGGAGTATATTGAAATTCCAAGAATTTTCAAGGAATTTGCTAAGGTAATGGCACCCGATCCTATCCAGATACCAAGAATTGGAGGTGTTGATATTTTAATTCGAGATAATCCAGTTCTAGATTGCTCAATGAGTTCTAGAACAGATTTTAATAGCAGAATGTCCTTTTCGGAAGAAAGGATTAGAAGTTTAAAAGACAAAGAATTATTTAAAGATTTAACTCCTCAAGCTATTAGGGTAAATAATGTAAAAATTAGGTGCCCGGAAGGATGGAAAAAAGTGCAAGTTATATTTGACATCACAGAAAAGAATAATTATTTTCCCTGTGATGATCTATACTACTTGCAGCAACCTGCTGTGGGCATATACGAAGGAATGCTAGAAATACCAGGACATGAAGTATTTGTTTCAAGAGTCGCAGGTCGTGATTCAGGGATTGTTACCTTGAGGTTAAGCTTCCTTGAGGAACATAAACCTTGGGAAAGAAAAGGAAAAGGGATGGAATTTAGCCTGGATGGGCATGCTATTCAGGTTGAATAAATGACTAGCCCCTTTTCAATATACATATTTGTTGGTATGTTATATGAACAATATAAGTCAGAATACTTTGCAGCTTATTTTAATTCTGGATCAGGAATTTGTACAGCAAAACCCGATGTTTTTCCTAGCAATGCTATGGAATCATTACCCATTATTGCAGGAAGGGATTTTTCTCAAAAATCCTCCTTCTCAATAAGGGAATACGAGAAGCAAATATCATGATAGGAGGAGCCGGTGGTACCCCTTGGTACATGGTAAAACTTCCACCTGTTTATGTTCATGATACAGGAGCAAATATTTTGCTGGGTAATAATTTTATTCAGACTTTTGCAAGATATGTGCAAGATAATCACAAGAACTTGTTAGTATTTACTACTAGTTGTGGTCATCATATACAGGTTATGTGATTAGCAAAGGCATTTAATCGAATAATGCCTCTTAATTTTCGCAGCAAACGTGGTGATTTTGTGGCAGATTCCAAATTAACACATCCTAAAATGAAGGATCAAAGAAAATTTGGAAAAGTTCTTTTGTCTTTTAGACTACATGGTCCAATTGAACGTGAGGACAAAAACTGTTATGAAAGTTCTAAAGAAAAAATACAACTTCTTAAGAATGAATTACAGAAAAAGTCCATGGATAACATTGACGAAGAAAGCTTGCTTTCTCAGGAAAATGCTAAGAGACTAATTCAAAGGAACTTTAATGAGAATCCTTTGGCTTGGTGGGATAAAAACAAGATTGGAGCTACTCTGAAAGTAAAAGAACAATGCAAGTATGAGTGTGTTCGATACAAACCAATCCAGATGAATATGGAGGATAAGAAGGATATGCAAACAATCATAAAAGAGCATACCGATCTTAAACTCATAGAACCTAGAGTCTCTGCTTATAGTAGCCCTAGATTTCTGATAAGAAACCATGGTGAAATGAAAAGAGGAAAAGCTAGACTAGTAATCAATTATCAAGGTATCAATAAGATACTAGAGTGTGATGGTTACTATATCCCAAGTAGAGAACACTTAATTGAATGCATTAAATACGCTAGAGTGTTTTCAAAATTTGATTGCAAATCTGGTTTCTATCAGATTAAGATGGAAAAGGAGTCCAGAAAATATACGGCATTTTCTACTCCGCAAGGTCAATATATCTGGAATATTCTTCCAATAGGATTAGCAAACGCACCCCAGATATATCAAAGAAAGATGGATAATCTGTTTAAAGATTATTTCGAGTTTATGTTTGTCTATATTAACGACGTTTTAATTGCATCTAGAAATATGAAAGAGCATATTGAACATCTTGAAATATTTTCTAATATATGTTTTAATGAAGGATTAGTGCTTTCAGAAAAGAAAGCAATAATTAAAGTTTATAAGATTGAATTTTTTGGCATTCTTATTGACGAAACAGGTATTGAACTCCAGGAACATATTGTGGAAAAAAATACACAATTCTCCTGATGTTCTGAAAGATAAAAAACAGCTTCAAAGCTTTCTGGGAGTTGTTAGCTTTGTAGGTATCTTTATCAAAGATCTGGCGAAATACAGGAAAGATTTCTGACCTCTTTTAAAAGAAACGGAAAGCACAAAATGGAAGTGGGAAGAAATTCACACTCAGAGAATTCGTGAGTTGAAACAAGTTTGCAATAACTTGCTTAAACTCGCAATACCACAAGACAAGGATGATTTGGTAGTCTATGCAGACGCCAATGATTATAGATGAGCAGGAGTGCTCATGAAAAGAACAACTACAGTTGAAGAACCTTGTAGATATACAGGAGGATTGTTCACTGAACAACAAGCCAGTCTTTGGCACATAAACGAGAAAGAATTGTTTGCTGTTTGGAAGACCTTAAAAAAATGGTCATTATTTTTACTAGCCAAAGAGTTTACATTAAAAGTTGATACTACGAATGTAAAAGATTTTTTGAAAAACAATCTTGAATCAAAAATCGAAAAAGCACGTATTCTCAGATGGCAAGCTGAATGTCAATATTATTGTTTTGACATGATTGTGAAATCTCATGAGAACGTTCTTGCAGATTTTCTGACAAGAGATGGAAGTGTCTGAAGCCAATTCCATCATCACGAGATACAATCATCTCAGGGAAAACCTTGAGGAGCTTGATAAAAGGTTTGGACAGTTATCAGCTAACGCTGAGGCAGCTGGCCATGTACAACGAGCTTATCTGGGCATTGTCCAGGACACAATCATGGGAACAATGTATGCCATGACACAATTGTGGACTACATTACAAGGACCAATGCCCAGAGCGGGACTCGAAATCTGCAATTAGAGAACGGGGCTCTATACCCAGAGCGGTGGATTCAAATACCACTTGCAAAAATCCATTTTCAGATTCTGAAAAAACGGAAACAATTGAACAATCGGAAGAGCAACCTCTTATTGCTTCAAGTCAACCCACCACCTCTTGGGTTAAAGAGGGAGAGATTAATCTTAGCACAGACAAGCACTTCTAAGGTTAATCCTAACCCAATTAATTTACATTGGCAGGGTTATCAGTGTTCTTGGGAAAAATTAATCTCAAGACAAGGAATAAATCCTAATAAGTCTTTGGTAGAAATATCAGGGAAATATCCTAGGATTTAGATGTTTGAAGGGTCAAAACCCGAAGAAGTCCGAGAGTGGTATGATTTTGGGGCATTAGCTTCAATACATACTATGTCACCGGGATTTCCGGAGATATCCAAACTTCCAGATTGGATTTCCAGTGTCGTGTACGATTCATGGAAAAACAACCAACACCTCAAAAGAGGTGATATTCTGGAGTTGAAGTTCATTTTGGCAGCACCAGAAATTGCAGGAAAATGGTCTCATCCAGTGTTTCATTTTATTAAGTTACAGAGACCAGACATGCTAGCCTATAACAGAGTTAAGGTTACAACAGGTGAAGCTCCGTTGGTCAGTTCTATCAACGAAGACGATATTTCCACCAGAAGAGCATGGGAATGTGGGTTTGTCATACAGAGATGGACAAAGTAAAGTATGCATTAAAGATCTTTTCAAATTCGGCGAATGGATCATTCCTGTTAGACAGGGAAAAGTACAGAATTCGAAGAAAAGCTCTTTGAACAAAAGAGGACGCTAATCTGGGAAAACAAGTTACCAGCAACTGAAGCAACCAGGAAGAAGGCCTGCAACATGATGCATGTTGATCAATGACACAACCGGGAATGTTCAAGTTGTGAGTTTCAAGAAAAACCTTTATTTGGAATAAAAATAAGGGTTACCAAGATAAAATCCGAATCCGACAAGGATAAGGGAAAAAAAGTTTTACCCCCGGGGTTTTCACAAACCAGGGTAAAATCATGTAAAAGAAAAAGGGTCCGAAAAGTCAGGTGCACTAATTGCGGAATCAATCATGTGATTGATTAAAGAAGACAGCTGTAAAAGAAAAACAGTTGTAAAAGGACGAGTGTGGTAGATAAAGTGGCAAACACAGGGACCCACGTGCATTATTAAACTTAGACGTAAGCAATGACGTCTAAAAGATTAAAGAGGTTTTGGAATCCGACTTTGAAATCTAAAACCAAGGCCTATAAGAAGGAAGGGCAGAAGCAGATGGAGGACATCAGAAAACTTCTCCAACTCTTTCATATACAAATATTCATAGAAAATTTGTAATCTTTCTTCTATAGTTTTAAAACACGAGTGTATGGGGATTTGCCCAATAGTAGTCCTTTCATGAGAGGCTAGAAGGTTTTCTCCTCCAATAGCAGAGTAGAATAATATTATGTAATTTTAATTTTGTATTTCATCAATAAAATAAAAGGCTTTTGTTCAACGTCTGTCTTCCAAAGTTTATTAAATCTTTATTCTGAAAATACCTTTTACGCCCTAAGGTAGAAAACGAAATAGGGTTGTGCTGTGTATTGCTGAAAGAGCTGAGTTCCAGCGAACCATCAGCTGCGGTTGTGTGGTTGGTTTATCCGTAAAAACAAAGACTCAGAATACCCGGTGATAAGGCGGTCAACCAAAGGTATTTAATTATGAATTTTTAATATTTTTCGGAAGCATGTTGGGCCTGTTTAACTAATGTTGAAATGATAGAGCAATATTGTATAAATGCTATATTAATGTGTAAGAAACATTTTGCCAAAAGGAATAATTTAAAATAAATTAAAACTATGGGGACCAATCTGTGATTGATACTAAAGGTCAAGGACCAAAAGGAAATTGGATTTGCTTGAAAGCGCCATTTTGAATGGCACCTTTAGATTATTTTGATAAACCTTTTTCAAGACAAGTTATTTTGATGAATGCTTCACAATTTTAGGATATTTTGCTAATAAACCCTCATTTTTCTCCATCACATGATTCAATCATTATCCAACAAAATTGAACTTTTTATACAAAAATTTACAAGATGAACTTACTCTAATTTGGATGCTCGTAGTCATTGAATTCTAGGCTATGATGCACGGATACGGATACGAAGATACGGGTACGATACGACACGGATATGAAATACAACAAACTTCAAAATTATAGGATACGATACATTGGGGATACGAATATATATATATATATATATAATATTTAAAAATAAATTTGAGTCAGTTTGTTCATTAACATAAATAAAAGTGCAATACTAACACATGTTCATTGTTTATAAGTTAAAAAAAATTCAAAGGTAACCATAATATTTCATCATTTGCGGTTGTGTAAGAATGTCATTTCATTGATACCAACATCTACCTTCTTATCCAAAATCGTTGGTAATAAAGTGCAAATGATAGATTTTACGTGTAGCAAGAAATATATTAAGAAGTTAAAGCGAAACGGTTTTTCGCTTCTTTAAATTTTTTTATTGTTTGTTTAACCTTTTAACGTAGGGTCAAAGTCATTATTATTTTCCTATTTTAACCTATAAAATATTATATAATATTCAAAAATACAATGTCTGATATTCAAGGCATGTCAGATACTTCAAATTTTGTATGGGATGCGCCATCCTAAAGTATCGGATAGGGTATCTGAAATTTTCTTTTTTATTTTATTTTTGGATACGTAAAAAGAGTATCCGATATGTATCCGGATGGTATCCGCAGAGTATTGTATTGATACGAGTATGATACTGCACGAGTCCAATTTTAGGAGCATCCGTGCATCATAGATTCTGGGTCACTTAGACTCATTTTTTTCTCGCAAGTCTATCTCCTTTATTTAGTTCTTGGTGATTTTTTGATGGTTTGATTAGGTTGGATTTGCGAGAGATTTGGGAGATGTGAAAATGGCTGAAAGAATTTTACGTTTTTTGATGTCGTGTTGATTTTCTTTGTTTTGCTAAGTGTTAATTTTGGATATGTGTACTACGCATGGGAATTTAACAGTCATGCATACATCACATGACGTTTTTAATCCATAAGATAACGGTGGTACTAAAAATAAGACAAATTGGCCAAGTTTGGCACCAAAAACGAGATTTCCCTGTTAATCTCTACAAACATTTGCAAACTTAGCGGCCACGTGCATGTTTCGTGTTTTTTCCGTCAACTAAATAGACTGTACCAAAAGTGTTATAAATGTGTAGAGTTTGTGCCAAAAGTGAGATTTTGAAAATGCTTAATATCAAAAACATACACGTAGGCACTTATAGTATCAAAAATGAAATTTTCCTAGGATATATCATGTTAATTACCGGCCGGCTTATTAAAATGTTATATGTGATCAACATATATGGATTATGAGTGCAGAATAAGTATCGGAATTATTTCTAAAAGAGATAAATAATCAAGATATATAATTAATTTTATCATGAAATAAATTCAACCATCCAATGCATGTTTAACAAGTATACTATAAAATATACTCATTGTATAATAAAATTAAAAAGAATAATTAAAAACTATTGTAACTTTGTGCAAGTATCCCAAGTCCATTTCATAACCATGACATAGGACTGGAAAACGTTTTTTAACAACCATGGCACACCAACTAGGACTGGAATTAACAATAGTTTTTCATAAATTAACAGTCTTTAGCAAAAGCAGGAGAACTAATTTATGTATAGTACATAAGGGTAGTTCAGTAATTTCATCTTACTATGATTCCCTAAAGCATAGCATTGAGTCCTGTGAGTTTGACATAATCCATGACTCTCACTCAATCAGGATGTTACAGTGAAGAGGTTATACTCATATGGTGTCTATGACCTAAAGGTCCGTATTGATCTATTCATTTCAATTGGGTTTCGATGTGAGTCCACGTGATTGGCTTAGTGACACGCTTCAAAGGAATTGAGCGAAGAAAATTCTTTCGTTGTCAAAAATATAAATTAGGTAATTTGCTATTTGATGAGCAAATTAATTTATTTGATTAATTGGATTAATGAAAATAAATTAATAATAAATAATTAGATGTATTTATTATTAACGCATTAATTTATTTGATTAATTAGATTAATGGAAATAAATTAATTATAATAAATAAATAGACTTATTTATTATACTCATCCTTTTATTAAATAATTAGATTATGTAATTTAGATGATTATTAATTAGTATTATATTTTAATTGGATTAAAATATGTTAGACCTAATTAATATTGAACGAAGTTGAAAGTCAACTTAGCCCAATAAGGAAGAGAGAGGCGCGTGGTAGGCGTCTATTTTAGGAGTTGGATGGGTTCAATGAATTAGTTAATTCCAAGTCCATCACTCTTTATAAATACCTAACACTAATTCAGTCAAAATCTAACTCTCACATTAGACTTGACAGCAAGGAAAGAAGAAGAGAAAAATCTCTCTCTCCTCCCCTAGTAAGCCGTCGGCCATAGAGGTTCTTAGGGTGGTAAATTTTTCTTCAAAGTTCGTTCCGGCGTGATATCTAGAGGTAGGAGTTTCGAATTATTGCTACCCGAAACATCAAGTCTTTAATCAAATCAAAAGGTTAGTGAAAAAGATGAAGTTGGATTTCATCATCTCGTTAATTTTCAAAATTGAAAAATCATTAAAACCCAAAAGTGATCCGATTGTGAATCCGGATATGTATTTACGTTTTCGCTGCGCATGAACCAGGATTCACAACAGTGGTATCAGAGCTAACTTTGGCTTTTAATGATTTTCTTATATGAATATGCTGGATTTTTTGTTAATGATTAAAATTTGATTGCGTGATTTATGTTTTGAATATAAATCAAGTTTTTGTATTGAATATGAATTAATGCATGAACATGAATATGTGGTTTGATTATTCTTGGATTTCGGCTCTAAAAAGTCGAAACGGCACAACCTAACACGGCGCCTGCTGGGCAGGCCACCGCGCGTATAATCGGGTCGCTCCGCGACACGTTTAATTGAATTTTTGTTTTGTAAAAATTCTGACTTGGTTTGATCCGGCAGGTCAATCCATGAATAGACCGATGGGTCAACCCAATTTTTAAAATTAAATAAAATATTTATTTTAAAATAGTTTTAAATTAATTAAAGGATAAAATAATTTTTGAAATTAGTTTTATGCCTAATTTTAAATTGGATTTAAAATTAAAATTAATCCTAGTACAAAGAATATTTTTTTTTGAATTAATTCTTTGTCGAATCAATTGGGAATTGATTCTTTCAGACTAAATTGGATTTATTATCATATAGGATTAGAGTTGAATTAATTTATAAATTGGATTTAAATTTATTCAATTAATTTCAAACCACACTTAATTAAAATTGGATTTTAATTTAATTCTTTTTGAAAGAACTCCAACGTATTAGCTATCTTTTATAATCTTTTGATGCATGATATTGTTGGATGCCTTCCATGGACTAGTTTTATTTATGGTTTTGTTTTCTAGGTTGTATTGGGTCTTTAGTACCCCCCCAGTTTCTATTTTTAAATTTTATTGAAATATGTATAGGATACATTTTTTTCTATGTAATTAGAATAGGACCTTTTTGGAAGAAGATCTGCTTGGAGCTGGAAGACCTCAAAGTTAGACATAGGTTATATCTTATAGGTCCACTAACCCTCGATTGAGCCATTGGTTTGACTCAATCTAGATAACTCCGTGGAAAGCATGTGCGATAGAATTGCTAGGCGTTTTCTATTTTATAATCCATGTATGCTCGCTATAAATGGATAATGTGCAAAGTGAGACAAATTAAACTCATATTCTCCCATTAGATGAAAATACTAAATTTAGATTAAAAGGGAATTGAATGTCCTAGCTCTCCATCAAACTTAGAAGAAATTGAATTAATGTCAATATGCATAATTTCTTCCTAGTAAGTGGGGGTTATGCATTGCGACATTTATTTAAAATTTTAAGTGCATTTAATGCCATCAATCGAAATAAATTCCACAACATATATCAACAGAGGGTTTAAGATAGAATTCAATTGTTAGACTGAGTGGAAATTGATGGGTCCAAGTTCAGATAGATCACAACCTATATATCGTTAAAGGGTTGCGGTCATGTAATCTATGAGTCAAATTAATGATTGAATCGCATGTTAGACGATACTGGCAAGGATTGCCACTTTAATAAAATTAGTGGGCCATATATCGTTAAAGTGTTGCAACTCACCGACTTTATTAAAGAACTTAACCACTCACTACGAAGTCTTTCCAACTAGAATTCCGAATATTGCAGTGGGAGTGCAATGATTCGAAAAATATAGTGGGAGCTAAGTGAAAATTCAAAGTCCTGTCTAATTTTACTTGGTGTACAATATAATAACCTAATTGAATCTTTCTTTATTCTCTGCAGTTATTTTATTTTCTCTCTCAAAATGGTTAGCAACCCCCTTAAAGAAATGCTTGAGAAAAATGTTCTTACTGGACCAAATTAGCCTGATTGGATCAGAAAATTGAGAATTGTTCTCAATGATGAATCTTTGGAATATGTGTTGTAAACAAATCGTCCTTCTAGCTCGGGTCCTAATGAGGATGATAAAGTTTGTCTTGCCTACATGGATTGGATCTCTGATAATTATAAAGTCAGGGGATATATGTTGAGTTCTATGAGCAGCGAGCTGCAAAGCCACTATGAGAAGATGGATAGTGCGAGATCGATCATGTTGCGCTTAGAAGAGCTTTTTGGAGAGCACAGTCAGACCGTTCGATATTTTATATCAAATTAGCTCTTCAACATGAAGATGAAAGAATGGGAAGACCTTAAGATGATTTCTTTGTTAGAGAAATTGAGGTACTGGATTATTACATCGATTTTCATCTTCAAGTATATCTCATTCTTCAATCTCTCCCTAAATCCTTCTCAGCTTTTGTCATAAATTTTGATATGAATGACATAGAAGGATCATTGGCAACACTGTTGGACAAGCTAATTAGACACAAGAGGTCATGGGGGTCATATAGTGTGCCTGTAGCAGGACCACTAGGAGTGTCTAAATTAGCTGGCTATATCAGAAAGGAAAGATCTGGAAACATTCAAAGGTTCAAGGAAAATAGAAGCAAAAGGATAGATATATGCCTTCTTTGCAAAGAGACTAGTCACCGGAAGCGTGACTGTCCAGCATTGAAAGCAATGGCATCTGCAGGTATGGAACTTTATGTTTTGGAAACTAATTATTCTATGATTGTATTCTCCACTTCATGGATTCTAGACTCGGGAGCTAGCACTCATGTCTGTATTTTGAAACAGGATCTAGAAAAGTAGGAGGCTCGAGGAGCAAAAAGTGATGATCCATGTAAGCAGCGGACATATTGTAGCAGCTACTCACATAGGATCTACTTTTTTATTTTTATCCACTGGACATTTACTAGTTTTTGATGATTGCTTTGTTTTGCCAAATGGGCTTAAAAACATTTGTTCTATTCCGGTATTAGTTAGACTTGGATACAATTTCTGATTTTTGAACAATGTTTGCAATATTCATTTTAGAAATAAGTTTGTTGGCTCTGCATCTTTAGTAAATGGTTTATATTACTTAAATGTCCGAAATAGATGTATTGTGCATACAATCACCAAAAAATGAGGTATGTCTGGGACAAACCAAAGACTCATCTGGCACTTGAGACTAGGTCATGCTGGAGAATACAAGATTCGCGAACTTGAGAAAAATGGACTAATAAGCACATTTGGTTCTGACCCACTCCCCACTAGCGAGTCTTATCTCAAAGGCAAAATGACTAGGTCACCCTTCATAGGGCATTTTGAATGAGCCAATGAAGTCCTTGGTTTAATACATACTAACGTTTGCGGGCCTTTCGGGGAAATGGCTCGTGGAGGTTTTCAATACTTCATTACATTTATTGATGACCACTCTAGGTATGGTCTCGTATACCAAATGAAGCATAGGTCTGAATCTATTCAATGGTTCAAAGAATTCAAGGCCTTGGTTGAAAACTAAACTGGCAAACATATCAAAGCACTACTATCTGATCGAGGTGGAGAATATATGAGTGCCGAATTTAGTGAGTTCTTAATTGAACATGGAATTGTATTACAATTAACTTCTCTAGCAACTCCACAACTCAATGGGGTAGCCGAGCGACGAAATAGAACACTACTGGATATGGTTCGATCGATGATTAGCTACACAGATCTTGCCATGTCGTTGTGGGGCCATGCATTGCTCACAGCAGCCCAAATATTAAACAAGTGTCCATCTAAGTCTGTTCCTAAAACTCCTTATTAGATATAGAGTAGAAAGATGCCTAGTCTTAAACACATTAGGATATGGGGTTGTCCAGCCTATGTGAAAAAGACAAAGATGGAGAAATTAAAAGATAGATCTTTAAAAGGTCGATTCGTTGGTTTCCCAGAAAATTCTATGGGATACCTCTTCTACCTGCACGATGATCATAGAGTCATTATGGCTCTTCATACGTACTTTCTCAAAGATGAGTTCATTCGAGAAGGAGATTGTTTTGGAAGAACAAAACGAAATCCCTTTAGAGACCACTGTTCAAGAGACTAAAAATGAACCTAACCAAATGCAACCACCGTCGCATAGATCGAGTGGAGTATCTCAGCCACCTGAGAGATATGGTTTTCTCCTACAGAGAGAGCATAATTTGTATGCCATAGCAGAAGGAAACTATAGAAATGATCCCTCTACTTTTGAGCATGCAATGGAGGATATAGATTCTGCGAAATGGCTTAAGGCTATGAAGATAGAGATGGAATCGATGTACTTGAACCAAGTCTGGACTCTAGTGGATCGCCCTAGGGGTATTGCACCAATAGGATGCAAATGGATCTACAAGAGAAAGATTGGTCCAGATGGCAAGGTCGATACCTTTAAAGTTAAGCTTGTGGCAAAAGGGCATAGTCAAAAAGAGGGTATTGACTATGAGGAAACCTTCCCTTCCGTTGCCATGATCAAATCCATCAGAATTCTGCTTGCAATAGCCACACACCTAGACTATGAAATTTTCCAGATGGATGTGAAGACCCCGTTCTTGAATGGATACCTCAAGGAGGACATCTATATGGAACAACCCAAAGACTTCGTGTCCAATAAAGATTCTCATAAGGTGTGTAAATTGAATAGATCAATTTATGGACTTAAACAAGCATCGCGGAGCTAGAATATTTGTTTTGATGAAGAAGTTCGGAACTATGGCTTTATCAAGAACGAAGATGAACCATGCGTTTATAAGAAATCCATTGGGACGACATTCTACTAATAGGTAATGATATAGGCCTGTTGACTTCGGTCAAAATGTGGCTCTCAAGCACGTTCTCCATGAAAGATTTAGGAGAAGCGACCTATATCCTTGGAATTCGCATCTTCAGGGATAGAGCGAATAGGAAAATGGGTCTCTCCCAAGCCCTTTATTTGGAAAAGGTTCTGAAAAGATTTGGAATGGAAGATTCTAGAAGAGGCCTCTTGCCCATAAGACATAGACTCCGTATCTCTAAATTGATGAGTCCTCAAAGTGACAATGATCGTAAGAGAATGAGTGGAATCCCTTATGCATCAGCAGTAGGAAGTCTTATGTATGCTATGTTATGCACAAGACCGGATATTGCCTACACTGTGAGCGTGTTAAGTAGGTTTCAAGCTAACATAGGGGAAAAACATTAGATTGTTGCGAAGTGTATCCTCAAGTACTTGAGAAGAACTAAGGATATGTGTTTGACATATGGAGATGGGGAACTAAAGGCGAAAGGTTATACTTACTCTGACTTTTAGTCTGATGTTGATGACCGCAAGTCGACCTCAGGGTTTGTATTCGCTTTAAAAGGTGGAGCAGTGACTTGGAAAAGTTCTATGCAAAGCACTTCGGCTGACTCAACCACCAAAGCTGAGTACGTGACTGCCTCAAAGGCGGCTAAAGAGGCTTTTTGGATAAAGAAGTTTGTAGATGAACTTCAAGTGGTTCCTAGCATGGAGCTCCCCTTGCCACTTTTCTGTGACAACAATGGAGCCATTGCGCAGGGTAAGGAACCTTGGTCTCACAATAAATCCAAACACATTGAGAAAAGATACCACATAATTAGAGAGATCGTTGGAAGAGGCGACATCACCGTGCGGAGAATAGAGTCAGCAAATAACGTTGCTGACCCACTAACCAAGCCACTATCACAGGCGGTGCTAGAACGACATCTTAAGAAGATGGGTATTAGATACCATAGTGATTGGCATTAAGTGCAAGAGGGAGATTGTTAGGATTATGCCCTCCATGCCATAGAGGAATTAGATTAATAGGGCATTTACCTTTATGTTGTACAAACTCTTATTCTTTAATAAAGGCATTGTTTTGTTCATATAAATCTTGATGGCATTAATATAAGTATTGAACAAATAAGTCCTAATTACTCAAGATGGAGCTTCTACTCCTCAATGGTTAGAGGAGATGGACACTAGAAGTATCGGTTCCTTGTTTACTCAAACTAGAGTTCGCAAGTCAACGAGTCTCAATTGGGCACTACGACCAGACTTATATAACGCAAACTATGACAGAGAGTGTCAGTCGGTCACTTTGGATGGTGGGAGCTTGGTCATAGATATATCAATTGAATTGATATATTTAAACATGGCTCACCATAATTCAATCACATGGGTAATTACTCTTTGACTGTCAATGATTGAAACAGTAGTGTGCGTGAGCCTTAGACCTGAGGATTCATGAAGATTGGACTTGTGACACTGAACGAGTTATTAGATTAGTTAGATCCATTTCACCCTTTGGTGGGATCAACCTCGAAGTGCAGTTCAAAAGGACGAATGGCAATTGTTTAGTGATTGCCAATAGGGAATTCACTGTCTCGGGTAGTAACAAGTTAACGTCCTATGCGATCGTAGGTAAATAAAATTATAAGTCTTTGGCCAAAGCAGGAGAACTAACTTATGTATAGTACATAAGGGTAGTTCATTAATTTCATCTTACTATGATTCCCTGAAGCACAACATCGAGTCCTGTGAGTTTGACATAATTCGTGACTCTCACTCGATCGGGATGTTACAATGAAGGGCTTATACTCACATGGTGTCTGTGGCCTAAAGGTTTGCATTGATCTATTCATTTCAATTGAATTTCGATGTCAGTCCACGTGACTGGCTTAGTGACACTCACATCATTAGTTTCCTCCCAATGCCAATTGAAACGAATCTAGATAGTAGCGCTTCAAAGGTATTGAGCGAAGAAAATTCTTTCGTTGTCAAAAACATAAATTAGGTAATTTGCTATTTGATGAGCAAATTAATTTATTTGATTAATGAAAATAAATTATTAATCAAATAAATTAATAATAAATAATTCGATGTATTTATTATGAACGCATTAATTTATTTGATTAATTAGATTAATAGAAACAAATTAATTATAATAAATAAATAGACTTATTTATCATACTCATCCTTTTATTAAACAATTACATTATTTAATTTAAATGATTATTAATTAGTATTATATTTTAATTAGATTAAAATATGTTGAACCTAATTAATAATTGGACTGAGTTGAAAGTCAACTTAGCCCAATAAGGATGAGAGGGGCGTGTGGTAAGGCGTCTATTTGAGGAGTTGGATGGGCTCAAGGAATTAGTTAATTTCAAGCCCATCACTCCTTATAAATACCTAACACTAGTTCAGTCAAAATCTAACTCTCACATTAGACTTGACAGCAAAGAAAGAAGAAGAGAAAAATCTCTCTCTCCTCCTTTAGTAAAGCGTCGGCCATAGTGGTTCTTAGGTTGGTGGATTTTTCTTCAAAGTTCATTTCGGCGTCATATCTAGAGGCAAGAGTTTTGAATTAGAGCTACCTGGAAGATCAAGTCTTTAATCAAATCAAAAGGTTAGTGAAAAAGATGAAATTGGATTTTATCATCTTGTTAATTTTCGAAATTAAAAAATCATTAAAACCTAAAAGTGATCCGATATTGAAACCGGATATGTATTTACATTTTCGCTGCGAATGAACCAGGATTCACAACATTTTTCCCCTCAACTCACTTCCTTTTCACTATACAACCTCCTACAACACCAAATCCCTATTCATCTTGGAATTTGGCATCTTTATATATAGCTACAATCATGGTGTTAATTCCTCATGGTAATTTAACTGCTATTTATTTTCTATCTCATTTTTCCTTTAATTGATTCATTACGTGTTTTGATCTCTCTCTCTCTCTTGCTGTCTGTTACTGAAGCCACATCTCCCTCCTTCACTATTTTTGCCATTCACCCAGCTGTTGCTGCTGGCAATGTTTATTCTTCTTTCGATTTTAAATTAACCGATAATGATTCAAACTAAAAACTTTGGCGAGGAATGTTTATGGACTCTGTCGTAGTTATTTTGTTTTTGACCACCTCACGGGACAATCTAAACCTACGATAAATCCTGATGATCAATAGTTTGCCTTAGATTCCACTATAAAAAGATGGTTTTACTCAACGGTGGATATCAAACTTCTTATAAACATTGATTTAGAATATACCACCTCGCTTGATCTTTGGTTTACAATCGAAGAAATTTTTCTCAATAAAAAACCTTTCCATTCCTTGGAAATAAATGAACGTTTTTGTAATTTTCAAAAAGGAAATCTGTCTATTTCTCAATATTATCAAGAGACGAAGTTCCTCGCAGATAACCTTAAAGATCTGGATAGCTTGGTTTCTGATCAAGCGTTTTTTTTTTTACAATTATTATAAGGGCTCTAGGAATCCTATCTTTCTCTTATGACTGTCATCACCACCAAACCTCTTCCATCTTTTTTTGAAGTTCGTAACTTACTCATTCTTCAAGAGTCCCGCAAAAAACGGTTTCACTCAACTCCTCCCTCACATGACTTGGCCACAGTCATCTTTTCCCAATCTCCAAGCCCCAACCAATATCAAAACACGAATCGAAACAATTATCAGGGTCGAGGTAGAGGTAATGGCAGGTTTAATAATCATGTAGGAAATAATCATACTAGTAGCCATAGCTCGAGTTTGAACCCGCGTCCTACGTCTGCTCCAACTGCTCAACCTGGATTCTCCTATCAACTTGTGCCTCACTCCTCTCCAGGGCCTCGCTCAATAACCCCCTTTCAGCATAATCAATCGGCCCACCAGCACAGCCCTCCTTTTCCCCCTCAATCCGCGAACTGGGTTCAGGCCTAGCAGCCGCACTCGTCTCACTGGCCCAGCAACTCAACTCATCCTTGGTCCACTCAGCAAACCCATCCTACACTATGGATTCAGCCCACTCACAAGGCTATCACATGCCCAACCCACCACCCTCAGTTCCTCACAACCACTCTCTGCCCACCTAAGCCGATGCCCAGATCCCTCCTTCCCATCTCGTAATCTTTCTCTCAATAACGTTCTTGCTTAACCTTCCTTAAAAATCTAATCTCGCTTCACATGGCATTGTAGTCTCGGTCATCCTGGACAATATATCCTTAGTTTTCTTTCTAGTCATCATCTTATTTCTTGTATTAAAAATGCTTTTGATTTGTTATGCATGCCTGTCAGCTTGGCAAACACAAACTTTTACTTTTTTCAGGTTCTCTTTCTGTAGTGCTGGCTTATTTGTTATTATTCTCTAATTTTTGGACATATCCTATCCCTAGTATTGGTGGTTTTCGCTATTATATTCTCTTTTTGGATGATTATTCTCACTTTCTTTGGGTTTTTTCTTTACGCCATAAATCGACGTTTCTCGAGTGTTTATTAATTTTTACAATTATGTGCAATGTCAATTTAATTGCAAAATTAGAATTCTACAATGTGATCATGGTGGTGAATTTGATAATAATGTTATGTATGATTTCTTTACAACAAATGGAATTCTCTTTGTTTCTCGTGCCCTCATACCTCTCAACAAAATGATAAAGCTGAACGCACCATTCAAACCATAAACAACATCATCCGTACCAATTATTTCAAGCCTCTTTGCCACCCTCCTTCTGGGCCGAAGCTCTCCACATGGCGATTCATTTCCTCAACATTCTTTCCACTACCACCTTATCTTATCAAACTCCCTTCGAGCTCTTCTACCACACGGCTCCCACCTATGATCATCTTCGTGTCTTCGACTGCCTTTGTTACCTGAACTTGTCTACCCCACAAGTTACATCCTCGATCAATCTCTTGTCTCTTCTTAGGTTTTCTGTCAAATCACAAGGGCTATCATTGCTTGGACTTAACTACTAACAAAATTATCCTTTCCCGTCACGTCACTTTCGACGAAAATATTCTTCCTTATTATTCTCTACCTCCTCTCAGCCCCTCCAGCGATCTCAACTTTCTCCACATGGATGATGACGATGCTCTGCTACTCTAGCACCTTGCTACTGTGCCCGCATCCAACTCTCATGTCCCGAATACCCCTCCGCCCATCTCATTCCCAGTTCATTCTCCTTCGTCTCTTCTGAAACAGGCATCACAATGTTCACCCGTCTTATTCCATGATTATATGCTCCAAATCAAGGATCTCAAAGCCTCGCCGACACTTTAACCTTTCTGCTTTCTCTTCCACTGCTTATTCGCGCCTACCCCATTCCTATGCCCAAACCTTAGGCGATCCTAACTGGAAAGCTACTATGGATGCCAAACTCTCTCCTTTAGCCTCCAATCACACATGGGATCTTATTCCACCACCTCTCAATGTTAATCTTGTTGGATCTAAGTGGATTTTTCGTCACAACTTTAAGTCTGATTGCTCTCTCGAACATTACAAAGCTCGATTAGTCACTCATGGCTTCACTCAGCAACCCGGAGTTGACTATGCTAACACTTTTAGTCCTGTTGTCAAATACGCCACCATTTGTACTGTGCTGAGCCTCGCTCTCTCTCACTCCTGGCCTCTTCATCAACTCGATGTTAAAAACTCCTTTCTCCATGGACATCTTTCTGAAATGGTTTACATGAAACAACCTCCCGATTTTTCCAATGCTATTTTTCCTAATCATGTTTGTCATCTCAAGAAGGCTCTCTATGGTCTAAAACAAGCCCCTTGAGCTTGGCACACTCGTTTTGCCACATATCTCTCCTCTCTTGGTTTAACGAATAGTCGGGCTGACTCTTCCCTCTTTATCTTTCAACGTGGCTCCTCCACTACTTATCTTCTTCTCTATGTCGATGATATCGTTCTTACTGTTTCCTCTTCCTCTCTACTAACTCACATCACCTTGCTTCTATCTAGTGAATTTGCTATGACTGGCCTTGGTCCTTTATATTTATTTTTTGGTATTTCGGTTTGCCGGGCTCATTCCACTCTCTTCCTCTCCCAAGAAAAATTTGCTCTTGAAATTATCAAATGCCCCAATATGACCAGCAACTCTGTGACGATGTCTAATGACACTCATTCGAAGCTCAACTCCTCTTCTAGTAATCCTATTTTCGATCCCACACTCTATCGTAGCCTAGTAGGTGCTCTTTCATTACTCGTCCTGACATTGCCTACGCTATCTAACAAGTTTGTCTTTTTATGCATTATCCTTGCCAACATCATTTCACTACCCTCAAACGTATCTTACGTTTTATACATGGCATTCTTTCCTGGGGTCTTACTCTTCGCCCCTCTTCTACTTCCCAGCTTATTGCATACTCTGATGCAGACTGGGCTGGCTGTCCTATTATATGTCATTCCACCTGTTTATTGTGTGTCCCTTGGGGATAAACTTCTTTCTTGGTCCTCTAAGTGTCAATATGCCATCTCGCTTTCCAGTGCTGAAGTCGAGTACCGCAGTGTTGCCAACGCTGTTGCTGAAACTACTTGGCTCCACAATCTCCTTCTTGAATTACATTGTCCACTTTTCCAACCCACTATTGTGTACTGTGATAATCTTAGCCCTGTCTGTCTTTCATCCAACCCGGTACAGCACCGACCTAATAAACATGTTAAGTTAGATTTACATTTTGTACGTGAACGTATTACTCTTGGTGATGTTCGTGTGTTGCATGTCCCATCCCCACGCCAATTTGCTGATATTTTCACTAAAGGCTTACCTTCGTCACTCTTCCTTGAGTTTCGATCCAGTCTCACCGTCGGTTTGCCTCCAATTTCGACTGCGGGGGAGTGTTAGATTTGATATATTCCTTATTTATGTTAGTATAGGTCTCCTATTATATTTCCTTATTTATCTCTTATTGTAATCTCTGTATATTCTTAGTCATTGTTTAATAATATTCAAGGGGAATTATACCTTAACAGTTTCAAACCGGACTCGATGAGTTAAAAATGATTAAAAAAATTGTGTAAAAATATCAAATTACTCGATTATACTCGTGTTCGACTCAATTAAAACATTTTTATTAGCTAAGTTCGACTAGCAATCAAATCAAAACTCAAGTACATTTGAAGCTAAAGAAAAACTCAAAGTTGAATATTATGAACTCGATTCACTTACAGTGAAAGAGACAGCTAGTTAATAATATTTTAAAAGTCAACACCTTGTAATCGTCAATAATCAAATGAACAAATGTGTGTGAGATTTCTGTACGACGACTACATATGGATTGAATTAGTGCTAATTCTCTTTCAAATGTTGTGTTTTTCAGAACTGTATGGTGTAGAAGATATTGTCTTAAATATACATGTAATGTCCCGTCAAAAAAAAAATTATACATGTAATGTAAACTTTAATCATAATAATAATATGAGTAATCGAATACAACATCAATTACAGATTTGAATTAGAAAACTCGAAATGACAAAATGCAATTCATTTCTTTATTTTCTACAGAATACAGTCTAAATCGTTAAATATAAAGACAACGTCAATTCTATAAATATGTTGCGCACATAAGAAGTAAAATATGAGATAAAATACAATATATGTAATGTGAAATTTACAAACATAACAATGCACACGTGCAATCAAATACGATATGAAACACATATTTATTTTAGAAGATCAAAAAAGACAGGTTCCCGACCCAAAACCTTTATTTCAATAGGATCAACACATACTTAAAACAGGAAAATAAACTGATAGAAAAATCCTTAAATATCACTAGAAAAAATAAAGTATAAGTGACTGAATTTCAAGTGACAATGTCAAAGTTGTCATTAATTATAATTTTTAATTACAAAAATTTTTGTTTTGTCACAACAATAAGTTTTTCAAATTTATATAATAGTGACATAATTTGTATAGAAGTTGTCACTCTTAGTAATTAGTAACAAAGAAGTTGTTGTCACTACCCGCAAGGAGAGAGAAAGTAAGTACGGAAAGCTATCTACCTTATTTTGTGAGTAGTGGACTAATCTTTCTCGGCCTCCGGAGCATCGTACTAGTTATAAATAAAGGACGAAAGCACTTTCACTACCTCGAAGGATAAAAGATCGGAACCAGACTCTCATGCTAATACCCCGTGGGGGCATTTTTATCATGTGAAATTTGACGAGATCATATGGTTAGAGTTGATCGAGTGGCAAAAATGTCATTTTATGCAATCTGATGACTTCTTGGGATGTCGGACCTTGATAGGGGATCTCCTTGTAAATTATCAAAAGTTAGCATTTTCTTTTATAATTCTGACAGAAATAGGGGGTGTGCATGTAATTTTCCATTATTATAATATATAAATGTAAGATATTTAATCTTTAACTAACTTATCCAATTAATTCAAATCCACATAATTGTTTACTATGACAACATGGACTTTCAGAACATGCGCCATCTTGCCTATTTCCTCGATTTTTTTAACCAAATTTCAACTGCAATATAGATATTAATTAATAAAGCAACTTGTACCAAGAACATAACTTTTTAATTAAAAAATACAAGAACAAATTTAAAATTAAATTATGCGTCCTTGCCAGACATTTTCTTTCTACGATGATTAAAGGACACCTCTCTTGTTTGATCTCTTATTGGTTAATTATACTAATGTTTAGTTAAGGATAAATAAAACTTAGTTGTCGTTAACTACATGTAGTATTAAAAAACATTTCTTAAGATCAGGGCCGCAATTGAGGACTGCAAGGCAAAAAGAAGAGTACGTAATAAATAGGACTAACTTGTAATGATATGCACTATAATAATAAAATGGAAAAATTGCATAACATACCCGTGTAAAATACGAAATTTGCACGAAATCCACTTGTGTTAAAAAAATAGTCTAATATACCCCTGTGTTATAATTTAGTTTGCACACTCTCCCTTTCCATTAGTGCAGACTAATGGCGTTACTTTCCTGAATTGTTTGACCGTTATATCCATGGTATTAATAAACCTTACCTTTATTCTACTTTAATCTCAACCTTTGCATCAAACAAATGAGAATAAAATAATTAAAATTATGAAAAAATCATAGAGACATCATAAATAATTATAAAATTTTTGGAAACAAAAAATATCATAAAAATCTAGAAATAAAAAATAAATTTGAAAATCAAAAGAAATTCAGATAATATTTACGAAAATCTCAAAAAAAAAAAATTACACAAATTTCTGAAAATAGAAAAATCCGTGAACATTCAAAAATAAATAAAAAATCTGAAAAATCAGCAAAAATATTTACAAAAATTCCTGAAAATCATAAAAAAAGTAAAAACTTATGAAAATAAAAATAATTCCATAAATATGCAGAAATAAAAAACAAATCTGAAGATTCAAAAAATAATTACAAAATTTTTGAAAACAAAAAAGTTCCATAAGATTTCAAAAATAAAAAACAAATTTGAAAATTCAGCGAAAGTTCAGAAAATAATTACAAGAATTACTGAAAATTGCAAAGCAATATTTATATAAAATTTCTGAAAATAAAACAATTCATGAAAATTCAGAAATTGAAAAACAAATCTAAAAATTCAGCAAAGCTCAAAAAATAACTACAATAAATTCTGAAAATTACAAAAATATTCAAACAAATTCAAAAAAAATAGAATACTAAACAACAAAGGGCATCTGCGACTGCTTGTTAGGAAATGAGTCTTCTCCTCCTCACTTTTTCCACCCAATTACCCAATATGGGAACAATTTTTTATACATTAATGAACAATTTTTCACACTTGTATGTGAATTGGTGGGTATAGCTCAACTTAGAACAATATTAACCAACAAACAGAGAGAGAGACCTGGAAGAGGGAGCAGAAAGAAATTTGGTGATGAAGATGATGAAGGGATATTGCTGTCGTTGCTGTGTTGAGAAGATGAAGAAACAGAAGTGGGGAAAAGGAAAAGGGAAAAGAAAAAATAGGACAAAGGAAAAAAAATAATGAAAAAGGGTAATTTTTCATCCATTTAACCTGTAAAAACCCCTAAAGGGAAAATTGCACTTTACGTTCTATAATTTTGCCCGAATTCAATTTTGGTCCCACTTATTACAAAAATATCACATTGAGTCCCATAATTTACAAAAAATCTCACATTTGGTCTCATCCATCAATTTCCGTCAATTTTTAACGGAGAAGGCATGTGGGCTGCACGTGTCCGTTAGTTAAAGGTCAATTTTTGTTTTTTTTTTATAAGTATTTATATATATATATATATATAAAGAAAAAAATTAATTTTTTTTTCATATCGTTCACTGTTCATCATCTTCACAGTGAAGACGATGAACAGTGACTTTTTTTTAAAATTTTTATATATAATATATTATATAATTTTGTGTGTATATATACATATCATATATGTCTATGTGTGTGTCTATATATGTATGTGTGTGTTTTGGGGGGAAAATTTGGTCACTATTCATCGTCTTCACGGTGAAGATGATGAATAGTGACTTTTAGGTTTTTTTTTTGCTATTTAATTTTTATATATAATATATAATATAATTTTGTGTGTGTATATATACATATTATATATGTCTATGTGTGTGTCTATATATGTATGTGTGTGTTGGGCGGGATATTTGGGTTCACTGTTCAGTGACTTTATTTTTTTTTTATTTTTATATATAATATATTATATAATTTTGTGTGTATAAATATACATATTATATATGTCTATGTGTATGTCTATATATGTATGTGTGATTGTGTGTGTATGTGTGATTGTGTGTGTGTGTGTGTGTGTTGGGGGGGGGGGGATATTTGGGTTCACTGTTCATCGTCTTCACAGTGAAGATGATGCATAGTGATTTTTTTTTGTTATTTTTATATATAAAATATTATATAATTTTTGTGTGTGTATATATATATATGTATTATATTTTATGTTTTTTTGTTAAAATATTAAACTAATTAATAGTTGAGAAGCTTTTTGCAATTATCCCTTGTGTGCATATCACGGTCAAAAGCTTTGACTAACGGCCCATGTGCAAGGCACATGCTTTCTGCCGTTAGAAATTAACGGAAATTGATTGATGGGACCAACGTAACATTGAGATTTTTTGTAAGATATGGGACTCAATGTGATATTTTTGTAACAGTAGGACCAAAATTGAATTCGGACAAAGTTATGGGACGTAAAGTGCAATTTTCCCAAACCCTAAAATACATCCCACTTCCTACAAATCGCGTGTGAATGCTACCTTCCGTTAATTTCTAACGGATGGGGGTTTTCGCACAAGGTTTAAAAAATACAGGGGTATGTTATGTAATTTCCCCTAATAAAATTAAGAATAAGAATAAGAATCAAATGATGGATAATAAATTCTCATGTGTTTGGTTTCTAAGACACCGAAATTTGGGGTAGTTACATGGAAGCCACACTTGTCCTATTTCTTATAAATATTGTAATTATATTAATATTGTAATTATTTAAAGATTCCTAGAAATTAAACCACTTAAAGATTCCCTATATTAACCCAAGACATGTTGGTTTAGTTGTATCCACCTCCTACTTTATGTGAGAGGTCCTGGGATCGAATCCAGACTGCCACAATTTGTGACTCTTCCCTCCTTTATGGTGCTAGATAGAGTCTTTATGGCTCAAGATTATAAACTATCAACCCGAGTTTGTCGGGTTAGATATGTAGGGTATTCCCTCCCTCTTGAATTAAAAAAAGAAAAGAAAAAGATTCCCTATATTATAAAGGAAAATTGACAAGTTGACTAATTATTGGTGCTCCTTTAACTAATAATTGTCATTTAACAATAGAAATTTCTTCACACAATAAATTTGTGAGCAATTATACACATTTGATTGTATTTTAAATCGTAATCGTTTTTTCCCCTTCAAGTATGACACATTATCAAGAAACGTCTAATATGAAACAGTTTTTTCTTGAAACCGTAAGCTAAAATTTATCGATGGTTTTGCGTGACTTGACGAGAAAGTCATAACACACTGTAGGATACTCAAAGTCAAACTGTTTTTTCCTTTCAAAGTAGACAAATAAGGCTTTCCAAAAATATATGGCACTTTATCATGTAACGTCTAGTATGAAATAATTTTTTCTTGAGACGTAAGCTAAAAATTTTCAACAGTTTTGCACGACCTCACGAGAAATTCTATTATACACCGTAGGATGCTCGAAATCATAAAATATTTTTTATTTTATTTTGAAAGTAGACATATAGGGCTTTTCAAAATGTATGACAATTTATCATTTTCATTTTCACTTTCACATTTTTAAAATAAATAAATGTCACTTCACCAAATCACATCCACTTTTATCTTTCTCCCACCTCTTCTTATTACCGGTGGTGCTATTGCGAATAAAACGTATCATCCCAACCTCAACAACCTTATGCACATTGTAAGACCCATTTTGAGTATATTTTGTGCTATTTTTTTACCAATTTTTGTGATTTCTATTTTATTGATATATCTGACCAATATAATATTATGTATGGTTTTATCTATAATACTATTCACATAATACTATAATACTATCCGTGATGTGTGAAAGAATAGAGATAGTTAAAAGTAATGTTTATATGAATAGTATTATAGATAAAACAATACATAATATTATATTGGTCATACATATCCATAAAGTAGAAATGATAAAAATTAGCTGAAAAACAGAATAAAATATACTCAAAATGGGTCTTAAAATGTGCATAAGGTTATTGAGGTTGGGACAATACGTTTTATTCGTGATAGCACCACCGGTAATAAGAAGAGGTGAGAAAAAGATAAAAGTGGATGTGATTTGGTGAATTGATATTTATTTATTTTAAAAATGTAAAAATGAAAATGAAAATGAAAATGATTATTGTCATTTGACGATGGTATAAAATGTGCATTCTCATATTCAAATTCAAAGGAAAATGAAAATGACCAGGTGAGAACACAACAAACAAAACCTTAATAATTGGTCACCTATGTTCTCTTTTTCCCATTCTTGACACTTACGTTATACATGGACCTTCAACTTTGGTGAAAATAATCACTTTTTGTCTGACAGAGTTTTTGTGTGACAATGAGAAATATTTCATATAAATTGACTGTTCACGTGTATACCGCTGTTATAATTTGTTCTAAGATGAAAATATTTAGTATTTTTTTTTTTCAAGATTTAAGATTAGGGTCTCTAAGCCCCTTGAGCAATCTTCAATTGCTTCTTTCTGTTATCCGCCGACTATTGTTTGCATCATGGGTTAGGGGCCGCGTCCACATTTATTTTGACGCACTCACGTTCTGGTCCAAATTGTTTTTGACCTGTTTATCCGTGGCATTTCCTTCGCCGATTTTGGGGATGAATCCCCCGTTAATATACCAACTTATGAATCAGCCCCTAGTAGTAATTTTGAGTAGTGTACTCCCTCCCCCAAATTAATACTTATGATTAGCTCCCTACTCATTACAAAATGACTAAACTAACCCCCAACTAAAACAAATAATTACATAATCTCATATTTTTTTCCAATTTTTCTGTTCAAATAATAAAGACACTAACACCAACCCATCCGCCATCTACCCCGACCACCCAGCTAGCATAGCCGGACTGTCGGTGACCATCGGCGGCACCGGTTTGCCGGCGACCACTGGTGCACCAACGCAGGCACCACCGGCACTGATGGCACCAACGGCACCACCGGCGCTGGCACCCTTCTATCCTAAACACGAAGTATAGTTAAAGTGAATATGAAGTATGGTTACAATTACGATAAAGTATGTTATGCAATTGGATGCAGAGAGAAGAACTTGGGGCGTTATGTTGGACTGAAGAATGTCGTATGTATTCATACATAATAAAGTATGGTTGCAGCGAAAATAAAACATAATTAAACTATTTTATATATGTTTGAAGAATAAAGTGCTCATACTAGACATTTTTTAATAATGTGTCATACATTTCCCAGCTCTATCCATCTACTTTCAATGAATTCGAGCATTTATGGACTTTCTTGTGAAGTCACACAAAATTGTTGACAAATTTTAGCTTACATTTGAAGAATAAATTGTTCCATGCTAGGCATTTCATGATAAATTGTCATACATTTTGAAAAGCCCTATGTGTCTACTTTCAAAATAAAATAAAAAAATGTTTTATGATTTCGAGCAACCTACGGTGCGTTATGGACTTTCTCGTGAGGTCGGGCAAAAATGTTGACAAATTTTAGCTTACGTCTGAAGAAAAAAATTATTTCATACTGGACGTTACTTGGTAAAGTGCCATATATTTTTGGAAAGTCTTGTGTGTCTACTTTGAAAGGAAAAAATGGTTTGACTTCAAGCATCCTACAGTGTGTTATGACTTTCTCGTCAAGTCACGCAAAACCATCGATAAATTTTAGCTTACGGTTTCAAGAAAAAACTATTTCATATTAAACGTTTCTTGATAATGTGTCATACTTAAAGGGGAAAAATCGATTACGATTTAAAATAAAATCAAATGTGTATAATTGCTCACAAAATAATAGGATTTGTTGTGTGATGAAATTTCTATTGTTAAAGGACAATTATTAGTTAAAAGAGCACCAATAATTAGTTAACTTGTCGATTTTCCTTTATAATATAGGGAATCCTTGAGTGGTTTCTTGGAATCTTTAAATAATTACAATATTTATAAGAAATAGGACAAGTGTGACTTGTGCATGTAACTGCTCCAAATTTCGGTGTCTTAGAAACCAAACACATGAGAATTTATTATGCATCATTGGGTTCTTCTTATTCTTAATTTTATTATTATAGTACATATCATTACAGGTTGAGAATTTATTATGCATCATTTGGTTCTTTATTCTTAATTTTATTATTATAGTTCATATGATTACAAGTCCGTCCTCAATTGCGGTCCTGATCTTAAGAAATGTTTTTTAATACTACATGTGGTTAACGACAACTAAGTTTTATTTATCCTTAACTAAACATTAATATAATTAACCAATAAGAGATCAGAAAATAATTACAAAAATTACTGAAAAATTGCAAAGCAATATTTATATAAAATTCCTGAAAATAAAACAATTTGTGAAAATTCAGAAATTGAAAAACAAATTTGAAAATTCAGCAAAAGTTCAAAAAATAACTACGATCAATTCTGAAAATTACAAAAATATCCAAACAAATTTAAAAAAATAGAATACTAAACAGCAAAGGGCATCAGCGACTGCTTGTTAGGAAACGAGTCTTCTCCTCCTCATTTTTTCCACCCAATTAACCAACATGGGAACAATTTTTCATACATTAATGAGCAATTTTTTCACACTTGTATGTGAATTGGTGGGTATAGCTCAACTTAGAACAAAATTAACCAACAAACAGAGAGAGAGAGAGAGACGTGATGAAGAAGATGAAGGGGCCTGTTGCTGTGGTTGCTGTGTTCAGAAGATGAAGAAAGAGAAGTGGGGAAAAGGAAAAGAGAAAAGAAAAATTAGGAAAAAGGAAAAAAAATAATGAAAAAGGGATATTTTAATCAATTTTTCATCCATTTTAACCTGTAAAAACCCTAAAATACATCTTACTTCGCACAAACCGCTCGTGAATGCTACCTTTCGTTAATTTCTAACGGACGGGGGTTTTCGTCCAGGGTTTTTAAAAATACAGGAGTATATCAGACTATTTTTTTAACACAGGTGGATTTCGTGTAAATTTAGTGTTTCACAGGGGTATGTTATGCAATTTTTTCTAATAAAATTAAGAATAAGAATAAGAATCAAATGATGGATAATAAATTCTCATGTGTTTGGTTTCTAAGACACCGAAATTTGGAGCAGTTACATGCACATGGAAGTCACACTTGTCCTATTTCTTATAAATATTGTAATTATTTAAAGATTCCTAGAAACCACTCAAAGATTCCCTATATTATAAAGGAAAATCGACAAGTTAACTAATTATTGGTGCTCTTTTAACTAATAATTGTCATTTAACAATAGAAATTTCCAAATTTCGGTGTCTTAGAAACCAAACACATGAGAATTTATTATGCATCATTTGGTTCATCTTATTCTTAATTTTATTATTATAGTGCATATCATTACAAGTTGAGAATTTATTATGCATCATTTGGTTCTTCTTATTCTTAATTTTATTATTATAGTGCATATCATTACAAGTTGAGAATTTATTATGCATCATTTGGTTCTTCTTATTCTTAATTTTATTATTATAGTGCATATCATTACAAGTCCGTCCTCAATTGCGGTCCTGATCTTAAGAAGTGTTTTTTAATACTGCATGTGGTTAACGACAACTAAGTTTTATCTATCCCTAACTAAACATTAATATAATTAATCAATAAGAGATCAAACAAGAGAGGTGTCCTTTAATTATCGTAGAAAGAAAATGTCTAGCATGGACGCAAAATTTAATTTTAAATTTGTTCTTGTATTTTTTTAATAAAAGAGTTATGTTCTTGGTACAAGTTGTTTTATTAATTAATATCTATATTGGAGTTGAAATTTGGTTAAAAAAAATCGAGGAAATACGCAAGATGGTGCATGTCCTGAAAGTCCCTGTTGTCATAGTAATTTGAGACCAAACCATTATGTGAACTTGAATTAATAGGATAAGTTAGTTAAAGATTAAATATCTCACATTTATATATTATAATAAGGAAAAATTACATGCACACCCCCTCATTTTTGTAGATGTATAAAAGAAAATCCTAACTTTTGGTAATTTACAAGGAGATCCCCTATCAAGGTCTGACATCCCAACAAGTCATCAGATTGCATAAAATGACATTTTTGCCTCTCGATCAACATTGACCATATGATCTAGTCAAATTTCACATGATACAAATGTTCCCCATGGGGTATTAGTAATTATATAATAATGAATGGGATGTTCATGTCATAAATTTGATTAAAAAATTGACAATGTTTTCTTTTTTCAGATTTTTACTTTTACATTTATTTTTATTAATTTATTTTCTTATTTTAAACATATTATATTTAATCTATTATTGTTCGAATTATAAAAATTAATTCCTAGTAAAAGAATTTAAGTACTCTATTGATGATGGTGAAATCGTCAGTCAATGAATAACACGTGATTGACCAAATGGGGTGATGGAACCGATCCAACGCACGAAAAACTAGGTTGGGGTTGATAAATGTATAGATTACACTCGTCTTTAGTGAGCTGCCTACGTACCCGATGAATAGGGATCAAGTCTGTTCGTAGTTCTTTTGTGGGGTAACTCTCAATAGCCAGTGAATTTTTAGTAGGGGAGTAGATAATGAGCCTTCATCTGCTACTCTAAGGTACTTATATGGAGCTAGCGATGGGCTACGGGCTGTGGGCTCCAATTGAGTAGTAGCCCACCAGGCCTATTAATATAACTATCACTTAGCCTTTAGACTACCAAAGTAGCCCAATTAGCTTTATAGCCTTAATAATTTAACAGGCCTTAATTACCAATGGGTAGTTAGCCTCCTGGGCTTGACCCAATATTTTACCCATGACCCAGCAGTCGGCGTCCCGGTCTGATCGGGGGATTAATTACCATATTACTGTTTAGATATTTTTGGCCCAAATCATAATGCCCCCCAATCCCGGGTTTACCAGATGGTGTATCCGGGAGTAGGAGTAATGCGGTGTATGTAATGCTATACAGTCCCAGTTTGAACTGGGGTGGGGGCCTTTAAGGCTTCTCTACCTACTTTTACTTAATAGAGGTTGGTGTGAACTTCTTACTTTCACTCTTATTCACACACTTATCTTTTGAAAGCTTTTGACTAGTGGAAAATTCTCTCTCTATGAGGCTTTTACTTTTCCACCATGGCTAGAGATAATCTTGAAAAAGGTAAACACCTTTCTCTAGCTCTCATTGACACTTGTACTGGAATACTTATTTTCTTTTCGACTTATCGTTTAGTGGGTTTTCGCGTATGCATGTGGCGACACTCATGCTCTCTTGTTCCCGGGGAGTGGTCTCCCGATTCCCCCGATCGCCAAAGCCTCATGGCTGGCCGTGAGGTTTTGGATGCCTCGCGGTGCCTCACTATTGCCGCGAGGCACTCGATGCCTCGCGGTGACCACGAGGCTTTCGGCCCTTCGGGCTGTTGACTCGGGGTTGCCCCTTGGTTTCGTATATACCGTGTACTTATAGTTTTATTGCGTATCTCACAATCGTTTCTTTTCAGGTGTTGTGAGTTCGACGTCATCATCTAGCGATGGTAGCTTAGGGAGCGAGGACTTAGTGCCTCTAGCGAGTGACTACGGGGAATTGGGAGAATGGAAGGATGATTCCCAAAGCAGAAGGTGAGTGCGGGACCGCAAGACGGCTCTTGCTAGTTGCTCTTCCACTATCACCAATAAAGAGTTACAGGCACTTTTTGAGCATTTTTCGCCAGACCTTAGGGTGGTGAAGCCTAAACCCGATGATCTGATCAGGAGTCCCCCGAGGGGTTATGTGACTTTCTACTTAGAATATTTTCGCATGGGTTTTGCTCTATCGTGAGGATGATCTTGACCCACTACAAAGTGTGCATCAGTCAATTGTCGCCTAATAGTTTTGCCCAATTTGAAGGCTTCATCCGACGCTTTCAAGATCTTAAGCTAGACGTGAGCCTCGAGGCCTTTCAGGCTCTTTTTGATGTCTGGATGAGCTCGAGAGGGCCGTATGTGCATTTTTACCCCACGTCCCCATACCAGTTCTTGGAGGGGAAAATTAGTACCAATGGCGCCATTAAGAACTTGCCCATTCTTTCGCCTGTGGTAAGGTGCGAGAAGCTCGCCCCTCACCATCACCGGTTACGATTGGAGTTCATGGGGACGGGGCTGTTTGAGACTCGCTACGATATTCGGCAAATATATCGCGGAGGTATTTCATCTTATACCACCTCGATATCGCATTAAATGATTACTTTTTTGCCAGTGGCGATTATACTTTAGTTTCATCAATTTATTTGCTGGAACACTTTGTTTCAGACGCGAGGAGGTGCTCTAAGGTGCCAGCTACTACCACCACCGCCGGGGAGGACAATCGGACAAACTTGCCAAGTCCGCTTGTCCTCTCCCGAAGGGCAAAGGCACAGACCAAGGGGTGCCAAATTTTTCACCACCTGCCGTGGCACGTACCTCTTTAGACTTTCATTCTATGATGGCGGTGTTAACCGTTGGGGGTCCTCATGATGCCACTGTTGGGGCTCCCTCGGCCAATCTTAAGGAGAAGGCACCAATGGAGGAGGGAGGCATAGCGGGGATGCGAGCCCGCTCTCCAAAGTTTACTTAGATTAGAGCCCTCGTCTCCCGAAGCGCAACCAGGATCTTTCTCCAGTGAGCTATAGTACCCCTGGTCGTGGCAAGGGGTTGTTCATTTTTGGGGTGAACCGCGACCCCTCCATTTATTCTTTTTGGGATACGAATGATGTGGTGACCCCGTTATTGATGGTGAGACCTGCTGTGAATGACAATGATTCTCAACGCTTGCTTATGCTGCCAGCAGATCAGATAGACGAGGAGATCTCCGTGGGCGAGGGCTGGGTGAGTTTAGTTCTACTTTTGTATCACTGTTGTGTGATTTTTCATAAGTAGTCTCCTTTAAAAAGTCTTCTTGCCTCTGCTTTTTCAGTTGATCCAATTATCTCACCACCTTCGTCAGCGATACAAGCATTTTGAGAAGAAACTGAAAGATTGTTCTAAGAAGAACAAAAAACTTCTTTCAAAATCCTCCAAGGTTGACGCAGCTGCTGCAGAGTGGGAGGCAAAGTATAGGGCGACTATTGAGGACTTTGATTAGGAGGCCTCTCGTGACCAGAGCTTCCTTGCCTAACAAGTCGGTATACAGACTTTGGCTGATGCCGAGGAGTCGGCGGTGAATGAGTTTAGGGCGAGCACCGAGTTTCTCAATGAGTGCAATAGGAAGGCGTATGACATCACCCTTGGTTTCATGGGGAAGACAGTTCGGCAATGCCATCATGCTCTTTGGGAAAGGTCGCTATCCTCATGACGATTGTTTGTGGATGTTTGAGGGGATTGCTGATGACAACGATGAGGAAGGCGTGCCACCCTCCAAGAGACGTGGCGGTGACCCTTCTCATGATAACTAGTTTTTTCACATATAGTGCTATTGGATTTTTATGTTGACTTGATATTTTAGTTAGCCTCCACGACTTGTTTATTCGTATTTTGTAAGACTAACTTTTAAGTACTTGTGTTTCGTAAGACTATTTTGCTTGCTGCTTTTCGTCTTATCATAGCCTATTTCTTGTTTGTGTTTTCTACCCGCATGTTTGATTTGGCGGGTGAATGCTTTGGTGGGTGGATAACTTTGGCGGTCTGTGGACTAGCCACTTCTTTTTCAACTCCATCTCTTATTTCTTATGCTTATGCCCCTACCCCCCACTCCTTGGTGTTTGTGGTGACAAACACTTGGAGTAGCGTGGTTTGTGATACTAGCGGCCACTTTTATGTGGAGGCTTGGTCGCCTTTCATTTGTTTATTCTTGTATAATCTTGGTCTAGAACCTTAATGGGAGGGGGAAGACCATTTTTAGGTCCTCAACCTCTCTCGATATTACTGGAAGGATTATCGGGTGGCGCATCCTCGTTCGAGTCTTTGATAGCTCGGGGGATTTTCGTTGTGCTACCCATATTGACCTCTAGTTGGGTCGCGGATAATTTTATAACGCCTCTAGTGGAAACTTAACTAGCTCTGGGGGTCGTGTTGGTATATTTGTTTCCCAACTACGTGGGTGAAACGTTTGAGTATTAAAAGTCTTTGACAACATAATAACATAGTAAGGGTGCTATAAGCACTCAAGTATATGTTTGGCCAGTGGCCAATATCACTAAACATTAACAGCAGTTATCAAGACGATATGTCTTGTAGCCAAAATAGACTAAGTAAAATACCTTTTGAGGTCGGATATACCCCAAGTACGTGGTACCTCTTTACCTCTAGCGGTCATTTAACTTTTAGGTACCGGGGTTCACTATCTCTCTTATTTGGTATGGACCTTCCCACCAGGAAGCCTCGAAGGCGTGCCCGGCAGTTGTAAGCTCGTGCCATTCTTGTCTTGTATTTAGCTACCCTCGCGGAGGCGTCGTCTTTTATTTCATCAATGAAATCCGAGTTTTCTCTTCGGCGTCGCTCATTCTGGGCAAGGTCATATTGGCTTACCCTCAAGCTTTTTCCTCCAATTTCTACCGGGGTTATGGCCTCAGCTCCAGACACTAGGTTGAAGGAGTTCTCCCCGGTGCTAACTTTGGGAGTGGTGCGGTGCGACCACAACACTGCTGGAATTTCGTCCGCCCAACTCCCTTTTGCCTCTCCCAGCTTAGTCTTTAGGTGTTGTAAGATAGTGCGATTGGTGACCTTTGTCTGCCCATTGGCTTGAGGATTGCTAACGGAGGTGAAGTGCTGCTTAATATTCAACTTTTGGGACCACTCCCTTAACTTTATGCCTTGAAATTGAGTGTCGTTGTCTGAAACCAGAGACCTTGGGATCCCAAAGCGAGTAATAATATTCTTCCATAAGAACTTCATAACCTCTTTCTCAGATATCTTAGCCAATGGCTTAACTTCCACCCACTTGGTGAAATAGTCAATGGCGACCAGCAAAAACTTCTTTTGCCCCGTGGCTAAAGAAAAAGGTCCGACTATGTCCAGCCCCCACATGTCGAAGGGGCACGTACTTTCTAGCGGTTGCATCTCGGCCCCTGGGAGGCGACTTATGTTGGAGTGCTCCTGGCAGCTTCTGCATTTCCACAATAAGTCTTGAGCATCGTCGGCCAGAAGTATCCTTGTCGCAATGTCTTAGCCGCGAGGTCCTTGCCCCCCAGGTGATTGCCGTAGCACCCCTCATGTATTTCACGCAGCAAATAGTCTACTCCGGCAGGGATTAGACACTTCAAGTATGGTTGTGAAAACCTTCGCTTATATAGTTCGCCATCTATCATGACAAATCTTGCGGACCTCATTCTGACACTCCTGGCTCGTTGGGTAGACTACCGGCCACTAAATAGTCAACTATCTCGTCTTTCCAGCTAGGCTCTTCTGCTTCCTGATAGGGTCGGAAGTTACGTGATTTAGTTAGATGAAATAACGTGATTCATGTTTAATTATGAGTAATTTATGCCACAAATGCATGTAATGAGTTTGATAATTGAGTATCGGTATAAGTTATTGCAATTAAGGGAATTAAGGAATAAAAGGCACCATTAGTGGAAAAATCTGAGAAGTCAGAAGAACAACGCACAAACGTTAGGAAGTGTTACGTACGAATGCCAGGAAGTTCAACGTTCGAACGTTGGTCCCGACATATTAGTTTTTGCATTTTAAACAGATTCAAGGTGGGGTCTGTCTAATAACTCATCTAAAAGAGACGAGACAAAACACAACAGAGGAGGTCGACTTCAGCAGCCCTAATTCAAGACTTGGAGATCAAGAAGAAGAAAAAACACATGATTTCATCTTCAACAAGAGGGAGTTCATTAGATTAGAGAAAGCAATCTGTTTATGAATTTTTCCTGTTATTCTTATTTACTTTTCTCAGTACTTATGAACTAATTCTGTCAGACTAAGGCTGTGCAAGGCCAAATTTATGATGATTGATATATAAAAGTTGTTATTCGAGTTAATTTTGAGGTTGATATGTGTTATGCTTTCTGTGCTTTTACTTCATTCATACGCTTGATCACCATATGCATGTTATTTTGCCTAATTTATTTGTTCGGGAGAAAGTAAATCAGGGTGCAGAGGAAACCATAATATCATCTAAGTTAGTTGATGCTAGGGATAGCTACATAATCCGGATGTTGTTAGTTGGGTTTATTTGGAGGGATAAATTTGAATATATCTGGGGAAAATTCTAGTTCTTAATATATGCAGCAGGGATTGCTACAACCAATCTAGTGTAGGTTATCATGAGTGAGTGATCCGCGTGATAATATTCTTAAGAAATTTTCCACCATAGCAACATTAGTCTAATAACTTGAAGAACAACTGTTATATAAAGACAAGTAAATCTGTGTCAGTGCATGTGTCTTAGTCGTTTCTCTCATATAATTTTATCTTTTTACTTCATAAGCATATTTATTAGGTTTGTTGCATTTAGTTATCATTACATTATTTTTAGTTCTTACTGTAAATTCTTGCAGAATTGAAAGACAAGTCTCTGTGGGCACGACATCCCGGACTTAATTGTCCATTTTATTACTACACACAATTAGTTCTCTTGCTGTAAAAACACGTAGATTTCTACCGTGTCAAGTCTTTGGCGCCGTTGCTGGGACTTGTTTTCTTTCAAGTTTTGATTTTACTGCAAGTTTTTAATTTTTAATTTTTATTTTATTACTTTTTGTTCAGGTTTGAATAATGGCTGCCACTCTTTCGGATATGAGCCTTCCGAAAAATCAAACATGTTTACAAAACCTTCTGCAAGCCATGCAACCAGCAGCACCAAAGCCTTTATCGTCAATTCGAGATAGACAACTCCCCCAAATGCCTATTTTCCTAGGACCGGTTATCCTTCCACCCTTGCATACATGAAATCTCTATATCCTAGATCACGTAATCACCAAGATCGAGAACCAACCAATTTCTGGGAACCCAAGAGAATCACCATATGATCACTTGGAAGGGTTCTATGATATTATGACTACCATAGCCTTTATTCCTACAGAGTTCGATGATATCCACCTTGGTATCGATCTCTACCTACACAATCTGTCACAACATGACAAGATCTGGTTTGGAAATTCCTGGGCAAACTCTTCCCACAGTCAAAGGTTGATAAGTTACGGGGCAAAATATCAGGATTTCAGCAAAAACCAAGAGAATCGTTAGCTTCAATATGGGAAAGATTCACAGGAATGATAAAGAGATGCCCAACTCATAATTATTCTCAGAGCAATCTTGTCCAGTACTTTTATGATGGGGTGCGAACAAGAATAAAACATTGACTCAATGCTAGATCTGGTGGTGATTTGCTGGGATTAGATGCTCAGACCGCTTGGATTAAGTTGGAACAAATAGCAAGGGAAGACGAATTATACCCAGAGGATGATGAGGGTATACCTCCTGATAAGACTTGGAATCTGAGAAAAAAGAATGTAGAGGAAATCACTTTTGTGTGTATAAAAGTAAAGGAAAAGCTGAGTAGTGATAATGAAACATCTCTCCATGAACCTTGTGAAGCATTAGAGGCGAGAAGCGTGAATTCTAAAGCGGATAACACTGCAAGAATATCATTAAATGCTATGAAGTCAGGATCATTGGAGCAGTGTAATGCCGTGAGTTTTAACATTGGAACAGACAAATTGCATTCGATCTGCATGCCCGAACATGAAATCGAAAACGTTCGTACGTGGATGATATCAGCGTTCGAATGTCAGCGACCGAAAATCAAGACAATGAGAATTCATCTCCCTGTCTCCCCATAGACATTCGCTTACCCTTTCCTCTCGCTCAACATAAGAATAAAAAGGAATTTGATGCAAGCTTTCTTAAATTTTTTAAAATTCTTAAAGAAGTGAACATTAACATACCTTTCATTGATATTATCTTGTAGATACCAAAGTACATAAAGTTTTTCAAGGATATCTTATCAAATAAGAAGAAATGGCGAGAGAATGCAACAATTTGTCTGATTATAGAATGCTCGGCTATAGTTCTCAATAAGATGCCGAAAAAGCTTCAGTACCCTGGAGGATTCTCCCATGTACAATCGGGAAGCTCACTTTCGACAAAGTGCTTTGTGATTCAGGGGCCAGCATAAATCTACTCTCGTATTCCCTCTTCAAGAAATTGGGTCTGCGTAATCCAAAACCAACAACTATGTCTCTGCAATTCGCTGATCGATCAGTCAAACATCCTAAGGGAATTATCGAGGATGTGATTGTGCAAGTTGGGAAATTCTACTTTTTAGTTGATTCGTAATTATTGAAATGGAGGAAGATAATGATACACCTCTGATCTTGTGAAAACCCTTCTTAGCCACAACTCAAGCAGTCATCGATGTAGCCAATGGCAAGCTGACTTTGAAAGTAGAAGATGAGCATATCACATTTGATGTTTTTAACATAATGAAGCAACCCCTGGAGACAGGACACGCTGAATGTACTGATATCATTGATTTGCTAAATACGGGTGAAGCTCCGGGAGACCCACAAGAAGAATCACCTGAGTCATGTTTCATGGGAACCTTTGACATAGAGCTAGCTGGGGAAGAAGAATCTGAACTTGTGTGCAATATCAAAAAACATCCATTCTTCTTTCAAAAGAAGTTTTAGAAATTGAACAGACCACTGTCAAGTGTATCCCGACCATCTGTCGAAGATCCACCTCCTCTTGAACTTAAGCTTTTTCCAGCACATCTCAAATATATTTTTCTAAACAAGGATAAAACTCTGCCATTAATTATTTCCTCTTCTCTTACAGGAATTCAAAAAGAACAGTTGATGGGAGTGCTGAGGAGCCACAAGCGAGCTTTTGGATGGAAAATTGCAGATATAAAAGGGATTAGTCCAGCAATCTACATGTATAAAATTTTGATGGAGGCAACTGCAAAGCCGACCATCCAACCACAGAGGAGGTCCAATCCGAAAATTCAGGAAATGGTGAAAAAGGAAGTGATAAACCTCTTGGATGCTGGGGTCATCTACCCTATATCTGACAGCCAGTGGGTTAGTCCCACACAGGTAGCTCCAAAAAAGGGAGGTACAACTGTGATACGTAATGAGAACAACAATTTACTTCAGTCTCGTATTATCACGGGGTATAGAGTATGCATAGATTATCGCAAGTTGAATGAATATACTCGTAAAGATTATTTTCCCCTCCCCTTTGTTGATCAGAAAGGTTAGCTGGGCATGAATATTACTGTTTCTTAAACGGCTATTTTGGATATAATCAAATTTCCATTGCACCCAAGGATCAAGAGAAAACTACTTTCACTTGTCCTTATGACACTTTTGCTTATAGATGAATGCCTTTCGATTTATGTAGCGCACCAGCCACCTTTCAAAGATGCATGATGACTATTTTTCACGATATGGTTGAACAATTCATGGAAATATTTATGGATGATTTTTCTGTATTTGGATCCACTTATGAATTATGTAATGCACCAGCCACCTTTCAAAGATGCATGATGACTATTTTTCAGGATATGGTTGAACAATTCATGGAAATATTTATGGATGATTTTTCTGTATTTGGATCCACTTATGAATTATGTAATGCACCAGCCACCTTTCAAAGATGCATGATGACTATTTTTCACGATATGGTTGAACAATTCATGGAAATATTTATGGATGATTTTTTTGTATTTGGATCCACTTATGAATTGTGTTTGCATAATCTAACGTTAGTGTTACAGAGATGTGAAGAAACTAATCTTGTGCTTAATCGGGAGAAGTGCCATTTCATGGTATAAGAGGGTATTGTTCTAGGCCATAAGATTTCGCGAGAAGGGATAGAAGTGGACAAAGCAAAAATTGAAGTAATAGCTAATCTACCTCCACCACGCACAGTCAAGGCTGTGAGGAGTTTCTTAGGACATGCCGAGTTTTATCGACGCTTTATAGCGAATTTCTCTAAAATTGCTAAGCCCCTATCTACCCTCCTTATGAAAAATGCATCTTTTGACTTTAATGACAATTGTATGCAGGCATTCCTTACCCCGAAGGAAAAGTTGATTTCTGCACCCGTGATGTCGGCAACAGATTGGGACCTACCATACGAGCTTATGTGCGATGCGAGTGATACTGCAGTAGGGCTGGTCCTGGGTCAGCGAAAAGGTAAAATTTTCCATATTGTTTACTATGCCAGTCGTACGTTGAATGGCGCTCCGATAAATTACGCAACGACTGAAAAAGAACTTTTAGCAGTGGTCTTTCCATTGGACAAATTTCACTCCTATTTAATTCTTAATAAGGTCATAGTTTACAGCGACCATTCTGCCTTGAAATACCTGCTTGCTAAAAATGATGTAAAACCTAGACTACTTAGGTGGATACTGTTATTGTAAGAATTTGATTTAGAAATTCGAGATAAGAAAGACATTGAGAATGTCGTAGTAGACCACCTATCTAGAGTAGAATTGCCAAATGAAAAATCGGATGATAATATGCCCATTAGAGAGGAATTTCCAGATGAACAACTTTTTTCTCTATTTGTAAATCCCCTCCATAGATATGCTGATTTTGCCAATTATGCTGTTACCGGTATCACCTCCTTGGTCTCACATACCATCAACGAAAAATGTTTTTAAAAGATGCCAGACAATACTTCTGGGAATAACCGTTTTAGTTTAAGGTTAGTACAGATGGAGTGATAAGACAATGTATTCCCAATGAGGAAGTGGCATCTGTTTTGGCACATTGCCATGATATGTTAATGGGAGGTCACTTTGATCCCACTAAGACTGTAGCAAAGGTACTTCAATCAGGTTTTTTCTGGCCCACTCTTTTTAAAGATGCTTATGCATATGTGCAGTCTTGTGATCGTTGTCAGCGTACTGGTAATATTTCTAAACGTCATGAAATGCCTCTAAATAATGTGCTTAAATATGAAATTTTGGATGTGTGGGGAATAGATTTTATGGGACCCTTTACAAGTTCTTGTTCTAACAAGTATATTTTAGTTGTTGTTGACTATGTTTCTAAATGGGTAGAGGCTCAAGCACTACCAACTAATAGTGCTAAGGTAGTGGTGCGATTTTTGAAAAAATGAATTTTTACAAGATTTAGCACGCCTAGAGCTATCATTAGTGATGGTGGTACCCATTTTCGTAATAGGCAATTTAAAAACTTGTTGAATAAATATGATGTTAAACATAAGGTGTCCACCCCATATCACCCTAAAACTAGTGGTCAAGTGGAAGTGTCCAATAGGGAAATTAAAAGAATTTTGGAAAAAACGGTTAAGAGCCACAGAACCTATTGGTCTCTCAAATTAGATGATCCGTTGTGGGCCTACCAAACTGCTTTTAAAACCCCAATTGGCATGTCCCCGTATACTTTGGTTTTTGGAAAAGCATGTCATTTATCTGTGGAACTTGAACATCATGCATACTGGGCTATCAAATTTCTTAACTTTGATGCCAAGGCTGTAGGGAATAATAGGATACTCCAGCTGCATGAATTAGAGGAATGGAGGCATGATGGAAATGAAAACGCCAAGCTGTACAAGGAAAGGACTAAGCAATGGCATGACAAGCACATCACTCATCATGCATTTGTAGAGGGAGAGCAATTTTTGTTGTAAAACTCTCGCTTACGGCTATTTCCAGGAAAACTTAAGTCTCGATGGTCGGGCCCTTTTCGGGTGGTCCGAGTTTACTCTTCAGGCGTTGTGGAGCTAATTACAAAAGATGGAAGGACCTTCGCTGTAAATGCTCAACGGGTGAAACATTATGCAGGACATGATTGGACTACAGATGAGACATCTGTTGAGCTTCATGATCCGATTCACTGACATGAACCAACAAAGTCAAGCTAAAGACTTTAAAAAAGCACTTCTCGGGAGGCAACTCGAGCTTTTTCTATGTATTTTCATTTTGTTTATGTGTTGTTTATAATCCCTGTTTTTCTTTCTATTTCTAAGCTGCTTTCGTTTTTCATGCAGGAAAATACTCCCAATCAGGATGTTCGAACGTGGAGCCACTTCACGTTCGGACGTCCATGTCGTTAAAATTTCACATCACGCGATCAGCACGTCCGAACGTCCTGAGCTTTCATGTTCGAACGTGACGTACGTACTTCCTGATATTAAAAGGGGCAGTCAGTGTAAAATTTCAAAAATCATAAATCCCTATGTTCGGTCAAGACTCTTCCAGCCCCTATCAACACCCCCGAACTCTTCTTTTCTTCTCCCTACCGCATCACAACTACTACCCATCTCTGGAGACCCCCGCCACACCACCTCAACGCAGATTTCTACAAGTGTACCGCCGTCCAACCCGTAAGTTGCGATATATGCGCTAACGTAGAGATCAATGTTCGAACGCCAGGAAACTAACGTTCGAACGTGAACCTCCTGCTTGCATCCCGCTAAGAAAATTTTGGGGCTTGATTGTATTTACAGTATACATATTGATTGGTTTCTGGTGAGCTACTATGTAGCTAAGTAAGTTTATCCCGTCATGCCTCGTCTTAAGCAAACTGCAAATAGAGCAAAGAAGAGAAAAGCTAGGGAAGGTACTTCTGGTACTAAATCTACCCATGTTGCCACTGCACACGCTAAACCAGTAGTCCCTTTAGTTTCGGGATTTAGCAATCTTAAACCCCTGTTGATTTTGAAGGAATGGGAGTTAGTACCGAGGCAACATAATCTGAAAAGAATTTTTCGGGACAATGACTGGTTGAAATTATATGAACCACCACGGCCTATTATGCTCCCGTGGGTCCAGGAGTTTTATAGCAATGTTTCGGACATTTTTCTGAAAGCTCCAGGATTCTTTACACTGGGCCCTGTTATTGTCAAAGGTAAGATTGTCTCATGTACCGATGAGGATATTCACACTTTCCTTGGTCTTCCTACAGCTATATCTTGTGAGTTTGCACCATTGATTGGGCCCTCTATAGGAACTTTTCTTGTTGATCTGGATGAGGGGTTGCTTTTGATTGCACATCCGGGTGCAGTATTGGAGTCGAACAACATTGTCAAAAGGGGATATTTAACTGAAGAAGCTGGTTTTCTATATGAGTTTATCCGTTTTTCTGTCCAACCAACTACAAACAAATCTGAAGTTAACAGGGAATGGGCAGTACTTATATATGCTATGCTTTCATCCAAGAAGATTGATCTTACTTGTCTGATACATAAGGAATTAGTAGGACAAATAAAACGATTTGGAGGGGAGGTTGCTCATAACCCGAAGGTAAAGACCACTGCACTTTTCTTCCCTTCCTTGATTACTGCCATTTGCTTGAAGGCTCAAATTCAGCCAGGGGAAGGAGAGCTTTTTACGGCAGCTAGAGGAGAGCTTGATATTGAGGAGCTCATTCATCCGACCCCTGGTGTCAAAAAGACCAAACCCACACAGAAAAGAGGTGGCAGTTCTAAGGATGCTTCATATGCACCTTCCGAGTTATTTGAGATTCTACATCAGCAGGTTGCTGCACTGCAGCAGAGTCACACAACTTTCCAAAACCAGATTCAGAATGTTATTAGTGTGACCTTTCAGATGTTAAGTCAGTTTTTGGGACAGTACCAGAGGGATTTGATGATTGTTTCCAATACCGCAGTCGGTCGTCCAGTGCCAAATTACCCCTTACCACCAAAGTTTGTCCCTTGACCATTTCCAGCCCATGTTGATCCCACTGGGAAGGATGCTGATATGGCAGCAGAGGAGTGATCCTGCTTTGTGTTCTTTTTCTTTTTTTCTGTTTTCTTGTTTCTTTCTTTCGCTAGTTTTGTCTTGGTTTTTCTGTTTATCTTTATCTGTTTGTTTAAATTGCTGTTTTTATTTCTGTTGCTATTTTTTTTATGTCGCAGTGGCATATGCTTACATTGTCACTCTTGCAAGTTCGAACATTGCCATATGCTTACATCCTGTTACTTTGCTTGAATTCCTCCACGAACATTGCACAGAAGAGATGTTCGTTTGTTCTTTAAGATCTATATGGGCTGTCTACTTTCTTGGGTACTTTTGTTACAACTACTTTCGCTGTTCTTTTCATTTTTCTATTTCCATGTTTAGCTGGTGCAACATTGGGGACAATGTTGGGTTTAAGTTTGGGGGTAGGAGACTAGTTAAGAATGTATGCGATGTGTTTTAGTATAAGTTTGGGGGAAGAATGTCAGAAAAAAAAATTTAGTCCTTCTAGTTGATGCATTGAGATTGATTAACTTGAAAAAAAATGGCATGATTTCTATGAATAATTTGAATTTAATGGAACATATATGTCTTTGAAATTGCTCGTGGAGACCCTAGACTAGGATTGATTTTCTTAGATGATTCACAATGCACAATAAGTTGAGAGTAGAGGAGTTGAGAGGATAACCATCCTGAGACACTTAAGGAATATTTATTTGTGAGGAATAATTTCACTACATTCTTTTTTAGTCTTTTCGAGTATTGGTGTCACATGAGCAAAAGTATTTGATATGTATATATATTTGTGAGCTTTAAAAAGATGATTTTATGCCATTGCTTCTTGTTAATTATAGTGATGTGCATTGGTTTGGTTGGGTCTGAAAAGTTGTTAGATTTTGTGGGTATATCATCTGCAAACCCTCACGAGACTATAACTCGTCCTTTTTAGGAAACATTAAGGTTTAAAGGCTTGTTACACATGCTAAGTGTAATCGTTTACTCCACGAAAGTGAGTTTCTCTTTTCGTTTTGTGTTATTTCTTTCTTTTGTTGAAGTTTGGATTGAAATTTTATGATTATCATTGCTCGAGGACGATCAATGCCTAAGTTTGGGGGTGTTCATAAGGTTGGAAGTTACGTGATTTAGTTGGATGAAATAACATGATTCGTGTTTAATTTTGAGTAATTTATGCCACAAATGCATGTAATGAGTTTGATAATTGAGTACAGGTATAAGTTATTGCAATTAAGGGAATTAAGCAATAAAAGGCACGATTCGTGGAAAAATCCGAGAAGTCAGAAGAACAACGCATGGAAGTTAAGAAGTGTTATGAATGAACGCCAAGAAGTTTAACGTTCGAACGTTGGTCCCGACAGATCAGTTTTTGCATTTTAAACAGATTCAAGGTGGGGTCTGTCTAATAACTGATATAAAAGAGATGGAACGAAACACAACGGAGGAGGCCGACTTCAGCAGCCCTAATTCAAGACTTGGAGAGCAAGAAGAAGAAAAATCACAAGATTTCATCTTCAACAAGAGGGAGTTCACTAGATTGGAAAAAACAATCTGTTTATGAATTTTTCCTATTATTCTTATTTACTTTTCTCATTACTTATGAACTAATTCTGTCAGACTAAGGCTGTGCAAGGCCAGATTTATGATGATTGGTATATAAAAGTTGTTATTCGAGTTAATTCTGATATTGCTATGTGTCATGCTTTCTGTGCTTTTACTCCATTCATATGCTTGATCACCATATGCATGTTATCTTGTCAATTTTATTTGTTCATGAGAAAGTAAATTAGGGTGCTGATAAAATTCTTTCGTTGTCAAAAACATAAATTAGGTAATTTTCTATTTGATGAGAAAATTAATTTATTTGATTAATTGGATTAATGAAAATAAATTAATAACAAATAAATAGATGTATTTATTATGAACGCATTAATTTATTTGATTAATTAGATTAATAGAAATAAATTAATTATATTAAATAAATAGACTTATTTATTATACTCATCCTTTTATTAAATAATTAGATTATTTAATTTAAATAATTATTTATTAGTATTATATTTTAATTGGATTAAAATATGTTGGACCTAATTAATAATTGGACTAAGTTGAAAGTCAACTAGCCCAATAAGGATGAGAGGGGCGTGTGGTAGGCGTCTATTTGAGGAGTTGGATGGGCTCAAGGAATTAGTTAATTCCAAGACCATCACTCCTTATAAATACCTAACATTAGTTCAGTCAAAATCTAAATCTCACATTAGAGTTGACAGCAAAGAAAAAAAAAGACAAAAATCTCTCTCCTCCCCTAGTAAGGCGTCTGTCATAGTGGTTCTTAGGGTGGTGGATTTTTATTCAAAGTTCGTTCCGGCGTGATATCTAGAGGCAGGAGTTTCGAATTGGTGCCACCCGAAAGATCAATTTTTTAATCAAATCAAAAGGTTAGTAAAAGATGAAATTGGATTTTATCATCTTGTTAATTTTCAAAATCAAAAAAATCATTAAAACCCAAGAGTGATCCGATATTGAATCCGGATATGTATTTGCGTTTCTGTTGCGAATGAACTAGGATTCACAACACTTTTCCCCTCAACTCACCTTCTTTTCACTATACAGTCTCCTACAGCACCAAATCCCTATTCATCTTGGAATTTAGCATCTTTATATAGCTACAATCATGGTGTTAATTCCTCACGGTAATTTAACTGCTTTTTATTATTGATTCGTTACGTGTTTTGATCTCTCTCCCTCGCTGTCTATTACCGAAACCACATCTCCCTCCTTCATTATTTTTGCCATTCACCCGGCTCTTGCTGTTGACAATGTTTATGCTTCTTTCGATTTTAAATTAACTGATAATGATTCAAACTACAAGCTTTGGCGAGGAATGTTTATGGACCTCTTTCGTAGTTATTCTATTTTTGGCCACCACACGGGACAATCTGAACCTACGAAAAATCCTGATGATCAATAGTTTGCCTTAGATTCCACTATAAAAAGATGGTTTTACTCAACGGTGCATATCAAACTTCTTAAAAACATTGATTTAGAATATATCACCTCGCTTGATCTTTGGTTTACAATCGAAGAAAATTTTCTCAATAACAAACCGTTCCGTTCCTTGGAAATAAATGAACGTTTTTGTAATTTTCAAAAAGGAAATCTGTCTATTTCTCCATGCTATCAAGAGATGAAGTTCCTCGCAGATAACTTTAAAGATCTGGATAGCCTGGTTTCTGATCAAGCTTTGTTTTTACAATTATTACAAGGGCTCCTGGAATCCTATAGTCTTTTTATCACTATCATCACCACCAAACCTCTTCCATCTTTTTTCAAAGTTCGTAACTTACTCATTCTTCAAGAGTCCCGCAAAAACTGGTTTCACTCAACTCCTCCCTCACATGACTCGGCCACAGTCCTCTTTTCCCAATCTCCAAGCCCCAACCAATATTGAAATACGAATCGAAACAATTATCGGGGTTGAGGTAGATGTAATGGCAGGTTTAATAATCATGCAGGAAATAATCATACTAGTAGCCATAGCTTAAGTTTGAACCCACGTCCTACGTCTGCTCCAACTGCTCAACCTGGATTCTCCTATCAACTTGTGCCTCACTCCTCTCCAGGGCCTCGCTCAATAGGCCCCTTTCAGAATCATCAATCGGCCCACCAGCACGACCCAACTCCTTTTTCCCCTCAATCCGCGAATTGGGTTCAGGCCTAGCAGTCGCACTCGTCTCACTGGCCCAGCAACTCCGCTCATCCTTGGTCTACTCAACAAACCCATCATACTCTATGGATTCAGCCCACTCACACGGCTATCACATGCCCAACCCACCACCCTCAGTTCCTCACAGCCACTCTTCGCCCACCTAACCCAGTGCCCAGACCCCCTCCTCAGTTGCATCTATGGATTTGACTCAACTTTTTTCAACCACAACTCTTCAGCAACCCGACGATCAATGGTACATGGATACCAGCGCTAGTGCTCACATGACTTCTCACCAAGGTATTTTATGTAATATTGTACATTCCCGTATTTCTAATTCAATAGTAGTTGGTAATGGTGCTATGCTACCGGATAATTTCGTTAGTCATTATAACCTTTCCCATCTCGTAATCTTTCTCTCAATAACATTCTTATTTACCCTTAGTTAAAAAATCTAATCTCTGTTAGGAAATTCACTCGTGACAATCATTGCTCTAATAAATTTTCCCCGTTTAGTTTTTCTGTAAAGGATCTTAGGTCCGGTCAGCTTCTTGTTCGGAGTGATAGTGACGGCGACCTCTATCCCATGCACTCAGTTTTTTCTGCCTTCACGACCACCTCCTCTCGCGTTGCTCATTCTCGCGTCACATGGCATCGTAGTGTCGGTCATCCTGGACAATATATCCTTAGTTTTCTTTCTAGTCATCATCTTATTTCTTGTATTAAAAATTCTTTTGATTCGTTATGCCATGCCTGTCAGCTTGGCAAACACAAACTTTTACCTTTTTCTAGTTCTCTTTCCGTAGTAGTGGCTTATTTGATATTATTCACTCTAATTTGTGGACATCTCCTATCCCTAGTATTGGTCATTTTCACTATTATATTCTCCTTTTGGATGATTATTCTCACTTTCTTTGGGTTTTTTCTTTATGCCATAAATCTGACGCTTCTCGAGTCTTTATTAATATTTACAATTATGTTCAAAGTCAATTTAACTGCAAAATTAAAATTCTGCAATGTGATCATGGTGGTGAATTTGATAATAATGTTATGCATGATTTCTTTACAACAAATGGAATTCTCTTTGTTTCTCGTGCCCTCATACCTCTCAACAAAACGGTAAAGCCGAACGCACCATTCAAACCATAAAAAACATCATTCGTACCTATTATTTCAAGCCTCTTTGCCACCCTCTTTCTGGGCCGAAGCTCTCCACATGGCGATTCATCTCCTCAACATTCTTCCCACTACCACCTTATCTTATCAAACTCCCTTCGAGCTCCTCTACCACACGGCTCCCACCTATGATCATCTTCGTGTCTTCGGCTGTCTTTGTTTCTTGGACTCATCTACCCCACAAGTTACATCCTCGATCATCTGCTTGTCTCTTCTTACGTTTTCTATCAAATCACAAGGGCTATCGTTGCTTGGACTTAACTACAAACAAAATTATCCTTTCCCGTCACGTCACTTTCGACAAAAGTATTTTTCCTTATTATTCTCTACCCCCTCCCGGACCCTCCAGTGATCTCAACTTTCTCCACATGGATGATGACGATGCTCCACTACTCTAGCACCTTGCTACCATGCCCGCATCCACCTCTCATGTCTCGAATACCCCTCCGCCCATCTCATTCGCAGTTCATTCTCCTTCATCTCTTCTGAAATAGGCATCACGATGTTCACCCATCTTATCCCATGATTACACGCTACAAAGCAGGGATCCCAAAGCCTCGCCGGCACTTTAACCTTTCTGTTTTCTCTTCCACTTCTTACTCGGCCCAACCCCGTTCCTATGCCCAAACCTTAGGCGATCCTAACTGAAAAGCTGCTATGGATGCCGAACTCTCTCATTTAGCCTCCAATCACACATGGGATCTTATTCCACCACCTCTCAATGTTAATTTTGTTGGTTCTAAGTGGATTTTTTGTCACAACTTTAAGTCTGATGGCTTTCTCGAACACTACAAAGCTCAATTAGTCACTCAGGGCTTCACTTAGCAACCCAGAGTTGACTATGCCGACACTTTAGTCCCGTTGTCAAATAAGCCACCATTTGTACTGTGTTGAGCCTCGTTCTCTCTCACTCCTGGCCTCTTCATCAACTTGACGTTAAAAACGCCTTTCTCCATGGTCATCTTTCTGAAACGGTTTACATGAAACAACCTCCCGATTTTTCCAATGCTATTTTTCCTAATCATGTTTGTCATCTCAAGAAGGCTCTCTATGGTCTCAAATAAGCCCCTCGAGCTTGGCACACTCGTTTTGCCACCTATCTCTCCTCTCTTGGTTTAACGAGTAGTCAGGCTGACTCGTCCCTCTTTATCTTTCAGCGTGGCTCCTCCACTGCTTATCTTCTTCTCTATGTTGATGATATCATTCTTACTACTTCCTAATCCTCTCTGCTAACTCACATCACCTTGCTTCTATCTAGTGGATTTGCTATGACTGACCTTGGTCCTTTACATTACTTTTTTGGTATTTTGATTTCCCGGGCTCATTCCACTCTCTTCCTTTCCCAAGAAAAATTTGCCCTTGAAATTCTCGAATGCCCCAATATGACCAGCAACTCTGTGACGATGTCTAATGACACTCATTCGAAGCTCGACTCTTCTTCTAGTAATCCTATTTTTGATCCCACACTCTATCTTAGCCTAGTCGGTGCTCTTTCATATCTCACCTTTACTCATCCTGACATTGCCTACGCTATCTAACAAGTTTGTTTTTTTTATGCATGATCCTCGCTAACATCATTTCACTTCCCTCAAACGTATCTTATGTTTTATACATGGCATTCTCTCCCGGGGTCTTACTCTTCGCCCCTCTTCTACTTCCCAGCTTATTGCATACTTTGACGCCGACTGGGCTGGCTGTCCTATTGTTTCAATAGGATCAACACATACTTAAAATAGGAAAATAAACTGATAGAAAGATCCTTAAATAAACAGAATTTCAAGTGACAATGTCAAAGTTGTCATTAATTATAAATTTTTAATTACAAAAATTTTTGTTTCGTCACAACAATAAGTTTTTCAAGTTTATATAATAGTGACATAATTTGTATAGAAGTTGTCAGTCTTAATAATTAGTAACAAAGAAGTTGTTGTCACTACATAATTACTAATACCCCGTGGGGGCATTTTTATCATGTGAATTTGACTAGATCATATGGTCAGAGTTGATCGAGAGGCAAAAATGTCATTTTACGCAATCTGATGACTTCTTGGGATGTCAAACCTTGATAGGGGATCTCCTTGTAAATTCTCAAAAGTTAGGATTTTCTTTTATAATTCTGACAAAAATGAGGGGTGTGCATGTAATTTTCCCTTATTATAATATATAAATGTAAGATATTTAATCTTTAACTAACTTATCCAATTAATTCAAGTCCACGTAATGGTTTACTATGACAACATGGACTTTCAGAACATGCACCATCTTGCCTATTTCCTCGATTTTTTTACCAAATTTCAACTGCAATATAGATATTAATTAATAAAGCAACTTGTACCAAGAAAATAACTTTTTTATTAAAAAAATACTACAAATTTAAAATTAAATTATGCGTCCTTGCCAGACATTTTCTTTCTACGATGATTAAAGGACCTCTCTTGTTTGATCTCTTATTGGTTAATTATATTAATGTTTAGTTAAGGTCACTTAAGGATAAATAAAACTTAGTTGTCGTTAACCACATGTAGTATTAAAAAACATTTCTTAAGATCAGGGCCGCAATTGAGGACTGCAAGGCAAAAAGAAGAGTACATAATGAATAGGACTAACTTGTAATGATATGCACTATAATAATAAAATGGGAAAATTGCATAACATATCCCTGTGAAATACGAAATTTGCACGAAATCCACATGTGTTAAAAAAAAATAGTCTGATATATCCCTGTGTTATAATTCGGTTTGCACACTCTCCCTTTTTGTCAGTGCAGACTAACAGCGTTACTTTCCTGTATTGTTTGACCGTTATATTCCTGGTATTAATAAATCTTATCTTTATTCTAATTTAATCTCAGCCTTTGGATCAACAAATGAGAATAAAATTATTAAAATCATGAAAAAATCATAGAGATCATAATTAATTATGAAATTTTTGGAAACAAAAAAATCATAAAAATTTAGAAATAAAAAATAAGTTTGAAATTCAAAAAAAAATTCAGATAATATTTACGAAAATTAACGAAAATCACAAAAAAAGAAAACTATTTATAAAATTTTAGAAAATAAAAAAAATTATACAAAAATGCAAAAAAATTAGAAAAAAATTACACAAATTTCTGAAAATAGATAAATCCGTGAAAATTCAAAAATAAAAAAAATCTGAAAAATCAGCAAATATATTTACAAAAATTCCTGAAAATCGTAAAAAAATTAAAAACTTTTGAAAATAAAAAATATTCCATAAATATACAGAAATAAAAAAAACAAATCTGAAAAGTCAAAAAATAATTACAAAATTTCTGAAAACAAAAAAGTTCCATAAGATCTCAAAAATAAAAAACAACTCTGAAAATTCAGCGAAAGTTCAGAAAATAATTACAAAAATTACTGAAAATTGCAAAGCAATATTTATATAAAATTCCTGAAAATAAAACAATTCATGAAAATTCAGAAATTGAAAAACAATTCTGAAAATTCAGCAAAAGTTCAAAAAATAACTACAATCAATTATGAAAATTACAAAAATATCCAAACAAATTAAAAAAAAATAGAATACTAAACAGCAAAGGGCATCTGCGACTGCTTGTTAGGAAACGAGTCTTCACCTCCTCATTTTTTCCACCCAATTACCCAACATGGGAACAATTTTTTATACATTAATGAGCAATTTTTTCACACTTGTATGTGAATTGGTGGGTATAGCTCAACTTAGAACAAAATTAACCAACAAACAAAGAGAGAGAGAAAAGAGGGAGCAGAAAGGAATTTGGTGATGAAGAAGATGAAGGGGCCTGTTGCTGTGGTTGCTGTGTTGAGAAGATGAAGAAAGAGAAGTGGGGAAAAGGAGAAAGAAAAAGGAAAAGAGAAAAGGAAAAAAAATAATGAAAAAGGAATATTTTAGTCAATTTTTCATCCATTTTAACCTGTAAAAACCCTAAAATACATCCTACTTCGCACAAACCACTCGTGAATGCTACCTTCCATTAATTTCTAACGGACGGGGGTTTTCGTTCAGAGTTTTAAAAAACACAGGTGTATATCAGGCTATTTTTTTTAACACAAGTGGATTTCGTGCAAAATTAGTGTTTCACAGGGGTATGTTATGCAATTTTCCCTAATAAAATTAAGAATAAGAATCAGAATCAAATGATGGATAATAAATTCTCATGTGTTTGGTTTCTAAGACACCGAAATTTGGAGCAGTTACATGCACATGGAAGTCACACTTGTCCTATTTCTTATAAATATTGTAATTATTTAAAGATTCCCTATATTATAAAGGAAAATCGACAAGTTAACTAGTTATTGGTGCTCTTTTAACTAATAATTGTCATTTAACAATAGAAATTTCCAAATTTCGGTGTCTTAGAAACCAAACACATGAGAATTTATTATGCATCATTTGGTTCTTCTTATTCTTAATTTTATTGTTATAGTGCATATCATTACAAGTTGAGAATTTATTAAGCATCATTTGGTTCTTCTTATTCTTAATTTTATTATTATAGTGCATATCATTACAAGTCCGTCCTCAATTGCGGTCCTGATCTTAAGAAGCGTTTTTTTAATACTACATGTGTTTAACGACAACTAAGTTTTATCTATCCTTAACTAAACATTAATATAATTAACCAATAAGAGATCACACAAGAGAGGTGTCCTTTAATTATCGTAGAAAGAAAATGTCTAGCATAATTTAATTTTAAGTTTGTTCTTGTATTTTTTTAATACAAGAGTTATGTTCTTGGTACAAGTTGTTTTATTAATTAATATCTATATTGCAGTTGAAATTTGGTTAAAAGAAATCGAGGAAATAGGCAAGATGGTGCATGTCCTGAAAGTCCATGTTGTCATAGTAATTTGATACCAAACCATTATGTGAACTTGAATTAATAGGATAAGTTAGTTAAAGATTAAATAGCTTACATTTATATATTATAATAAGGGAAAATTACATGCTCACCCCCTCATTTTTGTCAAATGTATAAAAGAAAAACTTAACTTTTGGTAATTTACAAGGAGATCCCCTATCAAGGTCTGACTTCCCAAGAAGTCATCAGATTGCGTAAAATGACATTTTTGCCTCTCGATCAAGTCTGACCTATGATCTAGTGAAATTTCACATGATAGAAATGTCCCCCATGGGGTATTAGTATAATTATATAATAATACATGGGATGTTTATGTAATAAATTTGACTAAAAATTTGACAATGTTTTTTTTCTTCAGATTTTTACTTTTACATTTATTTTCTTATTTTAAACATATTATATTTAATGTATTATTGTTTGAATTATAAAATTAATTCCTAGTAAAAGAATTTAAGTACTCTATTGATGATGGTAAAAATTGTCAGTCAATGAATAACATGTGATTGACCACGTGGAGTGATGGAACCGATCCAATGCACGACAAATTAGGTTGGGGTTGATGAATGTATAGATTGCACTCGCCTTTAGGGAGCTGCATACGTACCCGATGAATAGGGATCAAGTTTGTTTGTAGTTCTTTGGTGGGGTCACTCTCAATAGAATGAGCCTTCATCAACTATTCTAAGGTATTTATATGGAGGTAGCGATGGGCTACGAGCTGTGGGCTCCAATTGAGTAGTAGCCCACCAGGCCTATTAATATAACCATCACTTAACCTTTAGACTACCATAGTAGCCCAATTAGCTTTATAACCTTAATAATTTAACAAGCCTTAATTACCAATGGGTCGTCAGCCTCTTGGGCTTGACCCAATATTTTACCCATGACCCGGCTGGCGGCGCCCCGGTTTGATCAGGGGATTAATTACCATATTGCTGTTTAGACATTTTCAGCCCACATCATAATGCCCCCCACTCCCGGGTTTACATGATGGTGTATCCGGGAATAGAAGTAATGTGGTGTATGTAATGCTATTCAGTCCCAGTTTGAACTGGGGTCGGGGCCTTTAAGGCTTCTTTACCTACTTTTAATTAAATAGAGGTAGGTGTGAACTTCTTACTTTCACTCTTATTCACACTCTTATCTTTTGAAAGCTTTTGACTAGTGGAAAATTCTCTCTCTAGGAGGCTTTTACTATTCCACCATGACTAGAGATAATCTTGAAAAAGGTAAGCATCTTTCTCTAGCTCTCATTGACACTTGTATTGGAATACTTATTTTCTTTTCGACTTATCGTTTAGTGGTTTTTCGCGTATGCCTGTGGCGATTACTCATGATTTTTTGTTCCCGAGGGGTGGTCTCCCGACGCCCCCCGGTCGTCAAAGCCTCGTGGCTGGCCGCGAGGCGTTGGGTGCCTCGCGGCGCCTCGCAGTTGACGCAAGGCACTTGGCGTCTCGCGGTGACCACGTGGCTTTTGGCCCTTCGGGCTGTGGACTCGGGGTTGCCCCTTGGTTTCCTATGTACCGTGTACTTATACTTTTATTACGTATCTCACAATCGTTTCTTTTCAGGTGTTGTAAGTTCGACGTCATCGTCTAGCGATGGTAGCTCAGGGAACTAGGACTTAGTGTCTCTGGCAAGTGACTACAGGGAATTGGGGGAATGGAAGGATGATTCCCAAAGCGGAAGGTCGGTGCGGGACCGCAAGACGGATCTTGCTAGTTGCTCTTCACTATCACCAATAAAGAGTTACATGCACTTTTTGAGCATTTCCCGCTAGACCTTAGGGTGGTGAAGCCTCAACCCGATGATCAGATCAGGAGTCCCCCGAGGGGTTATACGACCCTCTACTTAGAATATTTTTGCATGGGTTTTGCTCTACCGTGGGGATGATCTTGACCCACTACCAAGTGTGCATCAACCAATTGTCGCCTAATAGCTTTACCCAATTTGAAGGCTTCATCCAGTGCTTTCGAGATCTTAAGCTAGATGTGAGCCTCGAGGCCTTTCAGGCTCTTTTTGATGTCTGGATGAGCTTGGGAGGGCCATATGTGCATTTCTACCCCACGTCCCCATATCGGTTCTTGGAGGGAAAAATTAGTTCCAATGGCGCCATTCAGAGGTTACCCATTCTTTTGCCTATGTTGTGGTGCGAGAAGCTCGCCCCTCAGAAGGTTACTGCTAACCATCACTGGTTACAATTGGAGTTCATGGGGACGGGGCTTTTTGAGACTCGCTACGATATATCGCGGAGGTACTTCATTTTATACCACCTTGATATCGCATTAAATGATTACTTTTTCGCGAGTGGAGATTATATTTTAGTTTCATCAATTTATTTGCTGGAACACTTTGTTTCAGGTGCGAGGAGGCGCTCTAAGGTGCCAGCTATTACCACCACCGCCGGGGGAGGACAACCAGACAAATGTGCCAAGCCTGCTTGTCCTCTTTCGAAGGGCAAAGACACAAACCAAGGGGTGCCAAATTTTTCACCACCTGCCGTGGTGCCTGCCTCCTTAGACTTTGATTCTATGATGGCATTGTTAACTGCTGGGGGTCCTCATGATGCCACTGTTGGGGCTCCCTTGGCCAATCTTAAAGGGAAGGCATCGACGGAGGAGGGAGGCATATTGGGGGTTCGAGGCCGCTCTCCAGAGCTTACTTAGATTAGAGCCCTTTTCTCCTTAAGTGCAGCCGGGGTCTTTCTCCCGTGAGCTATAGTACCCCTAGTCGTGGAAAGGGGTTGTTAATTTTTGGGGTAAACAGCGACCCCTCTGTTCATTCTTTTTGGGATACGAGTAATGTGGTGACCCTGTGGTTGATAGCGAGACCTGCTGTGAATGACTATGATTCTCAGCACTTGCATATGCTACCAGCAGATCAGATAGACGAGGAGATCTCCACGGACGAGGGCCGGGTGAGTTTAATTCTACTTTTGTATCACTACTATGTGATTTTTCATAAGTAGTCTCATTTACAAAGTCTTCTTACCTCTGCTTTTTCAGTTGATCCAATTATCTCACCACCTTCGTTAGCGATACGAGCATTTTGAGGGAAAACTGAAAGATTGTTCAAAAAAGAGCAAGAAACTTCTTTCAAAATCCTCCAAGGTTGAGGCAGCAGCTGCAAAGTGTGAGGCAAAGTATAGGGCGATCATTGAGGACTTTGATGAGGAGGCCTCTCGTGGCCAGAGCTTCCTTGCCTACCAAGTCGGTATACAGACTTTGGCTGATGCCGATGAGTCAGCGGTGAATGAGTTTAGAGCGAGCGCCGAGTTTCTCAATGAGTGTAATAGGAAGGCATATGACATCGCCCTTGGTTTCATGGGAAAGACGGTTCGGCAATGTCATCGTGCTCTTCGGGAAAGGTCGCTATCCTCATGACGATTGTTTATGGATATATGAGGGGATTGCTGATGACAGCGATGAGGAAGGCGTGCCACCCGCCAGGAGATGTGGCGGTGACCCTCCTCATAATAGCTAGTTTTTTAACATGTAGTGCCATTGGATTCTTATGTTGACTTGATATTTTAGTTAGCCTCCACGACTTGTTTATTCGTATTTTGTAAGACTAACTTTTAGGTACTTGTGTTTCGTAAGACTATTTTGCCTGCTGCTTTTCGTCTTGTCATAGCCTATTTCTTGTTTGTGTTTTCTACCCCATGTTTGATTTGGCGGGTGAATGCTTTGGTGGATGGATAACTTTGGCGGTCTCAGGTGGATTAGCCACCTCTTTTGCAACTCCACCTCTTATGTCTTATGCTTATGCCCCTGCCCCCCACTCCATGGTGTTTGTGGTGACAAACACTTGGAGTCGCAAGGTATCTTTGCACTATGCTTATCTTGTTTGAATGAATGGCGTGGTTTGTGATACTAGCGGCCACTTTTATGTGGAGGCTTGGTCGCCTCTCATTTGTTTATTCTTGTATCAATTCTTGTATAATCTTCGTCCAGAATCTTAATGGGAGGGGGGAGACCTTTTTTAGGTCCTCAACCTCTCTCGATATTACTGGAAGGATTATCGGGTGGCGCATCCTCATTCGATTCTTTGATAGCTCGAGGGATTTTTGTTGTGCCACCCATATTGACCTCTAGTTGGGTCGAGGATAACGCCTCTAATGGAAACTTAACTAGCTCCTAGGGGTCGTATTGGTATTTTTGTTTCCCAACTACGTGGGTGAAACGTTTGAGTATTAAAAGTCTTTGACAACATAATAACATAGTAAGGGTGCTATAAGCACTCAAGTATATGTTTGGCCAGTGGCCAATATAACTAAACATTAATAGCAGTTATCAAGACGATATGTCTAGTAGCCAAAATAAACTAAGTAAAATACCTTTTGAAATCGGATATACCCCAAGTACGTGGTACCTTTTTGCCTTTAGCGGTCATTAACTATCTCACTTATTTGGTATAGACCTTCCCACTTGGCCTCTAGCTTTCCCACTTGACTATCTCTCTTAAGCATCGTCGACCAGAAGTATCCTTGTCGCAATGTCTTAGCCGCGAGCGCCTTGCCCCCCAGGTGATTGCCGCAGCACCCCTCATGTATTTCACGCAGCACATAGTCTGCTCTGGCAGGGGTTAGACAGTTCGAGTATGGTTGTGAAAACCCTCACTTATATAGTTCACCATCTATAATGACAAATCTTGCGGCCCTCATTCTGAGACTCCTGGCTCATTTGGGGTCGTTAGGTAGACTACCGGCCACTAAATAGTCAACTATCTCGTCTTTCCAGCTAGGCTCCTCTACTTCCTGATAGGGTCGGAAGTTACATGATTTAGTTGGATGAAATAGCATCATTCGTGTTTAATTATGAGTAATTTATTCCACAAATGCATGTAATGAGTTTGATAATTGAGTATAGGTATAAGTTATTGCAATTAAGGAAATTAAGGAATAAAAGGCACGATTAGTGGAAAAATCTGAGAAGTCAGAAGAACAACACACGGACAATAAGAAGTGTTACGTATCAATGCCAGAAAGTTCAACGTTCGAACGTTGGTCCCGACAGATCAATTTTCGCATTTTAAAAAGTCTGATTCAAGGTGGGGTCTATCTAATAACTGATATGAAAGAGACGGGACAAAACACAACAGAGGAGGCTAACTTCAACAGCCCTAATTCAAGACTTGGAGAGCAAGAAAAAGAAAAAACACAAGATTTCTTCTTCAACAAGAGGGAGCTCATTAGATTAGAGAAAACAATCTGTTTATGAATTATTCTTATTTACTTTTCTCAGTACTTATGAACTAATTCTGTCAGACTAAGGCTGTGCAAGGCCAGATTTATGATGATTGATATATAAAAGTTGTTATTCGAGTTAATTCTGATGTTGCTATGTGTTATGCTTTCTGTGCTTTTACTCCATTCATATGCTTGATCACCATACGCATGTTATTTTGCCTAATTTATCTGTTCGGGAAAAAGTAAATCAGGGTGCAGAGGAAACCATAATATCATCTAAGGATATGTTGATTTTGCCAATTATGTTGTTACCGGTATCACCGCCCTGATCTCACATACCATCAACGAAAAAAGATTTTAAAAGATGCCAGACAATACTTCTGGGAAGAACCCTTTTTGCTTAAGGTTGGTACAGATGGAGTGATCAGGCGATGTATTCCCAAAGAGGAAGTGGCATCTGATTTGGCACACTGCCATGATATGCTAGTGGGAGGTCACTTTCATCCCACTAAGACTGCAGCAAAGGTACTTCAATCAGGTTTTTTCTGGCCCACTCTTTTTAAAGATGCTTATGCATATGCGCAATTTTGTGATCGTTGTCAGCGTACTGGTAAATATTTCTAGACGTCATGAAATGCCTCTGAATAATGTGCTTGAATATGAAATTTTTGATGTGTGGGGAATAGATTTTATGGGACCCTTTACAAGTTCTTATTCTAACAAGTATATTTTAGTTGGTGTTGACTATGTTTCTAAATGGGTAGAGGCTCAAGCACTACCAACTAATAGTGCTAAGGCAGTGGTGCGATTTTTGAAAAAATGAATTTTTACAAGATTTGGCACGCCTAGAGCTATCATTAGTGATGGTGGTACCCATTTTCGTAATAGGCAATTTGAAAACTTGTTGAATAAATATGATGTTAAACATAAGGTGTCCACCCCATATCACTCCCAAACTTGTGGTCAAGTGGAAGTTTCCAATAGGCAAATTAAAAGAATTGTGGAAAAAAAGGTTAATAGCCACAGAACCGATTGGTCTCTCAAGTTAGATGATGCGATGTGGGCCTACCAAATTGCTTTTAAAACCCCAATTGGCATGTACCCTTATACTTTGATCTTTGGAAAAGCATGTCATTTACCTGTGGAACTTGAACATCATGCATACTGGGCTATCAAATTTCTTTACTTTGATGCTAAGGCTGTAGGGAATAATAGGATAGTCCAGCTACATGAATTAGAGGAATGGAGGCATGATGCATATGTAAACGCCAAGTCGTACAAGGAAATGACTAAGCGATGGCATGACAAGCACATCACTCATCGTGCATTTAAACAGGGAGAGCAAGTCTTGTTATAAAACTCTTGCTTACGGCTATTTCCAGGAAAACTTAAGTCTCACTGGTTGGTGCCTTTTCGGGTGGTCCGAGTTTACTCTTCAGGCGTTGTGGAACTAATTACAAAAGATGGAAGGACCTTCGCTGTAAACGCTCAACGGGTGAAACATTATGTAGGACATGATTAGACTGTAGAGAAGACATCTGTTGAGCTTCATGATCTGATTCACTGACATGAACCAGCAAAGTCAAGCTAAAGACTTTAAAAAAGCGCTTCTCGGGAGGCAACCCGAGTTTTTTCTATGCATTTTTGTTTTGTTTATGTGTTGTTTATAATCCCCGTTTTTCTTTATGCTTCTAAGTTGCTTCTATTTTTCATGCAGGAAAATACTCCCAATCAGGATGTTCGAAGGTGGAGCCACTTCACGTTTGGACGTCCCTATCATTAAAATTTCACATCACGCTGTCAGCACGTCCGAACGTCCTGCGCTTTCATGTTCGAACGTGATGCACGTACTTTCTGAAATCAGTGTAAAATTCCAAAAATCATAAATCCCTACATTCGGTCAAGACTCTTCCAGCCCCTATCAACACCCCGCACAACTACTACCCATCTCTCACACCACCCGCGAGTGTACTACGTCAAACGCTTGCATTATCTGCTTCTCCAGGAAACTGAACGGCACATCACAAGCTACTATCCCGTCATATAAGCTCTGGGGAAGGTAGACCCCCGCCAAACCAGTAATCCAGCCACCTCAACGCATATTTGAACCCACAGCTATGCTCCCGTGGGTCCAGGAGTTTTATAGCAGACATTTTTCTGTAGGATTCTTTACACTGGGCTCTGTTATTGTCGAATTGTCTCGCGATGAGGTCGCACTTGTTGCACGGGTTATCTGAAATTTCATGTTAGATGTTTTGATGATTATTCATTGTTAGACCCCAGTTTTCTTTAGATCAAGCGTTTGAAAGTTTGAAGGCTTGCCTAAGGACTGAACTATTCTATGTCTTTAGAGAAGAATGAAGACCAGTGAAGTTAACCTCCGCGTCCTTAAAGGAACCTATTTCAGGATCCAAGCGCTGATGGAGAAATTCACCTGTTCATGAAGGACTTAAATGCAATCATTCAACGGCATTTATTTCCAACGGGATTGCATTAAATGCCTGATAGTGCAGTGATACATACTGTCAGAAGTTTCAGAGTTTAGCTGCTCCCGTCGGATTCAGCGCTCAGACTCACGCGTGTGAAAGGCAGCATGTGTCCAACGGAAGTCCCAAGAAAGCCTTTATCCAGAAAAACCCAAAAAGAGGACAACCAAGAATATCATTGCCTCGTCTTATAGCAAACCTTTGCTTTTTATCTAATTCCAGACAGCAAAAAGAAGAGAAAAGATGGGTGAGAAAAGTTGTTGAAACCTTTCGGGCAGTATTTCTGAGTGAGAGAAGCTTGAAGAAGATGATCTTCATTGGTGCTGAAGTCTGTGTGATCAAGGAGCCCAAGATCTTTTTCATCCATTACTATTTTGTAGAAGTTTCTGTGTGATTCTTTAATAATCATCATAGTAAATTCCTCCAAGTGAAAAAGGAGAAGAAGGACGTAGCTGGGATTACATCACTCAGTGAACCTTACAAATTATTGTGTCATTTATATTTTATTGTCTCATATTCATCACATTATACTATTCTGAAAAAGACAAATAAAATTGCAAAGCGATTAAACTATCTAAAAGAACGCTAAAAATCATTTCCGCTGTGCTAACCCTGATTAAGCGATCTAAGCGTTGTCCTACTTTGGTAAACTGCTGAAATCACTAAGTCTAAGTTAACTACTCTGAAGCGTCTGACCCAAGCGCTCAGCTTTCCAAGCGTTCAAATTTCTAAAGTGATACGAAATCTTTTGTGAAGTCAAAAGACTTAAGGGTCTATTCAACCCCCCCCCCCCTTCTAGACCCTTTCGTATGCCACTTGGGACCACCAAGTGGTATCAGAGCGGTTGAATTAGAAACCTAAGCGTTTCCGAGCATAACTGCTTGTTCAGATCTTTTTTTTAACCTAGTCGCTTTAATCTTTCTCTCCAAAAACATCTCATTATGGCTTTCAACAAAATGCCTAAGTTGGTAGAGTCAAATTATGACTCTTGGAAACTTAGAGCATTCGCTTACTTGTGCTCATGCGATAGTGAAATGTGTGATGTAATTACAGATCGTCCCATTCAAATTATGAAAGTTGTAACTCGAGCCCCTGGAGCAACCGAGGCCACTCCAGATGGTTATGTCGAGAAACCTAAGTTAGAATGGACGCCTGAGGATCGAAAAAGAGCAAATCTAGATAATGTTAGACGAAGTGCACTTTACTCAGCATTAGGAGACAACGATGCATTGTTCAACAAGATCAAGCAATGTAAGACTTCCAAAGAAATATGGGATAAGCTGGCTATAGTGTGTGAAGGATCAGCACAAATGAAGGAGAATAAGCTTTCCGTAGCCATGCAAAGATTTGAGCATTTCAAGATGCAGCCCAATGAGACGCTAGAACAATTGGACGCAAGGTTTACTTTGCTCGTTACAGAGTTAGCGTCATTAGACAAGGAATTGACCAACAAGGAAATGGTCAACAAAATTTTCAGAAGTCTTCCAAGCAAATATCTAATCAAGACTGTTGCTATGAGAGAATCACAGACATTGGAAACTCTTACTCCAAAGCATGTCTTTTCAGAATTAAAGGCATTTGAGTTCGAATTGGGTGAAGTCAGCGACACATCGACTTCAGCGACTGAATCAGGAGCTTTGATCGCTACAACCAAAAGCAAGGGTAAAGCGGTCAGTGAGGTTAAATCCTCGGAATCAAATGAAGAAAAGGAAATGGCTTTATTGGTCAAGAAATTTAAAAAATTTCTAAGATATGAAAAGAGAAATCCTATCGGACAAACATCATTTCAAACTCCTCCCCCTGCCCCAGCGCCTCAGTATCAAGCGCCAGTGTACTCTGCACCTCAACCAGTAGCACCAGTTCCATACCAAGCGCCTCCGTCCCCTACTCAAAATCTCTCAGCGCCAGTAGTCTCAAAGCGATTATCCACTGAACAGAAAATGAAAAATAATTTGTGTTATAATTGCAGAAAACCAGGGCACTACCAGGTGAATTGCCCTTATCCAAATGTGTCAAAGCCCTCAAGGCAAGACTATGCAGATAGAAACCAATTCAGGAGCAACCTTCGCCAACAGGGATTGCTAGCGGAATTTGAACCATTCTTCGCACCTGAAGAGGATTTGGAATCATCAGATGAAAGCAGTGATGATGAGCCTACAAGCGACTCAGCGTTGATTTGTCTTATGGCAAGAGATGATGAAGCGTCTGACGATTCGCTACCAGAGGTAACCAATGAATTGTCAATTCCTCTTTCTTATGATGAATTACTTGACAAAGTCAAAGAATACTACAATGAATGTCAAGAAGCTACCAAAATATATCAAAATGATCTCGATATTATCTCATCACTCACAAGAGATAAAGTGACACTCAGAGCAGAGTTGCGAGTTCAGCAACAGTGCATTGAGAAGAACCAATCACTTGAGAGTGAAATTATTCAATTAAAAAATGATCTTGATATAATAGTCAAAAGAGAAGCTGATCTGATCACTAGACTTGCCAAATCAGAGCAGCTCGTCTCATCATTATCAAAAGCTTCTAGAAACTTGGATAATGTGACTGAGGTAACTAGATTATTTGGTGAAAAGACCGGTTTAGGATGCAATAAATATGGTAAACAACCAAGTAAATCTAATGTTAGGACAAACAACAAAGGAAAGGGTGTTCGCTTTGTTGAAGAAAGTTCACCAAGTCAAACGCTGAATGAACCAAGCGACAAAGGTACGAGGCCAAATGAGAAAGCCAAAGCTGACTCGAGCAAGGGAAAGACAAAGGCAAATGATTCACAAAGAAAGATTCATCCAAACGCTCAAAAGGCTAAGGATAAACCTAACCACTGTGAATCAAGCGCTAAGCGTCAAGCACCAAAAGTGCAACCCAAGCCAGTGCCAAGGAAATACCAGCATCAATATCCGAGACGGTCAAGGTCATATTATCGATACTATGATGATTATGACTATGACTATGATTATGACTACTATTATAATCGAGGATATTATTACACACCCAAAAAGCACACACAACACGATGTGAAACCCAAAAAGGCCAGTATTCCCACAATGAAGACTAGGCAAATATGGGTTCCTAAAGTTTTAATTCAAACCAAAGTTACTAACATTGAAGGACCCAAGAAAACATGGGTACCTAAGAAGAATTAGAACTATCCTTAATGCAGGTACCTAGAGCCGACACCGATACTTCAGTTTGGTATTTCGATAGCGGGTCATCCAGACACATGACTGGATCAAAAGATCTCTTAGTCAACTATCGAGCTACCAATGGTCCTCAAGTTATATTCGGTGATAACTCCAAAGGTAAAACCAAAGGTATAGGTATCATGCATAGGGGGAACATCATGATCAGTGATGTATATTATGTTGAGGGTCTTAAGCATAATTTGTTAAGCATTAGTCAATTTTGTGATAAAGGCTTTGATGTTAAATTCTCAAGCGACTTCTGCTATGTCAACGACGCTAAGACTAAGTCTACTAAATTAAGAGAAAAAAGAACAAACAATGTGTATTTAGTGGATTGGGATTCTACTTTTGATAACAACCCCACATGCTTTGTTGCTAAAAGTTAAAATGAATTGGGTTGGTTATGGCATAGAAAAATGAATCATCTCAACTTTAAGGCAATCTCTCAGTTAATATCGCTAAATCTTGTCGAGGGATTACCTAAAGGTTCCTTCCAAAAGAATCGCTTATGTGATGCATGTCAAATGGGTAAACAAGTTAAATCATCTTTCAAAAAGAAACCATGTCTATCTACTTCTAGAGTTCTTGAACTATTGCATTTAGATTTGTTTGGACCTATTCAAATCATGAGTGTTAGTGGCAAAAAGTACTCGCTAGTAATAGTTGATGATTTCTCTCGCTATACATGGGTAGAATTTCTAGCGACCAAAGATGAAACTAGTGTCAGGCTCACAGCGCTAATCCGTCAACTGCAAAATTCAAAAGACCTAACGGTGACGAGAATTAGAAGCGACAGAGGAACTAAATTTACTAACCAATTTGTTGAGAATTTTTGTACAGATCTAGGAATACTCCATGAGTATTCTGCTCCTAGAACACCTCAACAAAATGGAGTTGCTGAGCGACGGAACAAAACGCTTAAAGAAGCCGCTAGGACGATGCTAGCAGAATCCAAGCTGCCTCAAAGGTTTTGGGCCGAAGCCATCAACACCGCTTGCTACACTCAGAACCGGTGTATGATCAACAAGCAACATGAGAAGACTCCATATGAGTTGTGGAAGGGACGTAAGCCTAACGTTTCATATTTTCATGTTTTTGGTTCAAAATGTTTCATTCATAACAATGGATCCCACAGCCTAAAGACTTTTGATCCTAAAGCGGATGAGGGAATCTTTCTAGGCTATGCCAAGAATGGAAAGAGTTTTCGCATCTTAAATAAGATTAAATCGAAGGTTGAAGAATCCATTCATGTTGTGTTTGATGATGCTAACCAAGAGCCGAGTAAGGTTGATCCGGATGATGTAGGAATTGAAGATCTTGCCCAACAAGCGTCACAAATTAATCTTGAAAATGATAGTGACAATGAGGATGATGAGATCTTTGTGCCTTTTCCTAAGGTTACTCGTGAGGTTACAAATAATGATGAAGTCAGAATCGCTAATGATCATGAAGAGAATGATCATCAAGAGCAAATTGGAACTGTGAATGATGAAGCGACTGCGCAAGAGACAAATGAGAATCAAGCGATTGATAATCAAGAGTCTATCAACCCGTTCCAACCAGACAGAAAATGGCTTAGAGATCATCCACCAGATCTAGTGATTGGAGATATTGAAGCACCTGTTAGAACTAGGTCCGCTACAATTAATGAGGCCATGTTCGCAAGCTTCCTATCGCAAATGGAACCAAAGAAAGTGGATGAAGCGCTTAGTGATTCAAGTTGGGTAGAAGCGATGCAAGAAGAGCTTAACCAATTTGAGAGAAGCAAGGTTTGGACGCTAGTACCAAGACCAACTCACCAAGGAGTCATTGGAACTAGATGGGTTTTTAGGAACAAAATGGATGAAGATGGCATTGTTATAAGAAACAAAGCTAGATTAGTCGCTCAGGGTTATTGTCAAGAAGAAGGAATTGATTTTGATGAAACATATGCCCCAGTAGCCCGTCTTGAAGCGATTAGAATGTTCCTAGCGTTTGCCGCATTCAACAAGTTCACAGTATATCAAATGGACGTGAAGAGTGCATTCTTGAATGGTAAACTCCAAGAAGAAGTCTATGTGGAGCAACCTCCAGGATTCATCAACAACCATGGCAAAAGTATGGTCTACAAACTGGATAAGGCACTCTATGGCCTTAAACAAGCACCAAGAGCATGGTATGACACTCTCTCTATCTTCCTTATAGGTAAAGGCTTTTCAAAAGGCAGCGTTGACACAACGTTATTTAAAATTACCCATAATGACGATGTTCTCTTAGTCCAAATCTATGTTGATGATATTATATTTGGTTCTACTAATAAGCGATTGTGTGAGAAATTTTCGAAAATGATGCAAGAACAATTTGAAATGAGCATGATGGGTGAATTAACTATTTTCTTAGGATTACAAGTTAAACAACTCCCTAATGGAATATTTATAAACCAAGCTAAGTATACTAGAGATATGATTAAGAAATTTGGCATGGAAAATGCATCATCTTCAAAAATTCCAATGATCCAAACGCTTAAGATAGATAAAGATGAAAGTGGGAAGAAAATTGATATCACTAACTATAGGGGTATTATTGGATCACTTCTTTATCTTACCGCTAGTAGACCTGATATTATGTTTTCGGTATGCATGTGTGCACGTTTTCAATCTGACCCTAGAGAATCACACTTAAGTGCTACCAAGAAGATCCTTAAGTACCTAAAAGGCACACAAAATGTGGGCTTATGGTATCCACAGGATTCTCCTTTTGAACTAATTGGTTATTCAGACGCAGATTTTGCAGGATGCAAAATAGATAGAAAAAGTACCAGTGGTACATGTCAATTTCTAGGTGATAGACTAGTTTCGTGGCATAGTAAGAAACAACAATCTATAGCGACTTCTACCGCTGAGGCAGAATATGTAGCTGCTGGAAGCTGTTGTGCACAAATCCTTTGGATGAGGCAACAACTTAGAGATTATGGAACAATCCTAGGTCCTACCCCAATCCATTGTGATAACCAAAGCGCTTTAGCTATGACCCAAAATCCTGTCCTTCATTCTAGAACCAAACACATTGACATTAGATACCATTTCTTGCGTGACCATGTTCAAAAGAAAGATATCTCCATGCATTTCATTGGAACTGACAAACAACTGGCAGATATCTTCACCAAAGCGCTCAACGAACAACGCTTTCTCACTCTGAGAAGTGAATTAGGTATGATCGATTTAAACGCTTAAATCATAAAGCATCATTTTTAATAGGCATATAATTTAGGGGGAATCCACTTTATGATTATGTCTAAACTATATTTCCAAAAATGAAATGAGTTATCAATTTTAGGGGGAACTTTAAAATTGTATTCACTTCATTAAGTAAGCGACTATGATCAAAATGACTTTAACAAATCTTATGCACCGATCATTAGCGTTTACTTGTACTCATTACAATCTGATCGCTTATAAAATGAAAGGTTTGAAAATCCAACAAGCGATTGATATGTATCAAATTAAATTTACTCTATAAAAGAATCTTCAGCGTTGAAAGAATTCCCACTTCAACGCTAAAGTAACTCTCATTTACAAAAATTCATGCATAGTTTTCATCGCCACAAAGTAGCGTGTGGATGAGTCCAAAATTCTAGATTTGTTAACTACCCACACGTGCCTATCAAATCAAACTGACGGTTATGATTCCTATCTAAACCTAGGCAGTTCAGTAAAATGCCTGAATCTGAGTACGTGTCAGTGTACTATCAGGCGCGTGTAATTTACGCTGAAAATTTCAAATTTTTCAAACGTTTTCAAAAAGTAACCGCGGATCCGAAAAATGTTATAATGTCCTATTTTACCGCACTTTTTGACATCCGAAGTTATGTGTACACGGTTCAGATTTCTTTCTCATTAACTTCTGTACACGTGTCATTCATCTACCAATTGAGGAGTTACTTTTACCGTCTATTTAAACCTCTCAAAACTTTTACAGAAAACCTTTATCACTTCCAATCTCTCTACTGTAAAAGTTATCTCTCTCTAAAAGGCAAAACAAAAAAAAAACTTCCTACTTTTCTTCAAAGTTTCACCTTTCAGCAATGGCACCCAAAGCTTCAAAATCTTCCAAACCAGCACCTTCTGCTACCGCAAAAACCTTCCCGTGCTGAAAAACCAGTGACGGTTAACGCCGGATTTTTGGTTAACTGGGATTACTTTTTGATAACCAGAACTTCCCTCTTCGAACGATTCTTCCACTCGTTCAAGAATCTGGTTTGAGAGACATGCTTACTACTACTTACAACTACTATGAAGAAGAATCTCTCTACTTTTTCAATAATGGTGAAATTTCTGAAGACGGCAATTCCATATCCTGCGTCTTCCCTTCTGCTAAAGAGACCTTTGTTCTCTCTCCCTCTCTGATTTCTTCACTACTAAATCTCCCGAATCATGGCAGTGAGGTAGAACATGTCAATCTCGGAGATGCTACCAAAGTCTGGGATTTGATCAAGAAAGACGACGTTAACGCCGCGTATGAGCCAAACTTCAAGAAGAATGATATGAAGGGCGAATACGTCATCCTCGCTGATATTTGTTCAAAGATTATTGAATGCAGAAAAGGAACTTTCGACAAAATCACCAACATTCAATATAAGATGATGGTAGCCATCCTAACCAAGTTAAAAGTTAACTGGTCTCTCTACGTTTTCAATCGCTTCAAAGCAGCGATGGCTAAGTCGGTTAATCCCAAGCCTTACGGGATTGTGCTAAGTCGTATTCTTTGCGCTTGCGGATATACGCAATCTTTTGGCAAAAAGATTCCAGCGACCAAATTTTATGGAAAGAAAATGATAAGCGAGCTTCTTCACCCGCGAAAACCTGGCGGAGCAGCGGTTCCTAAAGAACAGCGTGAGCGACTTCCAGCTGAAGGAGTTGTTCGCAGTGATGATGAAGATCAAGCGTCTTCTTCATCATCGTCCTCTTCATCAGAAGAAGAAGTGGTGGTCAAGCGACCTAAGAGAAAGATCACTCTCAGAGTCACTGAGCCATCCAAGCCCGCAAAGAAACAAAAGCCTGATCTTAAGAAGAAGAAGCCGGACCCCAAAAAGAAACAAAAAATCCCTTCTCCTTCTCCCTCTCCTAAATCTCCATCTCCTCCTCCAGCGTTTGTCTTTCCCGTTCCCGAGGAAGAAGAAGCCGTAGAAGAGGAAGTACCGCTTGCACGAAGGCGTACTCCTCTTTCTACTCCCGCAGTATCCTCTAGTGCTCCTTCAAAACTAGCGCTTAGAGAGTCAGCTAGTGTTTCTTTCTCTGACGCTGTTCCCGAAGTCAGCTCAGATCCTCCAGCCGCTACTCAATCCGAGAGGCTTTCAAATGTTCAGGGTAAGTATTTGCTAAGCAAATTTGCCTATCCTTTCCTCGTTAGTCTCTAAGTTTCTAACGCTAGGATAAAAACTCTTTCAGCACCTTATGCAGCAGATATTCAATATGTTCTCAACACGCTTGAAGAACTAAATATCCCCATTCGTGCTGATCCGATAACTTCTTTTATCAATTTAGACCCCGAAGAAGAAGTCCAGGAGCCTGAGGAAATTGCTCAAGAAACAAATCAAGTGACTAAAAACGTCGATGATATTCCTCAGGGTAAGCGATGTAGTCTTTTGTTTGTAATTTCTACTTAGTAGAAATTTTTTGCTTGCTTTTCTCAATCGCTTACATGTATCAGCTCAAGACGTACCTCAAGATGTACCAATCACTGATGCCCCTCCTATCTCGGAGATTCCAGTTGAAATAGATGTGGACATGGCAACTGTTGCGGATATCGCTAAAAAGGCATCACAAGTTCTTCCTGACGCTGAAACTTCATCAGCACGTGAAGCAGCTTTAAACACTGAGCGGTTGATAGAAGTGGCCCCTATCCCAACAGAGGCTATTGCTTTTGTTCCTACGCCAACATGACCTCCTCCTCGTGTCATTGATTTCTTCCCGCGCGGATACTCTTCAGATATTGAATTTTATTATGCCGCCAGAGAACGTGACACCCAAACGCTTGCCGAGTTGGAAATCCAATTTCAAACAACTCTCCATCGGCCAGATATTTCAGACTCACACAAGTTTGAGATCTTTGAGCGTTTTGCCGATCTTGGTCTGTACAGTTTAGAGCGTCTTTATTTACGCCTTGAGTATATTCGTCGACCCGCGTTCAACCGATCAGAATTTGACGAGAAGCGATTCAATTTCACCGGTCGCTCAGAAGAGTCCTTTTATCCTCTGCGCCAAAACAAGATTGTTTTCAAAAACCCCCACATGGGTGATTGGAACAAAGATCCAGATGAGGCCGATCTCAACAAGATAGGATATTCGGCTCTTCCTTCCATCGTCAACTCTCCTCCAAACGCTTTATGCCCTAATCCTCTAAAGTTATGGAAAGAAAAAGGCCCTATTGTTGCTGAGCGTCCAAATCCGGTCAACTCGTGGATAGAAGATGAGGCTCGAGAATATCTAGCCAGATTATGGGCTGAGGATTATGATGAAGAAATGGACCGCTTTGAGAAATTTCTTGCCGCTAGAAAAGATCAAGCTAAAGCGGACAAACTCGGGAAACGATGGATGATGAATATAGCCAGATGGGCTGAAGACTTTGTTCTGCATTTCTATACCCTAGAAGAACTTATAAGATACCCGTTTCTTTTCAAGTTTGGGATAGAATACAGACGCCGAGGATATGCAACCTTTTTGCTTCAACAGCGTTAGATCATTGCAGGGAATGTTAGCGCTTTGCCACGATACAGACAACCAATCGAAAGCTACATTCGCCAGCAACTCGCCTTATACAGCCAGGGCGGACGCTACATCTTGCATCCTCGTGCAGACTTTGTTCAAAGAATCTTTCCTGATCTAAACGAAGACGCTTCGTCAAGTAAACAACCAATTCTTCCCGGTCAGAGTCAGATTCGTGTTGATGTTTCCACAGAACACGCTGAGTTTGCTGAGTTCCACAGAGACATGAGAGCAGTGTTTGAAAATGCCCAAGCGCTGGACAGCAGTTTCAATCACTTTTCCGGGTGTTACAACTTCAGAGGATATACTCTTCACCCCGTGCTCTTTAGTGAATCCAACATTCAAGTGGCCAAGATGATCTCGCTGATTAGGCCAGTGGACCAAGACGCAGCTCAAGCGCTCATGCCGTTGATTTTGGACTTTTTCCACAGATATACTTCAGGGATTGCTTTACCGGAAGATGTGCAACTTGCACTAAGTACCGAAGAGCGAGAAGACGCTATATTCTTTATACCGCAATCCAGCCTGATCAGTCCCCGGCATGTAATGGAAGCTCTTGGCCCCCTTTGGGTCATTAGCATTAGAGAACCTTCTCCTCCCCACATCCCAATAATGGAAGAAGACTCTGCTCTTACTGCGGAAGTCGCTCAAAATCCTGAGGCTTCCTTGTCAGATTCTTCTAGCGCCCCAGTAGTCGAGCCCCCAGTTCTTGCAGATCCAATCATGGATCAAGCAATTGAAGAAGTGCACTCTGAAATTGCACACACGCCTATCGAGCCCTTTATCAGAGATAAATCCAAAGGCAAGGCTGCAGTTTCTAGTTCTTACGGACTTCTCCCGTCCCCAAAGCGTTCTTCTTCCGATTCGGATTCTGAAAGTGATTCAGACGCTAGAGACTTCAGACAGGCAGTCCGGAACTCGCTCCACAACATTGAAGGTTCCTGTTCCAAGATCTTTGAAACTGCTGATAGACATATGCGAATAGTGTCTGATACACGAAGCCGAGACATTGCCAACGCTTCAAATAAAAGCACCATTGCTATCATGAATATCATGTCCCCTCTTATCGCTGAGCTCTCCTCTGACTTCAATCGACACCTAGCTCAGAGTGCTTCGGCTGATGCTGAAAGACACGCTTCATCCAATGTCGTCGCTCAGAGTGTCGCCCAGCAAATTGCTCTTCTAGTGGAAGAAGTTAGACTTTTGCGCCGAGATGTCGCTGCTCTAAAGAACTCTCTTGATGATGCCAAGAAGGGGGGAAATACAGAAAAGCATCAAGCGTCCAAATCGATGTCAAAGACTGATAATAAAAATTGGCGATCAATGATGGAAGAACTAGTAAGCATCAAGAAGATGTTAACTAAAAAGAGAAAGCCAAGATATTATCTAGGAAGATATCCCCTTCCGGAATTGGACGTTGACTTCTTAGAAGGTATGGGATTTCAACCTTTTGCCGGACCGCTGAGACGACCTATCAATTGGAGACCGTCAAAAGATCCAAGAAAATACAAAAAAGCATCAAGCGTCCAAATCGATGTCAAAGACTGATAATAAAAATTGGCGATCAATGATGGAAGAACTAGTAAGCATCAAGAAGATGTTAACTAAAAAGAGAAAGCCAAGATATTATCTAGGAAGATATCCCCTTCCGGAATTGGACGTTGACTTCTTAGAAGGTATGGGATTTCAACCTTTTGCCGGACCGCTGAGATGACCTATCAATTGGAGACCGTCAAAAGATCCAAGAAAAGATAACTATCATGATGTGATTCGTGAACTTGGAATTTCTCCAAGAGAGTGGACGGAAAGGTTGCTAGAACTTAATGAAAGCGCCAGACTTCGTAGGCATGATTACGATGAAGTTCAACATACGACAATGATTGACATTGATCGTCTCCTGATGGACTTAGCGCTAGAAGTTCTCCAAGGAGAAGAAAGAGCAAAGCGACAGAAAAAGTGAATGAATTTTTTTTATTTTTTTTGTTGTTTTTTGTTGTACTCGCTTTTCTTTTTTGTTTTCAGTATAAATCATGTATGCTTATTCTTTCAATATATGAATGATTTATCGCTGAAACATCTTGTTGAAGCTAATCTAACTTTAGCTAACCTTACTAACTTTTTGAACGCTAACTTATATTCATTTGGGCTTTTCTCTTTAGTAACTAGAGTTACAAAAGTTAAAGTCTTGACATCATCAAAAAGGGGGAAATTGTTAGGAAATTTCATGTTAGATGTTTTGATGATGACAAGATAAGATTCATTGTTAGACCCCAAATAAAATGTAAGTTTATGTTTTCTTTAGATCATTGTTTAAGCGTTTGAAAGTTTGTAATTTTGTTTAGGCTTGTAATTTTTATCTTTGTAGATTTTAGACTAAGTCTTAGTAACTGAATCGCTAGTAGAATTCTAGGTGAGTCTATTAGAGAAGAAGTTGAAGACCAGTGTCTGAAGTCAACCAGAGATGAAGATTTATCTCTTAGCGTCCGTCAAACGCTAAAGGAACCTATTTCAGGATACATGGATCAAGCGCTCAAATTATCTCAAGCGATGGATGTAAGATTCACCTGAAATAAATCTTCAAGTCATGAAGGACTTAAATGCAATCATTCAACGGACATTTATTTCCAATGGAAAATAAATTCAAATGCATTAAATGCCTGATAAGTGCATTAAATGTGATAAACTACTATGACTTGTGGACAAGCCACCTTTTGAACAGACTGTCAGAAGTTTCAGAGTTTTAGCTGCTCCCGTCCTATCGGATTCAGCGAATTTTCAGGAATGTCAGACTTTAGGTATGATCACGCGCCACGTGAAAGGCACGCTTCTACATGTGTCCAACGGACAGATCCCAAGAAATTGCCTATAAATACCTTGCTCCAGAAAAACCCAAAAAGAGGACAACAACAAGAATATACGAGAAAATTATTGCCAAAAATCTTACGTACATTCTTTCTGAAAAAGCTTAGAAACCCCATAGCCAAAACCTTTCAAGCTTTTTATCTACATTCCAGTCAGTCACAAATATCTCAAACATCTTCCAAAGAAGAAATTCAAATTCCAACTGAGATATTCCAAGTTGTTTGATCTTCTCTAAAAACAAACAAACCCTAGTGACAAACCTCAACTTTTCATCTGAGTGAGAAAAGTTGTTGAAACCTTTCAGGCAGTATTTCTGAGTGAGAGAAGCTTGAAGAAGATGATCTTCATTGGTGCTGAAGTCTGTGTGATCAAGGAGCCCAAGATCTTTTTCATCCATTACTATTTTGTAGAAGTTTCTGTGTGATTCTTTGATAATCATCATAGTAAATTCCTCCAAGTGAAAAAGGAGAAGAAGGACGTAGCTGGGATTACATCACCCAGTGAACCTTACAAATTATTGTGTCATTTATATTTTATTGTTTCATATTCATCACATTATACTATTCTGAAAAAGACAAATAAAATTGCAAAGCGATTAAACTATCTAAAAGAACGCTAAAAATCATTTCCGCTGTGCTAACCCTGATTAAGCGATCTAAGCGTTGCCCTACTTTGGTAAACTGCTGAAATCACTAAGTCTAAGTTAACTACTCTGAAGCGTCTGACCCAAGCGCTCAGCTTTCCAAGCGTTCAAATTTCTAAAGTGATACGAAATCTTTCGTGAAGTCAAAAGACTTAAGGGTCTATTCAACCCCCCCCCATTCTAGACCCTTTCGTATGCCACTTGGGACCACAAGTTTGCACCATTGATTGGGCCCTCCATGGGAACTTTTCTTGTTGATCTGGATTAGGGTTGTTTTTTATTGCACACCCGGGTGCGGTATTCGAGTCAAACAACATTGTCAAAAAGGGATATTTGACTGAAGAATCTCATTTTCTATATGAGTTTATCCGTTTTTATGTCCAACCAACTACAAACAAAGGAAACGGGCAGTACTTGTATATGCTATGCTTTCATCCAAGAAGATATATCTTGCTTGTCTGATACATAAGGCGTTAGTGGGACAAATAAAACGATTTGGAGGGGAGGTTACTCATAACCGGAAGGTGAAGATCACTGTACTTTTCTTCCCTTCCTTGATTGTTGCCCTTTACTTGAAGGTTCAAATTCAACCGGGAGAATGACAGATTTGTACGGCAGCTGGAGGAGAGCTTGATATTGGGGAGCTCATTCATCCGACCTCTGGTGTCAAAAAGACCAAACCCACACAAAAGAGAGGTGACAGTTCTAAGGATGCTTCATCTGTACCTTCCGAGTTATTTGAGATTCTACAACACCAGGTTGTTGTACTACAGCAGAGTCACACAATTTTCCAACACCAGATTCAAAATGTTATTAGTGTGAGCTTTCAGATGTTAAGTCAGTATTTGGGGCAGTACCAGAGGGATTTGATGATTGTTGCTGATAACGCAGTCGGTCGTCCAGTGCCTGATTACCCCTTACCACTAGAGTTTTTCCCTTGTCCGTTTCCAACCCATGTTGATCCCACTGGGGAGGAGGCTGATATGGCAGCAGAGGAGTGATCCGGCTTTGTGTTCTTTTTCTTTCTTTCGCTAGTTTTGTTTTGGTTTTTCTGTTTATCTTTATCTGTTTGTTTAAGTTGCTGTTTTTATTTCTGTTGCTAGTTTTTTTTTATGTCGTAGTGGCATATGCTTACATTGTCACTCCTGCGAGAATTCCTCCCGAAACATTGCCAGAAGGAATGTAGGTTCAGCATCCTATTCAGTACTACTTTTGCTGTTCTTTTCATTTTTCTATTTCCATGTTTAGCTGGTGCAACATTGGGGACAATGTTGGGTTTAAGTTTGGGGATAGGAGAGTAGTCAAGAATGTATACGATGTGTTTTAGTATAAGTTTGGGGGAGGAGTGTCAGAAAAAAAAAATTAGTCGATCTAGTTGATGCATTGAGATTGATTAACTTGAACAAAAAATGGCATGATTTCTATGAATAATTTGAATTTAATGGAACATATATATCTTTGAAATTGCTCGTGGAGACCCTAGACTAGGATTGATTTTCTTAGATGATTCACAATGCACAATAAGTCGAGAGTAGAGGAGTTGAGAGAATAACCATCCTAAGACACTTAAGGAATTTTTCTCGAAAATATTGGCTTCGATTTTTTTCATAAGGTTATAAGTTGAGTAATTAATTTTGTATGCTTAACAATGAATAAAAAGGTTGAATTTTGGTATGACCAAAAAGGTCAAGCTAATATGTATTGGAGGTGAAAGTTTCATGCCTATATACTATACTATTATGCTAGTTTGAGCTAAGCTCAAGCCAAAAAGGAGTTGAATTATTTAAAAGATCTAGTTTTATTTCGTGGCATTTGACACTCGAGTGATTAAATCCTTAGGAGTATCTCTACACTTAATGCCCTAAAACAATCTAGTTTGGGAGTCATTGATCTAAAGCTTGTTACATGGGTACCATAGAAGGCCTAAGGGAATAAAACATTGCACATGATCTAGCCTTAATGAAGTTAATTGGAAAGTTTCATATGAATTGAAAGTTTGAATGTTTGACTAATGAAATTTAAATGGCTATAAGATTGTCTATGATTCTTGTGCTTTATGTTTGATCAAAAGTTGATAGATATGGGATTGAGGTTCAAAAATTGGTAAGGATGCCTCTCGACTATAATACCTTAGATTTAACTTCACTACATTCTTTGGAGTCTTTTCGAGTATTGGTGTCACATGAGCAAAAGTATTTGATATGTATATATATATTTGTGAGCTTTAAAAGGATGATTTTATACCATTGGTTCTTGTTAATTATGTTGATGTGCATTGGTTTGGTTAGGTCTGAAAAGTTGTTAGATTTTGTGGGTATATCATCTGCAAACCCTCACGAGACTATAACTCGTCCTTTTTGGGGAACATTAAGGTTTAAAGGCTTGTTACACATGCTAAGTGTAATCGTTTACTCCACGAAAGTGAGTTTATCTTTTTTTTTGTGTTATTTCTTTCTTTTGTTGAAGTTTGGATTGAAATTTTATGATTATCATTGCTCGAGGATGATCAATGCCTAAGTTTGGGGGTGTTCATAGGGTCGGAAGTTACGTGATTTAGTTGGATGAAATAGCATGATTCGTGTTTAATTATGAGTAATTTATGCCACAAATGCATGTAATGAGTTTGATAATTGAGTACAGGTATAAGTTATTGCAATTAAGGGAATTAAGGAATAAAAGGCACGATTAGTGGAAAAATCCAAGAAGTTAGAAGAACAATGCATGGAAGTTAAGAAGTGTTACGTACGAACGCTAAGAAGTTTAACGTTCGAACGTTGGTCCCGACTAATCAGTTTTCACGTTTTAAGAAGTCTGATTCAAGGTGGGGTCTGTCTAATAACTGATATAAAAGAGACAGAACGAAAACAACAAAGGAGGCCGACTTCAGCAGCCCTAATTCAAGACTTGGAGAGCAAGAAGAAGAAAAATCACAAGATTTCATCTTCAACAAGAGGGAGTTCACTAGATTAGAGAAAACAATCTGTTTATGAATTTTTCCTGTTATTCTTATTTACTTTTCTCATTTCTTATGAACTAATTATGTCAGACTAAGGCTGTGCAAGGCCAGATTTATGATGATTGGTATATGAAAGTTGTTATTCGAGTTAATTCTGATGTTGTTATGTGTTATGCTTTTTGTGCTTTTACTCCATTCATATGTTTGATCACCATATGCATGTTATTTTGCCTAATTTATCTGTTCATGAGAAAGTAAATTAGGGTGCAGAGAAAATCATAATATCATCTAAGTTGTTGGTGTTTAGGATAGCTACACACTCCGGATGCTGTTTACCGGGTTTATTTGGAGAGATAAATCTGAATATATCTGGAGGAAATTTTAGTTCTTAATGCATGCAGTAGAGATTGCTACAACCAATCTAGTATAGGTTACCATGAGCGAGGGATCCGCGTGATAATATTTTTAAGGAATTTTCCACCATAGCAACATTAGTCTAATAACTTGAAGAACAACTGTTATATAGAGACAAGTAAATCTGTGTCAGTGCATGTGTCTTAGTCGTTTCTCTCATATAATTTTATCTTTTTACTTCATAAGCATATTTATTAAGTTTGTTGCATTTAGTTATCATTACATTTTGTTTAGTTCTTGTTGTAAATTCTTGCAAAATTAAAAGACAAGTCACTGTAGGTTCGACATCCCGGAGTTATACACACGATCAGTCCTCTTGCTGTAAAAAAACGTAGAGTTCTACAATGTCACTTCCCCACACAATACTTCTAGCGCCCCCCCCCCCCTTTCCACCTCCAATTTGTCGGAGGTGATGAAGGTTATCTTCCTATTCTTAATGGAGGCTATAGAACTTGCCAACTTGGCCAATAGGTTAGCAGCTTCATTTTCAGCCCTGGGGACCTGCTTAAGGTCAAACTCTTCAAAATGATCCCTCATCTTCCGAATGAGGGCGAGGTATTGAGTCATCTTCATCCCCTTCGCCTCGTATATTCCATTCACCTGGTTGACTACTAGCTGTGAATCACGGTAGACTATCAATTTCTTCGCTCCAACTGCGAAAGCTAGTTTGGCCCTTGCCAATAGCGCTTCATACTCAGCTTTATTATTTGAGGCATCAAATTCGAACCTTATGGCATATTCAAATTTATCTCCTTGAGGACTTTCGACTATAACACTAGCCTCGCTGCTAGTGTTGGTGGAAGAACCATCTACAAATAGTGTCCATGTTGGCAGGGAGCAACTGGCCTAGTCCTCCATCATCTCGGCCACAAAGTCAGCTAACATTTGTGCTTTGATGGCCGGTCTTCTTTGATATTCAATGTCGTGCTCACTAAGTTCCACTGCCCATTTAACCATCCTTCTTGATATGTCGGAGCTTGACAATATCCTTTTCAAGGGGTGGTGAGTGAGCACCACCACGCGGTGTGACTGAAAATAGGGCTTTAGCTTTCTCGCTGCCACTACCAAGGCGAGGGCCAACTTCTCAATGAGAGGGTATCTTGGCTCGGCCGCCCGGAGTAGGCGGCTAATATAGTGGATGGGTTTATGATCCCCGTGGTCATCTCGGATTAGCACAGCGCAGACCGCTTCGTGGGTCATCGCTAGGTATAGGAAAAGCGTTTCTCTATCTAAAGGTTTGGTGAGCAGTGGCGGGGAAACCAGGTAACCACTTGACATGAAATGTCCTACTTAAAACTTTTGGCCTTCCTTATTGCCCTGAAGAATGGCAGCCCCTTATCGGCTGACTGCGAGATAAATCTATTAAGGGCTATTGCTCGCCCCATCAATTCTTGCACCTCTTTCTTGGACCTAGGGGGAGTTAAGTCTAGTATGGCTCTGATTTTCTCGGGGTTCGCTTCTATCCCCCGCTCACTCAACATAAAGCCCAAAAACTTTCCACCACGTACCCCAAAAGTACACTTGGCGGGGTTGAGCTTTAGCTTGTAGCGCCTGAGCACTTCGAAGCATTCTTGCAGATTGCGTACATGGTCTACTCCCTGTTTACTCTTGACTAACATGTCATCTATATACGCTTCCATGTTCCTCCCTAATTGAGCTTCAAACATTTTATTGACTAACCTCTGATAAGTGGTACCCGCGTTTTTAGCCCAAAAGGCATCACATTATAGCAAAAGGTTCCTTGGTCAGTGATGAAGCTAGTTTTCTCCTGGTCCTCGGGCACTAGGGAAATTTGGTTATACCACTGCCTCGCGTCCAGGAAGGTTAGCAGCTCAAATCCGGCGGTGGAATCAATCAAGTCATCAATCCGGGGGAGAGGGTAGGAGTCCTTAGGGCATGCCTTATTCAGATCTGTGAAGTCTATGCACATCCTCCATTTGCCATTTGGTTTTTCTACCAACACCACGTTGGCTAGCCACTCTGGGTAATGCACGACCCTTATGTAACAGGAGGCCAGCAAATTCTCTATTTCTTTCTTAGCAACCAAACTTCTTTCTCTTCCCATAGTCGGCTTGCGCTGTTTCACAAGGCGGGCATCTGGGCAGGTGTTCAGATGATGGGTCATGACCTTGGGGTCAATTTCCTCTATGTCTTCCATGCTCCAAGAGAACACGTCGGTATTATCTCAAAGAAAACGTACTGAGTCACCTTCAAGAGCAGACCCGAGGGTGGCGCCGACCTTGGTGGCTTTCTCGGGATTACCCGGTACTAACTCTACCATCTTTAGGCTTTCAACTGCATCTTCCCAAGTGTCGTTGTTATCCTCCAAGGTCTTACTTGACTTTCCTTCCACTTGGACCACCATGTCGATTTCTATTAATTCACGCTCGGTGTTAGGCCCCGAGTCACTCCGGTTTCTTTTGAACTTGACGAGGGTGCTAGTATAATATTCTTTAGCCAGTCATTTATCTCCTATGACTTTTCCTATTCCACTGGGAGTCGAAAACTTGGCTTTCAGGTGGAAGGTAGAGATAACAACTCGAAAAAGGTTTACGCTCGGCCTCCTCAGTATAACATTATACTTGGAGGGGGCTCTAACCACTAGGAATTTCACCTCCCTGGTCGCACGCTTAGGGAGTGTACCCATGGATAACAGCAGGGTCACCTCTCCCAAAGCATCCACTAATTCGCCTGTGAAGCTAATGAGTGGGGTTTTCACCTCTTGGACTTTGGCTCCATCAATTGATAATCGGGTGAAGGTGTCGAAGAAGATAATATCTGCGGAACTCCCACTGTCAATGAGAATTCTGCATACCCAAGAGTTTGCAATGGTGGCTGAGATCACTAAAGCTTTATCTTGGGAGGGGATTCGGTTTTCCAAATCTCGAGCTCTGAATGTGATGCTTTGTGTCTCTGACTTTATGTGAATGCTTGGCTTAATTATGTCAGTGGCTACCGCATAAGACGTCTTTCGTATGATCTCGTACACCCTTTTGGCAGGGGATGGAATCACTACTGGTGTCGCCTGAAGCGCATGTTCACATTATTGGGGGTCGGTACATCCGGGTCATCAATCCCTTGAATGCCATGTAGCATTCCTGGCAGTGTGGGATTTAGAGCTACCCTTAGCATACTGCTGCTAGTAATTAACCACTAGGAATTTCACCTCCCTGATAGCACGCTTAGGGAGTGTACCCATGGATAACGGCAGGGTCACCTCTCCCTGAGCATCCACCGATTCTCTTGTGAAGCCAACGAGTGGGGTTTTCACCTCTTGGACTTTGCGCGACTTCACGAGAAAGTCCATAACTTATTGTTCAATGCTCGGAATCATAAACCATTTTTTTCTTTCATAGTAGACACATAGAGCTTTCCAAAAATATATCACAGATTATCAAAAAAGGTCTAGTATAAAATAGATTTGGTTTCAAACTTAAGCTTAAATTTGTCAATAGTTTACTACAATCATACTTCATGTTCTCTTTATCTATATTTCATCTTTAGTGTATACATACGTCAAGTGTACTTTAACCATACTTCTTATTAGCTTTAATCATACTTGATGTTGAGGATAGAAGGTGGTGCTCGCGATGGTGGTGGTCATCATCGGAGGTGTCGTCGGCAATGGTGGTGGTCACTGTCGGAGATGTCGCCACCGACGGTGGTGGTTGCCGGCGGTGGTCGCCACTTTTTTCACTTCTTCGAAAAGTCTTCGTAAAATTGCGAAAATCACCATTCAATTGCTAGGTATCTTCTTGCTGAATTCCATTACATGTCTGTAATTTACATGTGTACTTACTGATTCTTGTATGTATATGTCTGTCAAAGAGCACGAATTTGGTTGACATGTGTTAGCTAATATAAATATCTTTCCATATTTTTTTAGTATTTATGTTAATTTAGGTTTCTTTATGTTTCCTTGTATTGATCTTTTCCTTATTTATAGTTAGTGTTTCTTGTTTACCAAGTACATGTATCTCTATAACTATGATACTCAATAATACAAGTACCTACAGGGTTTTCTCTAATCTAACATGGTATCAGAGTCATGGCTTCGAGCCATGGTATCTCTATCTCTCGTTTTCGCATCCTCAAGTCGCTGACCCCGTCCGGCGCACCTTATCTAGTTTAGTTTAGGGTAGTTTTGTTTTTTCTTTATCTTTGTTTATGCTATCGCCGCTCGCCCTTGGAAAAACAAGGACTTGGAGTCGCAGGATTTTCAGACGAATCCACATAGATCTTCGTCGAAATTTAAGATTTCCAGAAACACCTTGAGATACGTATTCGTCAAAATTTCTCTACTAAGCATTCTTTATGCCCGAACTGTCGTAACATCTTTTCTCGATTTTTAGTTCAATCTCAATATTCAAGACTCTCACGTCTCGACTGCGGGGGAGTGTTAGCTAATATAAATATTTTTCCATATCTTTCTAGTATTTATGTTAATTTAGGGTTCTTTATGTTTCCTTATATTGATCTTTTCCTTGTTGATAGTTAGTGTTTCTTGTTTACCAAGTACATGTATTTTTATAAATATGATATTCAATAATACAAGTAGCTACGGAGTTTCCTCTAATCTAACAAAAAGGAAATGGTATTATGTAATTATTTGTGTAAGGTGTGGTATTTAAGTAATTTGCCGTGAATTAGGGAGTGAATCCAAAGTTTCATGTTTGAAGAGGAAGTGCAGACTACATTAACATGGGTGGGATTGATTGGTGATTTAAGTCTAAAATGCTAAAGAATTAATTAAGCGTCTACAGGATCAGTTTTTCAATTATAATATATCATTTTAATTCATTGTTGTCTTACTCATAAAACTGAGCAATTTTTGTAGTTACGACTCTACTAATAATTGAAAATGTTTTAATTTTAATTTGTAATTCGTAATTGATAATATGTTGTGTAAAAGAAAATTTTTATACCCAAGGCTTGTTAGTTTAGTGGTATCAATTTTCACTTTCATATGGGAGGTCCTGGGTTCAATTCCAAACTATCACAAGTTGTGATTTTTCTCTTCTTATTTTGAATCTTATAAGATCTGTGTGACCTATTAGTAAAAGCTATTGACTCAGTTTGTCGGATCAAGGTATCTCGTCTAGAATTAAAAAAAAATCTTTATTTTTCCCATTGAAAATGAAATATAAAACTGGGCCGGTAAAGGAATTGGAATTATTATGGGGTTAATGCATAGCCGTACCTATGGGCTAAGGCTTTGGGCCCAATTGAACAATCAAACCATAGTATTTTTTTTAAAAAAAAAAAAAAAAACTACAAAGCACCTTGATAATTGTTACACTCGTCCTTTATCTTATTATTAATCATTTTCAATTTTCTATTCCAAAATAATAAACCATCGTGTTACATTTTATTTGTACATGACAAGTGTATATAATTTTATCTCATTTTTATATTTTTGCAAAATAATATGATCATCCACATGTCTCACATAAGTAAAATTGAATATAAGATAAAACATCATTTTGCAATATATGATTCCAACGCATTTTTAACAGTCCTATTACTTTCTGAATCCGAGATATTGGTGAATAAGAATAGTTTTTGGTTTGACTTTACAGTTTCAATATGACATGAAGAAAGAGTTTATACAAATCAGGTGTTGATGTACCCTGTGGTTGTGATTGCTGCAATTTGATCTAAAAATTAACATACTTTTTACATTTAAATCCCCATATGCCAATGCAATGAATGAAAAAAAGAATCCTAACTTGCATATTAATGAAATCACATGTGATTTATAGGAAATCTCCAAACTTTAAATTGCAGTATACGCATATATAATTCTTGTGTAATATACTTTACATAAATTTTAATACATAAACGGTTGTATCATTTCGATATTTCGAATTATAAAATAACCTAAAAATCATGATTGAATGTTCAGCAAGCAACAAAATTTTATAAATATATTTAATAGACATTTACTAATAAAAATAGTCATTAGGTAGGAATTGTCTTTATTGTGATATGCACGAATCAGATGCTGATTTAGATTCTTTAATATACTAGGTATATCATTGTTAACCACCATCTTTTACAAATTACATATGACAAGCATATAGCTAGTGAGCAAATGCAAGACAAGCTATAATGCTTGATACTCCTAAACAAGACCCAATGCAGTATCATATCCATATCGTACTTGTATTCTGGATGGATACTCTTGGATATCGTGGAACATTTTCAAGTGCCCAAAAATTAAAAAGAAGAAAAAAAATCTTTATACCGTATCTGATATGAAATATAAAGTATCCAACACGTAGTCATTACCAGACAATGAATATTTTTGTCTTTTTTAAATTTTATGCAATAATTTTTGGGCTAACATAGGAAAATAGTTAAATATTTTTGGTCTTTTGTCAAAAATTAAACATACAAGTTCAATAATTGGCTAAGAAATTAAAGGAACTAGGCAAAATTGTATTTATGTCAATGAATAAGGAAAATTTCACTTTAGTCTCACAGGATTTTGCCCATTTAAGATTTAGTCTCAATATTGGAATTTTAGTTACACTTTTGGCCCCAGCTGTAAAAAAATAGATAGAAAAAGGAGAGTATCATACACACACCATTTTTTGTATTTTCTGAGATAATGACACGTGTATGACACTCACCTTTTTTCATCCTTTTTTTAACGGTTGGGACCAAAATTGCAACTGAATCTCCAATGGGACTATATTTGAAATGGGCGAAGTCCCACGGGATCATAAATGAAAATTTCACTCAATGAATCTATTGAATCAAAACTATTTTTAAATATTATACATGAATATATACGTAGACATATTATCAATGTATCTTATCCTAAAGTTTTGAAATTTGTCATATTTCGTAACCGTATCGTATTATATTCATATATGTATATCATAAAAGACAAGTATCTTAAATTTTTTTGGAAAAGAATGAAAAATCAAGTGATTTATACAAGATTATTCAATAACTTCAACAACTCAATATATGATCAACAAATATAAGATAGACTATACTCATAGTATAACAAAATTAAAAAGACAATAACATTATTCTTGCCTTTTGGAAGTGTACCAAGTCCTTTCCATACGCAGAAAGTTATGAATAGGAAATGCCATCTTAACCACCATCACATAGTTATTAATTAACTTTCAATTATGACAGCCATTAAGCAAATTTTATAAAATTAATGAGCAATAATTAAGTGTATACCAACTGGGAAAGTAAATTAAATTATTTACTTCGTTATGAGATCTACTGACAAGAGCTCATTTGAGCTCGATTAATTTTACATAACAAATCATTTTTTATTTTTTATTTTTGAAATGCACAACAAACCAGTTTGAATACATATTTATGGTCCATAAGATTTGAAACTCGACTCAATGAGTTAAACTTAAACATGATAAAATATATATAAAAATATCAAGTTACTCGATTCCACTAATATTCGACTCGATTAAATTTTATTTTTAGCTTTGGTTGATTAGCAATCAAATTAAACTTAAACACATTCGAAACTTAATAAAAACTCAAACAAACTTAAAAGATATTTTTTGTGGCTCAACTCAATTCACTTGCACTCCAAAAGCCAAGCCCGCAAAGTTAGTGATATTTTAAAAAGCAACACCTTGTAATCATCAATAATTAAATGACAAGATGTGTATAAGATTCCTGCATGACTACATATGCATTTGAATTGGACTTAATTAATCCTCATTTCCAAATATTTGTCTTTCAGATTTATACAGTATATAAAATATTAAGTTAATTACACTAACGAGTAACTACTCATCTTATTCAATATAATTAAAGTTCAACCCATTTATTTTGGATATATAACAAATACCCCTTCTTCCAATAAAATTTTACAATCGCCCCTTTCCATTAGAAAACTAACAAAATTTGTTGATGTGATCAAATTTTTTTTTTAAATTTTTTTTATTTTACCTTCCCTCAGTCAACTAATTTTCTTTGACCAAAAAAAATCCTTGAGGTGGTGAATGTAAATTTCAATTTAAAGAGGATATGTAATAGTAATTTGCAATCTTTAAATACATGATTTAAAGAGGAGTCAATCTTTTAAAAATGTATATCAATGAAGGTTATGTAAAAACGAGATTTTGAATATGGTCCAAAACGGTACGGCAAACGAACCCAAATCCTTTTTCACTATTATTTACTTTTTAAAAGAAGAGTAAGATTGTCATTTGATATTTTTTGTGATGCATGACTAATGACTATTAGTCAGATAGGGGTTCAATGTAAGGTTTATTAATTATAAGAGGAAGGTGTTTGTTATGGACTCAAAATAAACGGCCTCAGTTATAATTACTCTTTTTATAAGAGGGATAGGTGGTCTAATTAACCCTAAAACACTCTCTTAAATATATATATATATATATATACATGTTTGAACCCTCTTTTTTCTAAAGACTAATGTTGTATACTCTTAAATTTACAAATTGAATTTAAGAGTAAAAGAAAGAAGAACATGTATGAATGGTGTAATGGATTCGAAAATGGGGGTTTATTACATAGAATAAAAAGTTGTGGGTCGAAAGATGCAACTTTTTTGAATGTACGTACAGACAAACCCAAAATTTGCCATTTTGGGGCAAAATGCCCCCTGTTCGTAACTTTCCAGAACTTGAGTTTTGGACCCAACGGTTTCAAACTTTTGGACAATGGTCCATAATCATGTGTGACCAGATGCATCACTTTCGTACGATTGCGGTCATCAATAGTACGATTATGATGATTTAATCGGAATACTTTAACCATTAATTTCTCAATTATTAATCGGAAATCGAATTTAAGTAATTCAAAATGCTATCTTTTTCTACTCGGTTTAAGCTAATGATATTTCATATTCGAGATACGAATGCCACGAAAATCCGTGGTCAAAGTTGTGCAAAACAAAACTTCTATCTAGCATGTTTCATATCTGTGTTTCACTATTTAAATCCTCTATATATTATTAAGGAAAAATTACATACAGACACCCTCACTTCTTATGTAATTACCAAAACTCCCCCTCACTTATTGAAAATTATGAACACACCCCCTCATGTTAAAAAATTTCTTACAACTACACCCCCGATGTGTTTAACAATTCTTACAAATTTACCCCTATAAACCTTACAAACAGACCCCTTTATAAAAAAATTCTTACAATTACACCCCCGATATGTTTAGCAATTCTTACAAATTTACCCCTATAAACCTTCCAAAAAGACCCCTTAAAGGGATGTGTTGATAATTTTCAATAAGTGAAGGGGAGTTTTGGTAATTACACAATAAGTGAGGGGGCCTGTGTGTGATTTTCCCTATTATTAATCACTAACGTAGTTTATGTTGGGTCCCACCCATGTGGTGGCTATGTATATATGTGTGTATATATATATGTAATGTTGTGCATTGTTGAAAAACAATATAAAGAATGGTTGGTGGCAGCCGACTTCTTTGAAGAGGAAAATGGCAAGTTGTCATTGTTGACTTCAAAAGCCAAATTGTCAAAATTGGACGGCATGGAATTATGCCTATAAATAGAGGCATCTCTTGCTCCTCTAAAAAACACCAACACAGCTGAGAGCTATAAAGCACGGACACTCCGAAAATTATCCTCGGGCGGTGTCGTACGCGTGTCGGACACGACACTCCTCCTTCACGTGTCGGACACTTCTAATCAGTGTCCATGGTTAAAAAAATAAAAATAGAAATTCGGACACCGTGTCAGACACGACCAGATGCGTGTCTGACACAGTGAGGACACGGCTAGGTCACTTTTTATAAGATACTAAAACTTTGGGGGGTCAAATTGTAAATAAAAACTTACCAATTTTCTAAATCTAATAAAAACTTACCAATTTTTTATAAGACATGGATTTGAACAATGGAGTATTTATTTTTGTTATATCGTGTTATGGAGAAAACATGTTTATTGTTATATTTAGTTTATGTTTATATTTTTATTTTGCATTTGTTATTGATAAATAGTTGAATTATTTGCAATATACATAGCTTTACGAAAAACAAGTAAAATTCAAATTTATATATAATATATATATAAAAAAAATTGGACAGCCGTGTCGTGTCTTATATTTTTTTTAAAATGTCGTTCCCCGTGTCCGTGTCGTGTCGTGCCGTGTCCGTGTCGCCGTGTCGGTGTCGGTGCATCATAGGCTGCGAGAGATAGAGAGAGAAAGAGAAGAAAAATAGAGAGAAAATTGGGAGAAGAAAAATAAGATTGAGGGAGTGTTCTATTATTCTTCTACAATTCCATGTTTCTAAACTTGATGTATTTGTAATCTAAGGGATATTCTCTTGAAGATTTGGTGTATCTCCTAATTAGTTTAGGGAGAAATTGTGTAAGCCCATTATTGTTATATTGGAGGTTTTCGACTTCGGTCCCGTGGTTTTTTCCCGATTTGGGTTTTCCATGTAAAAACTCTTGTCTCGTTTATTCTATTTCTTTCTATCGTACTATCGTTGGTGTGGTCCCATTTTTATCCAGTTAGTGGGGAAAAGAATTATATCGCTTCCGCATTGCGCCGGTGTCATTTATTTTGGCACTCTTTCCCAACAGTTTATTGATAATCACTTCCTCTATATATATATAAAGTACTTGAAAGTTGAATGTTACAATTTGATTTCCCTTGTTAGAAACTTCGAAAATATGGAAAAAGTTCCTGAAATAGTTTTGAATTCTGGCCATAAAATGCCAACTCTAGGCTTGGGAACTGCAACAATTCCACTGCCACCACCGCCACCTGACCAGCTGACGTCCATCTTAATTGACGCCATCTCCGCCGGAAACCGCCACTTCGACACGGCCGCCGTCTATGGCACGGAGGAGTCCATTGGCAGAGCGGTGGCTGAAGCGGTGGAGCGCGGCCTAATCAAGAATCGTGATGAAGTTTTCATTACTTCTAAGTTGCATATGAAAGATAATCATCGTGATCTTGTTCTGCCTGCTCTTAAAGAAACACTTGGGTAAGAAATACTCTTTATTTTCAGCATGTTGGAGAAAGATTTGAATTCATTTCACAAAGTTATTATTACTCCTATTAGTTAGTTAAAACTGACAAATCCAAAAAGTTGTTCTATTAATTGCCAACTTATGAACAACTGCATAACTAAGGCAAAATATTAAATAAATGTGGATTCCATTTAGATAAAATTACAATACATGTTTTAGACATGATTACAGTTATAGGTATGAAAACGAAAACAAGTGATTTTTGTTGAAAATGAATTAAACAATTAAAATAAATATGATGGTATAAATGGTCAATTGAGAGTCACAAGGCTCATTGTTTCATCTGGTTTTTACAAGCTTGATTTGTTAGTATGCTATTAATATTTTGTTTCATTTTCAAGTGCTATTTTACCTTCTGTGTTGTCTTGACAAGTATATGAACATAAATACTAACTAAATGGACTACCTATATCTCATACGTGGTCACATCAGGTTGATACGTAACAAACTAATTAACTTTTAAGGGAAAGACAATAATTCACCCGAACTTTTCGAGTTTTGGCACTTTTTTTATATAAATTTTCTTTTACACTTTTTTATTTTAACGTCACGGGTTTTACACTTTCTTATATCTTAGCATATTTCGATGGAATATTCTGCCGGATTTTCAACATATGCCACGGGGATAAAGTTCGGATCAAAATGTGAAAAAATGTGTAAAAAAAATATAGTTTGGATAAAAAAAAATGTAAAAATAACAAAATTGGGATAAAAAGGTGTAAAAAAAAAAGTTTCTTTATTCCGCCGGAATATGCTAATATATAGAAAAGTGTAAAACCCGTAAAGTTGAGATACAAAAGTGTAAAAAAAAAAAAAGAGTTTGTATAAAAAAAGTACAAAAACTCGAAAAGTTCAGGTGGGTTACTATTTTTACCCTAACTTTTAAGCAATTCTTTCTCCTCTCTCTCCTTTTTTTTTTTTTCTTTTTTCTTTTTTTGGGATAAGTAATTTGTTTCTCCAATTTGTAGTAAGTTGGGGTTAGATTATGTGGATCTCTACCTTGTGCATTGGCCAGTATGGGTAAAGCAAAGTGCAAACCTTTTCAAAATGAGTGGAGAAGACTTGCTTCATTTTGACATAAAGGGTGTTTGGGAGGGCATGGAAGAGTGTTCAAAATTGGGTTTGGCCAAATCAATTGGTGTTAGCAACTTAAGTTGTGCAAAACTCTCCAAACTCTTGGAATATGCCACCATCCCGCCAGCAGTTAACCAGGTATTTAAACAAATTGAGACGAACAGAATACATTATTGTTCAAGTTTATTTGAATTATTGTTAAGGTTTAAACTTTGTGTTTGAATTTAGTTTAAATTGTTAACCAGTCGAGACCAGATGCGAGCAATTTAATCGGTTCAACATGAGTCGAGTTCGAGTAACTTGATCTTTTCAACATATTTGATCATAGTTTACTAATTGAGTCGAGGTTCAGAGTATATCAAACAAAAAATATTTGTGTAAACTTGATTGGTATGTTAATAACTCGAGCTCAAAAGCGCATTCAACAGTCAATCTTTAGTCCAAGTATCAAATAGTTTGGTCCTATAGTTTGGGAAAATTGCATTTTTAGTCCCATAACTTTGCCCCATTTCACTTTTGGTCCCATTAGTTACGGGATTCTCACTTTACGTCCTATATCTTTCAAAAAATTCTCACTTTTGGTCCCAAACCCATGATTCCGTCTATTTTTAACATAAAATGGCACGTGAGTGGCCCGTGCGCTGTTAGCCAGCTAGGTTTGGGGGGAAATTGTTCACTTTGACTGTTTGGGAGGTAAAATTGGCTCCAAAATTGAGAAAAACCCATCTAATTTTGCCCCAAAATCTTATTTCTCCTTTATTTTTCTCAATTTTACCGCCAATTTTGCCTCCCAAACAATCAAAGTGAACAATTTTCCCCCAAACCTAGCTGGCTAACGTCGAACGGGCCACTCAAGTGCCATTTCACGTTAAAAATAGACGGAATTAGGGGTTTGAGACCAAAAGTGAGAATTTTTTAAAAGATATGGGACGTAAAGTGAGAATTCCATAACTAATGGGACCAAAAGTGAAATGGGGCAAAGTTACGGGACTAAAAATGTGATTTTTCCCCTATAGTTTTGTCCTTTTTCAACCGTATGGCTATTGAAAGAATAATGACACCCATAGAAAGAAGACTTATATAACCTGACAAATAATGTCTATGTCTACAGCCACACGAGTGACATCATGAGTTACGAGTTACAAGAGATACTATTTTATTGGGCAAAATGCATATTTCGTCATGTATGTGTACACATGTTTTCAATTTTGGTCATCTAACATATGTACTAGCAAAAAATTGATCAAGTTTACAAAATTAGGCATATTTAGTCCAATTTTTGTTAGAGCAACCCAATTTGGCTGGAAAATCGGGTGTGTCGGCCACGTGAGAGTCCAAATTGGGAATTTCTAATTTTTGAGGGAAATTTGATGACTTTGTATGCCATTTAGATGGGGATTTGATGAGTTGGCATGCCATTAGGACAAGATAAAATTGTTTGTACCCAAGAGTATCCGAACCCAAGTGGAAAATGATGTAAAGTGACTCCCAACCACTAGACCAAAAACAACTTGATGTCATTACTTGGATTTAAATTTAATGTACATTATTTGTCAACATTAACATAATTTAAATGTATTTACATATAAATTAGAAATAATAATTTTTGTTAGATATATCTGTAAATTAAATAAAATTACTTCTATAAATAGAACTAATATGGGTAACATATACAAATTATTTGAAAATATAATAGAATATGTTATAATATGAAGATATATAACTGTAAATTTAAATTTAAATTCACTACAAAAAAATAATAAATTAATGACAAAATATCAAGTGACAATGTCAAAGTTGTCACTAATTGTAAATTTTTAGTGACAAGAATTTTTGTTTTGTCACAAAAATAAGTTTTACATGTTTAATAGTGACAAGATTTGTATAGATATTGTCACTCTTGATAGTTAGTTACAAGGAAATTGTTGTCACTATTGACAATTAGTGACACACTTTTAGTGATAACTTAATGACAACAATTATAGTTGTCACTCTATTTGTGTTGTCACTATATATGTGTCACTAATTGTCAATAGTGACAACTTTAGAAAAACTCTTGTCACTAAACATTCTTATGGTGGCAAAGCAAACATTCGTGTCACTCATTCTTTATATCTAATGATAATTTTAACATTGTCACTTCAAATTTTGTCATTAGTATTACTTTTTGTTGTAGTGATTATAAAAATAAAAATTATATAGATCTATGTTATATTCAATTATGTATAATAAATTAAAAAAATAATATTTTTTGTACTTTAAAGTATTAACTTTAAAATGCAGTAAACTATATATGTAATATAGTAAATAGAATAAATTTTCAAATTATATTTTAGAACACAATATATTTTAAAATACAATAATTTTTCAACTTATTTTTTAAATTAATATTTTAAAATACAGTAATTTTCAATTAATATTCTAAAATATAGTACTTTATTAGATTAAATATACATTAATTTTTAAAATCAATATGTTAAAATACAGTAACTTTTAAATTAATAGTTTAAAATCAAGTAAATATAGTAAATTATTATATATGTAATTTTGTAATACATTAAGTACATAGATAATACAGTAATTTAATAAAATTCTAAGATACAGTAAGTATTTTAATTACAGTAATTTTATAATTAAATTTAAAAAATTAATTTTTAAAATTAATATTTTGAAATACATTAATTTTGAAAATTAATATTTTAAAATACAGTAACTTTTATAATACTCTAACCAAAACTATTATTTATAATTTAGATGTACACATTTCAATTAGGTCACTGTTGACAAATAATGTAAGTTTACGTTTAAGTTCAAACAATATACCAGATTGGTTGTTTGTGTAGTGGTTGAGAGTCACTTTTCCTCATTTTCCACTCGAAACCCTTCGAATACCAAATTTTTCCTTGTCCAAGTGGCATGCTATATCAACATGAAATTTCCCTCCGAAATCAAAATTCCCCAATTAGGGCCATGTGCCCGACAAGCTCGATTTTCCAACCAAATTAGGCTGCTCCAACAAAAATTGTGCCAAGTATTAAACTTACAGGATTTTTTAGCTAGTCACATACATCATAGGGCTAAAAGTGAAAACACACATGCATACAGGACGAAAAATACATTTTACCGTTACTTTATCTATTCATAGCCTAAGTCAAGAACTCTTTTACAGAACTTTCTTTTATGAGATTCTAAGATTGTATCAAATTAGTTATAAATTAATGATGTAATGAGTTTATTAGGTGGAAATGAATGTAGCATGGAGACAAGTGAACATGTTGGAGTTTTGCAAGGAGAAAAACATTCATGTGTGTGGTTGGTCTCCTCTTGGAGCAAATGGTGGCATATTGGGGTCCCTTGCTGTGATGGAGAGTCCAATCCTTAAGGAAATTGCTGCAGCTAAGAACAAGAGCATAGCTCAGGTGATATATGCATATACCCTAACTTGATCTTTGGCTCTAATTACTTGTTATAAAATAATGTTTCATCTTGTATTTCGTTCACATATGCACCATCAATGTAAAAGATATTTTTTTAAATATAGACTTGAAATGAAATATATACACTTATTGTATACGTGTGTTAAGAAATACGAGATAAAAGTTATTATTTTGAAATAGAAGATCTCAAATGTTCTCTAAGGTTTTAGCTCACTTATATCTCGGAATTTCAAAAACAATAAATTATGACTAGATAGAAATTAACGTGTCGAGTGTCCTCACATGGAAATTCTAGTACATACTCAGTTTGGTGGTACCAGCCGTATGACGAATGAATTTATACTTGCTAAATAATTGGTTCAAATATTTTCTCATTGTCAAGTCTTAACTACTGTTGTCAAATAATTTGTTGGGTTAGACAATGTTTTAAATAAAATGGACTTGATGTCCTAATATGAGATTGTAATTTGCAAAGGGCTAGGTTATATTACTTGCCAATCAGAAATAAAATATTGAGCCTGTGTGACAGCAATTATCCTCGTGCAAGGAAAACTTAACCCTTGAGGTGTTGTTACCAGCAAGTATACACTTTTAGAACACAAACCCTTGAGGTGTTGTTAATATACATGTTTCGTTCCGACATAAGATAACACCTATATATTGTTTCTAACTTTGAGATTTCAATTAACTTTTCTAGGTGGCATTAAGATGGATACATGAGCAAGGAGCAAGTCCTATAGTGAAGAGTTTCAGCAAGGAGAGGATGAAAGAAAACCTCGAAATTTTCGACTGGGAACTCACTGAAGAAGATGTTTGTAAAATTCAAACTATTCCTCAGGCTAAAGGATTCAAAGGACAAATATTCATCTTTCCAGATGGGCAATACAAATCACTACAAGAATTCTGGGATGGGGAAATATGAAGAAATTTCAATACTTAAATAGTATGTAAAATAATATTCATTATATTATGCAGATTATATCATGATCATCAATTCATATTGGAGCTAAAGAATCGACTCACTGGACAACAATTTAGCAATGCTTGTTTTCATTTTGAAATTGTTAGTCTGCACCGAAGGAAATGGAAAAGGAGAGTGTGCAAACTAAAAATAGCACATGAGTATATAAGGCATAATATATTATGGAATAATTGATTTTGAAAAAATTAAATTTAAGAAAAGTGATTGTGCGTTGAGTTCAATTTTTCATAATTTATTCTGAAAATACAAACTCTAATAAAATTCCAAAACTGACCTCCAGATTCTAACTAAAATTTGAAAATTAACCTCATATTTATCTTCAAAGAAAAATATAAGTTAATACACTTATACTTTTCATTGAAAATTAGTGCATCACAAATTATATTAATTCTAGTGCACCAAGTTATAAAAATCATTTTCTCAAATCCAAAATGAACATCAATAATGCAAGTGCTATGCTATTTAAACGGGCACTAACAGTAGATAATGAAAATTGCCTCTTACCAAAGCAGCGGTGGGCCAAAACGTGATTCTAATTGGGTTGGGCGGCCAAACACACACCAACAATTTGCTGTCAAACCCCAAACGTGATTTTCAGCGGTACAAAGGCTGGGCCAAACGGGCTGTAAATAGGGATGACAATGAATCCGGATCTAGCAAGTACCCACCCAGGACCTGTACCATTTGGAGCGGGTATGAGTCCAAAAAAATGGGGCTAGGTCTGAGTCTGGGTATCAAAATTCAAGACTCGGTAGGGTCCGTGGTGGGTAACGAGTCCAGCAGATGCCCGTCCCGGACCCCAATCCAGACTCACCCCGGTTATTTATATATTATTTTGTGATTTTATACATCTAATTATCATTTAATATTAATAAGTATTAATTAATTGTATCCACTAAAAGTGCTATTTCAAATAGCAACTTAGTTTAAGTTCAAAAAAAAAATAAGAAAATACAAAAAATAATTGTTCGTGAAAAATAGACAAAAAATATTTTAAAAAAAGTACGTAGAAGTTGACAGGATTTACCAGGTACCCGCTGGGCCCTGGTCGGGCCCAAGTATTAAACACGACTGTTAAACATTTTTAATACTTGATGGCATCGGCCCTAGCTGTAATACTTGAAAAATAGTTTTTATCTCACTTATACATATTGTGACGAAACGGAGTCTGTTGGAACGAAAAAATTCCTCGCATTTGATGATTTTTTTTGTAGTGTTAGTGAAGAGAAAATACCCTGTCATTTCAATGTCGAAAAAAGTACAAAGACATACAAACATATTTGAATGTGTGAACTCATTATCTATAACATCTTTTATGAGGTTCATTATTCTTTATAAGTAAATATTCATTGTGAAAAAATACAAAGATATACACACACATGTAATTTATTAGTAAGACTTCCAAACCAAAATAATCACACAACAATTATCATGAGTTTCCTTACTATCCATCTCCAAACAAACCAAGCTAAGATTTGCCTCAAGATTTATTCACTCACTAGTACTTTAAATTATAGGAAAATACAACATTATTAAACACCCTCTCTCTATATATATGTGTGTGTGTGAGTGTGTGTGTGTGTTGAAACAAAGGGAGAGTCATAGCTCGAATTTACTACACGATACGAAAGGGATTAAGAGCTTCACCACCATAGCCTTTATACATTTTACTCTTCCAATAATCTTCAAATTTGAAAGGAACATAGTGACGAGGATTGTCTGAAGTCACCAATTCAGATGGTGCCTCCACCACTTCTTCCTTTGGTCCTAATAGAAATGTACCTAAGGTAATCCTTATTCCTGCTTGCTTGGAAAGCACCCGATGTTTCACATTATAGAATCTCCCATTGCTCCAAACCTTAACAAGAAAGATAAATAATTTTGATCTGAATCACAAATTTATCATTTTGAAATGTCTTGAATTGCTAGCCCCAGCAAACTCACACAGGTTGCTAATTGCTGGATCCGAGTCCGGGCTTTTGGTCTAGGCCTGGTCCCAGACCTGGCCAACCAAATGAGCTTTCAAAGGTTATGTGATATATCCAATGATCCAGATTACATGATAGTTGAAATTAAATTATATTTTCTCAATTTGCCAACATTGCTGGTGTTTGGACCATTTAATCAATCCAATGGTTCAAATTTTCAAGACTTTTAAATTTTATTTATCTTAAAGTAAAAAACAAATTTGAAGCGAGGCCAAAGAGGTTTCAAACTCTTAACTCAAGGTGGTCAAGGGAAGCCACTTGAGCTAAAAAAAAAATTGATTTATTTTGCGTCCAAACTTCCGATCCTGGGCCAGGCCTAATTTGGGTTGTCATGGGTCGGGCCTCTACCTACCCCGCCTAGCCTATGCCCTGTTTAATTGGGCTTTTTAGACCTGACAGAGAAATATAAGCCTAACTCGGCATGTTCACTAGTCTAGGCTGATCCCTTAAGCTTTCGGATCTGCCCAACAAGATTTACACCTTGAACTGCCATCTTACTTAAAATTATGATGTAACACTACTGACTTTAAACAACCAGTTTTTAGTGCAATAATATAAAAATACAATACAGTTTACTTTTACAACTCTCATTCAGAACTCCGTATAAAGTCATAATAGATGTGTTAGAATGGAACAAATGGAGTAATATACTTACTTGAGCAAGGTCCCCTAAAAAGACGATCATGGTTCTTGGACAAGGCTCAACTTGAACAAGTTTTCCTGATCTTTGCATTACTTCAAGACCACCAAATTTTTCATCTTCATGTAATATGGTAAGAAGGCTGTTGTCCGTGTGTGACCTTAGCCCATCAGAACCAATATTTTCAGGGGTGAAGGCGTATTTGTTAACCCTCAAGTTGCTCGGCCATTTTTCAAATGAAACATCTGTCAGGCCCAACCCTCCTCCTAATTTATGCCCTATATCCATACTAAGTTCATATACTGCTCGATTGTATCTTATAATTATCTCCCTGATATTGACAGATCTGCATGTTAGTATTCATCGAAGGAGAGGTGACCATATATCACCAATATATATACTAGGATACACAAATTAAAAACTTTTGTAATCCTATAATCATTATATTCTTTTTATAATACAAAGTATGTACATATAAATGCATGCAGTTCACGTTGTCATCTTAGGTAATAATATATAAATCTTAATGACAACAATTGCTAAGATTTGATAAAAATATATTGTAATTTCCTAGAAATTTTACGGACATATATTTAAGAGAAAGAAGATACAAAGTTGAGCATGGACCTCTATATATGCCTGTGGATCTAATCAATTAATTATATAATTATATACTTTTTTCAAAAAAGTCATTTTCTATAATCCTAATATTTGAGATTTGATACAACGGGCCAGAAATAACTTCTAAGACATATTTTATAATTCGAGGTTGGAGTTTAATTAGTTTGTCGCCGAAAATAGCAAAAACGATAAGATAGTCAAATATGAATAAATTGTCAATCGAAGAAAGAAAAATTATTTGGAATACAAAGAAACTTTGTTATAAGAAAAAGCAAAAGTTGAAAATAGAAGACAAAGTTCGCTGGTAACAAGAAATAATGTTTAAAAAGTAATATTTTGTTTCGGATCATTTAATGCTACAATTGTGAAAAGGATGATTTTAAGTCATGCGATGCTAATAAAGAACAAATATAAATAAAGTAAATCATGTGATATATGTAATATTTTATATTACTTTATTCTATTTAACATGTTATATTCTTTGTTATTTTTATATTTTTCACATCTCAAAGTTATAACATCTTAAACGTTTTTAATGTTTGCTACAAATAAAATAATTTGCTAAAAATCTACAAAGACGAACAAAGTTTTTTAAAAACAATTAAGCAAGAGTTTTGGGTACGGTCTCCTCATTTGCTTGTTACTCCAATAATATCGCTATATAACTTAATTTTTGAAATATTATTCCAATAATTTTATTTCTTGACGAGAAATCGGAGTACTAATTTTCAATAATATAAAAAATTATTTTTTTTGGTTATTTGCACCACCTCCCCTAAGGTATTGTGCTTTGGCAAGGACCTCCCCCCATGTTTTAAATTTTGGCATCCACCACCCTTATGTGTAAAAACAATTATATACTACCTGTTATACCCTTAATTTTTATTTCTTTTCTATTTTCTACTTTTCCTTTTCTTACTTTCTTCTTATTGTTAAATGGATAAAGAAAGAAATAGAAAATAAGCTTGTGGAATTTCTTATTTAAGAATAATTCTAATGAATATTATTTTTCAGTTAACAAATAGTTATAACAAATAATATACTAACCTTATGCTAAATAAACTTTAAGTATTGAGAATTTCAATTACCATTTTGTGATTCTCAAATTATATTCTTAATATTTCAAACAAGTTTTTAATAAATTATTAGTGCTTTATTTTATGTTATATCTTTCTAGGTTTGTATTATTGACTATTACAAATATATATATATATTTTTTTACAAACTACAAAAAGTTTTACCTTTCTAGGTTTTTATTATTGAATTATAGCAAATACAAAATCAAAACTGAAATGATAATTTTGCTTTAATTTCTTTGCTCATAGAGCCATAGATGACTCTGGAGTAGATGGTATCATTTGAAAATAAAGATGTTCTATGAATGAAAATTTAGGCATCTCATTATTTGTGTTCACTGTCAGATTTTTCAAATCATAATTTTTTTTATTCTATTTCTTCTTTGTGTTATTCTACTTGGAAAAAAATATTTAAAAAAAGGGAACAAATTGGCTAAATAGAACCGTAGTTTGAAATTAATAGAAAATTATTCTTTCAATTTTTAGATTTTCATGTATAAGCAATAATGTAAATATAGATATCATTTTTATATTGTTATAAAAGAATACTACTAATATGTTAAAAGATTGTTTGAAACATTAAAAATATAATTCAAGAACGACACAAAGGTAATTGAGAAATCAAATATATAAGCTTATTAAAATATGTTTAATACATTATTTTGTTATACCTATTTTTTAATTAAAAATAATTAATAATTTGGATGATTTGTAAATAAGAATTTTCATAAGCTTAATTTCTATTTCTTTTTTTCCCGATCTATTAGTAAGAAAAAGAAAAAAATAAAAGGAAAAGTAATAAGTAGACAAAAAGGAAAAATTAAGGGTAAAATAGGTATTATATAAAAAAAATATACATAGGGGCGGTGGATGTCAAAATTTATAACATGAGAGGAGGTCCTTGCCAAAGTGCAATAACTCAGGGGAGGTGGACGCAAATAACCCTAACTTTTTATATAAATCTTATGTTTTGAGTTTAGGTAGAATTCAATTCTTCTTTGCAAAACTTACTGAAATGATAAGGCAGTCAAAATAATTGTAATATACTAAAATCTATAGGGTGTATAATGCAATAAGGTTTTAACTTTTATGATAAAATAACAATGTTAAAACAAATTATCTACGTAGTTAATAAGAAATTAAAAGATATGGAAATGTATATATTTTATGATATATTTTTTTTATGTTTATGAATATGTTTCAAGTTCTCTTACTGGGTGGAGTGAGAAAACTAGGGAAAGGATACGAATAATTTAAGTTACTAAGGATTTTCATTGTCACGGCTTATAGTTGCTAAAATATCTATATATTGAGTTGGTTGAACAAGTCGATTGTTTTGTTATTTCAACATTTAGCGTCGTGAATTTTTAATACTTGATATATTTGGACTTCCATGAATAAATTACAATCTAGAGAACAAGTTCAGAACATACTGATTCTTTTGTTCATGGCTTCATTTCATTTAGAATTAAGAAAAAAGAAACGCCGTGGCAAAGTTTCTTCAGCATCAAAACTTTGCTTTAGCCGAAGATATAAAGTGAATATATATACACACACTGCAAACAATATTCTTTTCCTCAGCTGCCGCTGCAGCCGGCACACCACCGCTTACTTCCACCCTTTACAACCACCATTGCCCAGACCATTGATGGGTTTGGTGGAGTCGGATCAAAAAAAGGACAAGAAGAGGAGCCAAAATAGAGTCAAGAAGGGTCGGGATTGACTGGGATTGCAAAAGGATGAAAAGGAAACGAAAAATTGAAGCCGAGGGGACACAGATGCTGATGGCGGCTAGGGCGCCACCTAGATGGCGCCTAGGCACCACGAACAGAAAGGTGGCTCCTAGGCGTGGACAGTGCGCTGGCAGCGCATTTTTTCGACGGGTTTTCCTACTTTGGCGGATTTTGACATAATTTTGAGTCCTATCTTGTATGGAATTGTTTCCTAATTGTTTGGAATATATTCCTTATTATGTTAGAATTAGTTTCCCTACTTAGATTAGGGTTTGGCTCTTGTAAACTCTATAAATATTAGAATTCATTTTTGTAAACATTGAATCACTTTGAGAGTTGAAATAAAAAATCTAGTTAGAGGTGGTTTTTTTCTTTGATTGGGTTTCCACCATAAATTCTGTCTTCTTTATTGTTTTAGTTTTCCCATATTTTCTTATATTTTTCCATTGTTAATTCTCCATTAAAATCCTTGATTCCTACCAACTGGTATTAAGAGCCTAAGATTTTAAGTTTTAGGAGACATATTAGAACTAGATCTGAGGGTAAACACAAGAGCTTAGATTAGCTTTGAGATTTTTTGTCGAGTGGGAGCTATGGCTGGTGATGAGGGAAAAGTTAAGATAGATAAGTTCGATGGTAGGGATTTTGGGTTTTGGAAGATGCAGATAGAGGATTATCTGTATAAGAAAAAGCTACACGAACCGTTGACGGAAAAAATGCCGGCGAAGATGACGGATGAAGATTGGGCATTGCTAGACCGTCAAGCTCTGGGTGTGGTTCGATTGACGATGGCGAGGAATGTTGCTTTCAACATCATCAAAGAGAAGACTACAACGGGTCTGATGGAGGCGCTATCAAATACGTACGAGAAACCATCCACCTCGAACACGATATATTTGATGCGTAGATTGTTTAATTTGAGGATGGGTGAAGGTGGATCTGTGACGGATCACATCAATGAGTTTAACATGATTTTGACTCAGTTGAGTTCGATAGAAATCACTTTCGATGATGAGATCCAAGCTTTGATCCTACTTTCATCCTTGCCTGATGGTTGGAGTGCAATTGCGACTGCGGTAAGTAGTTCTTCCGGGGATAAGACTCTGAAGCTTCAAGAAATGGGGGATATGATTCTGAGCGAGGATATTCGCAGGAAAGAATCTGGGGAAATTATGACAGGAGCCTAAAGTGTCAGAGGAAGAAGCAGTCAAAATTGTCAACGAAAAAAAATGCAAGGAGGAAGTGGAGTGCTTTAATTACGGGGAATACGGGCACTACCAAAACAAGTGCAAGGAGCTGAAGAAAGATAGGAAGAAAAAGCAAGATAAGGGATCCGTGATTACCATGATAAAGTATCATGGTGATGCTTTGGTTTGTTGTACCGAGGATCCAAGGGGTACTTAGATTTTGGACTCAGATGCATCCTATCACTCTACATCGGGGGAAAGAATGTTGACCAACTATGTTTTCGGTGAGTTTGGAAAGGTTTGTCTAGGAGGAGACGAAACCTTGAACACAGTATGTAAGGGTGATGTTGACATCGAGGATGCCAATGAAGTGAGACTCAAGTCCAGTGAAGTGAGACATGTTCCGGATCTTAGGAAGAACCTTATATTCATGGGTCAGTTAGACCGAGAGGGATATGCCACAGTATTCAGTGGTGGATCTTAGGTGATTACCAAAGAGAATAAAGTAGTGGCGAGTGGTTCGAGAAAGGGGAAATTGTACACAAGTTGGAAAAGAAGAGAGAGTCTATCAAGTGGGGGTCACTTGAGCCGGATGAATTGATGGGGCATGGAGATGCCTCGATTGATCTCCATTGAGTTTGGAGATGTTCAAACTAGATCAGGTCCTTTCACTTAGGAGAAGTGGAAAAGTTTTTTGGGTTTAAGTTTGAGTTCGGGTTATTTTGATCAGTCTCCAAGTGAGAGATTAATGAGTTTGGTGGATTCAGATCAAAATAAGGTTAAGAAGAGAAGCCAAAATAGAGCAAGAAGGGTTGAGGTTGACCGGGATTGCAAAAGGATGAAAAGGATTCAAAAAATTGAAGTCGGGGAGACGCAAACGCTGATCGCGGTGCCCAGACGCCACTTATGGCGCCTAAGCGCCTCCATGGTGGCGCCCAGGTGCCACCTAGACGGCGCCTAGACGCCACGAATAGAAAGGTGGTGCCCAGGTGCCACTGTATGGCGTCTGGGCATGGGCAACGCATTTTTTCGACGGATTTTCCTATTTTGGCTGATTTTGACATAATTTTGAGGCCTATCTTGTATGGAATTTTTCCTAATTATTTGGGATGTATTCCCTATTATGTTAGGAATAGATTTCCTACTTAGATTAGGGTTTGACTCTTATAAACTCTATAAATATTAGAATTCATTCTTGTAAACATTGAATCACTTTGAGAGTTGAAACAAAAGATCTAGTTGGAGATGATTTTTTTCCTTGATTGAGTTTCCACCATAAATTCTTTGTCTTCTTTATTGCTTTAGTTTTCCCATATTTTCTTATATTTTCCTGTTATTAATTCACCATTGAAAGCCTTGATTCCTAACAGCCGCCTCCCCAATTGCCTCTCCGTGAGTGAAGAGACGAGCATCGAGATCTAAAGACGGTGGAGGATGACAGGTGATTTGCAGAGGGTGGTGTGATGGAGAGGAAGGTTTAATTACCACACCCATTTTAACCATTTTAGCAAAGAGATCTAGTGCTTTATCTGTCATCTTCTCATCACAATAGTAAATTAGATAGAGGAACGGAGTCAGGAATTACATTGGGGGGGAGGGGGCGATATTGTTGTGATATACATGTGTTTCGTTTGCCTGGTAGCTGAAGGATTACATATAAGGTGCAAGGGGCTTGCCCCATGCGATACGGTACGCTATATGTATGTAGAAAAATTGGGGATTAAATTAATTACCACACCCATTTTAGCAAATAGATCTAGTGCCTTATCTGTCATCTTCTCACAATAGTAATTATAAAAGTGGTCCATAAGTACAATGGACCTTAATAGAAGGCGAGAGACCGCTGAAATATTTTTCAGCTGCAGCTATTCCCTTGGGCTATGTTTCGCCATATTTTCAAGATTGTTTTTAGAATTTTATACTGGGAATGGGGATTATAGATATTCGTGCGAGAATGCTAAATTTTGTGTCATGTTTGGTGGTATTTTTAAAGAAATGTTGGAAGTAGTATTGATGTGGTATAAAGATGGTATTTTATTGAGATTTGATTTACGAAATGATTGAGTCAAATGTAAAGCAAGAGAGAGAATAATTTGATAGTATAAATATCATCAACACGTATATGTAGTTTTGTCTTCATATAAAAGTTTATAGGCAAAATTACTCGAGGGAGTCTATGTGTGAATAATTTTAAAAATTATAAAAGGGATTTTTTGATAATTGTTTTTTCTTGGGGGATAAGTGCCTAATTTGACACATCACGAGGGCATATGTATATAGGGGGAAAATTGCAATATTGGTACCCTAAGTTGGCCTACACGTTTTTTTGGTACCATAAGTTGGCTGGGTAGCAATTTCAGTACCTTATCTTGCAAAAATTCGCAATTTTGGTATAAATTGGCCGGAACAGTGGTGATTTTGACCAAATTTGGGGATTTTGACCAAAATTGAGAATTTTGACTGAAAATTGGGGATTTTGACTGATTTTGGGGTTATTTTTTTTACCAAATTACCTTCAATCCCCAATTTGACTGAAGAAACTACCATATTGCCCCTCTTACATTTCTAAATTTACATATTATACCAATTTTAAAATAAAAATTAAACTTAAAAGAAAATACTTATATATATATATATGTGTGTGTGTGTGTGTGTGTGTGTATGTGTATGTGTGTATATATATATGTGTGTGTATATATATATACACATACGTATATATGCCACTATGTGTGTGTGTGTGTTTGTGTGTTTTGTGTGTGTATTTATGTGTGTGTGGGCTACATATATATATATATATGTGTGTGTGTGTGTGTGTGTATATGTGTGTGTGTATATACATATATACACATACGTATATATGCGACTGTGTGTGTGTGTGTGTTTGTGTGTTTCGTGTGTGTATTTATGTGTGTGTGGGCTGTATGTATATATATATATATATATATATGTATATATATAAGAAAGAGGACTCTGTGTGTGTGACTGTGTGTGGACTCTGTGTGTGTGCGTGAGGGGTGAGGATGGGGGTGGAGAAGACGACTGTTCTCCCTCCCCTCTTTTTTTTATTTAATTTATAAAATAATATATTAAATAACTATTTTTTTAGAAATTCAGTTTATTAAATTTATTTGTAATAACTAATTTAAATAATACATTTTTTAAATTTATTTGTAAATTTCATAAATCAATTTAAAATATAAAATTTTAAATTATATAATCTATTATATAAAATTTTAAATTATATAATCTATTATATAAAATTTTAAATTATTTTACACATAATTTTTTTTATTTTATAATTTGAGTAATTTATAAAAATTTTATTTTTTTGAAAATAATTTTTAACTATATATATATTTATGAAATAATAATATTTTTTTTAGTTTATATTTAAATAAAAAAATCTCAATTTAAGTCAAAATCAAGCAAGTTTAGTCAAAATCCCCAAATTTCAGTCAAAATTCATAAATTTGGTCAAAATCACAACTTTTCCGGCCAAAATCACCACTGTTCCGGCCAATTTGTACCAAAATTGCGAATTTTTGCAAGATAAGGTACTGAAATTGCTACCCAACCAACTTATAGTACCAAAAATACGTGTAGGCCAACTTAGGGTACCAATATTGCAATTTTCCCTGAAAGTGGTGGGAAATTAAAAAGTTTGAACCTTTGTTGAGGAGTGGCATCCAATTGGGCACAAAATGCATCCACAGCTTCAGAAGAAGCAGCATCATACAGCCCAAAACCCTCCAGAATGGGATTAATTCTGTCAGGAAATCTATACCCACTCCCATCAATTACATCGACGTTTCGCTTTTTAATCTCGTATGGCAGCTCCAACAGAGATATTACGACTGCCTTCATCTCATGCATGAGTGATTCTGGGAGAATGCTTTCATAATTCACAATTCTGAAGCATCCCCATTCTTCACTGGCATCCATCAACTTCTTCGTATTTCCGGGAAAATCTTGCAGATCAATCACCGGAATCGAATCGGCCATTTAATTTTCTTGATGGAGAAGCAGTAGTGTTTATGTTAACGTGAAGAATCAAGAGATGGGAGTTAATTTCCCTGGATGTTGCTCAACGTCGACTAACCGGATTTATATAAGCAATGGGATTATTCCTGTACACGTGGTTTTGAAAATAATGTAATCTTTGTCCTGTACACGTGGTTTTGAAAATACATTTTTTTGATCATCACGCGGTTTTGAAAATAAGAACACGTGGATGACTTTCTTTACATAATTCAAGTGTGAATGAGGACTAATGGTTCACAAGATTATTCATATAATTAAACTTTTCTCAATCACACATGATTTACATACACCTAATTATTTAAGCAAAAAATTCACTTTCAAATACCTACGACATTAATTTATATATATAGTACATACTCCATTAATTTGGTTGTAATTTCAAGCATTTATATTAGAGAATCTATTGCAATAAAATTTGAAAATTAGGTTTCATGGTTCAAAGATACTATTCCATTTGACTAAGGTAAAGTGGAATATCACTACAACAAAAAATAATATTAGTAACAAAATTGAAAGTGATAATATCAAAATTGTCATTACATATATATAATGAGTAATAACAATTTTTGCTTTGTCACAAAAAAGAATTTTTAGTGTCAAGAGTTTTTTTAAAATTGTCACTATTGAAAATTAGTGATACATGTATGGAAAATTCTAGCCCAGACCCGGCATTGCAGCACCCAACTGTATTTCACAAAGAGAGTGTATTATACTTGTCATATAATTAATAAGTTATTTTATAAAATACACATGAGTTTGGCCGAGCCCGGCTAGAATTTCCCCGCATGTATAGTGACAATACAAATAGAGTGACAACTATAATTATTATCACTAACTCTAAGTTATCATTAAATGTGTGTCACTAATTGTTAATAGTGACAACAAATGTCTTACTACGTTATTATAAAATCATGGAAAATATACTAAAATCTTCCTAAATAAATTTTTGTATCCAAAAATCTTTCAAAATAATTTTTCATTTGAAAACGCATTTGACAAACTTCTCATTCCAAAAGACTCAAAAGTTATGATTAACAACTTTTTGGGCTAAATTACCTTTCATTTATTATGTGAAGAATTGATCAATAAATTTTTTCTATCGAAATTATTTTATTTTATAGTTTTAAAATTGATAAAACGTATAATACTAATTTTATTTTCAGTATTAAATATTTTATATAATTATTTTTTTTTAACATCATATTTTCTCAAAAAATATTTTTAAAACTATCAATAAATTACAAAACTCTGAAAGTTTAAGATTAAAATCATAATTAATATGAGTATCAATATAAAAGTTCTAAATAGATAACTTTCTACGCGAAACTACAATTGATTAGTTTTCAGCTTTTAGAAGGCTAAGGGCGATTAAGTTCATAAATTTAGTAACCCTAACTGTTGAGGGTTTTGGAATGAAAAGTTTGTGGAATAAATTTTTCTGATTGAAAATACTTTTAAGAGTTTTTTGAATATTAAAATTTATTTTAGAGGTTTTTCAGTAATTTTCCCTGAAATGAATTCTCAACCTTCAATTTTATTCTATTTTACCTCTCAATTAAATAAATAAAAATGAAATATTTTTTTCATTTATGTTTTTTGGGAAATAACTTATACATTAAAGCAGACAAAAGCCAAACTTGTCGGATTATGTTTATCATGAAATGATCAATTTTTCGGGTTCCGCATATTCAAAGTAAGCTATCTATCTATCTATTTCTATCACTATTATTATTTGAAGGAGGTCCTTTGACCCCAATTGCCTTATTTTGACCAAATTCTAATTTTCTAGAATTTTGAATTATTTTATTATGAAAAAATTTATTCGAATTTGAATTTTAAACATTGAACTTTTAATTTATGGTGACATAAGACTTAATTAATTTCCTTATTCCCAAGAAAAAAAAGTTAATTTCCATGCTAAGTAACTAACCCTCCATTTTCCAAAACCAAAACTTTTTCTCTTACGTGTCTTGAGTTATTCACTAATTTTCAGATTCCTTTTAGGTTTATTGTAGTAGTTGACTCACAATTAAGTTGCTTCAACCATCCCAAAAACTAGACGATATTAATGATAATATAATTTTGTTAGAAATTATATTTAAGTGGGAACAACCACCACCAATAAATCTATACACCTCTATCTTTTCAAAGCCACTTCACTTCTTGAAATTTGTTATAGTTTAAATGGGAATAAGAGTGAATGCATCTTCATATATACCTATATCCTTTCGGATTAATGCATGGACATACGAAAGCAAAAAAAAATTCTTTTTGTACATATGTTTTGATTATAACCTCTTTGTGGTTTCAGGTAACAATTTCCTTTATTTTTCTATTCATCTTCTTCATTTAATTATTTGATTATTTACTCATTAAATATCCACTTTGTTGGTTAAGTTTTCAATCTGATATGATGCGGCCATGCAGGGGATTTCTTGATCAATACAATTTATGGATGTCAAATGAAGTACAATCTAAATTTTTTGTTTCATATATCTCCAGTGAAATATATATATATGTTTTTTTTTTTTTTGTATTGGTAATTGTTCTAATTTAATATGGATTAAAATCGTTACTATTAGGTTATGGGACTATGATTGTTTAAAGATTTTGATTTTTCACTATTACATGATCTTCTATATATTTTAAGATTAATGTCTTACTTAGATTACTAAACTAACTCATTGTATTTTTCACAGGTAATAAGGCATTAGTTCAATTGAAGGTGTGCCACCCCATGCAAGTTGGTTTTCTAAGGTCGTCATTGTAATTGGTATTTTTAACATTAGTATTCTCATTTTCCATTAAACTATGAAATCTTGCCAGATGAAACCCTTCAATCAGATATATGCAGGATGTGAACCATAGAAGGAATATGTTTCTAATATGAATTTTATGAATGATTTTATGATATTATGAATTTTTCTGTCCCATGAAAACTTGAGAGTACCCTTCAGAATGGTGTGAATTACACGTAAACTTTAGCAAAAAAAAATAGAAAACTCTTTTTATGATTCTCAATTATCCTTTTAATAGGAGATTTTTCGTTCGTGGTTTCCTCTCATATATTACCTATCCACGACGTAGTTCTTATTGAAGAAGGGAACTCTTCACTTTCATTGTTCTGAACCAGAAAGCGAAGTGGTGAAAGAAAATTGAGTCTATTCTATTTTCCTAATTTGTTCATATTATTCTCATTTTTAGTTCACTTTTTGAATTTTATCTATGATTTCGTATTGTGCATTTCCTCTGTTTCATCTTACATCATTTTTTGTTCATTCAATATTATCTCATATTTTTTTTACTTTATTTTTTCTTTAGTTTTTCAGCGTAATAATTCCTTTCTATTTTTTTTCAATATTTTCCATGTTCCCATTAGTTATTAAATATGATACTCTTCAATTTATTTTAGTTTATAATTAATTCTAATTTTTCTTTGTTGGATTGCTATTTTTGGTTCAAGATTTTTCTATTTGTCTTCTTTTCTTTCAGTTTTGGCCACTTTGAACCTTTGAAAAGTTTCACGGGCTATTTTGTTTGGTTTATAATTTTATTTTTTTACTCACTTTCATAAGTTTTTTGTTTTTAATCATTGATTATAATTGAATTCTTCTTCTGTTTGTTAATTTTTCAATTTTAATTGATTCTTTCTTTAGTTTTCATTCTTGATAATTCCTTTTTAAAGATTATCTTTTTTTTGTTCAATATTTTTCATGTTTCCATGAGTTATTAAATATGATACTCTTTAATTTATCTTAGTTTGTAGTTTATTAATATTTTCTCTTTGTTGGATTGCTATTTTTTCGTTCAAGATTTACTTTTTTTTCTCCTTCTTTTCTTTCTACTTTTGCCACTTTGAACCTTTATAAGATTTTGAAAATCATTTGTTTGGTTTGTTATCTTATTTTATTTTTCTACGTTGATGTAAAGGTCCGATCGAAAGCTACTTTGTTTGGTTTGCAATTTTTTTTCTTTCTTTGATTTTTGTTTTTAACTTTTGATTGATCATAATTGAAATTTTCTTCTTCTTCAATGTAATCTTCACTTTGATTAGTTTGTTTTTAATTTTTCATTGATTTGTAGGTTGCAGAGTTTGAATTTTTTGCATTTATTTATGTTGCAGAGTTTCTTTCTTCTTCTTCTTCAGTGCTATCTTCAATCTATTTTGATTTTTCATGAAATGTATATATTTTTTGGGCTCAATTAGTGAATACTTGGATTCTTTCTCCTTTTTTCTTTTTTCTTTTTCTTTCTTCAGTCATCATATTCAATAAGGCTACATTATTCATTTCACTTTGATTCCATTTTGTAGGTTTTTAATTTTGTCATAAACTTTCAGGTTAAGATGGTGATCAAGTGTGGGATTGAGATTTAACAAGTAATACATGAAGCACTACAAAAAAAATGATTATTGCTCATGGCAATATGTCATGGTGAAAAGTCTTTTTGCCATGGTTAAAACCAATTGACCACAGCTTCACTATGGCTTTGGCCGTGGTATTTGCAAGCATGGTCAAAATATTTACCATGGCTATAATGTTTTGTTCATTGTAAAGATCATGACTTTTAACAATTGTAAAAAAATGTTAGGTTAACATTTTTTCCACCATGGCTAGTTAGAGTTTAAAATAGCTAACATTCTTTTTTATCACGGCTAACTTTAGTGTGGCAATATGAAACATCTACCACGGCTAAGTTAGCCGTGAACTTAAACCACTATAGACAACGGTTTTAAGCCATAACATATATTTTCATTGTCAATACTCAATTTTCTTGTACTAAAGCTAGGAGCATGTTACTGGAGGGCATATTACCTTTAAATGCTCTTGCGAATTTTTAGCTGCCGGCACTCGGCAGGCAAATCACAGGGTTGGCAAGGTACAAATCAGCTTTCGTGGAGCAAGATTTTATCGTTTTTAATTCCTATTTCATTTTTGTTCGACCTAATTTAGTTGGTGGAACAATGGTACTTTTCTTAATTCACAATTTCCATCTATGATATGGCTTTTCAATTGAAGTAGATGAACAAACACTACAAGAAAATTGAGTATTGGCTATGAAAATATATGTCATGGCTTAAAACCGTGGTCTATAGCGGTCTAAGCTCACGGCTAACTTGGATGTGGTAGATGTTTTATATAGCCACATTAAAGTTAGCCGTGGTGAAAAAGAATACTAACTATTTTAAGCTCTAACTAGTCGTGATTGAAGAAATGTTAACCTATCACTTTTTTGTAATGGCTAAAAGACATGGTCTTTACAATGAACAAAACATTGACCATGGCTATAAGCCATGGTAAGTGTTTTGGCCATGCTTATAAATACCACGGCCAAAGCCATAGCAAAGTTGTGGTCAATTGGTTTTAACTATGGCAAATGAATTTTTCACCATGGCATATTGATATAGGCAATAATCATTTTTTTGTAGTGAAATCCAATTAGGTTGGATGTCATTTTCAGGGAATGTAATGTTTTTCCCCCTATATATATTGTACGATTGATTTCGGGGATGTTAATTAAATTAAATTCTTTGTGTATATATAACATGTGCCTTAGTGTGAAATGGAGTAACGAAGCTACAATATTTACAAGACTAGGTACATTTAAAGAAGTTGATGAGCATCCAAATTGATTGGAACGACTTAACGAGATACAAAATGTGTGCTACCTTTGAAACACATTTAAGTTTTGCTTTTCAGTTAGATGGCCGTACGGATTATCAATATGCTTTGTATTTATTTTGTATTTAGCAGATTAAATTCTTTTAAGAAACGGGTGGCAGAAAAAATTGATGTAAAGAGTCTTTGCATATTTTTTATATCAAAATTATATACTTTTTAAGTTATAGTTAAATTAGTTTAGACTGTGCATAACACGAGTTACACACTAGTTACTATTATTATTTGAAGGAGTTTTTTGACTCCAATTGCTCAATTTTGACCAAATACTAATTTTCTAGAGTTTTGAATTATTTTTATTATTGAAAAATATTGATTGATTGGGTTAAATTTCAAATTTCAAATTGACTTAATAAATTTTGAATTTTTTGTCAATTACAAATAACAATAAGTTTCCTTGATATGAGAAAGTCTTTAATTTTTTTTGCTAATTTCCAATGCAAGAAAGTTTCCTTGAAATGGGTAACTCTTTAATTTGATAGTTCCTAATTTTTCTCCAACCTTAAGTTACTACAGATCTGATTGTTCAAATAATACGCTCCCACAAAATCTTGCAAGCTTCTTGAACAAGAAAATGCTTAAAAAGAAGGTGGTGAACTGGTGATTGATGAAAGTGAAGGCATCATCTTCCGTCATCTTCCCCCATTCGAATAGTGAAAGGTTCTTATAATTTGTTTGATTTACTGTGAGTTTTTCTATTTTTGTTATATCTATGTTTTTTTGTTTTTTCATATTTTATGCCATCTCTTAAAATTTCTTTTGCTTATTTCAAAACTATTGAGATTATTTTTATTTATTTATCCATTAGATGTTTTTCTTCACCATTGATTGTAGCTTGAGTTCGGCTACTCAACGGGTGAATCATATTAATTTATTTATTTGAGTTTTCACTAGACGAGCCAACACATTTTATTTTTATATTCTCTAATGGTTTCGTGATTATCTTCTTTCTTCAATCGACATTTCTTTTTCTTGATTATGTAATAATTTATATACCTATGGTTTTGACTACTATTTTGTTGAGTACACTTATCTCTCATTCTAATTCTTTATTTTTAATATTTGGTGATTGTCTTCTTTTTCTAATCGCCTTTTCTTTTCCATGATTCTATTATGTTCTGTACACTTATGATTTTGAGTACTTATTTGTTTTTTTTGAAGAAAAATCGGTCTTATATATTATTCAATCGAAAGTTTACAACGCTTAGAACAATACAATTCATATCGACTCAAACGATGTAGTAAAAACATCAGAAACACAAACTATCAAATTCTTGAAGATAATAAATCTTAAGAACTCACGACTGAACACAAGAAAATTCTTGTGCAACTCCTATTCAAGGAGAGATGAAACTCTCGTTCGAGAGAAAAGCAAATTACTCTCATACGAGAGAGAAAATAAAATATTAAACAAAATATCTAAAAAGCTATATAAAAACTTATGTATTACCCGTCTTCATCTCGTCAGATCTGTTTCTGTCTCGTTAGATCCATAGCCATCTCGTCAGATTTGAAGATGTGATGTACAAGTTGAAAAAGGGTGCTCCAACCCAACCCGCCGACAATGGTGGTGGTAACAGTGGTGAAGAAGACGGTTGCTTCACCAAGACATCGTCTGCGGAGGAAATAGAAGAAAAAAGAAAGCTAAGGTTTAGAAAAAGATGGGGAGAGAGAAATTTTTTTAAGAAATCTGAGTACTTATTTGTTAAGTACATTTATCTTTCATTTCATTTTTTTTATGTTTAAACTTCTCCTCCAAATTTTCTCTGGTTTATTAATTTTTCGCTATAATCTTATTTTTCTTTATTCACAATCATAAGTCATCACACTTTTATTTTACTTTTATTCTCAAATCTATTTATATCTATACTATTACAAATTTGAAGTGGGTGTGTTGACTCAAATTGAGTAATTTTGACCAAATACAAATTTTCTAGAATTTTGAATTATTTTATTTTCGTAAAACTTTCTTTATTGGCTGCTCAAGTTTACGTTTTTCCATATTTCAATTATATTGATTTATGAAAATTCAGATTTTTCCTATCATTGCTTCATTTTCATTTCATTCATTATATCTTTTCTTATATATTTGTTATGACATTTTATATATATGTTGTTTCCATGAGTTCGGCTATTCATTTGCAGTACAAGATTTTTAAGTTATATTTCTGTATATTGTTTATCGTTTTTAGTCATCATACTATTATTATTATTATTATCTTTTTTTTTAATTCTTTGAGTTTGCTGGGAAATGAATGAGAGAATTGTTTTTGTTCATTTTGTTCATTCAGTGATTGATTGTCATTTCTTTATTTTTCCATCATCGATATTTCATGCCTATTGAGTTCAATATCCCATTTATCAAATACAATTATTGCCTATTTTTATTTTATATATAATTAAATTTCTATTCTGAATAATCTTTTCAATTGACATCTTAGAAGTACGTGTCTATGTTTACAATGTGCTTTTCAATTCTTATTTTCCTTGGTCAAATTTTGTTGTTGGTTCACGTCTCAATTGTCTTTAGCTATCAACTAATAAGAAGTCTAATTATCAAAAAAAAAACTAACAAGAAGTCATTTTATACCTTCTGATGTCTATTTAAATTCATTTTTCCAGTTTTGACTCAATTTTAAATATCTATTTTTTTTAATTGTTTAAAAGAGTTTGAATTGATTATCTTTGTACCCTTTTTTTGTTTCCTTACAAAACATGATTTTTCTAATAAAAGTTGAAAACATAAAAAGTTGTAGCATTTTGCATATTGTCTCATCTTCCTATCAAGTTACATAACAATATCATATTGCACCCCATTGGTGAAATAATCTAACAACGAGGATGAACTCTATGTTTCATCCATGTGTTATAATGACCAAGGTTGTTTTCCTTTTGTTCTTTAACTTTTTGTTTTTTTGGGGTTAATTTTTTAATCTCTTGCACCATAATAATTTAGTTAGACCCGAAAATTGACAAATCTAGACATACATTTACATTAGATGTTAGAAAAACTCTTTTATAAAATTATGTCATGTTTCTCTATATAAAAACAAATAAATTAGTTTCAATAAATTAAACATTACTCTCAAAGATATAATGCTCTTTCATAAGTTTTCTTTTGATTGGCTGTGTATACTCTATATAGGAGCTAAAAAGTGAAAAATCTGCATATTTGTACTTTTTTAAAAAAAATTGTATATTTGTACTTTAACAATAGTATTTCATAGGCATTTTTGTAAATGTTTTTTTCTTTCTTTTTTGAAGAAATCAATCACATGTATCACTATTTAATGCATATCTATTTTGAAAAACTAATTAGAATCTATAATAGCTAACTACCGTACCACAATATGCAATTCATTATTATTGGACTAGACAAATATTCTCAAATGATAAAAATACATGTGAAAATTTTCTATTTTATATCTTATTTCAAAAATATTCGTGCATAGCACGGAGCACATGCTAGTTATATTTATATGAAGGAGTAACTTATGACTCGAATTCATAAATAAAATTTGAACTTAAGTATATACAACTTAAATAAAATTATAACATCACCAGCTCCGTTATAGTTTGTCAGGTAGTCTCAATTCATTGAATAAGACTGATATGCATTAAAGTCATATTGTCAATTGTTTCACGTTTGCTCCAATATTTCAACATAGGCTGCCTGCCATAATAGCTATCCGATTAAGAAATTTGCTATGCTTTTACTTTTGCACCAATATTTAAACATAGCCATCCTGCCATAATAGCCACCCGATCAAGAAATTTGCTATGCTTTTACATTATTATAATAATAAGGGTAAAAAAGAATTTTGGACCATAACCTATGTCAACCAGAGTATTTTGATACATAATCTAAAAATTTTACACGTCAGTTTCCAACATTTGTAAATTGGGACAAGTAAGTCCATCAGAAGAATAATTTGGAATATTCCCTCTGCAAAGTAACAATCTGTCACTTTGCGTAACAATAGCTTACTTTTCGTAACGATTTTATTTCTTTGTTGATAAAAATGAATTATTTTATGACAAGATTTTATTTTGGGTAACGAATGAACAAGTTTGTTACGAAAAAAAGACTTTTTGGTAACAATTAATGCACTTTCTTACAAGAAAGCTAGTTTTTGTGATAAATACTAACTTCGTTACCATATCTTTTGTCATAAAAAATATGTTTTCTTGTAGTGCATAACTTAAATTGTGTACCAAAATGCACCTATCATATAATGTATAGATAGTGGTACAAAAAATATCATAGGATATGGTGCAAAGTGCACATATCATGTAATGTGTAGGTAGCCGGGTGCACAATTAAAGTCAAAAAATTTCTCCAATGGACTTACTTGTCACAATTTATAAAAATTGGGTATTCGGGTGCATAAGTTAATAAATTGTATATCAAAATACTCCGCACGGCATAGGTTGGGGTCGAAATTATTTCTTACCCTAATAAAAATAATAATAATAATTTACTGCTACTATTATTATTAAAGCAATGGTAATGCCAACTACTACTACAAGAAAACATTAGAGACGGAAATCAGAGACCGAATAAAATCCGTCTGACATGCCAATGAATATTGTAACGGAATAGGTTTTCGTGTCAAATCAAAGACAAATACAATGATAGAAAAAGATTCAGATTTTGGAGACGGATAATTTTAGTCGCTGAATTCGTGTCTATAAAGAGACAAAAAACTGCAGTCTCAGTCATTAAATTTTGAGACTGATTTAGACATGGAAATAGAGACTGTCCTTGATTTTGTTTCTAATTTGTTTTTTATTGACCAATTTTTAGGGACCAAAAATTCCCTCTCAATATTAATCTTCCGGATGGAAGTTGAGACCGATTTTGAGGCAAAGGTTTTTGTCTCGAAATTAATTTTTATTATGAGAGTTTCTAATTACATCTCACTGTTTAAATTTTGAGATAGATGGAGAGACGCATTCGGAGACGAGTCAATTTTTGTCTCTGATTCCATCAAAAAATAAAAAATTGTTGACCAAGTTTAGAGACAGAAAATTCTGAGATATAATATTTCTATCTATATCAAAATCGACAAAATTTGTTAAAGCATAATACTCGATCATGACCAGAACTTTTGACCTTCATTTTGTAGGGAAAGTCACATACCATGAACTAAATCATTTCCAAAGTATTGGTAATCTAAAAGTTATTGGTATAGTTCTTAATGAAATTGGAGATTTTGTAAGTAAAAGTTTCTCGAATTAAATAGTTAAATGCAGTAACTTTAGAAACCAATATCTTGCTAACTTCCGCTGAGTCGAGTTTCACTAACAGTAGTTGATGACCGGTTGGGCGATTGGAGAAATGGCAAAAATTACATATTGGAAGACTTTCTGTTGCTTAGTTGTTCTTTCTCCTCTTTCGGTAAGTAAAAGAGAATTGGTTACAGAGTTCAATATAATCGAAACTTTTGGGTGTTTGATGCATAAACATTTTTATGTAATGGTTGGTTAGGAGACAATTGAAGCTTGTGGTGGACTGAGAATTGTAAGGTATGAATCTTTGGGTATCAGTTTTAGAACTTTTTATGTTTTTTAGCATCACTTATTGTACTTGAAATCCATCTCTGGCTTCAATTATTGTACTTGATATCCATCTCGGTGTTAACGAAGAGTTAGATTTTATAGGGCACTGGTTTATGTTGTACAACCTTAAAGAAAGGCTTTATGCATTTGTTCACGTAAATTTTAATGACATATATAAGTATTGAACATACAATCTAACCAATTGAGAGAAACCTTCTACTTCTTATGGAATAAGGAGAGGGACACTAGAAGCGTTGAGTTCTCGATTACTCAAATGGGTTCGCAAGTCAAAAAGTCCTAATTGGGCATTAAAGCTCGACTTCTATGACACAAGTTTTGCAAAGAGTGTCAGTCGGTCACTAGGCATTAGTGGGAGCTTGTGCCTTAGATATGTCAATGGATTTGACATATTTGAACACAGATCGTAGTAATCCGATCACATGGCTATTTACTCAGTGACTGTCAATTATTGAGTTACCGATCATAATAGTATGCGTGAGCCTTAGACCTGAGGGGTCACGATCAATGTGCTTGTGATATTGATCTGTTACTATAGTAATTAGGCCCAATTCACCCAATGGTGGGCCAACCTCGAAGTGCGATCTCAATGACCAAGTAGCAGTTGTAAGGTGATTTCCAAGAAGGGATCTACTATTTTGACATTAGACGAGAATATATTATGTGCGATCATAGGTAAATGAAATTATAAGTCTTTGGTCAAAGCATATAAACTAACTCGTGTGGAACATGGAGGGTAGTTTGGTAATTTCATCTTGCTATGATTCATTGCACAGTATCGAGTCCTGTGAGTTTGATATAGTCCATGACTCTCACTCGACATCAGTGAAGGACTTATACTCATACGGCATTTATGATCTAGAGGTTCGTTATGATCAAATCTTTTTTATCTTAATTAGGCTTCAATGTGGATCCACGGGACTGGCTAGGAGACACCCACATCCTTTGGTATTCTCCAATTGCCAATTAAGACAAACCTAGAGAGTCCCGCTACAAGGAGTAAGCATGATATCTATTTGTTACGTTGTAAGGAGGATTTACTGATTTTTCATTGTATGGACAAACTGATTAAATGGATGAATTGGTTTAACTAGCAAATTAATTAGATTAATTAATAATTAATTAAATTAACTAATTCTAAAATATTTAATTAATTGGATTAATCAGTTATTTGAATTTAAGAATTAATTAATTGATTAATTGTATATTTATTTGGATTAAAATATAAATAAATTAATTAAAAGTGGACTAAGTTAACTAGGCCAACTTAGCCCACATTGATCATCCATTAGGGCCTAAGCGGCGCCTATTACATGGGTTAGAGTTGGAGGATTTATTTAATCCTTAAACATCTAAGAAAAGAATACAGACTCTTTCACCTAACACGTAATAGAACAGAGAAACCCCTCCCCTCATCTCACTAGCCGTTTTCGATCAAGAGAAAGGAAGATGGAGAATTTCCATGCTTGCTCCTCGTGATATCTAGAGACAGGAGTCCCAGAGATTGCTGCTGTAGAATGTAGATCAAGAAATGAATCACGCTTCAAGAACGGTAAATGTTATGTGTTCTTGTTTCTGTTTATATAAAATTATTAAATGCCTAAAAGTGATTTCCCCTTAGGAATCCTTATGTGTTTAATTTTCGCTGCTCATCTGATTGAATTCGTAAGAGTCATACCATATATAGGGGTCGAGACAGGGTTAATTGAGCAGGCCTTAGCATTTTTTTGGCAAAATCATCCATCCCATAAATACTTGATGTCAATTATTGATGTGAATTTTTATTTGGAGGGTAAATCAAAGAAGATTTGATGAACAAGTTTTTTATGGGGGTTAGGGTTTAGGAAGGAGATTTATGAGTTTGACAAATTGATAAGTGAAGCCCTTTTTTGGACATTTTAGGCTAATGCAGAAGCACGTGTCTCTCACGTGAACAATTACCCTCCTAAATGTAAAGTTAACCGCACGTGGCATTTTTTGTCTGTTTTATAATTTTGGTATTACTTTTGCAATAGAAAGTGTTACTATGGTACCAAATTTGTATTTTTTGAAAACTGTGGTACAAAAAGTGTAAAGTTATCCCTCCAAAACGTAAATTTAATGACTTTTTCCATCTGTTTTAACGTCGATATCACTTTTGCAATAAAAAGTGGTACTGTGGTATCAACTTTGTATTTTTTTTTTAAAACCATGGTACTGATAGCGCAAAAGGCACTGTGATATATTACCAAAAAAGCAATTTTGCCGAAGTAAAGCATAGTATCAGTGCATTAGTTAACTACAACAAAAAGTATTACTAGTGACAAAATTTGAAATGGCAATGTTAAAATTGTCATTAGATATAAAGAATGAGTGACAAGAATGTTTGTTTTGCCACTATAAGAATGTTTAGTTATAAGAGTTTCTCTAAAGTTGTCACTATTGACAATTAATGACATATGTATCGTGATAACACAAATAGAGTGACAACTATAATTGTTGTCATTAAGTTATCACTAAAGGTGTGTCACTAATTATCAATAATGACAACAATTTTCTTGTTACTAACTATCTAGAGTGACAAATTCTATCCAAATCTTATCACTATTAAACATGTAAAACCTATTCTTGTGACAACACAAAAAATTTTGTCACTAAAAATTTGTAATTAGTGACAACTTTGACATTGTCACTTGATATTTTGTTATTAATGTACTATTTTTTAGTAGTGGTTTTAGACTATGATCTTTTTGAAATAGCGTAGAACATTAATGTTTATAAATATAATTTCTTGACATATATATATGACTATTAAAACAATTTCAATAGATTTTTTATAATGGGCTAGCTAGAAGACATTTTATATCAATGTCTATTCTTTATATTCAAGAAAAAGTATCTTAAAACAAGTATAATGTTATATCTATTATGTAGAATTATATACAAATTAAATACATAATTATCTCACTTAGTGAAGAGAAAATAGCATGTCATTTCAATGTCGAAAAAAGTGCAAAGCCATACAAACATATTTGAATGTGTGAACTCATTATCTATAACATCTTTTATGAGGTTCAATATTCTTTATAAGTAAATATTCATTGCGAAAAAATACAAAGATATACACACACATGTAATTTATTAGTAAGACTTCCTAACCAAAATAATCACACAACAATTATCATGAGTTTCCTCACTATCCATCTCCAATCAAACCAAGCTAAGATTTGCCTCAAGATTTATTCACTCACTAGTACTTCAAATTATAGGAAAATACAACATTATTAAACACCATCTCTCTCTCTCTCTCTCTCTCTCTCTCTATATATATATATATATATATATATATGTGTGTGTGTGTGTGTGTGTGTGTATATGTTGAAACAAAGGGAGTGTCATAGCTCGAATTTACGACTCGATACGAAAGGGATTAAGAGCTTCACCACCGTCGAAGCATTTATACATTTTACTCTTCCAATAATATTCAAATTTGAAACGAACATAGTGACGAGGATTGTCTGAAGTCACCAATTCAGATGGTGCCTCCACCACTTCTTCTTTTGGTCCTAATAGAAATGTAGCTATGGTAATCCTTATTCCTGCTTGCTTGGAAAACACCCGATGTTTCACATTATGGAATCTCCCATTGCTCCAAACCTTAGCAACAAAGATAAATAATTTTGATCTGAATCACAAATTTATCATTTTGAAATGTCTTGAATTAGTTTTTTTTATATCATTCAAGATATCAAATGGGGTGGTCATGCTTGCGTTTTATGGGCCTGTCTGGGACCCATCCACAAATGTTCTTTAGTGGGCCGGCCTGAGCAAACTCACCCAGGTTGCTAATTGCTGGATCCGAGTCCGGGCTTTTGGTCTAGGCCTGGTCCCAGACCTGGCCAACCAAATGAGCTTTCAAAGGTTATGCGATATATCCAATGATCCAGATTACATCATATTTCAATTTGCTAACATTGCTGGAGTCTGGACCATTTAATCAATCCAATGGTTCAAATTTTCAAGACCTTTAAATTTTATTTATCTTAAAGTAAGAAAACAAATTTGAAGCGAGGCCAAAGAGGTTTCGAACTCTTAACTCAAGGTGGTCAAGGGAAGCCACTTGAGCTAAAAAAAAAAATTGATTTATTTTGCATCCAAACTTCCGGTCCTGGGCCAGGCCTAATTTGGGTTGTCATGGGTCGGGCCTCTACCTGCCCCGCCTAGACTATGCCCTGTTTTCTTGGGCTTTTTAGACCTGATAGAGAAATTTAGGCCTGACTCAGCATGTTCACTAGTCTAGGCCGGTCCCTTAAGCTGTCGGATCGGCCCAACCCAATTTACAACTTGAACTACCATCTTACTTAAAATTATGACGTTACTGACTTTAAACAACCAGTTTTTAGTGCAATAATATAAGAATACAATACATTTTACTTTTACGACACTCATTTAGAACTCCGTATAAAGTCATAATAGATAGGTTAAAATGGGATAAATGGAGTAATATATTTACTTGAGCAAGGTCCCCTAAAGTGACGATGATGGTTCTTGGACAAGGCTCAACTTGACCAAGTTTTCCTGATCCTAGCATTACTTCAAGACCACCAAATTTTTCATCTTCATGTAATATAGTAAGACGGCTGTTCTTCGTGTGTGACCTTTAGGCCATCAGAACCAATATTTTCAGGGGTAAAGGTGTATTCGTTAACCCTGAAGTGGCTCGACCATTTTTCAAACGAAACATCTGTCAGGCTCAACCCTTCTCCTAATTTATGCCCTATAGCCATACTAAGTTCATATACTGCTCGATCGTATCTTATAATTATCTCCCTGATAGTGACAGAGCTGCATGTTAGTATTCATCGAAGGAAAGGTGGCTATATATCACCAATATATACTAGGATACACAAATTAAAAACTTTTGTAATCCTATAATCATTATATTCTTTTTATAATACAAAGTATGCACATATAAATGCATGCACTTTACCCTATTATCATAGGTAATAATATATAAATATTAATGACAACAATTGCCAAGATTTGATGAAAATATATTGTAATTTCCTAGAAATTTTATGGATATATATTTAAGAGAGAGATACAAAGTTGAGCATGGACCTCTATATATGCTTGTGGATCTAATCAATTAATTATATAATTATTTGTTTTATCAAAAAGTCATTTTCTATAATCCTAATATTTGAGATTTGATACAACGGGCCAGAAATAACTTCTAAGACATATTTTATAATTCGAGGTTGGAGTTTAATTAGCTTATCGCCGAAAATAGCAAAAACGATAAGATAGTCAAATATAAATAAATTATCAATCGAAGAAAGAAAAATTATTTGGAATACAAAGAAACTTTGTTACAAGAAAAAGCAAAAGTTGAAAATGGAAGACAAAGTTCGATGGTAACAAGAAATAATGTTTAAAAAGTAATATTTTGTTTCGGATCATTTAATGCTACAAATGTGAAAAGGATGATTTTAAGTCACGTGATGCTAAAAATAAAGAACGAATATAAATAAAGTAAATCATGTGATATATGTAATATTTTATAATACTTTATTCTATTTAACATGTTATATTCTTTGTTATATTTATATTTTTCACATCACAAAGCATGCATGTTCGGGAAATAAATATCTCATCTGGGATCATTATAACTAGTAAAGTACAATTAAATGTAGAAACATAGTTATAACATCTTAAATGTTTTTAATGTTTTGTACGACTATAATAATTTGCTAAAAGTCTACAAAGACGACAAAAAATTTTATAAACAATTAAGCAAGAGTTTTGGTAGTACGGTCTCCTCATTAGCTTGTTACTCCAATAATATTGCTTTATAACTTAATTTTTGAAACATTATTCCAATAATTTTATTTTCTTGACGAGAAATCGGAGTACTAATTTTTAATAATATAAAAATTATTTTTTGGGTTATTTGTATCCACCTCCTCTGAGGTATTGTACTTTGGCAAAAACTTCTCTCCATATTTTAAATTTTGACATTCACCACCCTTATGTGTAAATACAATTATATACTACCTGTTTTACACTTAATTTTTATTTCTTTTCTATTTTTTACTTTTCCTTTTATTACTTTCTTCTTATTATTAAATGGATAAAGAAAGAAATAGAAAATAAGCTTGTGAAATTTCTTAATTAAGAGTAATTCTAATGAATATTATTTTTTAATTAAAAATAGTTATAACAAATAATATACTAACCTTATGTTAAATAAATTATTGAATTTTTCAGTTACCTTTCTGTGATTCTCGAATTATATTCTTAGTGTGTCAAACAAGTTTTTAAATAATTAGTAGTCCTTTATTTATGTTATATTCTTATAAATAACAAAAAAGTTTTTATCTTTCTAGGTTTGTATTATTGACTATTGCAATAATTTCTTTTACAAACTACAAAAAGTTTTTACCTTTTTAGGTTTTTATTATTGACTTATAGCAAATAAAAAATCAAAATTGAAAGAATAATTTTGCTTTAATCAAAATCAAAATCACTGTTCATCGTCTGTGAATACGATGAACAGTGAACAATATAAAAAAAATTATATATATATAATTACTTATATAAAAAACAAAAATTAGCCTTTAACTAAGGGACACGTGTCTTCTCCGTTAAAAATTGACGGAAATTGACGGATAGGACCAAAATTGAGAAAAAATACAAATTATGGAATATAATGTGATAAACTCGTAAACAATGGGACCAAAATTGAAAAAAGCCTAAGTTATGGGACCAAAAATGAAATTTTCCCTTTAAAAAATTATAAAAAGGATTGTTTTGGATAATTGTTTTTCTTCGGGGGATAAGTGCCTAATTTGATACATCACGAGGGTATATATATGTGTGTGTGTATATATATATATATATATATATATATATATAGGGTGTGGATCAAATACATCCCTATACTTTAGGTAAGATATAAGACTCAATCTAGACCATTTAAACAATTTGATCCCAAAGTCCATATTTAAAGCCATTAATTTGATTTTATCTTTAATTTAATGATGATAGGGGTATTTTAGTCAATAAGTATAACAATTAATTGGTAATTTCCAAACATAAATTAATCAAAAAAGGATAAACAATAAATTGTTAACAGATTGTCATGGCTGTCAACCGCTTTTACAATTCAAAAATCTGCAACTTCATTCATCTCTCTCTCTCTCTCTCTCTCTCGCCGCCGCCTCTCCGCCGCGCCGGAGCTGAGTTCGGAGGTTCAATTTTTTCTCATTTTCGCGGCGATTATAGTAATGGAGGCAAAAATTAGAAAAACTTACCTGCAAGTTCTGAGTATATATATGGTGTTGTTTCTCTCTCTAGAATGGTGTTGAATGTTGATTCTCTCTCTAGAATTTTCAAACCTTCACAGCCAATTTTCGATTAATAAAAAAAAAGGTATAATGAATTGAAATCTGACAGAATTGAAACTAATCTGCAAGTTTTGAGTATATAGAGAGAATTGAAGATGTTGTTTTGAAAAAACAAATGGAGTCTCTGCAAATGATTTTACTCTATATGAACAAGACAAATAGAATCTTCAACAACTGCATTATACAGTAAATATACTGTATAATTAGTTATAATATACTGTATAATGTGTTATAACATACCGTATAATGACTTATAAGATACTGTATAATTGAATATTTTTAATATGTTATAAACACATATTGTATAATGAGTTATAATATACTGTATAATGTGTTATAACATACTGTATAATGACTCATAAGATACTGTATAATTGAATATTTTAATATGTTATAAACACATATTGTATAATGAGTTATAATATACTGTATAATGTGTTATAACATACTATATAATGACTTATAAGATATTGTATAATTGAAAATTTGAATCTATTATATTGTAGCTTATAAAACATTATATAGTATCTTATAACCCATTATACAGTATGTTATAACACATTATACAGTATCTTATAACACATTATCCTTAACATTGGTTTTGTGGATTAGAATTTGCTGTTCACGAGATTTTAGTCCTCCTCCTTAATTAGTGGGGAATATATATAGAGAGAGAGAGAGAGAGACAAAGAGCAAAGATTGATAATAAAATGGTAATTAATGGTCCCAGAAAGCTAAAACCTGCACATGATTTGAATTCTACAAATTCATCGTAGTTCAATTCCGGTAATGGGGATGGGGTTTCACACACAGTCGGTCGGTGGGTGGACTGGATTTGAATTTAAGAGATGGGGTGTGATTTGATTCGGTAGAGATGATAGAGATTTCTTCAAACTCATGAGAGATTTTTGGGGAGATTGTGGAGTTAATTTAGGAAGTGATTGCTGTGTAATGATATATATTTTACTATTATACCCCTCAGACAATTACAATTAGATTTCCAGGTTGTTTACAGTGTTTAATTTGGACTGTTGGATTTAATTGATTCAATGGTCTATATTGGGTCTTAGATCTTATCTAAGAGAGGGTATGTATTAGATCTTGACCCTATATATATATATATATATATATATATATATATATATATTCCAGCTAGGAAGTGGTGGGAAATTAAAAAAGTTTGAACCTTTGTTGAGGAGTGGCATCCAACTGGGCACAAAATGCATCCACAGCTTCAAAAGAAGCAGCATCATACAGCCCAAAACCCTCATGAATGGGATTAATTCTGTCAGGAAACCTATACCCACTGCCATCAATAACGTCGACGTTTAGCTGTTTAATCTCGTCTGGCAGCTCCAACAGAGATATTATGACTGCCTTCATCTCATACATGAGTGATTCTAGGAGAATGCTTTCAAATTCACAATTCTGAAGCATCCCCATTCCTCACTGGCCTTCATCAACTTCTTCATATTTCCAGGAAAATCTTGCAGATCAATCACCGGAATCGAATCGCCCATTTAATTTTCTTGAGGGAGAAGTAGTAGTGTTTATGTTATTGTGATCAAGATGGAGTAGAGATGGGATAATTTTTCTGGACGTGGATTAACCGGATTTATATAAGCAGCGGGGTGACGAATTAAGATCATGGGATATTAGTCTCATGATCGAATAAATTGCATAAATAGCCGCTGAGTTTTCTAACCCTAAATATTAATAAAAAAGTGAGTTTTCTTTTGCAAGTAATTTTACATTTATAGCGGTTTTTTATGATACACGTTTTATGCAAATTAAGTAACGGTCATGTACAAGACACATACATAAGTACCACACTTACAGTTTCATCCAATTTCTAACAAGTGAGACTAAAAATAAAAAAAGATACGTCTAATTATGTGACTACATTTAGCAAGTTTGCAAACAATGAGACCAAAACTGAAAGGGGACATATCGTATGAGAATAATACTATTTTTTTGTAAGATCTTCTATTGCAATTCTTTATTGCATATCCTATTGCAAGATACAAGTAAGTGACATGATTTTTCTGGACGTGGATTAACCGGATTTATATAAGCAATGGGGCATGAGGAAGATCTTGGGGAATTAGTCTCCTATGATAGGGTCTATGCAATTTTGGTCCCGTTGTTTTTAAAGTTGCAACAATCGTCCCGTAGAATTCTCTTACTTTTCCTTTCTCTTTTTAAAATTTGGCCATGTCCATTAAATAAACAATGGAATTTCATATATACGATTTTAAGGGTTTATGATAGATTGAAGAAATTGCATAAATAGCCGCTGACTTTTCTAACCTGAATCTTAAATGTTAATCAAGTGTGTTTTTCTTTTGCAAGTAATTTTATATTTATATCGGTTTTGTATGTTTTATGCAAATTAAGTAATGGCCACGTGCAATTACACATCGCCACGCTAATGGTTTTGTCCAATTTTGAACAAGTGAGACTAAACATGCAAAAATCATATGTCCTATGTTATGATGCACGGATACGGATATGAGGATATGGTACGATATGATACGAATACGAAATATGATAAATTTCAAATTTATAGGATACGAAACGTTGGGGATACGAATATATATAATATTTGAAAATAAATTTGAGTCATTAGGTTCATTAACATAAATAAAAGTCCAATACTGACACAAGTTCATTGTTTATAAGTTCAAAAAATTTTGAAGATAACCATAATATTTCACCATTTGCGGTATATGAATGTCATTTCATTGGTACCAATATTTACCTTCTTATCCAAAATCTTTAGTAATAAAGTGTAAATGATAGATTTCACGAGGAGCAAGAGAAGAAAAAATATATTAAGAAGTGAAACCGAAATATTTTTTTTTTGCTTTTTTAAATTTCCTTATTGTTTGTTTAATTTTTTAACGTACGGTCAAAGTCATTATTATTTTTCTACCTTAATCTATCAAGTATTATATAAAATTCAAAAAATACTATGTACGGTATATAGTATCAAGAATTTTCTTTTTTCTTTAATTTTTGGATACGTAAAAAGGGTATCTGATACGTATCCAGGTACGTATTCACATAGTATCATATCTGATACGAATACGATACTGCACAGGTCCAATTTAGGAGTATTCGTGCATCATAGGTCCTATGTAACTAATTTTAGCAAGATTGCAAACAATGAGACCCAAAATAAATAGGACATGCCATATCAGACTGATACAATACTGCTATTTTTCGTAAGATCTTTTATTCCGATTCTCTATTGCATCTCATACTGCAAGATACAAGTAAATGATACGTGTCTGATCTCTTTTGATTCAGTGGACCTTGTTGAATCAATTCTCAAACACGTCTCACCCACTTATCTATGCATTAGAATATGCAATGGGAAATTGCATAAGTACAAAATCTCATTCCATGTGAGTAGGCCGGTCAATCAAGCCGAGCTTGGTCAAGCGCATGCTCGGCTTGATATCATGCGAGCTTTTATCACCAAGGCTTGAATTTGCACAAGTTTTTTATTTCAAAGCTCAGGCTCCGCTTGAAAATTAGTACGAGCTTTGAGCTGAGTCCGAGCCGACCCAAATTTGTTCTCTTTTGAAAAACTTTAAGTAAGAAAGTAATCCAATATATAAATTAAAAAAATAACAATCTTAAAAACATTAAAAAAAAATCAATATCATCCATGTTTTAATGACAAATCATAACTAAAATGTACCTTGAAAGATCTCATTTCATTGAAAAATATAATAACTAAATATATGATAAACTTACTTAAAAAAAATTATTTTTGTTGTGAGTTGTGAGGAGAAATAAATTAAATACAATTTTTGAAGACAAAAATTAGCAGCCCTCCAATGTCAGTTTATGTGAATTGTTATATGTTTGTATTGGATACGGTCCGATAGGTTTAAATTGATAATTATTTACTTTTTTAATTTTTTGGGTACAGTGTTTTATATTAGGAAATTTTAGAATTGAATATTGATTGATTTTAAGGATTCTATTCATTAATTTTAAATCTTGATATTTTCTGTGCAATCTGGAATTCTTTACAAAAAAGTAATATATTTTATTTTTGTATATAATATATAAAACATATATATACATGTATATATTTTCTTTTACGAACCCGAGCTCAATTCAAGCCAAGCCTACTCTCGCTCACGCTCGGCTTGAATTCAACTTCAAGCCTTATCTTTGGGCTCTAGCTCGGGTTGAGCCCGGCTTGTATAAAGCTCGGCTTAAAAATTACCAAGCCGAGCTTACGAGTTTCAGGCCAACTTGAGCTCATTGACAGTCCTACATGTGAGACAGGCGTCAAATTATATTTATAATATTTGTCTTTTCTTATAGTATTTGCTTCTGGCGACGTAGGTCAATAGGAATCGTTTTTTGGTCGTCCTAACGCCAATAGCACTAATATGACACGAGGAAAAGATTTATATCGATCAAATGTTCATTTTTTAAAAAAAAATTTGGTTTCGATCAAATGTTCATTGGTAACTACGTGTTCGATCTAAAACTGAGACATTCTTTAGATTTCCATTTTCAAATGCAATGAACACGAAGAAGAATTTTAACTTGCATACTTAATGAATGGAGTGACTTGAAGAAGAATTTTAACTTGCATGCTTAATGAATCATGTGATTTATATAGGAAGTCTCTAGTCGTTGATTCTACATATCTTACATAAAACATCTGTATTACTTAATTAAATCTTAACGTACACTTGTATTTTTCTAGACTTTGAATTATGAAATAACCTAATAATCATGATTGACACAGAACTGTATAAATATGTTTACTAATAATAAATAAATATGTTTTGTAACGCCCTCAAATTTAATCCTAAAGAATCCAACACGAAAGCGTCAACACGCCCTCAATTTAATCCTAAAGAATCCAACACGAAAGCGTCAACACGCCCTCAATTTAATCCTAAAGAATCCAACACGAAAGCGTTATCCTATCCTTACAGAAGTACAAACCAAATTCTGGACACAATTAAACAATTCATCTTATCGGGTCACAACCCCAATACATCAACTAAATAGCTATGCGAACTTAATATACATGAGTCAATCTACATCATTCACCTCTAGGATAGTCCGAGTTTATACTCCGATCCTTCAAGCTAGTTTCACTTCTCGACTTGCCTATAACTGGAAGGAAGAAAGTGAAGTACATAACCAAAGGCTTAGTGAGCGCCAGTGTACGTGTGAAAGGTGCTTAAAATAGTTTTTAGACCCCAAAGTGATAAATTAATAAGGTGAAAACAATAATAGTTTCTATTTTTCAAATGCTCATTAAAAAGGCGAGTAAGAATGACATTTGCGTTCAAGCAGTAGCTGGTATGACACCAGGATCTTAGTATACATACGATAAAGTTTTAAAACATGCATTTTTAAAAGTGTGCAGTCAATGTAAGTACCACGTACAAGACTCAATGCAAGCATCATGTACAAGACTCAATGCAAGTATCATGTACCAGACTCAATGCAAGTATCATGTACAAGACATGTTTAAGTAACACGTACACGTCACGCTTAAGCAGTAGGGGGCCATGTTAGCAATACTATCGCGTCCGATGATTTACCCATAGCACTTTGGGTCCCTCTGCTTCTTCCTTATCACCCCTGAACATGCGGCTAAAAGCCATCACCTTATACCTCCCCACGCAGGCTCGCGATGCCCAATTTGGTCATATCCGGAATATGCCACACGATAAATGACCCATGCACCCTCAGAGCACTCCGTCCTAGATGCATGGATCTGGACGTGGATAGCGGGAACTGTTTAAGACCGCAAGCCCATGCTTGACCGGCCGAACCCTGCCCTATCCATCGCCCGACCTTGGGCCCAACACAACCACGCAAGATGAAACATGTCACAAGAACACCATCACGACAAATGATCATGATACAAGAACCAAATGATGGAGTACTTCCACGAATCCATAAAACCGATGTTATTTTGAAATCATGCTTGCAAAATATGCATTTGAAACAAGTATGCAATCATGTATGTCACGAATGATTGAATGAAGCATTTTTGCTCATGAAGGAATATTGAATCGAGCGAATATATATATATATATATATATATTTAGAATTTCATTAAAAGAATGTTTTCTTGAAATCATTTTCACAAAACCTGCCTGGAAAATTATTCTCGCAAGATATGTCTTTGAAACGTGCCAAGAAATGGTTAATGCAAATTGAGTCCATGATTTGATTTGAAAGTGTTGAAATTCATTTTCATGGGAAGTATTGAAAGCATGATGAAAGTATATAGATATATATATATATATATATATATATATATATACGACGTGCTCCTTCCAGTTTTAAAAGACATATAACTATAATTTTGAGAGGCACTCACGCTACGTCCAAGCTTATACGGCGTTGTCCTCGTTCGTCTCACCGACAACACCTGCTAAGCGAAATTATATCAGAAGCTCATTTTCTAACTCGTCTAAAGTCTACCCGGGGTAGTCTATGAGGTCCTAATAACTATACCAACATTCACAACAAGTTACCTTAATGAAAACTAGGCTTAATTTCAATCTTCCCCAAAAGGTCGATAAGAGGCATAAAAACAGATTTGTGCAGTTTTAGTGTATGAATTGTTAAAAATCACAAACTCAATAATTGTGGGTAAAGTTTTTTCATAAAAGTTCTAAATTTGTTAAAAAGACCTTAGATAAATTTTTCAAAGGTAAATGGTCACTTAAAATGTGGCTATTTTACTCAAAACCGAAGTAAAATTGGGTTCAATTGTTTTACTGGGGCAGGATTACTTTAAAATTCATATAAAATCCTAATTTAATCAAATAAGCCCCAATTTTATACACAACAACCCCAATACATATGATTATCCCCAGTAAAATTTTGAAATCAAAATGAAGTTTGTAAGAACCCCAAATGATGTCTCAAACAAACATTTTGAAATCCCGTAAGGCTTCTGGCAGTCTATACTTAACAATTTCCATAATTCACATTACAACTCCAAAAATCTCACAAAATTCCAGACATATTTTCGACATGCAGTAACATACACATTAAAAGTTTTGAACTCAAATAACATTTCCTCATTTCGATATAATTCTTCGAAATCAGTGGCAGATTTAAAGACCCAACTTACAATTGTCATGCATGTGTGATTTCTTCATTCAAGCCTTTAGGTTAGTTACTATAAATTGTAAATTTAAGCTTAAAACTCATAGATCTACTCTTCTAATACACATGCAATAACATTTTCAAAGCAAATTTAGCCTCTACCATTACCTACTAATGTAAGATCAAGGAATTACAAGTTACCTTTAATGCTACCCACAAGTGTGAAGATGGTTGAGGTTGAAGCTAATGTACTAATTTGTATCTATCTATATATAACTTGAATGGAAGGATGAAGAGGGTTGAAGATGATGAAAATGGAGAAGAAGAGTGAAGAGATATTTGTTTGTAAACTAAAATAATGAAACTAAGGCATAATATATATATATATATATATATACATGTATGGTGTGATGGTGGTGGTCAGTCAAGCCCACCTTCCACCCCTTTATTTATTATTTTTTTTTTATTTTTTTTTAAAGTGAAATGAAAGTGAAATTTACTAATTATTGGTGTATTTGGCAATTTACTAATTCAACTTCTCTCCTAGTGTCTAGTTAAATTTTGGTTCTATTCCTTTAATCTACATAAGATGTATAATATAATATCCCTCTTGAACATATGTTTAAGATCCTAGATCATGTCCTAATGCTTTAGATAGTAACTAGTCGACTAAAAAAAAAACTCGGGCATCACATTCTCCCCTCCTTAAAAGAATTTGGTCCCCAAATTCTCACCTGAGAACAATTTCGGGTAGTGTCTTCGCATGTAATCCTCGGTTTCCCAAGTTGCTTCTTCTAGATTGTCGTGATTTTCCCATAACATCTTTACCATTGGGATGCTTTTAGTCCGTAGCTCACGCACTTTCTTGTCCACAATCTTTATAGGTTTTTTTTTTTCATAAGTCAAATTGTTCTGAATTAGTATTGCATCCACCTTGAGTACATGTTCAGGATCGGGTCGGTATTTCTTTAACCTGCTTACGTGAAAGACATCGTGCAAACCAGAGAGTGCAAGTCGATATGCTACTTTTCCAACTCTTTCCAAGATCTTGAAAGGTCCAACAAATCTAGGACTTAACTTTCCACCTTTCTTAGGTTGAATCTCTCCGAGGAGATAGCCGCAAGAAAACCTCATCTCTGACGAAAAATTCTAAGTCTTTTCTTCTTTGATCAGCGTAACTCTTCTGACGACTCTGTGCAGCTTTCATTCGTTCCTGGACAATTTGGATTTTATCTATAGCTTCTTGCAGCAATTTCAATTGTGGGAACGTTGTTTGTCCCTGATTTTTCCTCTTAGGAATCCATGTATCTCCAACTTCCCAACGAATTGGGGACCTGCACTTTCTCCCATATAAGGCTTCATATGGTGCCATTCCAATTGTGGCCTGATAGCTATTGTTATAAGCAAATTCTGCTAAAGCTAAGTATTGAGCCCAATTTTCTTTAAATCCAAAACACATGCTCGCAACATGTCTTCTAGTATTTGAATGACTATCTCAAATTGTCCATCCGACTGAGGATAAGTTGTCATGCTAATGACTAGCTTAGTTTCCAATGCAACATGTATGTTTTTCCAAAATTGTGAGAGGAATGAGAGGAACCACTGCTCAATGGTATGGATCTCTGGACTCTACTAAGGACAAGGTTAACTGAAACACCATGCCGTCTCACAATTTCCTTAACGTACCATCAAGCTAACTTAGAGAGGTTCTACCTCCCGGACGGGCAAGAAATGAGCTCATTTGTGAGCCCATCCACAATTATCCCAATAGAATCATGGCCACTTGTAGCTTGGGGCAAATCAGTTATAAAGTTCGCTGTTAGATATTCACCTTTCCATTCCGGTTTTTTTTTTTTTTTTAAAGGTTGTAAGAGTCCAGAAGATCGTTAAGGTTTGATGTTTTGATTTCACTTGTTGACATGCAAAGCATCGTGAGACATAATTAGTGACTTGGCTGTTCAGATTGACTAACCAGTAATATTCCTTAATTCCTTATGCATCTCATTACTGCCAAGGTATATGGTCTTTCAAGCGACGAGCTTCATCAAGTATAACCTTCTTCACACTAGTGTCATTTGGTACATACACCCTATTTTAAACTATATCAGGTCGTCTTCCCAGATATGAAATTCACGCCTATATTTCTTGAAGGGTCTTCTCTCTTAAGTTCTTGAATATAGATCTTTCTCTAGTGCAACTTTGATCCAAGAACATTGGGTTCTACTTTGATATTAGCACACAAGATGTGTAATCCAAATTCTTTTGTATTCCAAAAATTCACATCCTTCCACATCCTCCATCCGTTATCCATTAATCTTGCAATACTCATTTTCTGACTTAAAGCATCTGCTTCTACATTAGATTTTCTAAGATGGGTTTGGATTGAACACTTGTAGTCTTCAAGAAGTTTCATTCTCTTTGTTTGTCTCAAATTCAACTCTTTTTGAGAGAATAGATACTTAAAACTTTTGTGGTCGGTATGATGCTCCATATAAGTAATGTCTCCACTTTGTTATTTCAGAAATAATGGAGGCTACTGCCAAATCATGGGTTGGGTAGTTCTATTCGTAGGGTTTGTGTTTACGCTATACATACGCTATCTCTTTACTATTTTGCATAAGCATACATCCAGTCCCTCCTTAGAGACATCACCGTAAACTCCAAAATTATCATTTCCATTAGGAAGTTCTAAAATGCGTTGTTGTGAGCCTTTTCTCTAACTCTTGGAAGCTTGACTTAGACTCATCATTCTATTCAACTTCATCTTCCTTTGAGTTAGTCGAGATAAATGTCCTGCTATCTTAGAGAAATCCTTGACAAATCTCCGATAGTATCCTGCTAATCCGAGAAAGCTTTTTTTTTTTTTTTTTTTTGTGGCATTCTCAGGTCTTTTCCATTCCACAATAGATTCTACCTTCGAGGGGTCGACATAGATTCCATTACCCATAATCACATGACCTAAGAAGGCAACCTTAGTTAACCCAAACTCACACTTGTTAAATTTCACGTAGAGCTTGTTGTCTCTTAAGACTGGCAATACAATCCTTAAGTGTCGTTCATGATTTTCTTTGGTCTTAGATATAGACAATGATGTCGTTTATAAATATCACCGCAAGCGATCCAAATTAGAAGGTAATATACTATGCATAATATCCATAAGGGTTGTTGGGGGTATTGGTCAATCCAACTAGCATTTCAACAAACTCATATTGTCCATATCTTGTTTGGAAAGCGGTCTTAAGTTCATCTTCATTGCTAATTCTTAATTGATCATATCCTTGTTGCAAATCAAGCTTAGAATATAACGTAGCTCCTTGGAGTTGGTCAAACAATTCTTTAATTCGTGGAAGAGGATACTTGTTCTTGATGGTTACACTATTTAACCCCCGGTATTCTACATCTAACCCTAATGATCTGTCTTTCTTCTTTCCAAATAACACTAGAGCTCCCCACAGAGACGTATTAGGTTCAATAAATCCTATCTCCACAACTTTAATAGCTAAGCTTTCTTTATATTGGGGTAGTTCTGAGTAAACGCTCGATAGCGAACTCCCTTCCCTATCTGTTGGTAAAGAGATTAAAATTTAGGAACTACAAATACTTATTTAATATTCACTTTATCTTTTGTCTTGTTAATCATGGAAGCTAAATAGTCTTCCCTTTCTTTCCAAAGTGTCCTTTACGCCATAACAACTGAAATGTTAGGTGCTGAAGCAATCCTTGTGTTCCCTGCTAGATCTGTAATCGACTTACCAGATGCACAAGACTTCACAAACCTTGTAAGATAATCTATTAGGCATGATGATAAGACAACTAATCCATTTCTAGAACATTGTCTTACTCTTGTATAGGTAGCACTATAAGACCAGTTGTAAACGATTTTCCACTAATCATTATGTTACTGGACTTAAATCACTGAATCCATAACCATGCCACTATCCTTTCGTGTAGTAACTTCTAAGTTAACTTTTATAGTACGATCAAAACTTAAAATAGTCATTTATAATCACCTTTCCTGTATCACATCCAAATATTATTCTGTAATATCAATAAACTATCACTGTACTCAAGAAACTACATGAAAGCTAATTTCCCACTCGCTTTCTCATAAGTAGGAGGTTGAGTAATTAATGTAATTCCTCTTGTTCACAAGAATATTCATCCTTCATTCTATTACACCTTTTCCGACTCAAGTGTCTCTTTGCAATCAAAGCACCTATAGTGTTTTATTCTAGACACGTTCCTAGCTCAGTCCTACAATTGTAATCAATCATCGCTTGGTCGGCCGCCCAAACAATGGTTTGTCACAATTTAAGTACTGAAACACTATATCTCCAACCTTATTATCATATCGAACTCTCACTTAATACCTAAAACCACAGTCCGAGGAACCTATCCCGGAATAGCTCAGGCACTAGCCCAAGCTCTGATACCATCTGTAACGCCCTCAAATTTAATCCTAAAGAATCCAACACGAAAGCGTCAACACGCCCTCATTTAATCCTAAAGAATCCAACACGAAAGCGTCAACACGCCCTCAATTTAATCCTAAAGAATCCAACACGAAAGCGTTATCCTATCCTTACAGAAGTACAAACCAAATTCTGGACACAATTAAACAATTCATCTTATCGGGTCACAACCCCAATACATCAACTAAATAGCTATGCGAACTTAATATACATGAGTCAATCTACATCATTCACCTCTAGGATAGTCCGAGTTTATACTCCGATCCTTCAAGCTAGTTTCACTTCTCGACTTGCCTATAACTGGAAGGAAGAAAGTGAAGTACATAACCAAAGGCTTAGTGAGCGCCAGTGTACGTGTGAAAGGTGCTTAAAATAGTTTTTAGACCCCAAAGTGATAAATTAATAAGGTGAAAACAATAATAGTTTCTATTTTTCAAATGCTCATTAAAAAGGCGAGTAAGAATGACATTTGCGTTCAAGCAGTAGCTGGTATGACACCAGGATCTTAGTATACATACGATAAAGTTTTAAAACATGCATTTTTAAAAGTGTGCAGTCAATGTAAGTACCACGTACAAGACTCAATGCAAGCATCATGTACAAGACTCAATGCAAGTATCATGTACCAGACTCAATGCAAGTATCATGTACAAGACATGTTTAAGTAACACGTACACGTCACGCTTAAGCAGTAGGGGGCCATGTTAGCAATACTATCGCGTCCGATGATTTACCCATAGCACTTTGGGTCCCTCTGCTTCTTCCTTATCACCCCTGAACATGCGGCTTAAAAGCCATCACCTTATACCTCCCCACGCAGGCTCGCGATGCCCGATTTGGTCATATCCGGAATATGCCACACGATAAATGACCCATGCACCCTCAGAGCACTCCGTCCTAGATGCATGGATCTGGACGTGGATAGCGGGAACTGTTTAAGACCGCAAGCCCATGCTTGACCGGCCGAACCCTGCCCTATCCATCGCCCGACCTTGGGCCCAACACAACCACGCAAGATGAAACATGTCACAAGAACACCATCACGACAAATGATCATGATACAAGAACCAAATGATGGAGTACTTCCACGAATCCATAAAAACCGATGTTTATTTTGAAATCATGCTTGCAAAATATGCATTTGAAACAAGTATGCAATCATGTATGTCACGAATGATTGAATGAAGCATTTTTGCTCATGAAAGAATATTGAATCGAGCGAATATATATATATATATATATATATATATTTAGAATTTCATTAAAAGAATGTTTTCTTGAAATCATTTTCACAAAACCTGCCTGGAAAATTATTCTCGCAAGATATGTCTTTGAAACGTGCCAAGAAATGGTTAATGCAAATTGAGTCCATGATTTAATTTGAAAGTGTTGAAATTCATTTTCATGGGAAGTATTGAAAGCATGATGAAAGTATATAGATATATATATATATACGACGTGCTCCTTCTAGTTTTAAAAGACATATAACTATAATTTTGAGAGGCACTCACGCTACGTCCAAGCTTATACGGCGTTGTCCTCGTTCGTCTCACCGACAACACCTGCTAAGCGAAATTATATCAGAAGCTCATTTTCTAACTCGTCTAAAGTCTACCCGGGGTAGTCTATGAGGTCCTAATAACTATACCAACATTCACAACAAGTTACCTTAATGAAAACTAGGCTTAATTTCAATCTTCCCCAAAAGGTCGATAAGAGGCATAAAAACAGATTTGTGCAGTTTTAGTGTATGAATTGTTAAAAATCACAAACTCAATAATTGTGGGTAAAGTTTTTTCATAAATGTTCTAAATTTGTTAAAAGACCTTAAATAAATTTTTCAAAGGTAAATGGTCACTTAAAATGTGGCTATTTTACTCAAAACCGAAGTAAAATTGGGTTCAATTGTTTTACTGGGGCAGGATTACTTTAAAATTCATATAAAATCCTAATTTAATCAAATAAGCCCCAATTTTATACACAACAACCCCAATACATATGATTATCCCCAGTAAAATTTTGAAATCAAAATGAAGTTTGTAAGAACCCCAAATGATGTCTCAAACAAACATTTTGAAATCCCGTAAGGCTTCTGGCAGTCTATACTTAACAATTTCCATAATTCACATTACAACTCCAAAAATCTCACAAAATTCCAGACATATTTTCGACATGCAGTAACATACACATTAAAAGTTTTGAACTCAAATAACATTTCCTCATTTCGATATAATTCTTCGAAATCAGTGGCAGATTTAAAGACCCAACTTACAATTGTCATGCATGTGTGATTTCTTCATTCAAGCTTTTAGGTTAGTTACTATAAATTGTAAATTTAAGCTTAAAACTCATAGATCTACTCTTCTAATACACATGCAATAACATTTTCAAAGCAAATTTAGCCTCTACCATTACCTACTAATGTAAGATCAAGGAATTACAAGTTACCTTTAATGCTACCCACAAGTGTGAAAATGGTTGAGGTTGAAGCTAATGTACTAATTTGTATCTATCTATATATAACTTGAATGGAAGGATGAAGAGGGTTGAAGATGATGAAAATGGAGAAGAAGAGTGAAGAGATATTTGTTTGTAAACTAAAATAATGAAACTAAGGCATAATATATATATATATATATACATGTATGGTGTGATGGTGGTGGTCGGTCAAGCCCACCTTCCACCCCTTTATTTATTTATTTTTTTTTTAATTTTTTTTAAAGTGAAATGAAAGTGGAATTTACTAATTATTGGTGTATTTGGCAATTTACTAATTCAACTTCTCTCCTAGTGTCTAGTTAAATTTTGGTTCTATTCCTTTAATCTACATAAGATGTATAATATAATATCCCTCTTGAACATATGTTTAAGATTCTAGATCATGTCCTAATGCTTTAGATAGTAACTAGTCGACTAAAAAAAAAACTCGGGCATCACATGTTTACTAATAATAAAAGTAGCCATTATATATAGAGTCATGCTTATCTTACAGACAGCTGTAAGATATATCTAACAGACTCTTACTTTGTAAATTTTATCATAATGAAAGTCATTAAATAATAATTATAAAGTAAATAAGAAATACCCTCAAACCCAAGTAAAACCCACACAACTCGCTTTCCCACCTTCGTCATTGTCTCCAATCTCCATCATCTAAAACACCATTAGGCCTCACTCCAATCCTCCTCGGTGAATTCTTATTGTTATTAACGCCGTAAGTTTAATTGTGATATATATATATATATATATATGTATATGGACAGACTTTTGCCCTTTTATTGTTTGAAAATATAATTGATATGATCTTGTTAATTTTTGGGAAAATTATTGCTAAGGGACTAGGAAGTTTTCAAATTAATAAAGACACAATAAGTTTTGACTAATTATGGAGAATGGATTTCTAAACACTACAAATTAATAAAAGATCAAATTCAATGTAAAATCGTATTTGTATTACCTATTCTATAATTTTCTTGAAAAAAAGACTTATTCTCCACCTACTAATCTTTCATTCACCACTAGTTGACGTTTATTTTCTTATTTTGTATAAAGCTATGCATTAGATTGATGTCAGAAATCTTTTAGTATATATATTGAAATAAATTTATAACACTTAAGATAACTGAAAATTACGTTGGATAATATTTTATATTTTATTGTATAAATAACAACTTCAGATCAAGTTGCAGTCATCCAACGAGAAATAAGAAATTAACAATAAATAATATACTCCTTCCGTCCCAAAAAGGATGTCCACTATTCCACTTTTGTCTGTCCCAAAATGCTTGTCCCTTACTATAAAAGTAGGTTTTTATTGTCTAATCTGACTAAATTACCCTCCATTATAATTGAAAAATATACCATTAATTCATTTTTACTATAAACTTGCAATCATATTTAAGAAAAGAAAGTTTCATATATGGATAGTAGACAAGAGTTATAAATTAAATTAACATCATGTCATGTTTTATAAAGTAATGTTATCAGTTGTTTTTTGTTTAGGGAAAGGGTATTTTTGTAAAACAATGGACTTTTGTTAAATCCTAACAAAAGTCAAAGGGGACATCCTTTTTGAGACGGAGAAAGTATTAGATATAGCAATTAAGTACATTTTAAATTTATTCGGCAAAGAATGCTCGATAAACCTTATGATGCTTCATATTTTGGAAAAAATCAATTAAAATAATTAACCTATGATTCATCAAATCATCATAAGTAACTGTTTTTCCTGATTTTAATACTCCCTTAATTGGAGGAATTACTTACATGGATATGTTGCATTTAGTGGTGGTTAAAGATGCTAAAAGAAGAAATTATAAGAATAATTTTTAAACAATTTCTTTATGCATAATGTAGAGATTTACATATCTTCCTTTAATATTTGTCTTAGAATATCATTTGTACGTTTATGGTGTCATTATATATTTTCTTGCGTGACAAAATTATTCAAATAGGGGTTTTTAATAAAAAAAAATATTACTTAAATCAAGATTGAGATTTTTCAATCGAAATGGTTCGAAATATACCATCAAAAGCATCAAATTGTGAGACCAAATACCATACAATTGTCCAAAAATGGTTCCGCCTTGTTCCACAGTTATAAAATCATCATTTATAAAGAAAAAAAATTATATAATGTAGTTTTCAGTTAATTTAAAAAAAAATTAGAGGCACTGAAAAAACAATTAAACTAATATTGAATTTCTAATATGTGATGGGTAAATTTTTTAAGAAATTAGTGATAAAAGAAATTATTGAAAGGAAAAGTTGTCATTTGTTAGAAAAGAAAAAAAAATGAAAAATAATAATATGGAGATTTGCATTACAATTAGCCTTCTAATAATTTGCAAAGTGTAGCAATCACTTTTCCTTAATTAGTTAAAAAGTTTTGTGTTTTTATTAATTTGAAAACTTCGTACTTCTTTAACCATAATTTTCCCTTAATTTTTCAATTTTGTAGTCCAAGTTTGATTTTCTTTCCACATTTTATTGGGTGGAGGAACAAAATTGATGCTGATATAGTGAAGAATTTTGTGGGTGTACGTACAATTGTATCTAAGTTTTTTCCAAGTAAAATTCCGGTGAGCGTGCGAGATGGAGAAACCCCTCCCCTCTTCTCACTAGCCGTCTTCAACCAAGAGAAAGGAAGACGGAGAATTTTCATGCTTGCTCCGCGTGATATCTAGAGGCAATAGTCCCAGGGATTGTTATTGTAGACTGTAGATCAAGAAACGAATCACGCTTCAAGAACGGTAAATGTTATGTGTTCTTGTTTTTATGTATATAAAATTATTAAATGCCTAAAAGTGATTTGCCATTAGGAATCCTTATGTGTTTAATTTTTGTTGCGCATCTGATTGGATTCCTAAGTCATACCGTATACAGGGGCCGGAACACTGTTTAAATGAGAAAGTCTTAGCATTTTCTTGGCAAAATCATCCATCCCATAAATACTTGTTGTCAATTATTGATGTGAATTTTTATTTGGAGGGTAAATCAAAGAAGATTTGGTGAATAAATTGTTTATGGGGGTTGGTGTTTAGGAAGGAGATTTTATGAGTTTGACAAATTGAAAAGTGAAGACCTTTTTAGGACATTTTAGGCTAATGCTAAAGCATGTGTTCTCACGTGAAAAATTACCCTCCTAAACGTAAAGTTAACTGCATGTGGCTTTTTCCGTCTGTTTTATAACTTCGGTATTACTTTTGCAATAAAAAGTGTTACTATGGCACCAAATTTGCATTTTTTTTAAAACTATAGTACCAAAATTGCAAAATTATCCCTCCAAAGCATAAAGTTAACAACTTTTTCCATCTGATTTTTAATGTCGGTACACTTTTTCAATAATAAGTGGTATTGTGGCATCAAATTTGTATTTTTTAAAAATCATGGTAGCGAAAGCGCAAAAGGCGCTATAATATAGTACCAAAAAAGCAATTTTCCCGAAGTATAGCATAGTATCAGTGCATTAGTTTTAGACTATGATCCTTTTCAAATAGCATAGAACATTAATGTTTCTAAATATACTTTCTTGACAAATAATATATATATATAAAAGACTATTACAACAAAATCAATAGATTTGTTATAATGGGCTAGCTAGAAGACATTTTATATCGATGTCTATTCTTTATATTCAAGAAAAAGTATCTTAAAACAAGTATAATGTCAAATAGTTATGTAGAATTATATAGAAATTAATACATAATTATCTCACTTAGTGAAGAGAAAATAGCATGTCATTTCAATGTTAAAAAAAAGTACAAAGACATACAAACATATTTGAATGTGTGAACTCATTACCTATAAACTTCCTTTATGAGGTTCAATATTCTTTGGGTTAATTGCAATAGCTCCCTGTGAAATCTTGGAAGTGCAAAAAAACCCTGTGAAACAAAAATATGCAATTCACCTGCCTGTGTAAAAAGCAATGAAGCAATTCAGCTCGCCACGCGCGCCACTCGCGCACTCTAAGAATGTTTATGATATTTTTGCGTTGATATGACCATTTTGCCCCCTATCTAATAACCATTGGATCTAATTGATAAAGATCAACACTTGAGATTAAATAGAGATATCTTATTTAATCAAATTAATATCAACCATTCTCGCATTCATTTTAATAGAGATCAAAGGTCCAGATGTATCCTCTTATATATATACATATATATATATATATATTTTATACATTTTTTAATTTTTAATTTTCATAATTAATATATATTTTTATAGTTTTAGATTTATAATAAAACTAATAGATATAAACTTATTATATTTATATATATATATATACAAATCTATATATTTGTATCTATATATGTACACACACACACCCCATAGGTGCAAACGGCGGTAGCGAAACTAGAAGGCAAAGGCAGGTGAGGAGGTAGAGCAAACGACTACAGCGTCGAACGTGGGAGGGGAACCGGACGATGGTGATGGCGGCTCCGTAAAGTGGGTGTTTGAGCAAGGGCAATGGTGGATTTGGGCAAATCTGGCGAACGCGACATTGGTGGTAGAGTAGGTGATGACGGCGATGAAGTGTGGCTGTAGAGGGTTAGAGCAGGGGCACGAAGTAGGTTGGCTGGGATGTAAGAAGGCGACGGCGCCGCGCAGCAGTGAGGGCAGCAGTGACAATGATCTTGGCGATGGCGACGGTAGCGGTGGCTCTTGACAACAGTGACTTGGGTGTTGAGTTGATTGAGAGAGGTGGGGCTGAGGTTAAATGGATGTTGTAGGTGATGATGGAGGTAAATTAGGGTTAGGGATTTGGGAAGATGATACGCTAGGGAAAGAGATGAAAGAAAAAATAAAATTAAAAAAATCAATATGAATAATAAAAATAGAAAATAAAAATATAGGGTAAATATTTTTAAAATGTAAGGCCATTTTAGTCTTTATATCAATGAATGTAGGTTAAAAATGTCGAGGAAGGCAATGTGCTTCATTATTTTTTACACAGGGAGATAAATTACCTATTTTTGTTTCATGAGGGTTTTTGTGCACTTTCAGAATTTCACAGGGACCTAAATTGAAATTAACCCAATATTCTCTAAGTAAATATTCATTGTAAAAAAACTACAAAGACATACACACACATGTAATTTATTAGTAAAACTTCCAAACCAAAATAATCACACAACAATTATCATTAATTTCAATCACTATCCATCTCCAAACAAACCAAGCTAAGATTTGCCTCAAAATTTATTCACTCACTGGTACTTTATATTATAGGAAAATGGAACATTATTAAACATCCTCTCTCTATATATATATATATATATGTGCATATATATGTTGAAACAAAGGGAAAGTCATAGCTCGAATTTACGACTCGCTACGAAAGGGATTAAGAGCTTGACCACCATCCAAGCATTTATACATTTTACTCTTCCAATAATCTTCAAATTTGAAAGGAGCATAGTGACGAGGATTGTCTGAAGTCACCAATTCAGAGGGTGCCTCCACCACTTCTTCCTTAGATCCTAATAGAAATGTAGCTATGGTAATCATTATTCCTGCTTGATTGGAAAACACCCAATGTTTCACATTATAGAATCTCCCGTTGCTCCAAACCTTAACAAGAAAGATAAATAATTTTGACCTGAATCACAAATTTATCATTTTGAAATGTCGTGAATTAATTTTTTTTAGACCATTCAAGGTGTCAAATGGGGTGGTCAGGCTTGAGATGGGCCTGTCTCGGACTCGTCCACCAATGTTTTTTAGTGGGCCAGCCCCAGCAAACTCACCCCGGTTGCTAATTGCCCGATCGTGGTCCGGGATTTTGGTCTAGGCCTGGTCCCAGACCTGGCTTACCAAATGAGCTTTCAAAGATTATGTGATATATCCAATGATCCAGATTACATGATAGTTGAAATTAAATTATATTTTCTCAATTTGCCAACATTGCTCGAGTCTGAACAATTTAATCAATCCAATTGTTCAAATTTTCAAGACCTTTAAATTTTACTTATCTTAAAGTTAAAAAAAAAAACAAATTTGATGCGAGGCCAAAGAGGTTTCGAACTCTTAAGTCAAGGTGGTCAAGGGAAGCCACTTGAGCAAAAAAAATATAATTTATTTTGCATCCAAACTTTCGGTCCTGGGCCAGGCCTAATTTGGGTTGTCATGGGTCGGGCTTCTACTTGCCCCGCCTGGACTATGCCCTGTTTTCTTGGGCTTTTTAGACTTGATAGAGAAATATAGGCCTGACTCGGCATGTTCACTAGTCTAGGCCGGTCCCTTAAGTTGTCGGATCAGCCCAACCCAATTTACAACTTGAACTACCATCTTACTTAAAATTATGACGTAACACTACTGACTTTAAACAACCAGTTTTTAGTGCAATAATATAAGAATACGATACATTTTACTTTTACGACTCTCATTCAGAACTCCGTATAAAGTCATAATAGATAGGTTAAAATGGGTTAAATGGAGTAATATACTTACTTGAGAAAGGTCCTCTAATTAAAGTGACGATGATGGTTCTTGGACAAGGCTCAACTTGACCAAGTTTTCCTGATCTTTGCATTCCTTCAAGACCACCAAATTTTTCATCTTCATGTAATATAGTATGACAGATGTTCTTCGTGTGTGACCTTAGGCCATCAGAACCAATATTTTCAGGGGTAAAGGTGTGTTTGTTAACTCTGAAGTGGCTCGGCCATTTTTCAAACGAAACATCTGTCAAGCCCAACCCTTCTCCTAATTTATGCCCTATAGTCATACTAAGTTCATATACTGCTCAATCGTATTTTGTAATTATCTCCCTGCTAGTGACAGTTCTGCATGTTAGTATTCATCGAAGGAGAGGTGATCATATATCACCAATATATATATATATATATATATACACACTAGAATACACAAATTAAAAACTTTTATAATCCTATAATCATTCTATTCTTCTTATAATACAAAGTGTGTACATATAAATGCATGCATTTCACCCAATTATCATAGGTAATAATATGTAAATAATATAAAGCTCGTAAGTGTATTTTAATGACAACAGTTGCTAAGATTTGATGAATATATATTGTAATTTTCTAGAAATTTTATGGATATATATTTAAGAGAAAGAGATACAAAGTTGAGCATGCATGGATCTCTATATATGCTTGTGGATCTAACAATTAATTATATAAAGTACTTTTTTTTTTCAACAAAGTCATTTTCTATAATCCTAATATTTGAGATTTGATAAAACGGGCCAGAAATAACTTCTAAGACATATTTTATAATTCAAGGTTGGAGTTTAATTAGTTTATCGCCGAAAATAGCAAAAAGATAAGATAGTCAAATATAAATAAATTATCAATTGAAGAAGGAAAATTATTTGGAATACGAAATAAACTTTGTTATAAAAAAAAAAACTTGAAAATGGAAGACAAAGTTTGATGGTAAAACAGAAATAATGTTTAAAAAGTAATATTTTGCTTCGGATTATTTAATGCTACAAATGTGAAAAGGATGATTTTAAGTCATGTGATGCTACTGTTCAAAAAAAAAAGTCACTTGATGCTAAATAAAGAGCAAATATAAATAAAGTAAATCATGCATATTCTATTTAATGTTTAGTACAAATAAAATAATTTGCTAAAAGTCTTCAAAGACGACAAAAAATTTAAAAAACAATTAAGCAAGAGTTTTGGTAGTACGGTCTCCTCATTTGCTTGTTATCCAATAATATTGCTTTATAACTTAATTTTTAAAACATTATTCCAATAATTTTATTTTCTTGAGAAGATAGGAGTACTAATTTTTAATAATATAAAAATAACTTTTTTGAGTTATTGGCATCCACTTCCCCTAAGGTATTGCACTTTGACAAAAACCTCCCCTCATATATTAAATTTTGGCATCCGCCACCCTTATGTGTAAAAACAATTATATACGACCTGTTTCACCTTTAATTTTTATTTCTTTTCTATTTTCTACTTTCTCTTTTCTTACTTTCCTCTTAATATTAAATGGATAAAGAAAGAAATAGAAAATAAGTTTGTGAAATTTCTTATTTAAGAATAATTCTAATGAATAATATTTTTTAATTAAAAAATAGTTATAACAAATAATATACTAAGCTTATGTTAAATAAACTTTAAATATAAGGTTTTTCAGTTACCTTTTTGTGATTCTCGAATTTTATTCTTAATGGTTCAAACAAGTTTTTAATACATTAATAGTGCTTTATTTTATGTTATATTTTTATAAACAACAAAAAGGTTTTTATCTTTCTAGGTTTGTATTATTGACTATTGTAAATAATTTTTATTTTTTTTTACAAACTACAAAAAGTTTTATTTCTAGGTTTTTATTATTGACTTATAGCAAATAAAAAAATGAAATTGAAAGAATAATTTTGTTTTAATCTCTTTGCTTACAAAGCCATAGATGGCTCTGGAGTATATGGTATCATTAGAAAATAAAAATGTTCTATGAGTAAAAACTTAGGTATCTCATTATTGTGTTCACTTTCAGATTTTTCAAATTATAATTTTTTTCAGGAGTGATTGTTTAATTTTTTATATATATTTATTCTATTTCTTATTCCTGTTATTCTACTTAGAACAAAATATTTAAAAAAAAAGGGACAAATTGGCTAAATAGAACCAGAGTTTGAAATTAAAAGGAACTTATTCTTTCAATTTTCAGATTTTCATGTATAAGCAATAATGTAAATATATATAGATATTATTTTTATATTGTTATAAAAGAATACTACTAATATGTTAAAAGATTGTTTGAAAAATTAAAAATATAATTCAAAAACGACACAAAGGTAATTGATAGATCAAATATACAAGCTTATTGAAATAAGTTTAATATGTTATTTAGTTATACCCATTTCTTAATTAAAAATAATTAATAATTTGGATTGTTTGTAAATAAGAATTTTCATGAGCTTAATTTCTATTTCTTTCTTTCCCGATCTATTAGTAAGAAAAAAAAAGGAAAAGTAATAAATAGACAAAAAGGAAAAATTAAGGGTAAAATAGATATTATATCAAAAAATTATATATGAGGGGAGGTCCTTGCCAAAGTGCAATACCTCAGGGGAGGTGGGCGCAAATAACCCTAATATATTATGGAATAATTGATTTTGAAATAATTCATTTTAAGAAAAGTGATTGCGCGTTTGAGTTTAATTTTTCATAGTTTATTCTGAAAATACAAACTCTAATAAAATTCCAAAACTAACCTCATATTTATCTTCAAAGGAATATATAAGATAATACACTTAAACTTTTCATTGAAAATTAATGCATCATAATTTATATTAATTCTAGTGCACCAAGTTATAAAAATCATTTTCTCAAATCCAAAATGAACAACAATAATGCAAGTGCAATGCTATTTAAACGGGCACTGACAGTGGATAATGGAAATTGCCTCTTACCAAAGCAGCGGTCGGCCGAAACGTGATTTAAATTGGGTTGGGCGGCCAAACACACGCCAACTTTGCTGTCAAAGCCCGAACGTGATTTTCAGCGGTACAAAAGCTGCGCCAAACGGGCTATAATTAAAGCTATTTTTTCTAACACGGGGTAATTTCATGCGGATAAATAAAGGTGTGCACGGTATAGTGATACGCTCGAACTGAATCGAAAATCAAAAATTCGAATTGAACTAAAATCGAACCAAAAATTATGTTCGATGATACGCTCGAACTGAATCGAAAATCAAAAATTCGAATTGAACTAAAATCGAACCAAAAATTATGTTCGGTTTTGTTAAAATAAAAAAATATAAAACTGATCTTCGGTTCGATTTTGGTTTTTTGGTTCGGTCCAGTTAACCGAAAAAATGAATTTTTTTATTTTTATTTTATATAGTATAATATAGATAAAAAAAACTATAAAAAATGTGTTTGCAATGACAAGTTATAGGAAAAGAATTAAAACTAGCCTAAACTAAATCCAACTATTTTCATCTAAGTTTCAATTTTTTGTGAAAATTTAAGAAATTCATTTAAATTGCATACTTTTATAATTGATTAATTGTCTGGGCCACTTAAACTATTCTTTTCAACCTGATACATAAATGCTAGAGTCAAAATTCAAATTTGCCCCATAGATAAATCAATGAATGACATGAGCCGCCCCGGCCATCGAGTTGTACAAATATTTAATATACATTTACTACTAGAAATAGTCAAGTCATTAGGTAGCTAGCTAGTTTAAAATTCTTTTAATATACTAGGGTATTGAAATTTAAATGTTATATCTATGAACAATATATATTAGCTACGTGATTTGCATTTAGTACAAATCTTTTGGTTTTCTGAAAATAAAATATTATATACTCGTAGTGTATATAATGAAATTAGTTTTTTTTTAAATGTTGCTTTTTCTAATTGTCCCAAGTCTTTTTCATATCCCTAAAAATTTCCGAAGGGGAAAATGCCAACTTAACCCTCCGTTATATATTCTAGCTCTTAATTGACTCTCTTTTATGACAGCCATTATGATATTTTATGCAATTAGTGAGCTGTAATAAATTGTACACCAACTAGGGATGAAAAGTAACTCAAATTATTTAATATTTTATTCAAGATCGATTAGTAAAATTCGTTTGAATTCAATTTATTTAACATAACAAACAAGTTTGAATGCATTTTTATGTTTGAGACAACGTAAAGTTCGGCTCGGGCACAATTGGATTGGTTAAAAAATAATAAGATATGCATAAAAAAATAAGGTTATTCTAGTTCAATATAATATAAAGTCAAAATAAAATCAAGCACAATTTTCAAAATTCGATAAAAAAGTAAAATAAAACAATTTCTCATTCTCTCGAGTCGATTGTTGTACACTCCTAATGCCAACCCCTAAACATTTAATGATATTTTAAAGGTCAACACCTAGTAATCGGCAATAAACACAAATGACAAAATGTTAATGAGATTCCCGTACGCCTACATATGCATTGAATCAATCTACAAGACTACGTTCAAATAAGTGCGTTTTAATTAGATTGTATAAAATATTCTCTTAAATATATTATGTTAAATTTAGACACACAGTACGTACACATACAATTAGATACAATATCAATTACATATTTGGAATGAAATGAGAGAATCTAGCCCGCATCATTTCAATCGGATCAATACATGCTTGAAATAGAATTCGAACTGACGGTTGATTTGACTTCTTAAATATAAAAATAACGTCGACATTATACAAGCAGGGGATGGACCAAGTTTTTGGGTCCGAGGGTGAATATGAAACAAGGGGGTAAAATTGAGGATGGAATTTTCTATATCAAAACATTTGGGAAAAAATAAAAAAAAAATGAATTTTCAAAGTTGAGAAAGGACGGCTGCCACCACCAGCCTCCGTCCCTATATACAAGTGTTATAACTTATATACATGCAAAGTGAAATAATATAGTCTAACTTCAATTCTCTCGTTCAAGTACTTGTGTTTCACGTTTTAAATCTTCTTATTATAATAACTAACATAGTTCACTGCCTATATATAGAGATTACAAAATTCTTGAATGTCACAAATTGATTTATTTTAGTTACAAACTTCCAAGAATATGGGTAAAGTTCCTGAAATAGTTTTGAATTCTGGCCATAAAATGCCAACTATAGGGTTTGGAACTGCAGCAGCTCCATTACCACCACCTGACCAGTTAACATCTATCCTCATTGACGCCATCGCCGCCGGTTACCGCCACTTTGACACCGCCTCCGTCTATGGCTCGGAGGGGTCCGTAGGCAAGGCGGTGCTTGAAGCGGTGGAGCGCGGCCTGATCAAGAATCGCGATGAAATTTTTGTTGCCTCTAAGTTGTCAATTAAAGAAACTCATCGTGATCTTGTTCTGCCTGCCCTTAAGGAAACACTTCGGTGAGTACTCTTTATTTTCATCATGTTGGAGAAAGATTTGAACTCATTTTTTCCTCCCTCCTTTGTGGTTTTAAGTTGCTAATATACTATTAATTGAGTTGATCAATTCAAAAAGTTGGTCTATTTCCACCTTATGAACAACGGCTCATGAGATATTATTCGCTTGATTGATACTTATTTGAAGGGTAACTTATACCTACATTCTTCTTATATGAGACTTTAATCATGAAAAATATAGTAAAATTTGAAGATTACCATAATTTTCTCTTTCGGTAAAGTAGATTACAATTTTTCACCGTCTGTCACATTATAATTTCACCCTACATCAGGAAAACTATATTACAATGTTACCGCTGGCAAGGGAACGTGTGTTGTAAATTTGCAAAACTTCAGAGGCCTATTGATAATTATACAATAAGTGAGTGAGGTGTGCATGCAATTATCCACTGTCATCCCACATCAAATGGAGACTAGATGGAGATTTGAAACTTAAGTGACATATAAACCTGAAGCTTCCATCTCCCTAGTGAGACTTTTTTTAGGACAAAACCGTGTAACTCTAGCCAAAACAGACAACACATTATGCAAGAGTATTTGGTGTACGAAAAGCAAATATGCTTGCCACATCGTACATGATTTAAAACTTTTAAGCAATTGTTTTCCCCTTCTTTTTTTTTGGTAAATAATTGTTTCTCCAATTTGTAGTAACTTGGGGCTAGATTATGTGGATCTCTACCTTGTGCATTGGCCAGTAAGGGTAAAGCAAAGTGCCAGCTATATCACAATGAGCGCAGAAGACTTGCTTCATTTTGACATAAAGGGTGTTTGGGAGGGCATGGAAGAGTGTTCAAAATTGGGTTTGGCCAAATCAATTGGTGTTAGCAACTTCAGTTGTGCAAAACTTTCCAAACTCTTGGAATCTGCCACCATCCCACCAGCAGTTAACCAGGTAGATTGAAAGAAAAATCTCACACAAAAGATTTACGTAATTCTACGAATAATGTCTATTTCCACAGTCGTACTAGAGACAGTTCAAAGTAACAAGAGATATAGAGAAAATTACAATATCGATCTATCTCCGGGGATAGGGTAAATTTCAATTTGAGTCTTATTGTTTATGAAGTTTCAAAATTAGTCTCATAGTGTGCATATTTTGCATTTTGGTCTCATTCGTCAATATATAAAATGGAATTTCGCGCGTAAAATTTGCGCGCCGTTAAATTTAGTATTGATCAGTGCAATGCACGTGGTCAGACTAACAATTGGGACTAAAAACGCAAAAGAATACAATATACGAGAATAATTATGAAAGCTAGTAAACATTTGGACAAATTGCAAAACGACCTTAAACTAATGCTGCGATTTTCTTAGAGATAAGTATTATCTATTCATAGTTGGAGTAGGGAACTCTTTTATAGTACTTTCTTTTATCAAACCCACAAGCTTAAAGATTGTGTCAAATTAATTAAATATATTTTAATGTGATGATGTAATGAATTAATCAGGTGGAAATGAATGTGGCATGGAGACAAGAGAAAATGTTGAAGTTTTGCAAAGAGAAAAACATTCATGTGTGTGGTTGGTCTCCACTTGGATCAAATGGTGGCTATTGGGGATCTCTTGCTGTGATGGAGAGTCCAATCCTTAAAGAAATTGCTGCAGCTAAGAACAAGAGCTTAGCTCAGGTGATACACATGCTCTTAACATGTTCTTTCAATTCGGATCTTGATTTCATCTCGTGTTTCGGTCCATATATGCCCAACAATTGTATAAAATATTTCTATAAATATAAACTTGAAATAAATTATATACATGTGTCTTATAGATATGGTTAAGAGTACGAGATGAAATATCATTTAAAAAATAAACGATCTCAGACGTTATTTTAGGGTCGAGTAAATTTGTCAGAGTGTCCTCACTTAGAATTTGAGTTCATACTCAGTTTGGCCATACCAGCCGTATGACCAATGAATTTATACTTGCTACATAATTGGTTCTAACATTTTCTTGTTTGTCAAGTTTTAATTACTCTTGTCAAACGACTTATTGGGCCTGACGAATATCCTAAATAAAATGGAATTGATGACCAAACATGACTATATATAAAAGGGCTTGGGTTAATTCACTTGCTATTTTGATATAAAATGTTGAGCCCGTGTAGCAGTTTGCATGTGGAGTCAGAGTCAAAATGTGACGCTTTTAGTACAACTAGCGTTTGGTCCGAAATAAGACGCGTTTGCCATATATTGTTTCTTACTCATATGAATTCAATTAATTTTTCTAGGTGGCATTAAGATGGGTACATGAGCAAGGAGCAAGTTTTATAGTGAAGAGTTTCAACAAGGAAAGGATGAAAGAGAACCTCGAAATTTTTGACTGGAAACTCACCGGAGAAGAAGTTCGAAAAATTCAAACTATTCCTCAGGCTAAAGCACTCAATGGAGAAAGCTACGTCTCTCCAGTGGGGCAATACAAATCAATACAAGAACTCTGGGATGGAGAAATATGAAGACATTTCACTACTCACATAGTATATGAAAGAAGATTCAATAAATTATACAGATTATGTACACTTCAACATTTCCGACTACAAAGGGAGGTTATCTTCAACTAATTCTCATCTATCCTAATAAACATACTTTTTAGCTCTATGAGAAATACCTCTACTTTCATTCCATCTCAAATTCCGAGTTCAGAGATCAAACACGAGAACACCGACCCTTCTCACATGATCTCGGATGCTGTTTTATGAGAGCGATATATTCGAATCTGAAGCAAATAAATCATGCAATTACAAAAGTAAACAAAATATTTCAAGGAAAAGTTATGAGAAGAAGAGTTATATGGATAATTCAGGAGCATAAATTTAAGGGTAAATTCACAGACACGAAACAGTTTGAAAATTACCATAATAACTTCCCATGTCATTAAAAACATAAAAATTTCACCCCCTATCAGTAAAAAGCGGATACGATTTGACCACTGTTTTTCAAGTTGTCAGGATGTTTGAGGTGTCTTGGTAATTTGTAAAACTTCAGAGGCTCGTGGTAATTACCAAATAAGTGAGGGGGGTGCATGTAATTATCCATAAATTCAATAGAGACGTGAATTTTCAAGAACCCCACAAACTATTCCGTACGTACTTATGATCGTCATGCCAAGATAGATGAGGTTGGTGCTTCTAAAATAAAACGTACAATAATATTACAAAAGAAAATTGCAAGATTACCTGAGCAAAAGCATATATGGCTCGCAAGATCCTAGCATAATCAGTTCCGAGCATTTGAATGACGACATCTGCTAACAAGGTACCCCACATCCTGCATAAGACAAGATCATTATTGGTAAATGCTCGAGCGAAGACATAAACAAAGCATTTTAAGGCCCGTCGCATGTAAATTATGTATACGATAAAGACTTGAAAACTAAGAGAGAATATAGAACTTAGAAAGATAGTAGAGACCTTGTGAGTAAAATCGAAAAGAGAACTTGTGAACAAAACACTAACTTGTTGAAGCTTTTATTCCTATCCAACTTCAATGAATTATAAACTTTTTCTTTGATACCTAAAAAGGTTCCTTACATTGGGCCAAGTAATTGAGCAATGCTCCTAAGCCCCAGATACCGAGTGGCAGCAACTTTTAGACCCTGTCAAGTGTGTTCAATGCGAAAACATAGGCGGTAAGAACATGTGAACACATTCAGAAGCTAGAAGAACCGTTACAATGAAAATGAAAACGTAAATTACATGGTCACCCCCCACATGAGGCCCTAATTATGAAAAACACCCCGAAATTTGAGACATTACCGTAACTTCTTACGTCCATATAAGCATATTACATTTTCACCCTCTATGTAAAAATAAATTACAATTCATCCCATGTCAGTAAAAGCAAATTACAAGTTCCCCCTATGTTTCTCGAGTTGTCAAGATCTGACAGGGGTTTCTCGGTAATTTGCAAAATCTCAATGGCTCGTGGTAATACCCAATAATTGAGGGATGTGCATGTACTTTTCCCAAAATGAAAATGACCCAGAATAGATTACCTGTCTAGCAGCCAGCAAGGCCGCTCCAGATTCCAGGTTGATAGCTGCTAGCTGTCCGCCCTGATAACCAAAAATACTAAATGTTTCAGAGGGGCGGAATCAAGATCCCGGTTCGAGTTACATTTTGTGTTCTCGCTTCTAAAATTAATAGTTTATATAGAAGATTCTCATTGAGGACCTTTTTGATCATTTCTTTCTTCATCTGAAATTTGGCAGCTTCTGAAAGCACCTTTCCTGATAATCTACCTCCTAACTGCAGACTGCCTCAGAGTTACTAATGAAAACACAGGTTTAAAAGAAGTGAAGGGATAACATCATACCAACTCGAACAATTTCTCCAACGTAAGCAAGCCACCACCCTGATTAATAAAAAGGACAGGAAAGTTCTTAGATGTCATGAATAATCAAGTTAACTCAACAAAAAGGAAGAAAAGGAAAGTTCTTAGATGGGAACCATAAAACCTTTAATATCGTTGAGCGAAGCTCTGTTGCTCCAATCCTTAAAGCTGCAAGTTTTTGCACCTTCCACTGGCTGAGTCCTAGTTCTAAGTTATTAGAGCCCTCAGAATTGTTTGAGCTGCCCTTAGAGCTTGAGAAACTTCCTGGTTCTTCACTATGGAAGGTAATATCACGTAAATATGAATATGTCCAATGGAAACATCTATTTTACTATGCAGTTTAGGGAATTAAAATAACAAGGGAACTTCTGTACCTTGAGTATTCGTGCAAGAGATGAAGAAAAATCTCTACTTCTAGATCTTCAGCAGATAATTTAGCTGAACAAGGTACATTTAATTTTTTCCTTACTCCGAGCAATACATTTCTATATGATGGTCTCCAACCCCTGGCATGAAATAAACACAACAACTACTTGATTTAGGATCTAGATGCATAAATTCCGGACAAATTTCTATGTTAGATTAGAAAGATGACTTCCAGATCTGACCATAAGCTCCTTCTTCTGGGAAAACGTAAAAGATAATACACTTTGCCGAAAACCATCACTAAGCCACTGAAGGATTGCGTTGCCACTGGCCAGGATACAACTAGTTATTTAATTGGTGTTGGTTAGAAATCTCTTTGAGGGCTTATATCATTTGGGTTGATGGTCTTTAATTTTATTCGAGGAAAGAGTTATGATTTTGGAAAAAAAAATCCAAGGGTTTTGATTATCAAAAAGAAAAAAGGGGTATGCATGTATCTGCATTCATTCATTTGCTCTACCAGATGAATAAAATAAGAAGTGATATGTTTTCGAGATTGTCCTCCACATTTACACTCTTACATGTATACATTTACTGTCTAATTCGTAAAAATGAACTGTAAAATTACGCACAAAATTATTAACAAATAATAAAAAAAAAAAATTGTCAATATATTGCCTCAAATATACCTAGAACGATAAATCATTATATATCAGCAGCATATAGAGTTAGCAACACACTTAGCAAAGTCGTATAATAACCTCAGTGTCGACCGTGCATCAGCTGCAAGAAACAAGAATCTTGATTCAAGCATCGAAATAAAATCTTCCCTCTCGTCCGGGTCTTCTCCGATCATAATATGGTCAACGTCAGCCCTATTCGCTATTGATTTCAGCATTGGGCTGAAATAACTGAAATAATAAACATATAGCATGTAAGAAAAAGAAGTCTTTATGCTACATAAGCTCTCAAACAACCAATATACTACAAGGCAATTTGGCCCAGCTAAAAAAACACTAAAAATTGCGTTCGGACTCGTAACCACAATTTTTGGTGTGTCTGGCCCCCTTTCGTATAATCTCATTTGGACATTTTTGCGTTACAAAACCACATCTTTGAAAAGCTGAAAATCCTACTCTTTGCCATAATCAATTATACAAGAACCAATTATTCCATAATCAATTATGCAAAACCGGGGCCAAACTCACCCTACCTATGGTAAGTTGGTAACCTAAATTATGAGATTGTAAAATTAAGTTAAAGGAACAAATTTACTTTAAAGCTACTTCTTCAAGATAAATGTTATACAAAATCAAAAGACTATATAATCCATGTATCTATATGAGGTAAAGTGTTAGTGTATATTCTCCTAGATATATATCTAAGAGAATATACACTAACATATTTATCTATATCTAACAGAATATACACTAACATAAAGAACAGAATAAATCACCTTGGGCTAAATAAAATCCTTTCAACTTCATATAATTCAGAATCAGTAGCAAGTTCAAGCACTGATCGAAGCTCCGGATCATATACACTGCTCTCTGGCAGAAACAAAAACAATACGAACAATCACATAAAACACTATTCACAATCCAAAACCCTATCGAAATACATAGCAGCATTGTGATAAATTAATTACCATACGAATGTCTTGAAATTGAAGCGAGCGGAGGCCTTAACAAGACTCTTGAAGCTGCGCCGCGATTAAATTTATACTTTCTTGAGTTCGAAATGAACTGCAAAATTGAAAATTTCGAAGAATTAATACTGATTGAAGTAGAGGGTGGGGGTTGAATTGATTTGAAGTACTTACTGGAAATGAGTGGGGGAGGGGAATAGACGGGTGGTGACGGTGGAAGAATTGGATTTGATGAGCCGGAGAGAGAGAAGAAAGCGGTGGCGCAGTGGTGGTTGGCGGCGGAGACATCGGTGGCTGCGGCGGCGCTTTCAGCAAAGCCACACACTTCACAGTCAGTCAAATGGAGTCAGTGTGTGGCGGACGGCAGGTGCCTAAAATCACTATTTTAATTTTCTTTACCCAAACCTTTTTTTTGGGAGATAAAAAAGTTTAGGAAGTGTCGGCTTTCGGTCATCTTTTAGCCAAGGCATGTTATTGGGACTAAAAATTGGGTCATCTATCCGTATCAGGGCGTGCCATCAAAATTAAAAGTCGCTTTCAAATACTTATACTTATAACCCACAAATGGAATTGACCCCGCTCACAGCGGGCGTTGGTTGTTCTCATAAATTAATTAGTAGTTAATATTTTCTTTTTTTCTTTTTCCTTTTTTTGGAAAAAGAATTAGTAATAATTATGTAATATAATTCTTGAGATGGACTTATTTACAAAAAAAGAAAAAGATCGGACTTTTATAATAGCATTATTTTAAGAAATTAAACAAATATTTGAGGTCTTGTGTAGAAATAAATATCAACTTATATAATTTTTTGGTCATAATTTCATCTAGTTCTCACAATTTTTCGAGATGCCAAAACTTCATAATTAGTCATTTGATTTTTGAAATTTTCACTATGAATCCCCCAATTTCTTCTTAATATGCCATCATATCCAATTTCAGAAGTCAAATATATGTACAACCATATATGGCAATAGTTAAAGCATTAAGTCACTATATGTCATTTCTTTAAGTTGTTTGCCTAATGTTATATGGCTAAAACAGGGTTTATTAGCAAAATATCCTAAAATTGGGAATTTTTTATCAAATTGACCTATTCTTGAAAAGCTATATCAAACTAACTTAAAGGTGTCATTCCAAATGACGCCTTCATCTTAGTCCATTTCTTTTTGGTCCTTAACTTTGTACCATAATATCATATTGGTCCCTATAGGTTTTATTTTGTTTTAAATTATTTCTTGTGGCAAAATTCTTCTTTTCCTTTTACTGTAGCACCATTGCAATATTAGTTTTCTTATACTATTATGATTGAAACAAGCCCAACAGGCTTCCGAAAAATATTAAAAGTTCATAATGTATTACCTTGGTTTGACCAATTTATCACCGAGTATTCTGATCCCTCGGTTTTACGGACTTCTTCCAACCACACGCCCGCAGTCGGTGGTTCGACGGTGCTCAGCTCCTTCAATAATAAGCAGCGCAGCCCTATTTCGTTTTCTACCTTAGGGCGTACTAGGTATTATAGAATAAAGGTTTAATAATTTTTAGAAGACAGAGGTTGAACAAAAGCCTTTTCTTTTATTGATGAAATACAAATTATTACATAATACTATTCTACTCCGCTATTGGAGGAGAAACCTCTTAGCCTCTCATGAGAGGACGACTATTGGGGAAATCCCCATTCACTCGTGTAATTAAAACTATAAAGAAAAAGGTTTACAAATTTCAAAATGAATATTTGTTCTATGAAAGAGTTGGAGAAAATTTTCGATGATCCCCATCTGCTTCTGATCCCCTTCTTATAGCTTTTAGTTTCGGACTCCAAATGCGGATTCCAAAACTCTTCTAATCTTTTGACGTCATTGCATACGTCAATCTTTATTAATGCGTGTGGGTCCCTGTGTTTGCCACTTTGTCTGCCACGCCTTATCTTATACAGCTGTTTGCTCTAATCAATCACATGATTGACCCTTGGTGCGCTTTTTGTTAAGGCCGTCTTTGTCGTTTACATGATTTTACCTGGGTTTGTGAAAACCCTTTGGGTAAAATGTTTTCCTTTTACCCTTATCTTTATCTGACTCGGGTTTTTTCTTGGTAACCCGTATTTTTGTACCAAATAAGGGTGTCTCTTGGAACTCGCAACTTGAACATTCCCGGTTGTGCCATAGATCAACATGCATCATGTTGCAGGCCTTCCTCCTGGTAGATTCAGTTGCTGGTAACTTGTTTTCCCAGATTATGGTCCTCTTTTGCTCAAAGACCTTTTTTGCGAAATCTGTACTTTTTCCCGTAATGGAATTTAACAGGAATAACCCATTCACAAAATTTGTGAAAATTTTATCCATCTCGGTAAGACAGACCCACATTCCCCATGCTCTTCTGATGGATATATCGTCTTCATTGATATTACTGACTAAAGGAGCTTCTCCTGTTGCAACCTGAATTCTGTTATAGGCCGTCATGTCCGGTCTCTGTAATTTCATAAAATGAAATGCTAGATGAGACCATTTTCCTGTGATTTCTGGAGCTGCTGAAATGAATTTCAACTCCAGGATATCGCCTCTTTTGAGGTGAGGGTTGTTTTTCCATGAATCGTACACGACTCTTATAATCCAATCCGGAAGTTTGGATATCTCCAAAAAACTTGGTGACATAGTATGTATCGAAGCAATTGCCCCAAAATCATACCATTCTCGAACCTCTTCTGGATTAGATCTTTCCTTCATCCAAATCTTAGGATATTTTTCTGATATTTCTACCAAGGTCCTATTAGGATTTATTCCCTGTCTTGAGATTAATTTGCCCCAAGAATGCTAATAACCCTGCCAAGGTAAATTAATTGGGTTAATATTAACCTTAGGAGTGTCTGTCGGTGGCCTAAGATTAATCTCTCCCTCTTTGACCCCAGAGGTGGTGGGTTGACTTGAATCAATAGAGGGTTGTCATTCCGATTGTTCAATTGTTTCCAGTTTCTCAGAGTCTGAGAATGGACTTCTGCAAGTGGTATTTGAATCCACTGCTCCGGGTATAGAGCCTCGTTCTCTAAATTCAGGTGTAGAGTCCTGCTCTCTTAATTCACGAGTCATCACTGAAGATGATGCATTCCAAATTGGTTCTTGTAGTGTATTCCATAATATAGTCATAGCATACATCGTTTTCCCTAAGGGTTTCCTGGATCATGCCCAGATCAGCTCGTTGTGCATGGCCAGCTGCCTCAGCGTTAACTGATAGCTATCCAATCTTTTTGTCAAGCTCCTCAAGGTTTTCCCTGAGATGCCTGTATCTCGTGATGATGGAGTTAGCTTCAGATACTTCCATCTCTTGTTAGCAAATCTGCAAGAACATTCTCATAAGATTTCACAATAATAATGTCAAAAGAATAATATTAACATTCTGCTTGCCATCTGAGAATACGTGCTTTTTCGATCTTTGATTCAAGTTTATTTTTCAAAAAAGCTTTTACATTCGTATTATCAACCTTTAATGTAAATTCTTTGGCTAGTAAAAATAATGGTCATTTTTTAAATGCCCTCCAAACCGCAAAGAATTCTTTCTCGTTTATATGCTAAATACTAGCTTGTTATTCAGTGAACAATCCTCCTATATATCTACAAGATTTTTCCCCTGTAGTTGTTCTTTTCATGAGCACTGCTGCCCATCTATAATCATTGGCATCTATATAGACTACCAAATCATCTTTGTCTTGTGCTATTGCGAGTTTAGGTAAGTTATTACAAACTTGTTTCAACTCACGAATTCTTTGAGTATGAATTTCTTCCCACTTCCATTTCGAGCTTTTCATTTCTTTTAAAAGAGGTCGGAAATCTTTTATGTACTTTGCCAAATCTTTGATAAAGATACCTGCAAAGTTAACAACTCCCAAAAAGTTTTGAAGCTGTTTTTTATCCTTTAAAACATCAGGAAAATTGCGAATTTTTTCCACAATATGTTTCTGAAGTTCAATACCTGTTTCACCAATAAGAATGCCAAGAAATATTCAATCTTATTAACACCGATTATTGCTTTCTTTTCTGAAAGTACTAATCCTTCATTAAAACATGCATTAAAAAATATTTCAAGATGTCTAATATGTTCTTTCATATTTCTAGATGCAATTAAGACGTCGTCAATATAGACGAACATAAACTCAAAATAATCTTTAAACAGATTATCCATTTTTCTCCGATATATCTGGGGTGCATTAGCTAATCCCATTGGAAGAACATTCCAGATATATTGTCCTTGTGGAGTAGAAAATGTCGTATATTTTCTAAACTCCTTTTCCATCTTAATCTGATAGAAACCAGATTTACAATCAAATTTTGAAAACACTTTGGCATCTTTAATGCACTCAATTAAGTGTTCTCTGCTTGGGATGTAGTAACCATCAAATTCCAGTATCTTATTGATTCCTTGATAATTGATTACTAATCTTGCCTTTCCTCTTTTTACCTCATCATGGTTTCTTACCAGAAAACCAGGGCTACTATAAGCAGAGACTCCAGGTTTTATGAGTTTAAGATCGATATGCTCTTTTATGATTGTTTGCATACCCCTCTTATCCTTCATATTCATCTGGATTGGCTTGTATCGAGCATACTCATACTTGCATTGTTCCTTTACTTTCAGAGTAGCTTCGGTCTTGTTTTTCTCCCACCAAGCCAAAGGATTCTCGTTAAAGTTCATTTGAATTAGTCGCTTAACATTTTCAAAAGAAAGTAAACTTTCTTCATCAATGTTATCCATGGACTTGTTCTGTAATTCTTTCTTAAGAAGTTGTATCTCTTCTCTTGAATTTTCATAGCAGCTTTCGTCCACACTTTCGATTAGACCATGTAGTCTAAAAGACAAAAGAGCTTTTCCAAACCTCCGTTTATCCTTCATTTGAGGATGGGTTAATTTGAAATCTGGGTTAAAACCACCACGTTTGCTGCGAAAAGTAATCGGCATAATCCGATTAAAAGCGTTTGCTCTTCGCAAAACTTGTATTTTACTTCCATAAGTGGTAGTAAAGATCAACAGATTTTTGTTGTTATCTTGTACATATTTTGCGAAAGTCTGGATAAAATTGTTACCCAGCAAAATATCTGCTCCTGTATCATGAAAGTAGATAGGGGGCATTTTTACCTTGAACCAAGGTGTACCAAATGCTCCTCCAATCATGATATGTGCTTATCTTATTCCCTTATTGAGAAGGAGGATTTTCTTAGAGAAATCTCTTCCTGCAATCATGGGTAATGCTTCCATAGCATTGCTAGGAAAAATACCAGGTTTTGATGTACAAATCCGTGATCCAGAATCAATGTAAGCGGCAAAATATTCTGACTTATATTGTTCGTATAACATACCAACAGATATGTATATAGAAAAAGGTCTAGTCATTTATTAAACTTGAATAATATGTCCATTCAAGCTAAATTCCATGCCTTTTCCTTTTCTTCCCCAAGATTTATGTTTCTCAAGGAAACTTAATCCTAGAATAACCATTCCTGGGTCCCGTCCTGCAATTCCTGTAACAAATACTTCATATCCTGCTATTTCTAGCATACCATCATATTTGTTGACAGTAGATTGCTACAAGTGATATAGATAATCACAAGGAAAGTAATCATCTTTCTCTGTAATATCAAACATTACTTGCACGTCTTTCCATCCTTCCGGGCATTTAATCTTTACATTATCTACCCGAATAGCCTGAGGAGTTGGATTCTTGATTAATTCTTTTCCTTTCAAACTCCTTATCCGTTCTTCCAAAAAGGACATCATGTTATTAAGATCTGTTCTAGAACTCATTGAGCGATCTAGAACTGGATGGTCTCGGATTAAGATATCCACACCACCAATTCTTGGTATTTGAATAGGATCGGGCGCCATTACCTTAGCAAATTCCTTGAAAATTCTTGAAATTTCTATATACTCTTTCCGGATAAACAAATCAGAATGATGTGTATTGGAAAGTGCATAAGCAATTCTATATGTAATAGAATATGGTCTATTTTCTTCTTTCATTAGATCTGTTCTTTTGAAATCTAGATGAAGGGTTAAGACTCGGCTGAAATCTTGGTTAGCTAGGTTATATGCAATTCTTGGATGAATATCAAACATAAGTCTGCCTGCATATAAATTTCCTACCATTGTACCAAGACATCCGTCTCTTAAGTTGTTAATTCTCTTATCCATTATGGACAAATGTAACGGCGAATTAACCCCTTCTTTGAAAGTAGCTTTGATTACTACTTCAATGGTTCCTATATGGATCCATTTCATAGTAAGGGCTTCTTCCTCTTTTAGCTTACTTAATTCTTCCAGAATTTCTTCTTTCGGAATAAGTTGCATATCCATCACATTACCAGTTAATTCCATAGGGATTGCAAATTCCCCAAAACTTACTTTGTATCTGATGTTATGCTGTCTTTGATTTAATCCTATTTGATTTAGGATTCTGTTTACTCCGCTGACTCTAAAACCATCGTATTTACCAATGTTAGAGTCTTGCTCATGATCTTTTCCATGGTTTTATCTGATATAGATGCCTTGGAAAAGAAACCAGCTAGGCTATCCGTTGTTTGAAGCCTATCTCCTTCGTTGGAGTATTCCATTTAGAAAGGATTGTTTCTTTCTTGGGATATAGAGTGATTGTTTTTAATCATACTCTCAATCCATCCTTCTAGAGTATGAACATTATCTGACCAGATTTGTATTTTGGTCTCATGCTTGATTATTTTTCTTAGGCGGAGTGGTGCTTCGCCTAATAACTGAATAGTAGATTCATAATGATGTATTATGGTTCTACTTCTCTCTGAATTCAGAGATAACAGTTCTTAGCTGTGGAACTGTATAAATATGAATTCCAGGGATTATTCCGATTCAGTTGATGTTTCATCGGAATCACTTTCTATCTCTTCCTCATAGACACTTTCGTCTGAGGGAATACTTTCAAATTGGTAGACTAGTACCAAATTTCCATAAAAAACTGTATCCAGTATATCTGCAGTGGTTTCAAATTGTTTTAATTCACCACTCTTTTGCGGACAATCTGGTGAAATGTGGCCGCGAGCTCCACATGTCCAGCAGTTACAATCTTTGAAACTTTCATTTGTACGGGTGTGAGCCCTTCTGAAAGTTCGCCTTATGGGTTTCTTTCCATCGGATCTCCGAGATCCTTGGGAAGACACCCTGGTTGGTCCGGATCTTTGGCCAAATGTATAAGATCGGGCTTTTGATTTAGACCACTAAGACTTGCGTCTGAAAGAAGATCGCCTTTTATTACTGATGTTATCAGAGCGAACAAAGTGTTTTCTCTTCTTTCTCTGCTCAATTAATTCTCCAATTATTGTTGGAAAATCATTATTCTCACAACAAAGAGGGGTTTTCTTTATTTTCCCTCTTAGTTTTTTCATGTTCTTTTGAACAGCTGCTTGTTGACACCAGTCTTTCAATTTGTCTTTTAAAAAAGACATCCGTCTAGCAACCGTATCAACTTGCCCTTCTGGAACCTTGTAAGAATGTATTAACATTTCTCTCCAAAGGCTACAGATTTTTGCAAAGAACATAGGTGCAGCAATCTCTGCACTAACATCCGCATGAAAGAAATATTTTCGAAACCAATAGATATATTCATCAATGGCACAAATATTTCTTAATTCAAGACCATAGAGTGCCTGGGTGTACTCTCTGGTTCTCTATGCATTATTTTCACCGAAGTATCCATCTCCGATAAAATTTAATTTGGTTATCCTTCCGAATCTATCTACAATAGTGCTTTTAGATTCTCCGGCTAAAACCTCTTACTTGGATTCTGCTGGGGTACGTTCCCAACCTACCTTTACAGAACCTTCTAAGCTTAACTCCATTAATCTTATGAAGTTTTCTTTATCTAGTTCCAGTGTAGTAGCGGCTATTTTCATAGAGGCTACCCATTCATCGATTATTTTTTCGATGTTTCTGAAACCTATTATATCCAAATTTAGGATAGTACCATAGGGATTCAAGGATTATGACATAGTCCTTGTCCATGGTGTATTTTCTGGTGCCCTATTTGGATTTCTTATGTGATTTGCTCTAAATGTTACCCCTCTAAGAGCGAGTTCTACGTTTGTATGCAAATCTCTAGTTTCTCGCATCGGTTCATCCGGTGGAGGATTATTAGATGTTGAACTTTCTCCTGGCGCTGGTAACCCCAGTTCAAGTTCATTGGTTTTTATATTAGCTAGGTCCACAACATTTAATTGTGAAAATGACTGAGCGAATTCTTGTAGATCAGATGGATCTACTCTTGATATATCCATATCAGTTAATACTTCTAAGGATATCGATGAGTAGCTCATCATGTGTTTTAGGCTTTGGAATTTCCTTAGTCTTTCCCTTCTGATGTAGAAGAGGTACACGTCTAAGTGCATCACCGATCATATCCTTTTTTGGTTTGGATGTACCGGTTATACCTTGTTTATTTTTCAGATCTATGACTCCTGTCTTTAGATCCGCGATGGATCTTTGTAGATCAGGAATGATCTTGAGGGTTTCCTCAAGTTTTTGGTTCAAGTTTTCGATTTTCATAGGTAGATGTTCTAGCCTATGACCGTAATCTTGAACTGTCCTTTGGATTTCTCTAAGATCTTTAGAAATCTTAGATGTGTCCGGTTCAATCTCTTTCCAATTCATAAGTAATTTTAATTGAAAGAGTTACCTTTATTTGCTTTCCCAGGCCACTTGCCTTGGATCTCTGTGAGTTGTAAATCACTCATAACATTGCCTCGGAACCTCTTATCCATGGCCATAGTTCTTTCATAATACCGAAATGATTCCGGTATATCTGCTACAGGAGTTCTGGTTTGTACTCTTGTCAGCAATTCTTTTATTTCATAAGAAAGTTTCCTATTTCGTCGGATTAATTTATTAATCCTCTCTTCTCATTGATTTTCCAGTATCTGGAAATACTCCTTGTTCTCGTTATAGATTGAACTATCGTTCGGTTCCATTCTCGTTTAACTCTCCTCCTTAGGGGTAGAATGGCTTCTTATGTAACAAATTTAAATATTTCATCAATAAAACCTAGGCTCTGATACCATTTTTGAGCAGGATCTCTAATATTGCAAATTGTCTTAAAATTCCGGGCGTAAGAAAAATTTTGGGCGAAAAATCTTTGTGAAGCTCTGAAAGTAAAACATGTAGAATCCGAGGGACTGATTTGATATTAGGGATAAAGTTTAGGGACTAAAATCAACAACTCACCTTTAGGATACTTTAGAGAATCTTTTCACAACTCGGTTATTTTGATAAATGATTCAAAACTTTTGGTTATTTTATTAAAAAACCCGCTAAAACACAAGTCAAAGTAAAAAAATTCTCTACTCAATTTGAGATAGATCATTAAAACTAGAAGTTAGTTTAATTTTAGTGTTTAATATAACAAACCAAATTTTGACATCATTTCACTTCGATAAGAAGGATATTCAACTGTACATTGGTGATTGGTTGGATTAGTTAAACAGTAATAACATATGTACAAAGTTCAAGCTAATTGAACTCAGATTTTCCCATCAGAGATAAATTTTATTTACTATTATTTTTAAACAGATTGAGTAAACTAAGTTTGGTCCTCGAATTTTAGTAAAACAAATACAAACGACAATAATTTCCTCACTTATTTTTGAATTTATCTTTTTTTTCCCCTCACCAAAATCCAAAATCCAAAATCCGGACATAATATCATCAGTTTCAGATCATCAATGAAAGAAAATAAATGCAGAAAAATTGTGGAAAAAATATTAAATCAATGAATTTCTGGCAAATATTAAAACACACATATTATATTAATTAATAAATAAGCATCTTCACTAAAACGATTCATAATACAGAATACTAAGCATAGTAGCTTTCCATTTCCTGAAACAGGACTATCATCTTCAACAATCAACACTACTTTCCCCCTCATATTCTTCGGTAACAACAACCGAACCTCGACTTAATCGCAGATTTATGAAAGAATACAAAGAATAACAAATGTATAGTTATAGTAATAAACGACTTCATCAGATTTTTGGATGCCCACTGCAAATATTCACAAGCCAGCAGAGACCAACCCGTGCAACGTAACAATACCAATCAAGACATTATCATCACTAATGACGGGCAAGAATTGCACCGGTGATGGTGGAGACTCCATTTTCTGCATTGCTTCGACTGCCATTGCATCAGGTGTAATTGTCCTAGGATTCCTGGAACACCAAATAAAGTTTTTAACCTTCTTTCTCATAAGAGGCATGAAATAATAAATCAAAGGACTCCAAAGAGCACAAGTAAGACGGTTTAATCAGTAAATCTAGCCATTGAGCAAAGATTAACTACGTCACGGATATCTTAATAGTTAATGACAAAATGGTTAGATTAAAATGATCTCTGTCCAGAAAATATAGTAATATCTATATAAGTTAATGTGATTATAGGCTGCCTGCAGATAAATCCCGAGCATGCAGTCTGTCATGGATTTAGACCAGATCTTTACAAATCGCACTAGAAAAAGGGCTTAGCTTCATGTAGAAAACAGAACATAAGCAAGAATCCAATCAACTCTTTGAGATAGCATGAAGTCACAGAATTCAAACCAAAAGAGTTTGTTAAATGATGTATGTAGGCTCGCAAGAATCCAATCAACTCTTTGAGATAGCGCAAAAGGGGCATATAAGTCACAGAATTCAAACCAAAAGAATTCGTTAGATGATGTATGTAGGCTCGCAAGAATCCAATCAAATCTTTGAGATAGTGCAAAAGGGGCATATAAGTCAGAGAATTCAAACTAAAAGAGTTCGTTAAATGATGTATAAAGGCTTGCAAGAATCCAATCAACTCTTTGAGATAGCGCAAAAGGGGCCTAGAAGTCACAGAATTCAAATAAAAGAGTTCGTTAAATGATGTATGTAGGCTCGCAAAGTGTGTTTACTCGAATTAATTCCTCAGGTGAATTTAAAGTTCATTAACCTTATAAACGGGTAGAGAATAAAGAAAGCTTAAACCCGTGCTCGCTCACTAATGGATCCAACATGAACTACAAATTATCAAGAGCCATAACTATTGCTTCAGGAAAAGCAAACAGAAAGTTAATTTCAGGAGCCTCGATACAATCACAATCATCAACGGTGGACCCCATCGCGATCCCACCAAATGGATGGTTGCAATCGATCGCGTAAACATAGTAGTGTACCTGTTACACATCTCTCCAACAGTGAGCTTAAAGATTCCTTCTCCACTAGCTTTCAACGTTCTACGTAAATCACCATCAGTAAATGTACCGAGCAGATGATTTTCATCGTCTATAACGAGAAGGCATCCACAACCTTTACTGGTCAGCTCAACAAGCTGATCCATGATTAGATCTTGTTCGCTGCATAATGGAAGCTCTTTCTCCTTTTTCATAAGATCCTTCACCTATAACCAGAAGCAGATAACTCTTGTTCAATCTCATAATCACCACTTCACAACGCAATCGAAGAAATAAACAACACTGAAAGACATAGGTCATAACTTATCGAAATCGAAATTAAAAAAAAATAATCATCAAAATAAAATCTCATTCCACCAACAATACCAAATTAGCAAAATGAATTGAAACAAAGCCACAAATTCACCTTAAAAATCAAGCTCTTCCCGATCCTTCCAGCAGGATGATTCGCCGCATACTCATCCTTACTCAAATTCCTCGCCCCCATAAGCGCAATGGCAACAGTATCCCCAAACACCATCTGGATCGCGGTCGAGGTCACCGGCGCCAGATCGAACGGACACAATTCGCGCTCCAGCGGCAAATGCACGTTCAGATCGCACAACCGCATCAATCCATTCGGCGTCACCGACGTCACAGATATCAAATACACTCCCTTCGCCTTGGCGCACGGCACGAGCTTCACCAATTCCTCCGAATTGCCGCTCTTACTGAACAGAACTAGCAAATCCTCCGCTGACAAAATGCCGATGTCTCCGTGAAGCGCGTCCACCGGCGACAGAAATCCTGATTTGATGCCGAGAGAGACGAGCGTTTGCGAGATTTTCTGAGCTACGAATCCGGATTTTCCGACGCCGGAGAAGAAAATCGTGCCTTTGGCGTTCAATAAGGTTTGTGTGAAGGCTAGGGTTTGGGTGAGGTCTAGGTTTTGGAAGAAATGATTGAGGTATTTCTGTTGGCATTTGAAGAGATTGAGCAAATGAGATTGATTTAATCTTGCTTTTGTTAGATTCTTTTCTTGTTCATCTTCTTCGGGATTTGATAATGGCAGAGATAGAGACCCCATTGTTGTATCTATTGTTGTATGTATCTTTGTTCTTCTTCTTCTTCAGTTTGAGGCGTGATTAATGGAAGAAAAGGAAGGTGAAACGGTTTTGCGTTAGTTGAAGTGTGAAGCGCGGAATGGAATAAGTTATACTATATATAGTGATGTTCTCTTCTAATACTCTGCTATTTAGGGGTGTTCATAAATCGACCGAACCGACCGAACCGATCGAGAACCGAAATTTGGGTCCGACCGAAAACCGAATCGAAAATTTCGGTTCGGTTGGTTTTTCGGTTCGGTTTTCGGTCCGGACCGGTCGGTTCGGTCGGTTAACCGAAAACCGAACTTTTTTTTTTTTTTATTTTTTATTTATTTTTTAATTTTTTATATAGTATAATATAGACAAAAAAATTATAAAAAATGTGTTTCCTAATGACAACTTATAGGAAAATAAAGAAAATGAATTAAAATTAGTCATAATTAAATTTCAATTATTTATTTATATCTAATTTATTTATATATTTATACCGAAAAATCGAATCGAACCGGTTCACTTTTTAATTTCATTATGTCAATTTTAGTTGGCCGAGCTAAACATAATTATAAACATATAAATGTATGCATTCCAAAGAAAACGTGAACAACGGCAAAAAAAAAAAAAAATTTTTTTTTTTTTTATTTTTCGGTTTTAACCGAACCGAAAAAAAACCGACCGAACCGGTCGGTTTTTTAACCGAACCGAACCGACACTGTTCGGTTCGGTTTTCGGTTCGAAATTTCGGAAAACCGAAATTTCGGTTCGGTTCGGTTAAAAAACCGACCGATGAACACCCCTACTGCTATTAGCAATGATAATTTATTTGATTTTTTGGTCATGGCAATGTTAATCATTTGCTAATAAGAATGTAGCATGTCGATATCGGGATAATAAATTTATTGAAATTTTGATAGAAATTTCATGTATATCCAATATTTTGATTTTAAGGAAATCAAGAAAATTTATAAGAATTTTTGGGAATTTACAATAAAACTTTGGATATTTTTAATGATGACAATTGTGCATCTTTTACATTAATAATAATTTATATATAATATATGTATAATGAATCTTGTTAAATAGTATGATTAAAATATGTTACGGACAATATGAAATAATTATAATTTGGTAGTTAAATAATGCAATATTTTTTGGGGGGCTTTAGATAGAAAGAAGACGTGTGTGTGGTGGGTTGGAGCGTTGGTAGGTGTTAACCAATTTTTAATTTTATTTTTATAACAAAATTATTTGAAAATTTGACAAAATTTCAGTGGATATTTTGCAAAATAATTTAATATTATTTTCAAATTTTTTGGGAAATTTCGAATTTTGATAAATATTCGAGTTTTGGTAAATATTCTGTAAAGTTGGATTAAAAGTGCAATTTCATTTCGAAATTTCCAAAAATTCGAAATTTTGATATATTGAAGAAAATTTAAGACCATGAATGTAGCATGAATAAATGCCTTGTGATATCATTATGACTTAAGTTTTCGAGATTTCTAAGAATTATTTAATTAAGACAAGTAAATATAAGACGTTTTCTTCTTTCTATCCTCTTAATTGTTGGTGGCGGTATGTCAGAGCAGCTGCCCTCATTGTTGTTGCCATCATCACTGACATGTTAGATTTGAGCATAAATTTTCAAGTTTTACATCACGAGCTACGAATATGACAAGACGAATACGGATAATACATCTATATTCCAATTTTTTGTTCTCTTTTTTAATTGCTGATCTTTTTTTTTTTCGTGAGAATTTCAGTGTTTTGAATAAGAAATTGTTGCCTTTTTATTGAGATGTTTGTTTTTTGTGCTTCAACATGTCAAATACTCAAATCGTGCACCAACTAAATAAATATGGATAATTATACTCACACCCCCTCAATGATAGGATAATTACACAAACCTCCTCTCACTAATTAATAATTATAAATACACCCCCTCAGGGGATCTACTTATAAGATTTACAGGGGGGGTGCAATAGTAAGAATTATTACACATAAGAGATACAATTGTAAGAAATTCTTAACATGAGGGGGTGTATTTGTAATTATCAATTAGTGAGGAGAGATTTGTGTAATTATCCCATTATTGAGGGGTGTAAGTGTAATTATCCCAAATAAATATTTTGTAATGATAATGTCCCTTTGTTAGGGCCAATTTTACGTGTTGCAACCATGGTTTAGAAAATCGGACCGGACAGGCCGGTCCAACCGGTTAAAACCAGGAACCGGCCACTTATCCGGTCCGGTTATGCCAAAAAAACGTTCGGAGGTCAAAACCGGTCAGAACCGCGGTTCAACCGGTCAAAGTCGGTTAAACCGGGCAATTTTAAAAATTAATGAAATTCAACCTTTTAAATTCTAAAAATCTGAAATTGACCCCTTTAAAATCTAAAAATATACAATTGGCCCCCCAAAATATAGAAAATGCATATTCTTTTTCATATTTTCATATATATATATAGGAAATACATATTTTTTTTTTCATATTTTATATATTTTATAGTATATTAATTATTATTTATTGCATAATTATGACGTCACTGGTTCGACACCGGTTGACCCAACGGTTGAACCGGTGACCCGTGACCCGATCACTTTTTCGATTCGCTGTCCGATCCGATTTTCAGAACATTGATTGCAACATGGTCATTCTACAAAACATGTGATGAGCGATTGTGACATAACAACCATTTCATTAGGACATCCGATTTTCAGAACATTGATTGCAACATGGTCATTCTACAAAACATGTGATGAGCGATTGTGACATAACAACCATTTCATTAATAGGACCTATCTAAAAACAACCAACAAAGATGGATGGATAATGTGATTAAATGTTGGTGACAGAGGAGGCCATTTTCGAGGAAAATGATAGTAGTCCCGAGACTCCAACCAACAATTACTTGTATATATATTGTAGATCTATCTCTAACTAAGTTTGATTATAAAATTATTAGTGATTTTTCTGAAATTTAGAGTAGAAAAATTTATATAAGAATTCTTATTATCCATTAATCATGAGGGTAAAACATGAAGATCTCAATTCTTATTTTTTTTCTTTGTCTTTTGTTGCGTACTTGTTTTCACTTGTTTTCTGGTTGTGGTAAAGCTGGGCCCGAAAGTATGAATGGTTGCTAGTTGTTTTGTATTTGAAACAGACAGCTAGCAATCTTCTTACTGCCTATGGTGGAGTTAAGGTCCTGCTAGTTTTACTTCCGTTCCTGATCTTTTTAACCAAACCAGGATATCGATCCGTGGATAATCCCTTCTTTTTATAGATCGAAAGAAAGGTGGATACCAACGGGTTGGTCCAAGTGGTAAGCAACTTCGTTCCGTTTAAGCAAGGTTCGGGTTCGATTCTTTGTGTACGCAGTTACCCCCGTTGGGAGACTCACCCATCAGGCCAGGTGTGCGACCCGAATCGCGAATTTTGTGGTAGGCAACCAAAAAAAAGAAAGAAAGGTGGATGATGAGGTTGACCGTTTGGCATCCAATTTTATTTTCACATAAATTGGCCTCATACTTTCTTTATATTCAATTATTCTAAACCATGGTGTAAGAATTTATCAGTGAAATGGATTCACTTACGGTATTGCCAAAATAAGTAAATATTGACATTTAAATAGAGCTCAAAACTTTTTAATACTATTTATTTTTGGTCTTGTATGTATTGTTTCATACTCATTTTTACTTATTTTTATTGTTTCCAAACGGTTCAAATTTTTGTATTGACTTATTTGTTAATATAAAAGTATCTCTGAATGGTTGGGTGATGGGTGTCGAATCCAAACAAAAATAATTCCTACTCCTAAATTTGTAGATAGCGATGAGCAGGGTCGAATCCACAGGGATTGGTTCAGATTATTTCTCAAATAAACGAATAAAATAAAAGGGGGTTTTTTAATAATCGATTAAACTAAAATTAAACTAAATAACAAAAATTATTAAAATCAAGAGATGCAAAATTAAACAAGTAGAAGAAATCAATATGTGGTGAGATTCTAGCCTAAGGAGTTATCTCCGTTTTGATTCAAATAGTTGATCCGTGATGCAAAGATACTTCAATGTTCATGAATAAATTGGCTATAGTTATTAACAAGCTCTAACAACCTAGTTTCTCCTTAATTTATCGATAACCAAAATAAGCTCTTTGGTTATTTCTTTTATCGATTAAACAACCCTAAATAAGCTCTTAGGATTTAATTTAACAATAGCATTAAGAAATAGAGAAACACCAATTCTAACCAACAAACTCGCAAGCTCGGTTCATTTAGATTAGATCACATATTCCCATAACAACAATCGAAAACTTGTCCATAATCAATGTTATTAACTGCCACGAATATTAGAATTGACCAAACAATTACGAATTTGGGATTCTAAATGGCTATTTACTATTCCTACAATCAAATAACGGGCCCTTATTATTTAATTAATCAAAATAATAATTTCAATAAACACAGAAAATATGCAAATACTCAAGAACAAAGAAGGAATAAACACAAATTAGATCTCACAACTTTTGTAGAATCAAAACTTCAATAATCCTTGGCTAGAATTTGAGTTTTTAGCAATACATCTTGAAAGAAAGAAAAACGCAGAATTTTCTTCTCCTCTCCATGTACAAAACGTGAATAGTGATTAAAGTCTAGAAGAAGGAATAAAATTCCAGCAATATCTAATTATATATGTCTAGCCAAAAGACTCCTAACTAAATAAAACTCTAATTCTAATGGAAGAAGGAAAATAATTACTTACTAGAATAAAATACTAATAAGACTCTTAAAAGAAATAGGAAAACTCCTACAAGATGGGAAGACTCCTACAACTTCATGTGTCTTTTTCTTTTTCTTCTTTTTCTCCATCTTTTTCTTCATTTTCTTCTTCTTTCAAATTTCACCTATCAAAATAAAAAATCGTAATAAATATCTATAATTTAAACTCAAATACTAATAAAAGAATAAAGGAAATATATGTAAAATATGCATAAAATGCACACTAATATTGGGTAAAATTTTGAATTTGTAAAGAGTAATGGTCGTCTTTGTGTAAGAAATTCTTAAGTATGGATTGATAGGAGTCATTTTTACGTGTTATTAAGCCCCTTTGCGTTTATGTTTTAGGTTCATTTATCGCTTGATTTTGTCACTTGTGCGTTTAATTTGTGCATTAAGTGATTTCAGGCCTTAAGTGGGTACAATCGAATAAAGGGTGGAAAAAGGACGTATAAAACAAGTTTAGGCCAAGATGTTTCACACCTCTACGACCAAACAAGCAAGAAACAAGCTGGAGTTAGCCAAAATCATATTTTAGTACCATTTCCGCACACCTGGGCACCAAATCAGAAACAACCTCCACATTGGAACGTCATTTTGATATATTTAGAGACAGAATTGGATGAAGTGTCCTTCTACAAAGTTGTAGATGTATGTCTTATCTTCACATGGGGACTTGAAGCATCAAATTCGGAGGTCTGTGGAGAATTTTATGAATAAAACACTATCTCTGCGCTGAAAAACACGAAAGTGGCAGCTCCCATTCTTAGTAGGTGGAAAACAAGAGAATGGTAGTTCACATTCTTGGTAGATGGAAAGGAAGAGAATGGTAGCTCACATTCTTGGTAGATGGAAAGGAAGAGAATGGTAGCTCACATTCTTGGTAGGAGGAAAGTAAGAGAATGGTAGGTGTAAAACAAGAGAATGGTAGTTCACATTCTTGGTAGATGGAAAGCAAGATAATGGTAGGTGGAAAGAAAAGAGAATGGAAGCACATGTTCTTGGTAGGTGGATTTTTTGGCTATAAAAGGATGATTGAAGACCATCCTAAAACAGACTTGAAAACACATTCCCCATTGGGGGAGCCTAAACACATCTTATCATCATCCTTAGATTAGTTATGAAGATTATCAACAACCTCTGAAGGTGAAGAAATCAAGAAGCATGGAAGATATGAAGATCGAAGTTCAACCATCAAAAATACGAGGGAGTTTCTTAGATTTAGATTTATTTTTGTCTATGAATATGAATCTTAATTTAAGTTCCTATCTTTTATCTTTTATGATGAAATAGATTCTTCGAACTAAGACCATGTTGAGGCTTAATTATGATAATTGAGATATAAATTGTGTTTTTCATATTAATTCTATTGTTGCTTTGTGTCTTGATCTTGTTTGAATGCATCATATGCTTAGCTACCATATGCATGATTTATTGCTTAAATTATTCGTTCGAGAGAAGGTAATTTAAGGTGCAAAGAGGATCATCACATAATCCGTAAAAAATAGGGAATTGCCCCTAGAGATAGGTAGAGATTCCCGGGTGCAGTTAGCCGGATTAATCCGGGGAAATTCTAGAACTTGAATGCATGATTGTTGGTTAGATTCTCGGATAGACATATCTAGAGAACCATCAATTAATCATAGGATTATTACAGCCGAGAAATCGGGTAGTAATTATTTAAGGTTTTTTCCACCAAAGCAACATTAGTCTAATAATATGAGAACATGTTTATAATAAAAATTGATTAATTTATGCCAACACATGTGTCTTAGTTGCTCTCTTCCATAGCTATCTTGATTTCGACATCTTGTTTCTTATATCTTACTTCCATAATATTTTAGTTAATTCTTGTTTTAGTTTAAGTTCTTCAATTGCTTTAAAATCATAAACTAAAATACATGTCCTTGAGGTTCGACAACCTGGACTTTATTGTCCACTTTATTACTACACACGACCAGTCCACTTGCTGTTTAATACACGTAAGGATTTTTCGTGTCAAGTTTTTGGCGCCGTTGCTGAGGACTTGTTTAATTTTAGTTTTTGATTTTATTGCAAGTTTTAAGTATTTATTTTATTTTTATTAAATTTTTTTATTATTATTATTATTTTTTTTTCTTACACTCTTAGCTCGCAATGGCTAAAAATCTTCCAGATATGACCCTTCCGGAGAATCAATTATGGCTGCAAAGCGTCATTCAATTCGCAAAGGATAGCAATTTTCCTGATATGACACTACCGGAGAATCAATTATGGCTGCAAAGCGTCATTGAAGCGTGTTATGCACAAGGGTTCTTTCCACAACATTACCAAGAAAGAATTCCTACTCCGGAGGAACAACTTGATAACACCATTGGAGAGCTCCACCTTATGATGAAGGACGCACGGCGGGAAATGAAGGAGATGAATCATCAACTCAAGCAACTAACGAGCGACATATCTGAGAAAGTACCATGGGCATTGCTTGGTACCACTGAGATAGATCAAAAGGAGGAATTCAACACCGTGATGTTGAATGAAATGAAGTTGGAAAATTCGAAAGCAGATTCCTCCAACGATGAGCATTCGACTCCTATCCTTTCTGAGGGTGTTGACATTTCTTTACCGTCTCCCCTAACCGCAAGTAAATCGGTAATCGATACCGATGATGGTAAGTTGTCAATGAATATAGAATATGATATGGTTAATATTGATAACTATGAGGCTTTTGAGCATCCACTTGACTTTGATTTGAATTTTCACGTTGATGCTTTTGATCCTTTTAGTGTTGAGCACTTTCAGGAAAAACGAACCAATCATCTTCTACATCCCTACATCGTGGATTTCATCTATGTGAAAGTGATGGGTGAAGAACGACGAGACATTATCTCTAACTTGGAAGAGAGCCCACAATACCATCCTAAGCATAGACAAGAAAAGGTAATAGAGGTATTGAGGGACCATAAAAAAACTCGTGAGTGGATGATTGCTTGGTCTAACCCTAGGATATGTAGCACAAATAATTGGTCAATCTTCACTACAAAGGGCAAAAGGTTGAAGCAATACCCAATAGTGGATTGGAGAACGAATAAGGCATTCATACATAAACCACCTTGAGCCAATCTCTTACATAAAGTCAAGCTAGTGACTTTAAAAAAGCGCTTCTTGGGAGGCAACCCAAGCTTTGTGAGTTTTCTTTTGTTTTTTTTTAGTTTTTGCTTTTTTTTTTTTTTTTTTTTTTCTTTTCGTTTTATTTGTTTTGTCTAAGCATGCACTTTTGGCATGTGTTTTAATATGCTTGATGGTTTGTTTGATAAGTATGTTGAACATGTTAGTAGCAATTTCTCGTTGTTTTGAGAGGCCTATTTTGATGAGATGAGTTTGATTTGGAACATATTTGTGATGAAGGATTGTTTTTCAACAATCCTTGATTGTAAGTACTCTTATACCTTTTGCATGCGTTTATGTGAGACAACATTGAGGACAATGTTGAGTTTAAGTTTGGGGGTATATGTGGGTAGTATTTTGTGGTTTTAATACATTCATATGATTGATCACCATGTGTTTGCTATTTTTGTCATGTCATGTGTACCTCGTTTAGCTCAAGTTTGGAGGAATTTGTATGCTATCATGTTTATATGTGTTTATGTTGAGAAAATCAAGCATGGTTTTTTCTTTTTTTTTAGTCCTTCCAATTGATGCATTTAAATTGATTAACTTTAAAAAATGGCATGATTTTTTGAAATAATTTGAATTTAAATGAACATATATATCTTTGAAATTGCTCATGGAGACCCTAGACTAGGATTGATTTCTTAGATGATTCACATTGCACAATAAATCGAGGGTAGAGGAGTTGAGAGGATAACCATCTTGAGACACTTAAGGAGTTTTTCCCGGAAAAATTAACTTAGATTTTTCATAAGGTTATAAGTTGAGTAGTAATTTTTTTATGCTAAACAATGAATTAAAAAGGTTGAAGTTTGGTATGACCACAAGTGGTCAGGCTAATATGTACTGGAGGTGAAAAGTTCCATGTCTATATACTGTACTATTATGCTAATTTGAGCTAAGCTCAAGCCAAAAAAAAGAGAATTGTTTAAAAGATCTAGTTTTATTTCGTGGCCTTTGACACTCGAGTGATTAAATCCTTAGGAGTGTCTTTACACTTAATGCCCCAAAACTATCTAGTTTGGGAGTCATTGATCTAAAGCTTGTTACATGGGTGCCATAGAAAGCCTAATGGAATAAAACATGGCACATGATCTAGCCTTAATGAAGTTAATTGGAAAGTTTCATATGAATTGAAAGTTTGAATGTTTGAGATAATGAAATTTAAATAGCTATGAAATTTTCTATGATTCTTATGCTTTGTGTTTGATCATAAAGTTGATAGATATGGGATTAATGTCCAAAATTTGGTAAGGATGCCTCTCGACTATAATACCTTAGATTTGTTTTCACTACACCCTATGGAATCTTTTCCAGTATTGGTGTCACATGAGCAAAAGTAGTTGATATGTATATATATTTGTGAGTTGTAAAAGGATGATTTTGTGCCATTTATTCTTGTTAATTATGTTGAGATGTATTCATCTGGTTGAGATTGAAAGTTTGTTAGATTTTGTGGGTATATCGTCTGCAAACCCTCACGAGACTATAACTCGTCCTTTGAGGTAACTTAAAGGTTTAAAGGCTTGTTGCACATGCTAAGTGCAATCGTTTACTCCACAAAAGTGAGTTCGTTTGTTGTTTTGTTTTCTCCTTTTGGTTGATGATGTTTTTGTGCCCTAGACCTTTTATTGCTCGAGGTCGAGCAATTGATAAGTTTGGGGGAGTTGATAGGAGTCATTTTTACGTGTTATTAAGCCCCTTTGCGTTTATGTTTTAGGTTCATTTATCGCTTGATTTTGTCACTTGTGCGTTTAATTTGTGCATTAAGTGATTTCAGGCCTTAAGTGGGTACAATCGAATAAAGGGTGGAAAAAGGACGTATAAAGCAAGTTTAGGCCAAGATGTTTCACACCTCTACGACCAAACAAGCAAGAAACAAGCTGGAGTTAGCCAAAATCATATTTTAGTACCATTTCCGCACACCTGGGCACCAAATCAGAAACAACCTCCACATTGGAACGTCATTTTGATATATTTAGAGACAGAATTGGATGAAGTGTCCTTCTACAAAGTTGTAGATGTATGTATTATCTTCACATGGGGACTTGAAGCATCAAATTCGGAGGTCTGTGGAGAATTTTATGAATAAAACACTATCTCTGCGCTGGAAAACACGAAAGTGGCAGCTCCCATTCTTAGTAGGTGGAAAACAAGAGAATGGTAGTTCACATTCTTGGTAGATGGAAAGGAAGAGAATGGTAGCTCACATTCTTGGTAGGAGGAAAGTAAGAGAATGGTAGGTGTAAAACAAGAGAATGGTAGTTCACATTCTTGGTAGATGGAAAGCAAGAGAATGGTAGGTGGAAAGAAAAGAGAATGGAAGCACATGTTCTTGGTAGGTGGATTTTTTGGCTATAAAAGGAGGATTGAAGACCATCCTAAAACAGACTTGAAAACACATTCCCCATTGGGGGAGCCTAAACACATCCTATCATCATCTTCGTCATCCTTAGATTAGTTATGAAGATTATCAACAACCTCTGAAGGTGAAGAAATCAAGAAGCATGGAAGAGATGAAGATCGAAGTTCAACCATCAAAAATACGAGGGAGTTTCTTAGATTTAGATTTTTTTTTGTCTATGAATATGAATCTTAATTTAAGTTCCTATCTTTTATCTTTTATGATGAAATAGATTCTTCGAACTAAGACCATGTTGAGGCTTAATTATGATAATTGAGATATAAATTGTGTTTTTCATATTAATTCTATTGTTGCTTTGTGTCTTGATCTTGTTTGAATGCATCATATGCTTAGCTACCATATGCATGATTTATTGCTTAAATTATTCGTTCGAGAGAAGGTAATTAAGGTGCAAAGAGGATCATCACATAATCCGTAAAAAATAGGGAATTGCCCCTAGAGATAGGTAGAGATTCCCGGGTGCAGTTAGCCGGATTAATCCGGGGAAATTCTAGAACTTGAATGCATGATTGTTGGTTAGATTCTCGGATAGACATATCTAGAGAACCATCAATTAATCATAGGATTATTACAGCCGAGAAATCGGGTAGTAATTATTTAAGGTTTTTTCCACCAAAGCAACATTAGTCTAATAATATGAGAACATGTTTATAATGAAAATTGATTAATTTATGCCAACACATGTGTCTTAGTTGCTCTCTTCCATAGCTATCTTGATTTCGACATCTTGTTTCTTATATCTTACTTCCATAATATTTTAGTTAATTCTTGTTTTAGTTTAAGTTCTTCAATTGCTTTAAAATCATAAACTAAAATACATGTCCTTGAGGTTCGACAACCTGGACTTTATTGTCCACTTTATTACTACACACGACCAATCCACTTGCTGTTTAATACACGTAAGGATTTTTCGTGTCATGGATATACGTGAAAAAGTTAAAATATATTGGATTACATGTTTTCAAAAGCGTAAACAAATAGTATTAATATTATCTTTTGGGATAGTAGGTGAGGGTGAGATTCATATATGGCTCTGTTTGGATGTGTTTTCAATTCATTTTCAATCGTCATTTTAAAAAATGTATGGGAGAATTAATTTTGTTATTTTTGTGTGAAAAAGGTAGGTGTGTTTGGTTGTATTTTTAAAATGATTGAAATTGATGATTTGTGATATGTGAAATGATTGAAAAGTAATTAATAGATAATGAGAGAGAAATTTAATAAAATTGTGAGGGGTAAAGAAAAGTAATAAAAGATAAGAGAGAAAAGTGATAAAAAAAGTAAGTAAAAAAAGTAAATGAAGAAAAGTAATGTGAAATGTAATTTTGAGAAAATAATTGAAATTTGCTAGGAATGTAAAAGTGAAAATGAGAATATTTTTCATTTAAAAATGGGATAAAATATGCATTATAATTTTTAGATGAGAATGAAAATAGAAAAAGCAAAATGAGAACAGAACCAAACATGACGTTACTAGTTTAATTATATCAAATAATATGAAGTTAATGATTTATTAACTGTGTGAAAAACAATAATATTAATTGAAAAGCTGTTAAATATTGTGAGAAGGTTTGTGTTCGTTGTAAGTTACTATTTATAGTAATGTTCTATTTGTAATATTATTCAAGTCTCAAAACTTCGTAAAAATTACTTATAGAAACATATGAACATAAGAACTCTAGTCATTTTTTTTTGTTTCTTTCCTATTCCACGCCAATTGCGGCGGATGGGAGTTGTCGACATCATTGCGGATGGGCTAGGTTTGGGCATCAGTCTTTAGGTTTCATATCATGATCTACAGATCTGAAGAGGCATTAAGGGACAATACAAGTTTCAATTTATTTTTTTATTTTATTTTTGTTTCTTATTCCTAATCGTTGATTGTTTTATTTCTTTTGGTGAGTGTTTCGATCTCTTGTATGAGAATTTGTTGTTCGTGGATAGAGAAGTTTGGCCATCTTATACTTAATGTTTGAATGATGTGAAATATATCAATTAATTAAATATATCATGTGATCAAGTCATTCTATTTCTATCATTACTCTGATTTGGTTAGAAATATATCAATTAAATAAAAACCAAGTACTGAACATCTATAATATATTACACACACACATATATATATATGTATGTGATGAGTGATGAATTAACAATTGAAATTGCAATAAAAATAAATAACAAGATCCAACGTCTTGCTCCAGCCAAGTCCAATTCCTTGATCATAACTTTGATAAAACATAATGAAACCCTAACAGATACTTTATATGTCTAATACAGACTCCTTCCCGCGCAAGGAAACTCCTATCAACTTAATTAAGGAAATAACTAATCAACTTATTAATTAAATTAATAATAACATTAAGTAATACTAATCCAACTACTTGCTCGCTGGTCCTCCTCGTTTGCGCCTCACATACACTCTTAACGGCTTCGACGCACTACCATCATCACTCACCAACGGCTCTGACTCGAGAGCTTCTTCTCGTTGCACATCAATTCTCTCCCCCTCAAAAACAGCCTTGTCCTCAAGGCGGAATGCAGGAAATTGTCCCTTAAATTCAGCTTCCTCCACCCACGTAGCCTCTTCGCTGGATTTACCCTTCCACTCGACTAAGATTTCCCGAACAGCATTCCCATTAGTGTAGTGAACTCGGCTCCCCAGAATAGCAAGAGGCTCAAACCAACCGGCTTCCGGAGTATCTAACGAGACGGGTAATTCCGTCTCCACCTCATGATCGCCAATAACTCGTTTCAATTGGGATACATGAAAGTCGGGGTGGATCCGTGTGGCAGTCGGTAGCTTCAGCTCATAAGCCACCTGACCCACCCGACGGATAATCTCAAATGGCCCGTAAAACTTGGCAGATAACTTCGAATACCCCCGAGCAGCCAGCGACAACTGGCGATAAGGCCTGATCTTCAAGAAAACCCGATCCCCCACATGAAACCGGACATCGCGACGGTGTTGATTCGCATACTTCTCCATTTGGCCCCGGGCCCTTAACAAATTCGCCTTTAAGTCCCGTAGAAGCACATCCCGATCCTTCAACAGGTTCGCCACCGCTTCAACGCGACACTCCTCCGGCAAGTAGCGATGAATAGATGGAGGAGGTCTCCCGTAAACAACCTCAAAAGGTGTGATCCTAGCCGCCGTTTGAAACGAGGTGTTATACCAAAACTCGGCCCAAGCTAACCAACCCACCCATCTCTTCGGCTGCTCGGATGTGAAACAGCGGAGATAGGTCTCCAAAACACGGTTTAACACCTCCGTTTGACCATCCGTTTCGGGATGATAAGCCGTGCTAAACTTCAACTTAGTGCCTTGCATTCGAAAAATTGCACGCCAAACTGCACTCATAAACACAGGGTCGCGATCACTCACAATCGATTTCGGAATCCCATGTAACCGAATCACCTCCTTGACAAATACCTCTGCCACACTTCTTGCTGTATTTGGCATTGTTAAAGGAATAAAGTGCCCATATTTGGACAATCGATCGATGACCACTAGTATGCTCGAAAACCCCAAGGACTTGGGTAACCCCGTGACGAAATCCATCGAAAGATCCTCCCATATCAGATCGGGAGTGGGCAGCGGTTGCAAGAGGCCGGCCGGTGACTGAGCATCATACTTCGATTTTTGACACACTAGACACTTAGCCACGTAATCACGAACACACCGAAACATACCTCTCCAATACACACTCGAGACCAACCTGCGATACGTTCTTAGAACCCCGGCATGACCCCCCGTTGGTGTGTCGTGGAACTCATGTAACAGTCGGGGTATCCAATCCGACCCCTCTGGAATCACTAGTTTATTTTTGTAAAATAACCGACCTTGTTTGAGGACAAAACCGGGTTTACTCGTCGGATCCCCCTGCACTTGTTCGATTATGTCGCGAATCCGATCATCCCCCCGCTGCTCCTCTAAAATTTCAGACATCGATGTCCAGTTAGGCCCACTGATGGCCATACATTCGGCCTCTCCCTCTTCCCGACGAGATAAGGAGTCGGCAGCCCGATTCGTGGCCCCGGTTTTGTACATAATTTTGAAATCATATCCAAGTAGTTTGGCCACCCAGTTTTGTTGTGACGGCGTGGCAATCCGTTGCTTTAGGAGGTGTTTCAGACTGTGGTGGTCCGTCTTGACCACAAATTTCCTACCCATGAGATAGGGTCGCCAATGTTGCACGGCGAGCACCAACCCGATCAATTCACGGTCATAAGCCGAGGCCGAACGAGACCCCACGTGCAATGCCTTGCTAAAATAATCAATAGGTCTCTTTTCCTGCTTAATTCTGCCCCGACGCTAATACCCGAAGCATCATATTCAATGACGAACGGTTTCTCAAAATCCGGCATTGCAAGGACAGGGGCCGAGGTCAACGCCCGTTTTAGGTTCTGAAAAGCTGCCGCGGCAGCAGTCGTCCACTCCAATCGACTAGAATTCTCCTTCTTCAATAATTGCGTCAAAGGTCGAGCCATTAGTCCATAATCACGCACGAAACGATGGTAATATCCCGTCAAACCCAAAAATCCCCTCACGGCTTTGACCGATTTGGGCACTGGCCATTCCCGTACCGCCACCACCTTTCCCGGGTCCATAGATACCCCTGACGAGGATATCACATGTCCTAAGTACTCCACCTCCGGGCACCCGAAAGAGCACTTTTTTTTATTTGCCAACAACTTATGCTCACGTAAAATTTTCAAAACAAGACTAAGATGATCAATATGCTCGGATTTAGAACGACTATAAATGAGAATATCGTCAAAAAATACCAAAACAAACTTACGTAGCCACGGCCGTAAAAGGTCGTTCATCGTGGATTGAAAGGTGGCAGGCGCATTTGACAGCCCGAATGGCATAACCAGGAACTCATAATGACCACTGTGAGTGCGAAAAGCGGTCTTCGCCACATCTTCTTCATTCATTCATATTTGATGGTACCCCGATCGTAAGTCAATTTTTGAGAAAATCCGGGCCCCTGATAACTCGTCTAGCATCTCCTGTATTATTGGAATAGGATATTTGTCGGGAACGGTAACTTTATTCAACTCCCTATAATCCACGCAAAACCTCCAACTCCCATATTTTTTCTTTACTAGCAAAACCGGACTGGAGAATGGGCTCGAGCTCGGACGAATAATCCCAGCCGCTAGCATGTCGGCCACTAGTCGCTCTATCTCGTCCTTCTGCACATGCCCATATTGATAGGGCCTCACGGACACCGGTCCCGCGCCATGCATCAACTCAATCCGGTGATCTGTTGATCGTTTAGGGGGTAAGCCCTCGGGATCACCGAAAACGTCTCCAAACCGGCTCAATACCCGCGCCAGGTCCTCATCTTGGCCACCCGCAGCAGCCGTGACCACCCAGCAGTGGCTCGGCTCCAACAATATAGCCCGAAGCTCAACCTCCTCGTCTCGCAATAGCACTTCGAGTGGCGCCTCTGATCGACATGATGAACTATCTCCCTTTAATTGTACCGTCGTCCCCTTATCATTAAATTCCAGATACCTCTCTTCCCAATCCGCCGACATTTTTCCCAACGTGCGAACCCATGCTATGCCCAAGATCAAATCGATGCCACCGAGTGGAAATACGTAACAATCGATTGTCACGGATGTCGCCTCAAATTGAACCGTCACCCCCCTACATAGTCCCGTAGCCTCTGTTCGGCACCCGTCCCCCAACCTCACGCCAAATTTACTCGCGTGATCTACATCCGTCCTTAATTGCGAGACCAACCTTTCTGAAATAAAATTGTGGCTCGCACCACTATCCACCAGAACCGTGACCCCTTTGCCTCGTAATAGTCCTTTCAATCGCAACGTACAGGGCCCCGAGATCCCCACGGCTGAACACATGGAGAGGGCGGTTTTTTCTACCTCATTGGGAGAAGCATCTTCTACCGGTTCCCCTACGTACTCGGTCAGCTCAATTTCTTCTAACTCCAGACACGGCCCCTCCTCATCTTCTACGAGTAAAACCTTCAACGATTTATAAGGGCAATCATGTTGTGTGGGGTGGTAGAGCTGCTCGCAACGAAAACATAAACCCCGGCAGCGTAGTTCCTCCCATTTCGAGTCCGACAACCGTACAAATTGAGTTTGATTGGTTGTCGGGGTTGCTCCGCCCCCTTCCCTGGATTCGTACCCCTACCCCCTCCCGACTGCGGCGGGGCCGGTAAGGCCAATCGGGTTGGACCCGCCGGCAGCCGGGGAACCTGAGTCGGGTGGCGTGCAGGTTGCCAAATCGCGCGCCCCACTCCACTCCCCCGCTGTTGAACCCGTAAGGCCACTTCGATGTTCAAGGACATCTTCATCGCCGTGTCCAAATCGACTGGGTCGAAAACCCGTACCTGCACTCGCACGTCCTCACGTAGCCCATGCATAAACAATCCCAGTAACGTCTCCTCCGTGAGTGCCGGTAACTGGTTCGCTAATTGCGTAAAAGCATCAATATACCTTTCCACACTATCCGTATGCCGAGTAGAAGCCAGCCGTTCATATGCATTACCCGCGCTTCGGTCATCAAATCGTGCTATGAGAGCGTGGGTCAAATCCCACCACGAAAATTGGGGTCTCTTCCGTTTGAACCAGCGAAACCAGTTAAGGGCGAGCCCTTCCATGGCGATCATACTCAATTGAATTTTCTGCTCATCCGGACATGGATAGAGGTCGAAGTGTTGATCCAAACGAGCCAGCCACCCTAAGGGATCGTCTCCCGCAAAGTTCGGAAGTGCGGGTACGGCCGAAATCCCCTCGGGCCGCACGTTCAATGGTTGCGCCGCGACTGCCGGTGGCGTGCCGGTTGCCGCGCTGGTGGCTGTGGCCGGGGCACCCACATGCGCCACCATCAAAGTGTCGCGCACCTCGCGCATAAATTCGTTCAATTGTTGCTTGAGTTGGAAGATGTCTTTCGACATCACCCCCATACTATCCTCCAAAGCAGTAACGCGACCATCGTTGCTTCCCTCCTCCGTCGAGGCTCCAGAACGCGTTCCAACCATTGTTTTGCGTCGGCGAACGATCCGGCAGGTCGGACCAAATTGAGGAGTGATGAATTAACAATTGAAATTGCAATAAAAATAAATAACAAGATCCAACGTCTTGCTCCAGCCAAGTCCAATTCCTTGATCAAAACTTTGATAAAACATAATGAAACCCTAACAGATACTTTATATGTCTATTACAGACTCCTTCCCGCGCAAGGAAACTCCTATCAACTTAATTAAGGAAATAACTAATCAACTTATTAATTAAATTAATAATAACATTAAGTAATACTAATCCAACTACTTGCTCGCTGGTCCTCCTCGTTTGCGCCTCACATACACTCTTAACGGCTTCGACGCACTACCATCATCACTCACCAACGGCTCTGACTCGAGAGCTTCTTCCCGCTGCACATCAGTATGTATATATGCACACACATTGTTTGACTGTGGCAGTTGTGGACTTTTAATTTATTCTTGAATATTTATTGATGATGGATTAAAGAAAACTGCACATGCACGTACATGATAAAACGTATAACATGCAAATGTACAAAAAATATTACACAATACATGTTCATAGTCCAAATCATACAAATCATTGGCTCAATCCAAGGAAAAAGAAGTGATTTTTTTTCTTAAAATTCTATTTGAAGGAACACCACGTTGATAATAGTCATTATGTACTTGAGCTCTTCGATTTTTGTCACGATCGTGATGATAAATATGAAAAAAATTGGTTTTTTACAAATATTTGATACTTGACTTGAAATAATCATCTAGTATCTAGCTATATACACCAATCGGGATTGGTCCAAGTGGTAAGCAACTTGGTTCCGCTTAAGCAAGGTTTTGGGTTCGATTCCTTATGTACGCAGTTACTCCCGTTGGGAGACTCACCCATCAGGCCAGGTGTGCGACCCGGGTCGACCAACAGATTAGTCCGGCAATGTCCAGGATACTGTGGTAGGCAACAAAAAAAAAAAAAAATCTAGCTATATACAATCATTTAATGTTTGACTTGAAAATGATTCTCCTAGTAAAGCTTTTTTCCCCAAAACTCATAAACTTTTAAAAGAATTTGTTTATAATTGAAAGATTTAAGAAAAAATAGCTTGGTCTAAGAGGAGCACAACCTAGACTAAAATAAATTGAGAATATAGAGAACACAAAAAAAATGTTATCTAAAAACAACTATATACTTGTAGTAGACTAGTAGAAAACTATATATATATATATGTGTGTGTGTGTGTGTGTTAGTTAGGATTAGAGGACCACCAGCATGATGGTCTAGCGGTAAAATTGATAGTTTTTCAATTGTTCGAACTTCATTGAGGACATAGAACCCACCATTTTATGTGAATGCAATATGATTAGAAAGTGACAAACATATAATGTTTGATCAGGAATTAGGACATTTTTTTCTTATTGTGTTGATACTTGATAGGGTGCGTTGATCAAGTGGGACATAATACTGGGAGTGAGCTTTGAGAAAAGAAATATTATGTTATTTTCTCTTTGTTGGGGTTGTTGCTAAGGATTTCGACTTTTCAATCGATCTAACCTCATGTGAACATATTATAAATTGATGGTGGTTGATATGATGTTTGATACAGTGGAAGGTATAACACCTAGTGTTGTGGTGGAGTTACCGTGACTAAATTAAACTATAGTTTTGACGAAATCAATATAATTTATATCAACAAGATTTCTTTATTGCTTGTGGAGCTGCGGTGATTAAATTAAATTATAAGTCCGATTCGGTGAAGTGAGTCCTCTATAACAATAAGATTCAATTTTGTTGGGCCCACTGGGATTTCACAAATATATGTTATTCGAATACGTGGTGCAAAAAATGAGAAACAATAAAAATATGTGATAAGCGTTTGATTTTGACATCACAACCATTTCAAGAAAAATGATAGTAGTCCCTGGAGTCCCACCAACAATTATTTGTACGGAGTAGATTTAAATGAGTTTCGTAATAATGATGCTTTGTAATTTTCTCAAAATTTAAAATCTCAAAAGCTAGTAAAAAATGAAAACAATTACATAAGAATCCTTTTTGGAGGCGAATTACATGCATACCCCTTTACTTTAATGTTAATTATAAAAAGATTTCCTGATTTTTAGTAAATTACAACGAGGCTCCCCTCAAGGGGTCTATTAGTAAGGTTTATAAGGAATGTAATTGTTAAAATCACTACAAGAAAATTGAGTTTTGACAATGACAATATATGTCATGGCTTAAAAGCCCTAGTTTATAGCGGTCTAAACTCACGACTAACTTGACCGTGGTAGATGTTTCATATAGCCATACTAAAGTTAGCCGTGGTGAAAAAGAATGTTAGCTATTTTAAGCTATAACTAGCCGTGGTGAAAAAAATGTTAACCTAACACTTTTTTACCATGGCTAAAAGCATGGTCTTTACGATAAAAAAACATTAACCATGGCTATAAGTCATGGTAAATGTTTTGGTCATACTTGCAAATATCACGACTAAAGCCGTAACAAAGTCGTGGTTAATTGAGTTTAACCATGGCAAAGGGACTTTTCACCATGGCGTATTAAAATGGGCAATAATCATTTTTTTTTAATGAATATCTTAACATGCACTACCACAAAAAAGTCCTATTACAGCGCACCTATGGCAGCGGTTTTGAAAACTGCTGTAATAGGGGGTACTCGGTTCGGACCTATGACAGCGGTTCGAGCCGAACCGCTGTCATAGGGGTGTCAAAAAAAAAAAAAAAATAAATATTGGACTTTTGGCAGCGGTTCAGCCGAACCGCTGCCACAAAGTTCACTTTTGGCAGCGGTTCGGGCGGAACCGCTGCCACAAGTGCACTTTTGGCAGCGGTTCGGGCGGAACCGCTGCCACAAAGTTCACTTTGTGGCAGCGGTTCGGCGGAACCGCTGCCAAAAGTGAACTTTTTGGCAGCGGTTCTGCCCGAACCGCTGCCAAAAGTTGTCAAAAAAAAAAAAAAAAAATTTTTTTGAACTTTGTGGCAGCGGTTCTGCCCGAACCGCTGCCAAAAGTTTAAAATTTGGGCGGGTTTATTTCAAACCGGCCCCCCCTCTCTCTCACTCTCACTCTCACTCTCTCACTCTCTCTCTCTCTCTCTCTCAACTCTCTCTCTCAACTCTCTCACCACCACCACCACCGCCGACGCCCACCTCCGCCGACGCCGACGCTGCCCACCTCCGCCGCCGCCGCCGCCGACGCCGACGCCGACGCCGCCCTCCTCCGCCGCCGCCGCCGCCTTCCATTTAATATTGGTATTTTTTTTTAGATAAATATATACACACACACACATAGAGTATATATAGATGTATGTATATGTGGGTGTATGCATATATGTGTGGGTGTATGTATATTTGTGTATGTGTGGGTGTATTTATATTTGTGTATATGTGGGTGTATGTGTATGTATATTTGTGTATGAATATTTGTGTATGTATATATGTGGATGGGTGTATGTATATTTGTGTATATGTTCATGGGTGTATGCATATATGTGTATATGTTAATGGGTGTATTTGTGTATGTGTGGGTGTGTGTATATTTGTGTATGTATATATGTGGATGGGTGTATGTATATTTGTGTATATGTTGATGGGTGTATGTATATTTGTGTATGTGTGGGTGTACGTATATTTGTGTATTTATGAAAATATTTCTCGGTTGAAATTTTGCGGTGTTGGAATGACACGAAATTCACAAGGTCATAGAGAAACGGCATTCTGAACAAAACGCAAGACTTTGTCTTGCGCTCTCGTGATTTTAGCCATCCGAGATCGTTTAAGGCCTCAAATACGTGTTTTATTACAAAAATACGTATTTATGTAATAAAACGCGTATTTGAGGCCTTAAACGATCTCGGATGGCTAAAATCACGAGAGCGCAAGACAAAGCTTGCGTTTTGTTCAGAATGCCGTTTCGCTATGACCGTGTGAATTTCGTGTTATTCCGACATGGTAACATTATAAACGATAAAATAAAATTAAAAAAAAATAAATATACCACCCTATGGCAGCGGTTCAGCCGGAACCGCTGCCATAGGGTCCAATTTTTTATTTTTTTTTTAAATAAATGACCCTATGACAGCGGTTCTGCCGAAACCGCTGCCATAGGATGACCTATGACAGCGGTTCCGGAACCGCTGCCATAGGGTTTTGACCTATGGTAGCGGTACCTATGGCAGCGGTTCAAAACCGCTGTAATAGGCCCAAAAAAACCGCTGCTATAGGTCATTTCTGTAGTAGTGATGAGTGAAATTTTATGTAATTTCGAAAAGATAAAGAGGGTTTCGATAATTTTGCACTAAAGTTGGGGGTGTACATGTATTTTTCTCTTCTTTTATCTACATTAACCATGAGGGTGAAAAACAAAGAGCTCAATTCCTCAATTTTTCTTTCTTGTGTTTGAAAAGGATGAAGATTCCAATTCTTTTTCCACATAAATTAGCATCATCAGCTAAGTTTATATTTTATCATTCTAAAGCAAGGTGTAGGAATTTATTGTCGAAATAGACTCACTTATTAAAATAGGAAAATACTTGCACGTAAGTAGAATTTGAGCTCAAAACTTATTAATAGTAATTTCTTAGGCATTGTATTGTATTGCGTTATTTTCATTTTTTATTGTTTTCAAATGGTGCTACTTTTTGTAGTAATTTCTTTGTTAAAAAAAACATGATCTTATGATTTGGTGAATTTTCGGATTTATAAGAAGTTAGGGTGATGTATGTTACAGAAATTTATAGGTATGAAAGATGTACAAAGATAAAAATATATTTGATCGTAATAAATAAATCGTAATAATAATATTCTTTTGGAATAATAGTTAACGGTGGGAGTTGTTAATTGTATTGTATAATATTAATTGAAGTAGTTAAATGTTGGCTAATCATATTAGTTAAAAATAATGTATTATTTGGATGGAGATTAGAGTTTATATGCATTAAATATATATGTTTGTTCTGGAAACAAAAAATGAAAAATAAGACTTGTTTAAAATTATGGGGTTAGTTGATATCTGAAACAATACATGTACCCAGTGCTTTTAAGTCTTAGACCTTCAATTTTACACTCATTTTTGAAATGATAGGGTTACTAAAACCTCTAATTTTCATTTTATTTAGCTAATAATTGTGTGTGTGTATATCTATATATGTGTGTGTGTGTGTACACACACTATTAGGGTTAGTAAAAAATCTCACCTTTTTCTACACTTTTTTAGCTATTCACGTTATTTATATATGTAACTTGAGGTTATTAATTATCATATGTCATGGGAGATAAAATATAGCTTTGGTATCAATCTTTTGAGAAATTTTTATTAGGTTGAGGAGGATAAAGTTGTCCCAAGAAAATGTATATTGATTTCTAAAGGATTGGAATAGCTAAACTCATATGTGATGAAAGAGTGAGTACTCCATAGTACTGTGAATATGAATTTTCCTACAAGATTGAGCATTGCTAACACTAAATCATACCAAGCATTTATACTTTTAGGAATGAACTTGAAAATGCTCATTTTATTCCCACCTTATTCCGTCAAACCAATTACACCCTTATAGAATTGAAGATAGATCTATAGAAAATAGTTTTGTACTTTCAAACGATTTTGATGGGGTAAGAGTTTTTCTTTAAATGAACGAGTTGTGATGCATAATGTTATTGATATTGTGTTACCTCAATAGTTTTGATGAGGTTTGACATTATATTTTTCTCTTTATTTTCCTTTTTTTAAAATTTATTTCTCATTTCTTTTCTTTATCGCCTTTTATGTAAATTCATTTAATTTTAATTTAAAAAAAATCTTGTCAAATTATCAGGTGCTATGCACCATGTGATTGATACTGCGTCACCTTAATAATTTTGATAAGATGACTTAATGACAACAATAACATGATCCATAAAACTTGACATATATAATGTTTACATTATATTTTACTCTTTATTTCCTTCAAAAGTTAGAATTAAATTCATTTTGCCATCTCATATATAAAGAAGGCATCAAACAGCCCCTCTTATCATTTTATAATTAATTTTTTAATTGATTTAATCCCAAATTTTATTTAACTAGAAATTTATTAAATAAATAATCCTTGAAGTAATTATAAGTTAAATAAATAAATAGCATGACTGCAATACTATAGAAATGCAAAAAAAAAATATTTTAAATTGTTTAATGTAGATCGATATACCTATTATATTATAACTTTTTTCTTTTTGAATTTTTTTTATACACTTACTCTTTTTTTCTTGAATAACTTAGTTGCATTAGTAGATACTTTATTAATAGTATAAAATAGGAAAAATTTTCTTATCATTTTGAGCATTCTATTTTTGGTGGCACTTTGATATAGTTATTTAGGGAAAATTTCAGTTTTGGTCCCCCACTTATACGTCAAATTCGATTTTGGTTCCCTAGTTACACCGCTCATCAAATGTAGTCCTTAAACTACCACATTTTCATGAAATGTGGTCCCTCCGTCAACTTGGTAATTGTTGGGGTTAATTAAAACGTCAAAAATTACATTTTGCACCCTAAAAACACAAATTTTGATAATTTTTACCCCAGAAAAGAATAACTAACAAATTTCACCCTTCTAACATAATTTTTTAAAGTTGAAGATAGAATTAGCAATTCGTCATTACACTGTGATGATTTCTTGTCTCTTTTTAATGGTAGTTTTAATCAAATATATTTTTCCAAACCCATTTCGTTACTATAAATAGACTCTGCAAATAAAACAACAAAAATACGAAAAATCATGAAAAATAGAATGAATAACAAAAACTGAAAAAAGTAGAGAGGACTAACAGAATATATACAAATCCAAAATATGATTGCAGAAAGACAGTTAGGATAAATTTGTTAATTTCTATCTTGTTGCTTCATTGACGATTTGTAAAATGATAAGAAAAGGTTATAGATAAGCTATTTGTTTTCAGCGGCTCTAGATACAAACATGATATTATGTGAGTTTTTGGGAGAAATTAAAGGAATTTGAAAAGTGAGAGTTAGTTACAAATCGTGCAGTAAATTAGCAAATATTTTTATCAACAATTTTTTTTTTTGCCCTGATTTAGCACAGTTATATACAATTTGATATCCGGATCACCAACTAAATATAATTACCAACGCATTTTTCTTACTCCTTAACATCTTATTTTTTGCATTTTGTTGTTTTGAATACTATGGTAAAGCCATTGATATGGATGAGAAGTGGATTGTGATGTAATGTGAATAAAATTATGATTAAATGGTAGAACTTGTCAATTATTCTTTTTTTGGGGTGGAAAGTGTCAAAAATTGTGCTTCTGGGGTGCAAAATGTATCTTTTGATATTTTAATTGACCCCAACAATTACCAATTTGACCAAAAATTGGACGGAGGGACCACAACCACATTTAATGAAAATATGATAGTTTAGGGACTACATTTAATAAGCGGTGTAACTAGAGGACCAAAATCAGATTCGACTTATAACTGGGGGACTAAAAATAAAAAATTTTCTAGTTATTTATTAAAATTACTTATTTACATTTCTTATTTACATAGTAGCATCATTTACACCATCAAAATAAAGACTAGAAAAAAGAAGTATTGATCACTAACTAGAATAAAAAAACTATACTCATTAATAAGTATTGCATGTTATAAAAACATTATCTCAGTAAGTAGCATAATACTTATAAAAAATGATTAGTTTTAACTAAAAAAATATTAAAACAATGAATAACATTAATTTTAAATAGTTACTTAAAATAGGATTATAAAATATTATTGAAGTCTGAAATGTAATAGAAAATAATATTGTAGTGATCATAATAAATTATATGATATTGTTTTTAGTTTATATTTCTTATTTATAATATTACAATTATATTTTTCCTTTTATTTTGTCAACTTACTTATTTGCAATAGATTAAAGGAGTGTTTGCAAACACTATTTTTAAGTGATTGTCAACTTATAGCTTAAAATAAGTCACTTAGTAGTGTTTGCAAATTCAACTTCCGCTTCTAATTCTCTAAGTTTAAGCTATATTTTATAAGTTGGGAAGAGGTTATTTTAAAGTGATTATGATTTTTCTATAAATAAATTAAAACTATTATATACATATTTATCCCTCATTAAATTTCAATAATCCTGAAACAACACTTGGTACATCAAGTGATGACAATTTGAGCCTGTTGCTTAATTGGAAATCTGTTCAAAGTTTGTAATTTAGTTTTGCCATACTATATTTTTACACGACTTAGATATATATATATATATATAATATCATACTTTTACTCCTTTTACAACAAATAAAATTTGTATTTGTAATTATTGTATCTATAATGTTTGTAATAAGATACAATTTTTAGATTCTAAATAATAATTATAAACTTGTTAAAATGAAATATTATCGTTGTTTGCATCCACTTTACTCTAGCAAAAATTACTTGTATGTCTACTATCCAATCGACGATTATGAAAAAATATATAAAGACAACTATTTAAAAAGAATTAACATTTTCATAGCCCACTAGAATTTGTATTATATCATATACAATTATAAATATCACATATGCATCATAAATGGTTATTAAAAAATAATTATTATTTTTATTTATAAGATAGTTTTTGTGTATCACACTTGTTTATATTTTTACTGTAAGACAAAGAGGTTAAAAAAAAGAAAAAAGAAAAAAAAAGCGCAAATGTCAGGAGCACATTTAGACTATATTGATTATCCTTATGAAACCCACATTATCTTGATAAACAAGAAACACAGAAAGATAAATGTGAAGGAAGCCATTTTTTAAAAATTTTAGGAAAAATATTGTACTTCTTGCAAATAAGTTAATTTTAATCATTTTATTTGCAAACACTGCTCACTTCTAATTATTTTTCATTTATAATCACTTCTATAATCACTTATGTATAAGTAATCACTTTTGTATAAGTAAGTAGTAGTGTTTACACAAACTCCCTATGTGACGCCTTCCACAGCAAAATAAATAGGGAAAATAACATTAGGGGAGTAGGAAGTTTCAAAATTAGTAAAGACACACTAACTTTTAACTAATTAAGAACGGGTAGTTAAGATTTACAAATTACTAAAGCAATAAGTTTATCACAAAATCTTATTTATATTATTTATCTCCATTTTGTTTTCTAAAGAATATGGGGATTTTTTATTCAACATTTTTTTTAGCACTACTTAAATTTTTTGGTGGTCCCAAGTGACATACGAAAGGGTCTAGGAGGGGGGGGGGGTTTTAAATAGACCCTGAAGTCTTTTTCGATTTCAAAAAGTTTCGTATTAAAATTGATTTAGACGCTTGAAAATGTAAAAGTTTGGCTAAGCGTTTACTAAAAGACTGTTTGAAAAAGATTAACTTAGACTCAAGATTTGAATACTATAACTACTCAGGTTTAAGCGTTCAGTTCTTTAATCAGGGTTAGCACAACTGAATGATTTAGAGTCTTCTCTTTGAAAGGTTTTAGCCTCACAAAGTTTTCCTTAGTTGCTTTTCTTAAATTGTTTTGAACGCTTAAAGAGCTTAGCGCTTGTTCAAGCGCTTAAGACTGATTTGAAAGTTTAGCGTTCTCTTTTTCCAAATAATCGCTTAACTGTTTTAAAGCCTTTTAGAGATATAATATGCAAATGCAAAGTAAAGTTATAAAACAGTAAAGGACACAAAGTATTTGTAAGGTTCACTGGGTGGTGTAATCCCAGCTACGTCCTTCTTCTCCTATGCACTTGGAGGCAATCCACTAAATTGATTCTCGAAGAGTCACACAGAGATTTCTACAAAATAGGAAAACATGAAGAGATGAATATGGATGACTTGAGCTCCTTGGTCACACAGATTTCTGCTGCAAGCCACTTCAATCCTCTGCTTCTGGAAAGACGATCTAGAGCTCCTTGATCTCACAGATTTCAGCTCCAATAAAGATCTTTTCCAAGATGGCCTTGAGCTCCTTGATCACATAGACTTCAGCTCCAATAAAGACCTTCCTCAACAAGCTTCTCTTACTCAAAAATACTGCTTGTGAAGCCAACCAACTCTCTCACTCAGATGAAAGATGTTGAGGGTTTATTGCAACAAATTTGTTTAATGTTGGGAAGTTCAAACAACTTGGGATATTTCAATAATAGTGTAGGGTTCTTCTATGAAGACGTTTAAGATATCAGTGATTGTCTTGGAATGTATTTGAGAAACTTGATGGATTTTGGCTATGGAGTTTGCAAGCTTCTCTCTCAAATTATTTCAGCAAAGTTTCTCTCTCTGCACACTCTCTAAGGTTTTGCTGGAGGGTACTATTTATAAAGATTCTTGGGATTTGTCCGTTGGACACAATCAGGCGCGTGTCTCTCACGCTGGCGTCAAATAGTCCCTTTCTGACATTCCTCAAATTCTGCTGGTTCCGATTGGACAGGAGCAGACTTGAACTCTGAAACGTTGACAGTCTAGGTCAAAAAAGGTAGCTTGCCCACTATGCACTTATCAAACATTTAATGCATTTTGAATTTATTTTCCGTTAAAAATAAATGTCCGTTGGTGATTGCATTTAAGTCCTTGATAACTTGGCTTTTATCCTTCAGGTGAATCTAAAAGCTGGACGCTTGAGTCGTTGGACGCTTGAGTCACTTGGACGCTTGAGTCGTTGGACGCTTGAGATTCATCAAACCTGAAACAGTTTTTTAGCGTTTGACGGACGCTTGGAACAAATCTTCATCTTTACTTTGACTTTGGATGCTGATCTTCAACTTCATCACTTAATAGACTCACACAGAACTCTATTAGTGATTTGGTATCACATACTAGTCTAAAATCTATAAAGATAAAAATTAGAAGCCTAACAAAATAAGTAAACTTTCAAACGCTTATACAATGTTTCTATGAAGCTAAACTTACATTCTTTTGGGGTCTAACATAAAATCCTATCTTGTCATTATCAAAACATCTAACATGAAATTCCTAACATTTTTATTATTAATTTTTCTTTCATGTTCAATGATACTTTTTTGACCATTATAATTTAAAAATATTATAAGCAAATCAAGACAATTATACTTTATATAAGATGTTTTTCTCTTCTATGTAATGCAAATTTGAAATTTTCTTGACATAAGAAAGTAAACTCAATATCCAAATTTATTTCAGCTCTGCTCGTACATATGATGCCTATATGCAAAACAATCGTATTCTGTGTTAAATTGCAATAAATTAATAAAAGCAAAAAAGTCTAAGAGAATTGAGTTTTGCAGCTAAGCTAATATAGAAAATTGTCGAATGTTTTTAGTAGCTTTACGCAGTAAGGATTATAATAGCTCATTTGTGAAATTATTTTCGACTCTTTACATCAAATTACCCATTGAATCAATAAATTTAAAATATCTTGGGGGTCCCAAGTCTCTCATACTTCTTGGACACAAAATGATGAAATGAGATTAAAATTTTGGTTGATACCTATTGGCATTCTATAGATGGGATAGTGGAGTTTTCCTCCATTAAATTATTGATGATGACATTATTTTCAGAGAAACTAGATAAAACGATTGAATTGAAATGCGATTGATCCTGCAGTAACACTCAATTGCTCCATTAAAGATTTACACATCGGCAATGTTTGGTTACGTTTTCATACCATGTTTGGTCCAAAATTCTCAACAAACCATGTTTGGTTCACAAAATATTTGGTCAAAAATACACTAGTTTTTTGGTAAAAAAAAAACATAATAATTATTTTTCATCTTTCTACACCTATTTTGTCCCTACACTTCTCTCTATGTGCTCCCTCTCTTCTCTCTCCTCTCTAATAGATAAAAGTTTCATGATTTGACTGCTACAGTAACTTTTGTTTCCTCTGGAAATAAAACCAAATATTATCTCACAAAAAAAACACACTAAAAAACCAACTCTCAAAATAAAACCAAACACAATCTCATCAAACACGCACGTGTCCCCATAAATTTCTCACCAATAATTCTCACCAAAATACCATTCCAAAACATATATAACCAAACATAGCCGTCACTTTTGTCAATTGTGTCGCTCGATAAAAAAAATTCGAGTTGTTTACAATTTTTTCCATCAAAAGGTACGAAAAAATAATTATCATATTAATAATAAAATTTGAAGTGGTGCTGAAAACATATTAAACAAGGAATCAACATTCTTTGGGGAAACATGGTGAAAAGTTATATAAATGAGATTTTGTGGTAAAATTGTTACTTTAGTAATTTATAGAATTTGACAATTCTTTTAATTTTTTATTTCCCTTAACATAATATTTCCCCAAAGAATTTCAAATTTGCATGACAAAGAGAGGAATAAAAAACATGTCAAATAAGTATAATTTTCTTGATTCGCTTGCAAATTTTCTCAACCAAAATGGTCAAAGAACATTATCGTACATCAAAAATTTATAATAAAACTTTAAATAGTGTTGAATAAAATATGAAATAAGAAATCGACATTAGCTAAAAAGGAAAATGAATAGACTCATAGAAGTAAGGGATAATAGCAGACACCCCCCTCAATTATGAAGTGATGTGCGAACGTTCAAAAATTATCTGAGACACATAAGTCAGGGGGCAAAGTGCTACAAAAACACATAAGTCAGGAGGCAAAGTGCTATAAAAATACATAAGTCAGGGGGCAAACGTTCAATTTTTATGATAAGTGAAGTGCCTGAATCTGCCCGACCTGCCCAAGGGAGTAAAGTGCATATTTTTAATAAGTAAAAGATTAAATCGCACATTTCAATAAGTTGGAGTCACATCCCATAATTGAGCGGTGCTTGCTATTTTCCCAAGAAGTAATATGCATGAAATTTATTGATAAAATTATGAGGTAAAAGTTACTTATATCTGAGACTCCTACTTCCCTAATCCAAAATTTTCCAAATAAATTTAACCCCAAGTTTTAATCTTTTATCCCCTTCTATTTAAACTCAATTGATTTTAATTCAGATTTTTTCCTATCAAGTTATAATTTTCGGTCACGGAGTGTGCTTCACCGAAGAGTTAAATTCAGTATAATGGAGAAATCATTGAATTTTGATCCAAAATTGCAATGTTCGAAGCAGCTATGATCGACTTTTACGCAGCTCTTATGCAGTTTGGAGCTCTGTTTTCGTTTTCCTATTCATTATTCATCGTTTTTGCTGCTCACGCAGGGGTGTGTGTGTGTGTGTGTGTATATATATATATCTATGCTTTTGATCTATGAATTTTCATGATTAATTACTTGCTTGTTGTGTACATTTTGCTCTGAAAACAGTATAAGTGATCAATTTTTCACACATTTTTCGAATATTTGTATAGGTTTTTTGGCACACAATAAACGGGTAGGGTAAATGATATGGATCCTTCAACTGTTATTGTTGCCAACACTGCGGAAGATACTCAGCGAATATATATAATGAATTATAGGTGACATTTAGCTCCTACATTTTATAATTTTGAATTCTGTTTTACTATTTTTCCTATTTACCTTTGGGTTTTGCCTCTATAAGATTTGTATTTAATGTTTTAAAAGGGGAAATATGAGTTAATATAGTGAAGGTTGAGTTATATGAGTATGTTATAAGGAGAAAATCTTGATAAATTAACTCAATCAGTGTCCAGAGTGACTCGGTGAGGATGAGATTAGAGGGCATAATGATATAAGGGGAGCTGCATGAGGAGTATGTGTTTGGTTTCCTGAAATTGGGCAACATCGTATTATAGGAAATGTCGAGGGCCGTATAGTGATAGACAAAATCAAGAGCAAGTAATAGAATAGACTTTTTGTTTAGAAAGGATGATAGATTGTTTAGCAAGGATGATATTAACTAATTATGAGAGATAGCCGTGATGATTCTTTCTTATCCATTGGGAGATTTACACATTGAAAGAGGATGCATGAGAAGATGTCTGGTGCAGAATTTATGCAATATCTGATTCAGGCTTTAAAGTTGAGAACATACATTTATTTTTTCACCTATTAATTTTGACAGTATCCTGTGGATGGAATATTGACTGTCAGCAAACATGTTTCCTTTTGAAATTTCTGTTGATCAATTTGTTTCAGGCTGCTTTTGGATTGTAGCGTCTTCTTGTTTATGGCAAAAAGGCGACGTTGAACCAAATTAGTTATACTCTTGATGATGGAGTTGGAAACTGGAATATAATGGCATCAAAGTAATGGGAACTGTTAAAAATCATTAGATTAGCATGAGCTCTCACTTGAAATGCACTTTGATCATTTAATCTGGAAAAGTGAGTTCAATTATGTAATTGCTTAAATGATCGAAAACATAATTTGATATTTGAAGATTTTATAATGTGTAAGATGCGGAGTCACCAACATGAGTATTTGAGATCTTATTCACACCTCCAGATTCGAAACTAAATAATTCTATTTTCCAAGGGGTTGTTTCCATGTAGGGATTTCCTTTGGTGATTAAGGATGTAATGTGCCACTTCCCCTTTCTTATACCATTGCATGGAGTTGTAAAACAGGGTTCAAAGTTTAATAGTTGGAGCATTTTGTAATGGTTAATAAAGGCCTTTTCTTGCTGCTGAAGCAATTTGAAGTTGACCTTTAATTGCAAACTTTACATCAATTTTGGATAGTTCTGCATTGTGTAGCCAAGTTTCTTTAGAAGAAAGCTATAATTTGATTCTTTATGTTTTATAATGGTGACTCAGAGTATCTGCATATCAATTGTTTTATATATGAGAAAATTCAAATTTTACGAGGGCGATTCATTTTAGGTAATTGATAGAGACGGAAATGGGTATGAACCTCCTGGAAGTTGGTCTCTTCTGAATTTTCAGGGAAGAGAGTTCTGTGGCACTGCTGGCAGAAAGGTTATTCCAAAGGAAAAGCAAATTTAAAAATTGTAGAAGTCAATTTTTATTAGATAACAAAGTTAAGTTTGAACCAATTGAATAAAGAGTTATTGGTCCAGTAAGCATATTATTTGAATGGATTCCAGGGTGTAGAAAGAGACTCCTTTGATGAAAAAAATGTTTCTGATTGATACTTGAATATTTCCTCCTTAGCGTTAACCGTCTGTTCTAACTTCATCTGCTTGTCTCTGCATTCATGTTTTCTTTTCTTATTTCTATAAATCTTGAAGGCTGGTACGTGCTTCTAAACATGGGAGGTTTAATAACTGAGGCATCATGGCAAATCGATTTGAGAAATATCAGATTGACGCTCTTGATATGGCATTTGAAGAGTCGAATCACTTAACAAAGCGAAAGAAAATTGAATTGGTGAGTACTACAGGACTGGATATGGAGCAAATAGCTAACTGGTTCAATAGGAAAAGAGCCCACAAAAAGGCCAGGGAGTCAGTAGGGGGTTTGGAGCGAACCAATGCTGAGCTCCAGCAAGCTCTGCAGGACAGTGAAGAGAAAGCCAAACTCCAGAAGGAGCTTCAAGAGAGCATGAAGAGAGCTCTACAGGAGAGTGAAGAGAGAGAATCCAAACTCCAGAAGGAGCTTCAAGAGAGCATGAAGAGGGAAGCCGAGCTTGGCGCTAAAATCCAGCATTTGAGGCAGAAACTAAGAATCACTGGAGGTGATCTCAGTTTGATCCTGTACTAAGGTTCTTTAACGGGTATGCATAGAGTTTCCTCAAAATAAAATATGAGCATGGTTTCATTCTTTATCTTTCCCATTTTTATTAAGTTTCTTTACTTATGATTTTGTCTACGTTGACGGGTCTAGCTCATGACACTTTTTGACTAATTGGGTTTTTAAAGAAGTTTGTGGGTTGGCCTTTCATTCAGATTGTAACTTTTTTTTCTATATAATAATTGATGCTATCAGTGTGTATATGGCCATTTGATTTGTTTTCATTTTTAGCCTCTTTATTGTCTTTCTTATTGGCCTGTTGCTAGTGGCATTAACTTTATTCAACGATTGATCTTGTCAAAATATTTAGAATTCCTTGGTGTTTGGCATTGGTATTTCCACAGATGGTGAGCACCAGAACAGCTCTAGCTTATTGGCTTTGGAGATTTGGAATCACACTTAAATTGTCATTGTGGGAACTGCAGGAGGGTACTTTAATAGCATAGCATAGATGCTGCATCACAAACAGCACGGGGTTCGTGCACTTTCTTATATATAACAAGGTTTTCAACGTCAAATATATATTTGTCTATTTTTGTTGTACCGTGGATGGATTAATTGGCGGTTGATCTTTGAATAAAGTCCTGCGTAAATGCTCTGATTGTACTTTCTACACTAAAATCCCTTACATAAAAATTACTCCTAAACTTCTTTGTTTTCCTGGCTAGCTCGGTACTATATCAGTGTGGATATGAACCACCATCTAGAAGTGAAACTTTTTGTATTTGTTTGTTCTACTCAGAGTCAAAGACTCACAGTCAATCAGATAGAAGTTCAATGTGATTCGAAAAGACTAAAGCTGAATGTTATATACTATCATAGGGATACTGAAGATGTGCTCAAGTTCAATCTAATTAACATTTTGGAAGTGCTTTCATATATTTTCCACAGCAGCAGCGTTGACTCAAATTGTAAATCTTTACACCAACATGTAACTCCTATAGTTAGAGCAAAAAGAGTTTGTTTCTATAGTCACTAATCTCCTACCTTTTCCAGTGTTGAATAGAAAATAAAAAATAGAAAGTTATATACCAATAAAATTTGGACATATTGGTTCTATTCAACTAATTGACATTTCTATATTATCTTTTGTCCTTTGGTGTTGATTTAAATGACATGTTAAATATACTTAATTTCCTTGGAACACGCAACTTATTTTATAAAGTGTTAAGTTTGGCTAGAGGCAAAAATGCCCATGAGTGCTTTTCATATCATAAGAATTGACTCTAAACCATGCTTGTCATCTTCTGAAATCATGGAGTCCAATAGTTCTAAAAGACTTAAATAGAGTTGTTCCAAAATAGGTCATTATTTGATCTCTATTTAAAAATGCAAATCAATAATTGGGCATCTTATGATAATTTGATGCTAAACTAATCTCTCGTATCAAGTACAAAAAGATCATTTGCTTTGTTATAACTATATGTGAAAAATGAATCTGGACTGTGAATCCCTAACAACCCACTTCCCCTCTTACCAAGTTATTCTATATATACATGAGAGTGCTTGTGTGTGAGGGGTGACCATTATGTGCTCGACCTGAATCAGTGAAGAGACTTGCCCAGGTCTGGAGTTGGAGAAGAACTTGTGTCTCTATGGGCATATAAAGAAGTAGGTTTTGCTCCATATCCAGTCCTGGCTGAGTCTCCTTCTGCTGACACTGTCTTTTGCTATCTGCAGTGGAGAAGTCTTGTATATGACTGGTAAAATCTGTTGTGTATTTCTATTGTTTTCTTGAACTAGGATTTGAGCAAACTAATGAGCACTCTGTAGATAAATAGTCTGTAACTGTAGTTTTGTTATGCAATTAACTTCGTGTGTAGTGTGTTCTTACATAAATGGAAAACTCTACTGGGGACTGCATTTGTCTGTAGATATTAGATACCACTCATGTTTGTAAATATTGTGGTTGTGCTTATAAAATGATAAATATAATCAAATGAATGATTAGTTGTACTTTAGACTGAGACGAGATAAAGTATGCAGTTAGTTACCATAGTAGTAATTATTAAACTCATTATACAGTTGATTGGCTTGTAACCGACGAAAATCAAGTGACTTTACACTCACATGGATGCAACAATGAAACTATGGCTTTACTTTGTGATGACGAGGAGAGTTTAATAAATAACCCCACACGTAATATCCAAGTCAAGACAAAATATACATAAAGAAATAAAATCGGGGCGGGTGGGGGTGTGGGGTTGGAGGTGAGGCTCGTGCAGAAAATTGGTGACGCAGTTTAGTTGAATTTGCAGGGGATAAGCAACATTGTGATAGAAATTGTGATATGTTTGTCACCTTGTAAGTTAAGCTAGCATAAGATTGTTCAGGTAGGTGTCGAACCAACAAAAAAACTGTTATTCCATTAGTTGAAGAAGAAGAAGATGAAGACGAAGAAGAAAAGCTGGAAGTCTACGCAGAAAGGATACATGTACTAGACTCAAGTAAAATGATGTTAAAGCTTGATTACATGAAGTTCTTTTGATAATGGACATACTTAGCCCTGTTGCATCTAAGTGCTGCAATCCTGACTAATGAGTGAAGGTGTTAGAGAGGATTCACACTGTACTTACATATACAAATGAAAGAGTACCTCTACAACACTATGTTGCAGACAAGTAAAGCCAATCTTATATCTATTAGTATGTGAATCACATTGAACGACTAATATGTGCATAATCATTAATCCTTGGCAGTCGATTTTTAACATTTATGAACTCTACAACCTTGTCATAGTGAATCACTATCATTTGGCAGTAAGATGCTGTAACCGAATCGAGACAGATCTTTTTATTGTGTTATTGCGTTCAAAGGACAATCCCATTGTATTTCTATACACATGTATACTTGTTGGCTCATGGTGACAATATAAAATTTCTGAAACAATTCAAACCTTTAATTCTTTGTCCGAAAAGTAGTGGAATTTTAACATCTCTCATCTGTGAATGAAAGATGTATGTGTCATCACTTTTATGATTCCATGCCTAACTGGTTCGTAAATACATGCTCTTTTTTGTCCTTCATCTTCTTGTCGTGAGTAAATTTCCTTTTCTATTCTTTTTCTCAATACAAGGTTGATTGCGAATTACTTATAAGTTAGAAAGACTAACAACTCTTAATCATAAGAGCTCTGGGTGAGGAATCATGGCTAAACATTTAAAGAAATCTCAGACTGATAAATCTTAACTATAAAGAAGAAAATTAATTTGATGCTAGTCACGGGCCTAGATAAAATGTGTGATTAGCGACTATTGTCATACGGCAAAGCAAAAACCTTTATGTTCTTCTCTTATTGGTTTTTCTTTGTTTTCTGTTATAGATCTTTTGTGTTGTCTATCAGTTTAAAGCATTTCTAATAGCTGTATTTTCATGTGTATTAAATTATTAGTATAAGACGTTACTAATAATGTCTTGTTATAGGTGTTTCAAATATGTGGATCAGTTGATAGCCGGCCAGCCGGCCAGCCAACCACTTGGTTTGGCTGCTTTCTTGTCCGCATCTGTTAGCTGAGATCATGAAAGGTACTATTGGTCTTGTCTTTAGAAATTTTATTCATATATTTCATCATGTTCTTTGTAGCCAATTATCTCCCCTCAATATGAAATTGACAGGCAACCGATACCAATATTATTGGTCCATAATAAATCTAAAATATCAAGATTGAGTCAGTTTTATTTTCCTGAACCTAAACTTTGCTTGGAAATTTGATCTTAGACTCCATTGAATAAAGAGAATTTTCTTCAATTTCTAAGATAACATAGATAGAGGAAATGCTTTGTTGTAAACATTGAATAAGAATTAGAATACGAACATATATTTCAGTTCTTTTCTTGTAACTAGTAGAATGCAAATGCATTGCACGTAGAATACATATTTATACCCTAAAGAATTCCTATATTCAAGTACTAGCTATATCTGAAAATATTAAAAAAAATCTAATACAAACTTGTACTTGTTCATATGTAAAATTTTGATATAGAATGTATTTAACTATAGTATTTCATGCAGAATAATAATACTTAAAATTCAATAAGTGTAAATTGCAATGATGTTAATGGTTGATATGGTTTTGTTTTCAAAACTCAATTCTCAATTCTCAATCATTTATGACCATTATATGACCTCTATAGTCTATATGTCAACATCTATGGATACGCCTTGGCCCAATAAAGCTATTTTTGTATATACTAACATAAAAAAAGAACTTTTGCCCGACCACAGTAATCGCAAATATTCTTTTTAGAACTCAATTTTATTATAACATTCTATTCTACTCGAAAGTTGTGTAAAAAACTCTTTTAGTCTCTTGGCCACTTCCAACCCTTAACAAATCTTACTATATTTTTCTAAAATGATGCCCTCCCATATTTAGTCAATTTTGATTATCATAAATAATCGTATTAAGTATTTCTCAATCTATATTGAGATCATTCACATCTCCACAACCATTACCACCTATAGTGCCTTCATTCTCTACGTCATGTTGACAATTTAATGCATCTTTGATAGAAATAAAGATAAAAGTACCTCCTTACGACTTTCAATATAATTATATGTACATGAAATAAAAAATTTGAATTGTGCTCTGAGAATTGTCTCAATCCCAAATAACCATGTCCCTAAACTTTAAAAAGACAAGTCCTTCAAAATTGTTGAAAATTTTGTATCCGCCACTTATGGATGAAAAGATGAATATTCTTATAAGAAACTTAAATTCAATTATATCTTAATTATATTGAATGATAATACTATATATCATTGTAATTATCAAATAACTTTAATGAGTGATGATACAATGTCTACACATTTTTCAGATTTGGCAATTCATAAGTTGTTCAATTATTATGTCCATTGTTAGATTCAGTATTGTAAATTGTGAAATAGTAAAACTTTATCGCGTGAAGGAATATAGAAGAAAAACAAATAGTAGCCATTTGTTCTATAGCCCAACTAACATTTACAAACACTACAAAGGAAAATTTAAGAACTTTCTTTATTATTTATAAGAGATTATCTATTTTTTTAGAATTCTTGATCAAATCTATATAAAGAAAATGTTTCTCTCTTTTCCATAAATAAATTGTCAAAATTCTCCACAATCCTATTAATTTTTCTAACTTTATGCAGATTTGATTTATTTATTGATGGATTTGTAAAATTCAAACTATATGATATTATAGATCCTAATGTTTTATAATTAGAATTAGATTACGAAAAACCTATTGTACAAAAACCATTTGAATTGAGCAACTGATCTGATTTTGTTGATAATCAGAGGAATTGTTAACAAGTTAATACAATCAAGGTATTAAATTTTGGTATCGGTATCGATATCGGGGTAGTAAATTTACGGAAATTTCGATGGAAATTTCGGGGATATTCAAAATTTCGATTTCGATTTTAATGAAATCATAGATATTTATAGAAATATTTGGAAATTTACAACGAAACTTTGTGTAACTTTAAATATCATAATTATGCATCTTTTACATATATAATATTGTATATATAATGTATGTATAGTGAATTTTGTCAAGTAGTATGATTAAAATCTGTGGCGAAAAATATAAAATAAATATGATTTGAGAGTAAAGTAATAATCAAATCTCCTAGGAACTTCATTAAAACAAAATGCCACAATTTTAATACAAATCATCATTTAAAACCACATTATTTTAAATTTTGAAATATTTCGAGTTTGGCCGAAATTTCGGGATATTTCGGGAAATTTCGGTAGATATTTAACAAAGTAATTTTATTAAGAATTCAAAGATTTCGGGAAATATCGGTAAATATCGAGAAATTTTGATAGATATTCTGCAAAATTGGATCGAAGGTGAGATTTCGCTTCGAGACCCCCGGAAATCCGAAATTTCGGTCGAAATTTCGAGGTTTCGGAGGATATTTAAGACCATGAATACAATCAATATCTACCCTCAATTACAATTGAAAATAATTACTACTTTGTACATATTAAATCCTCCACTTTCCTACCACCTGAGCTTGGGAACCTGAATAAAATGTCTCATATGGAAATTGGTTACAATTCATATGAAGGTGGGACTCCATGGAAATTTGGAAACATGAGTAAGCTTAATAATCTTGATATTGTTGATGCAAATTTTTCTGAGTGAGCTTATAAATCTCGAATCATTTTTCGCTAGAGAAATTCCAGGGGAATTTGGCAAAATGTTGATACTCAAAAAAGCTTGGATATTTCAGATAATCTTCTTTCTGGCCCAATTTCAGAAACTTTTTACAGATTTAAAAAATCTTAAGCTTCTCATCTTGTACAATGAATTGAGTGGCTCTGTCCCTCAAGGTATTGCTAAGCTCCTACAGCTTCATATTCTCCTTATATGGAATAATTGCTTCACAGGACCACTCCCAGAGGATTTGAGTTTGGAATCTGAAAGATGCTATCACAAAGGATCTTATTAAGAGGTCAAGAAGGTGGAAAGTTTTGGGAAGTTAGTGGTCATCAATTTTCGAGAAAGTGGGTTTCATCTTTCATTATTCATTAATCTTGTAGCAAAGTGGGGGACTTAATTAATATGTAGTAAATAGTATGTCTTTTCCAATTGGGGGTAGAAAAGTCATTTCAGAATTGGAATAAACAACAAAATTATCCACACCTTTCTATTAATTCATTATATATTTAGTTTATAACACTTTTATAATAGTATGGGAAAATTACTAAAACCCCCCTAAAATAAATTTTTATATCCAAAAAACTCATGAAATCTTTTTTCAAATGAATGATTAGTTGTGGTGTGTTCTTTCATAAACGGAAAACTCTACTGGGGACTGCATTTGTCTGTAGATATTAGATACCACTCATGTTTGTAAATATTGTGATTGTGCTTATAAAATGATAAATATAATCAAATGAATGATTAGTTGTACTTTAGACTGAGACGAGATAAAGTACGCAGTTAGTTAACGTAGTAGTAATTATTAAACTCATTATACAGTTGATTGGCTTGTAACCTACGAAAATCAAGTGACTTTACACTCACATGGATGTAACAATGAAACTATGGCTTTACTTTGTGATGACGAGGAGAGTTTAATAAATAACCCCACACGTAATATCCAAGTCAAGACAAAATATACATAAAGAAATAAAATCGGGGCGGGTGGGGGTGGGGTGTTGGAGGTGAGGCTCACGCAGAAAATTGGTGACGGAGTTTAGTGGAATTTGCAGGGGATAAGCAACATTGTCATAGAAATTGTGATATGTTTGTCACCTTGTAAGTTAAGCTAGCGTAAGATTGTTCAAGTAGGTGTCGAAGCAACAAAAAAACTGTTATTCCATTAGTTGAAGAAGAAGAAGATGAAGACGAAGAAGAAAAGCTGGAAGTCTATGCAGAAAGGATTCGTGTACTAGACTCAAGTAAAATGATGTTAAAGCTTGATTACATGAAGTTCTTTTGATAATGGACATACTTAGCCCTGTTGCACCTAAGTGCTGGAATCCTGACTAATGAGTGAAGGTGTTAGAGAGGATTCACACTGTACTTACATATACAAATGAAAGAGTACCTCTACAACACTATGTTGCAGACAAGTAATGCCAATCTTATTTCTATTAGTACGTGAATCACATTGAACGACAAATATGTGCATAATCATTAATCCTTAGTAGTCTATTTCAAACATTTATGAACTCTACAACCTTGTCATAGTGAATCACTGTCATTCGGCAGGAAGATGCTGTAACCAAATCGAGACAGATCTTTTTATTGTGTTATTGCGTTCAAAGGACAATCCCATTGTATTTCTATACACATGTATACTTGTTGGCTCATGATGACAATATAAAATTTTTGAAAAAAAAATAAATAAATTAATTCTTTGACTGAAAAGTAGGGGAATTTTAACATCTCTCATCTTTGAATGAAAGACAAATGTGTCATCACTTTCATGATTCCATGCCTTACTGGTTCGTAAACACATGCTCGTTTTTCGTCCTTCATCTGCTTGTCGTGATTAAATTCCCTTTTCTATTCTTCTCTGAGTACAAGATTTTGTTGATTTCAAATTACTTATATGTTAGATTTAGAAAGACTAACAACTCTTAACCATAAGAGATCTGGGTGAGGAATCATGGCTAAACGTTTAAAGAAATTTCAGACTGATAAATCTTGACTATAAAGAAGAAAATTAATTTGATGCTGTTCATGGGGCTAGATAAAATGCGTGATTAGCGACTATCATAATACAGCAAAGCTAAAACCTTTATGCTTTTCTCCTGTTGGTTTTTCTTTGTTTTCTGTTATAAATCTTTTGTGTTGTCTATCAGTTTAAAGTATTTCTAATAGCTGTATTTTCATGTGTATTACATTATTAGTATATGACGTTACAAATAATGTCTTGTTATAGGTGTTTCAAATATGTGGATCAGTCGATAGCCGGCCAGCCGGCCAGCCAATCATTTGGTTTGGATGCTTTCTTGTCCTCATCTGTTATCTGAAATCATGAAAGGTAATATTGGTCTTGTCTTGAGAAACTTTATTCATATACTTCATCATGTTCTTTGTAGCCAATTATCTCCCCTCAATATGAAATTGACAGGCAACCAATACCAATATTATTGGTCCATAATATAGTTAGTTTTATTTTCCTGAACCTATGCTTGGAAATTTTATGTTAGACTACATTGAATAAAGGAGATTTTTCTTCGATTTCTAAGATAACATAGAGGAAATGCTTTGTTGTAAACATTGAAAAAGATTTACTACACAAACATATATTTCAGTTTATTACATTTCTTGTTTTTTCTTCATTCGTGCATATTTTATCAAAACAAGAGAAATGCAGTGAGAAATTTTTTCTGACTTAATTTTATTCCATTTTCAATCAAATTTTGAAACTAAATAGAGGATTATCGAATTCATGTGCAGATTCATTCAGTTCTTTTAAAAATAAATAAAATTTAGTACTTGGTAGATATTTCTCAATATATAAAAGAGTATGTGTGTGTGTGTGTGTATGTGTGTGAGGGAGGGAGGGAGGGAGGGATATAATATCATATGTTAAATCTTCCACTTTTTTCTGCTCATCTTCTCCTGGATTTGAAAATGTTAATGTATTAAATTCATTAATGTTATTTATCTTATTTGAAGCAGGGGATGTTAGTAAGGCATATCACTATTTGTGTGTGTGTGCGCGTGTGTAATTTGGATTTAGTTCAAATAACTCCAACCCAAGTGGACCACTTGACAGCCCTCCCATTCTGGTTCTCTTGATAATGACAAACCAGAAGACGACTATAAATAGCTTTTTGGATTGTATCTTTTCTGAATGTATCTTTTTTGATTGTAGCTTTTACAAAGCCTCTCTTCTCCTCCTTCCTCCTCATGATTGTGGCTATGGAGTATCCATGAACCAGCGGACAGACTTGTCTGGGGCTGGGCTATGGAGTATAACTACTGCTGTTTCCTTTTTGATATGCAGTGGTTACTCTCCATACCAAGTTCCAACCGAGTCTGAATTCTTCTGCTGTTAGTTTTAGAACCCTACTAAGCTCTTAGTCAATGGTACAAAACATCTAAATTCTAACCATCTCTCTTAAAGCTTTGTATAACCAAGATTAGTTCCTAGGTTTTTGGTGTCGTATCGCCTCATGTCTGAAACTCGTAACTAATGGCTTCTTTTTCAAATGGTTCACGTGTTTTGAATTAGTCAGCCGCCAAAAGAAAATTGGATATCTGGCAGTTAGTCTTATCTTTTGGTCTGTGCACATTATTAAGTACTTTTATGGTTTTCTTTACGTTCTTGAGTTGAATTTGGCTTTAACCCGATGCGTTTTATGTATAACATAACCTTTTCTTTTCATTCATATTATTTTGCACGTTCTAGTATATCTATTTTTATTAATTACAATGATCAGATTGGGGGTTGGTGGAAACTGGGTCTGAACCTGGAATCTCTTCCTAGAAGAGGTGATGCCATTACAACCACATGGTGGTGGGAAGGGACGCATCTTAATTACTATAAATCATATGGTGGTGGTAGGCAATGCATCTTAATTACTATAAATTTTCAGGTCAATAACCATGGTAAGTATGCATGCGCAGGGCCAGCCTTCTAATAAAGTTACTGATGACATGAATACTATATATGCCATCGAGGAGAAAATGGCATAATATAAATAACATAAGCAAATATCTGTAAACTCCTATATATATATATATATACACACACGCACACACAAAGTCACATATATAGATAAACACCTTGAAGCGATCACAAAGCCTTCTTAGTTCAAATCGTTTTTGTATACTTATTTAATATTCTAAGATGGCTTTCTAGTCTAGGTTGGGCCTTTCTAAGTCGAGGAGCTAAACCTACTTGGAAGTCGACGACAACTAGTTTGTTGTTATATTGAGAACACACAAACACTTAGTTTTAAATAAGACGCCTTTTGACAAAGGATGAGACAAACTCTTGTAATTAAATGCATATTAAGCTGTCCATCTTAATTAGGGAAAATATCACTTTTGGACCCATAGGAGTTCGACCCAAACACTTTTAGTCCTATAGGATTTTTTTTAATACATTTGGTCCCATTAGATTCAAAATGTGACACTTTTGGTCCCAACCATTTGTTTTTGGACCGAAAATACCAACGTGAGACATACACTCTATCAGAACGAGTGGAATATAAAATTAAAATTCTAAATTAAATTCATTTTTGGTCCCCAACCGTCCAAACACTTGCCATTTTCCGTTAATTTTTTAACTTTCGGGACTAAAAGTGTCACATTTTGAGTCTAATGGGACCAAAAGTGTCAAAAAATATCCTATGGGACTAAAAGTGTTTAGGCCGAACTCCTATGGGACCAAAAATAATTTTTCCATCTTAATTACTATAAATCATATAAATCACATTGTCGTGTGGTAGTCAGTCGTGCATCTTAATTACTTCAAATTTGAGGTCATTTAACCATGTTTAGTATGTGCAGGCCCAACTTTTTGATAGAGTTGCCGTTGACATGGATACTACATATGCCTCGAACATAACATCAAGGTGGAAACAACATAAAATAAACATCGTAAGTATTATATATATAAGCACCTTGTAAAGGTGACAAAGCGTTCTTAGTTCAAATCAATCTTGTAGTCTTTATTATTATTATTATTATTATTATTATTATTTGATGAGATGACTTTCTAGTCCAGGTCGGGCCTCTAGATCAAGTGGATGTAAATTTTTAATTGGAATTTGCTGGACAACTAGTTAGTTGTCACACTGAGAAAAACGGATACTTTTTCTAAATATGATGCCTTTGGACAAAGGACAAATATTGATGAGATAAGATGTATTTTTCCATGAACAAAAAGGACAAATAAAGCGAAGTCTTTTGATGAATTGCTATGGGGTTCCCCGCCATCTATTTTCAATGAGGAAGTTAAAATTAATACGTTTGCAACTTCTAAATTGACATGGACTAAGAAATTTGTCTAGAATCCCTTTGTCCCAGCATACATATCTTACTAAGTAGAGCTGTAAAAGGTTAATAGCTGTCAGCCTTGTTAAACCAAAAACATGTTTGGAGAATGGATACTATACATTAATATCGAGAAAATAAATTGTTGAAGAGTTCTGATCATTTGTCCACATTAATACTATTATTACTATTATTAACTTACATAACACAAACACATTAAATATATATATGTATATAAATAATAAATTAGAAACTTGAGGCTATCCAAGTAGTGACAAGTTTGTGCACAAGTTGATAGTCTAACGACACTTTATTTACGTGCTATGTATGAAATTAGCTTTATTTTTATTTTGAATTGAAACAAAAATATTGTTATTTATGTTTATTTGAAAGAGTTCAAGATTTGTTTAAATAAGTTAATTAACATAATTCAATTGATAAAAATAGTGTTATTTATTTTTATCCTAAAATTTCAAGATTTGTTCTTTAGATAAGATAATTAATGATATAATTTAAATTTACGGAAAACTACTATAACTCACCCAAAAAATAATTTTATATAAAAAAAAATCATGAAATCAATATTTTTAACCAAAATACCAAGTACATCAACTTTTCATTCGAAAAGAATCAATAGGAAAACGTGACTACCTTGATTTCTTATATAAGAATTAATCAATTTGCTCTTTTATAGAAATATATTTTTTTAAATTATTAAAGTGCTAAATTGTATAAAAGAAAGATTTGACTGTTTTCATGTTATTTTATGTAATTTTTCTAATTTGAAAAATGTTAATTAATTTCAAAGTAAATATGTTTTAGTTATTTATGAGATACAAAATTTCAAAGCATAAAATCAATGCAATGATTCATACATATTTATCAATTTGAAAATTCCAAGTAAAAGATTTCTAATACAATTTATCATTTAAAATTGTAAATAAAAGATTTATAATAAAATTAAGGAATAATTACTAAAAAACCCTTAAAATAAACTTTTTACATCCAAAAAACTCATGATAATATTTGTCAATCCAAAAAATCCAATCTATCAACTTTCATTCCAAAAACCCCAATATTTAGGGTTAACAAATTTATGGACTTGAGCCTTCTAGATTAAAAATCAATCAACTGTAGTTTTGCAATGAAATTATTTATTTAAAAATTTTATATTGATAATTGGTACTAATTATGATTTAAATTTTAAATTTTCAAATTTTTAATCTTTTTAAAAAATTTAAAATATATATTTATAGATAATTACCATGTTAAAATCAAAATAAATTATATACAAATATTCAAAAAAATTAATATTACAAAATAAAATCAGTAGTTTATTATTCATCAATTTGAAAGAATTAAAACAAAATGATTCCAATAAGAAAAAATAATTGGTCAACTATTAACTTAATAAATGAAGGGTAGTTTAGTCGAAAAAGTTGTTAATACTCACTTTTGGGGTTTTTGGAATGAAAAGTTTGTAGAATGGGTTTTTGAGATTGAAAAATATTTTCATGGGTTTTTTGAATAAGCAAAATTATTTTCGGGGGGTTTTTAGTGATTTTCCCTAAAAAGAATAACTATTGATTATTAATCTAAATAGTTAAGAGTAATAGTTCAAAAAATTATTCACCCTTAGCTGTTGGGTTTTTGGAATGAAAAGTCGGTGGAATGAGTATTTTGAACTTCAAATATATTTTCATGGGTCTTTTTTTTCTATAAAGAATTATTTTAAAGTGTTTCTATTCATTTTTCCTTAAATTTAAGTAAATGATAAGTTTATTTATGTTTATGATTTATTATATTTATTGATTACTTGATCCTTAAACTTTGTATTTTTTATGTTTCAAAATTATACATTTTTATAGTTTAATCAAAGACATTTTTAAGTGAGTTGGCAGTTGGCACGGATAAAAACTAGTTCCAAATAAGGAAAATGCAAATCTTCAATATAAAAATATAAAGACATCACAGTTAATAAGTACAGAGCTGTTAATCGGTCCATTTTGATACATATGCTGCTAGCCTGCTACCATTTGATCTACTTGAAACTTCCAACTATTCCATAAGTTAAGCTACTTTCTTTGTCATTTTTTTATTTGCATGCATTGTCATGATCGTGGTTCTCTATTAGTTTTTGTTTTCCATGTTCTTTGTCCTGATCCTAGTCCTCTATTTGTTTTTATGTTCTTTCCTTGCCTATAAAGTCATGGAGACGTGAAGGCATTTTATCATGAAGGTGCACTAGTACTATGGCCAACCGATTTGAACAACATCAAGTTGAGGCTCTTAAGTTGGCATTTGAAGGGTCCATCCACCTAACCAAAGAGAAGAAGATTGAATTAGTGGAGGCTACAGGACTGGATGTGGAGCAGGTAACCAGCTGGTTTAGCCGGAAAAGAGCACGTAAACGAGCCAGCGAAACAATAGCACAGCTGGAACTGGCTCACTCTGAGCTCCAACATGCCCTCGAGCTTAGCCATGAGAGAGAAGCCGCGCTCCACGATGAAAATCAGTGTTTAAAGCGAAGGCTAACAATTGCTGAAGGTGATGAGCATTTTGGTTCATTAATGAGGTTTGTGAATGGTTATTAAGGGATAAACATATGCCAGAGACTGGAAGTGGAGTAAAAGATTGATTCAATCTTATCTAGAAAGATTGTGGAAGGAGGAGTTTTGAGGTGTTTGGCCAAGGAATAAATTTCATGTTTCATTTTCGAAATGTATTTGTGTAGTTTTTTCATTTTTGTGAAAGTATTATGCACCATGTACGTATCTATTTGAAAATTGATTCTAATTTCTCTGATTTCGGATCTGAAAAGTAAAATTTAATTGGATCCATTTGATGGATCATCCTTGTTGCTACCCTTTACACTGTTACATGTATTCATTGAGTTGCTGTATATCTATCCTGTTACATGGATCTCAAAAGAGTGTTTTTATCCTGTCTGTTTTTCTCCTCATGTTACTGCTGCTGTGCATGGAAAACGAATCTTGTTGCGACATAATTTAATTGAGTAATTACGTAGTTTTTACTCTTACTTTTGTTAACTTTCAATAATTGCTAACTTTAAAATAGTTACGGAAGATTTATGTTACAGTAACTCATTTTTTAACTCATCCTGGTTTCTGCTATATAATTCTGATCAGTGTTGAGCATCATTGGAAAATCATAAAAATATATATTAGAATAATATACTATTAGTAAGCAAAGGTTAAAGTTTGATCCTTTGGTTGCAGTGCTGTGATTTGTCAATGAAAACTTCTGAGCAATTAGTTTTCAGGTTATGGAAAGCGACATCTGTGGTAAAACTGCTTCTGCTTGGTGTTTAAAAGTTTCCTTAGTGTTTGTTGTTTTTCTTCTAACTTCATCTGCTTGTCTCACTTCTGTAGGTGTTTCTGTTTCCAACACCGGAAATTCTATAGATTTGCAGGCTTGTTACGAACTTCTTAACATGGGAGGCCTAATAACTCAGGTACCATGATGAAACGATGTGAGAAATATTAGATTGATGCTCACAATTGGTAGAAGCTGAGCTCTCGAAATCCAGCATTTGAAACAGCAAGTCATAATTGTTGGAGGTGATTGAGACTTCAATGAGATTCTAAGGTTTGTTATCAAAAAGTTTCTTAACTTTGCTTCAAATTATCTTTAAATTGAATAAAATTCAAAATTTTGGTCCCCTCCCTTTCAATTTCTCAAATTGACCTCTCGTGTGAGCTAAAAAAATATAGGGAAAATTACATGCACACCCCTCACTTTTGTCATTATTACAAGAACACCCCCTCACTTTTGGAAAATTACAAGGACACCCCCTGTCAGCATCTGACATCGCGGGAATATGTTAAAAGTCTATTTTATCCTTCCCGAAAAAAGGCATAAAGAAAAAGAAAAAATAATCCAAAACTGTAATCTTTCAATGGACTAAAATACCCTTTAGTGTATGTATATATTTAAACACACATAAAAACAAATACATTTCACATTATCTACACAAGCACACTACACCCACAGCTAACATTCCGGTGAGGTGATGGGAAGACGGCGCCGATGTTGTAGGTGGGTGTTGGTGGAGGCGGCTTTGGGGTGAAAGGGAGTGTTGGTGGCCGCGACTTTGGTGAAGAGTGGTGGTAGGCGGCGGATCTGAGTAAAATGGTGGTGGCAAGCAGCGGTTTTGGTGAAGGGTGGTGGTCGGCGGCGGATCTGGTGAAATGGTAGGTGTCAATGACGGCGATAATGAGGTGATAGTTAGTGTTATAGGCGGCGGATTTGGTGATAATGGTGGCAGGCGACGGGCGGGGATCTGGAGGTTAGTACGACCAGGGGCGGTTTTGGAGTCACAGGAGGTTGCGGCGGCGGGTCTTGTTCGGCTCGTTGTTGTGGAGACGGGGGCGGCGAGTTTTGGGCGGCGGCTACGGCAAGTAGATTTGGGCGGCGGTGGTGCCGACGGCGTGTATTGTGGCTGGGGTGGGGCATGAGAAGGAAGAAGAAGAGTTAGGGTTTTGAACATGATGAGGAAGAAGATGGAAAAAAAGAAAATAGAAAATATTAGAAAAATAAATAAAATAGATTGAAGATAAAAGAAAATTAAACACAATTAACGAAATATTTAATCTATTGTTAGTTATGGTTATTTGACAATAATAAAAATATTAATGAATTAATGAGTTATTAATTTAAAAAGTTAAAAATTGATTATAATTGTTTTTCAAATTTTTTGGTTTGAAAAATATAATTTGTTGATTTTTTTATCATTACTATATTAACAAAAAATATAATCTATTGTTAGTTATAGTTATTTGACTATAATTAAATTATTATTTAATAAATAATTTTTAATTTAAAAAACTTAAAATTGTTTATAATTTTTTTTTAATTTTGTGTTTTGAAATATATAATTAGTTGATTTTGGCTATCATTAATATAATTAACGAAAAATATAATCTATTGTTAGCTAATAGTTATGTGATTATAATTAAATGACTGATTATAATTTTGGCTATCATTACTATAATTTAATTCAAATGACTGATTGAATGATTTGATTATTTATTAAATTCTTTAATGAGTACGAAATTTCTTTTACCTTTTTGACCATTTATTTGGACATTAACTATTTGTATATATTAACTTTATATTAGTTAAATAATTATTAAAGTGAGGTAGATTATTTTAGATATTTCATTTAGGAATTATTGTTAGAATATACTTATTTTATTTTAGTTGAATAATAATAGATTATATTTAAAATAAGTAAAGAAACTAAAAGCAATTTCAATGTAGTTAGGTTTATTACTTGAGTATTTGAGTTTACAGTGTTTTCGTAAAAAACACACCCCCTTCAATGTTACCTAATTACAAGAACACTCCTTAGGGGTATTATCGTCATAAGAAATTTGACCAAAATTGGTCTGGGTCAACGCCAGGGGCAAAATGGGGTTAAATGAGTACTTTTGGATGACATCAGCATTTTCCGGGCTAGAAATAATCCCAGGGGGTGTTTTTGTAAGGGCCCACGCACTGACATGAGAGGTTTGTGTAATTACAAGATTGGACTGGGTTTTTGAGTAATTTGCACTAAAGTGAGGGGGACTTTTGTCATTTACTCAAAAATATATTTAGTTTATGGGATTTTTGTTTTTTCACATATTAATCTCTCTCTTCTTTTGTCTTTCCGATTGGCCTATTGCTGATGATAAAAAGTTTAAGTGCACATTGATCATGTCCGAATATTTATCATGAATTCACAGTATTTTATCAGTTGATGCGTCGTTCTTATCTGAAGTACTGACTCTAGTTTTGGCAAATTTTGAATCACATTTTTTCTAGCAAAGCTGCAATAGGCAGAAGAATAATTTATTGACATAGAATGGGTGCTGTCATATGATGAGCACAGCCCCTTAGCAGTTTCTGTACATAAATCAGATTCTTTTATAGTTTAAAATTCCTAATCCAGGTTCCTTTATGAAAGAGTTTCTGTAGCTGCAAGAGAAACCAAGAATGACAGATCAACTCCCATTACTTAGAACTGATTTCATCTATTCATGGAACAGTATCTTTTTTATTTTGTTTCCTGTTACCGAGTACGGATAGGAAGGGGCAACATGATCTCCCTCGACCTGAAGATCCCAGGACTTCTGAGCTAAACACATGCTCGTTCCTAAACAAAGTTTCATACACCAAAATTTCTCTTATGTTTCATTGTTTTCCTTTTATCTAGCTCAGTTCGATATCGGTGTGGATATGAACCACCATATAGAAGTGACATTTCTTGAATTTTTTTGTTCTACTCAGATTCATAGCCAATGGGGTCAAATTCTTATAGTGATTCGAAAAAGACTAAAAGTATATAGTTGAATGTTGTATGCTATCAGAAGGATACTGAAGATGTGCTCAAGTTCAATCTTGTTGACATTTTGGAAGTGCTTTCACGACATGTTCGCCACTTGAGCAGTAGTTATGACTCAAATTGCAAAACATTACACCAACATGTAACTCCTATGGTTAGAGCAGAAGGAGTTTGTTACTCTAGTCAGTAATCTCCTACCTTTTTTGGAGTTCAATCAAAAATAATAAATAGAAAATTGTACACTAATAAAATTTGGACATAGTGGTTTTGTTCGACTAATTAACATTTCTATTTATTTTTTCCTTTGATGTTGATTTAAATGATGGTATTTCGTAAATAGAATTTAATTGTTGGAACACACAACTTATTTTATAAAGTGTTAAGTTTGGCTAGAGGCAAAAATGCCCATGAGTGCTTTTCATATCATAAGAATCGACTCTAAACCATGCTTGTCATCTTCTGAAATCATGGAGTCCAATAGTTCTAAAAGACTTAAATAGAGTTGTTCCAAAATAGGTCATTATTTGATCTCTATTTAAAAAAAGCAAATCAATAATTGGGCATCTTATGATAATTTGATGCTAAACTAATCACTCATATCAAGTGCAAAAAGATCATTTGCTTTGTTATAAGTGAAAAATGAATCTGGACTGTGAATCCCTACCAACCAACTTCCCCTCTTACCAGGTTATTCTATATATACATGAGAGTGCTTGTGTGTGAGGGGCGACCATTATGAGGTCGACTCAACCTGAATCAGTGAAGAGACTTGCCCAGGTCTGGAGTTGGAGAGGAACTTGTGTCTCTATGGACATATAAAGAAGTAGGTTTTGCTCCATATCCAGTCCTGGCTGAGTCTCCTTCTGCTGACACTTTGTCTTTTGCTATCTGCGGTGGAGAAGTCTTGTATACGACTGGTAAAATCTTTTGTGTATTTCTATTGTTTTCTTGAACTAAAATTTGTGCAAACTAATGAGCACTATGTGGATAATTAGTTGATGTGGTAATTGATCGATCTGTAACTATAGTTTTATTATGTAATGAACTCTGTATGAGTGTGCATTCTTACATAAGGAGAAAACTCTATAGCAGACTGCATTTGTCTGTAAAGATCAGATGCCACTAATGTTGTAAATATTGTGATTTGTGTTTATAAAGTGATAAACTCAATCATATGAATAATATTTGTACTTTCAATTAAGATGAGATAAAGCACACGGTTAATTGGGCATCTTACGATAATTTGGTGCTAAACTAATTTCTCATATCAAGTACAAAAAGATCATTTGCTTTGTTATAACTATATAAGTGAAAAATGAATCTGGTCTGTAAATCCCTAACAACCCATTTCCTCTCTTACCAAGTTATTTTATATATACATGAGAGTGCGTATGTGTGAGGGGTGACCATTATGAGCTCGACCTGAATCAGTGGCGAGGCTTGCCCGGGATTGGAGTTGGAGTGAAACTTGTGTTTCTATGGACATATAAAGAAGTGGGTTTTTCTCCATATCCAGTCAGGATTGTATCCCAGTGGTAAGATCTTTTGTGTATTTCTATTGTTTTCTTGAACTAGGATTTGAGCAAACTAACGAACACTCTGTAGATAAATAGTTGCTGTGGTAATTGACCGATTTGTGACAAGTTTTATTATGTAATTAATTCTGTATGTACTATGCGTTCTTACATAAGGGATAACTCTATAGCAGACTGTGTTTGTCTGTAAATATTAGATGCCACTAATGTTGTATATATTGTGATGTGTGTTTATGAAATGATAAATTCAATCAAATGAATAAAATAGTTGTACTTTCAACTGAGATGAGATAAAGCACACGGTTCATTAACAAGTAAAGCAGCACTTCAGGATTCTTTTTGTTCATCTGAAAAATATGGATAAATTTGATAACTGATTCTTTTTTCCTCACCCAGTTCATTTCCACATTGGAGCAAGCATTGAACTTGGTATATAATTTTTTTTGGTTTACCCACGGGGTGTTTGGGCCAGCTTTCGCGCACCTCGACTAAGCCCCGCTCGCGGTTCGTGGCTGCTGCTAGCCAAACATTATTTTGATAACGCCGGGAATCGATCCTGGGAGCACACCAGCATCGACCCCAAGTTGTCCCAGTGGCAGCCTTATTCCATTGGGCCAAGAGGCTTGGTTATAATTGATTGGCTCGTAACCGACGAAAATCAAGTGGACCTTACACTCATGGTTCAAAGTATCGGCCGATATCCGATGATATCGGCCGATACATAACCGGATCGGAGGGGTCCGATTCGATAAAATCAGTCGATATGCTTTGTTACCGTGTGTGTATCGTATCGCTGATATTTTCGGATATCGGCCAATAATATCGGCGATATCATGATAATATCGGAGTATCGCCGATATTATCGGCCGAGTAGTGATTATATCGGAGTTCTAATCTGCCATTGTTTGGACCCTATGGGAGTCAGGGATATTGTTTGGCATCAAGTATTTGTGAAGCAGATTTGTACTGTTGTGTTGTGGTCCATTTTTGAGATGCTTAGTGGGACGGCTTTGCTGTTTTTGTGATGCATCAGGTGTTTTTATTTTGAATTTAGTTATGGTCCCTTTAGCAAGTGTATAGTAGGATGGTGTCCCTGTTTTTGTGATTGATGATGGTGGATTAGTTTAGGTGTTCTTTAAGTCTTGGCGTCGTTGTTGCTTGTAAGATACTAGTTCTGAAATTTGGTATATTTTCATAGGTTGGTGGGTCCTCGTTATTTGTGAAGGTTTTATTTAAGTGTTGAAAGAATCTCACGCCTCTTGTTGTTTTAAAGGACTAAGGAATTTTATAGTTTTTTTTTTTCCAGAAACTTAAGAGGGTTAGAGAGAGTATCTTTATTGATGGTTGATGTAGCAATTATTTTTAATATGTATTAAAAAGTAGCAATTTATGTCATGTATATTTGTCTCTAATTTTACTATTTTTTTTAGAATTTTTGGAGCATTGTATACTGCTTTTGTATCGTATCACCCACTAATATCCCGATACGTCGCGACCGATATGGAACAGCACCCCACGATATTATCCCCGATACTGCGACTTTGAACCATGCTTACACTAGCATGGTGTGACAATGGGACTATGGTTTTACTTTGTGAGGATGAGGAGAGTTTGCTAAATAACTCCACACATAATTGAATTATGAGATTCTGCAGAACATCGAAGAGGAAGTTCAGTGGAAATCCCACGGGATCATCGATAGTGTGATACAATTATGAAATGTTGGTCACCTTGTAGTGAAATAGTTATAGCTCAGATAAGATTTTTGAAGTGTTTAAGCAACAAAAGAACGGCAGCAATCAATAAAAGTGTATAGGAACAAAAAAATTCATTCATGCAAAGTGATGTTAGGGCATGGTCAAATGAAGTTGTTCGATAATGGACATACTTAGAGTGAACGTCTTAGATACGATTCACACTGTACTTATAAATGCAAATGAAAGAGTACATGTACCACACTATGTTGCAGACATGAATCTCATTGAATGACAAATATGAGTATAATCATAATCCTTTGCAGTCTATTTTAGAACTGTATAAACTTCACAATCTTGTTGTTGGGCAGGAAAATGCAGTAACCTAGTCGAATGCAAATGACATGTCTTTTTATTGCGTTATTGCATTTAAAAGCCAATCACATTCTCTTGCTATAAACATGTATACTGGTTAGGTGGTGATGACAGTATAAATTTTTGGAATGAAAATAGGAACACATTAATTCTGTCCAAAAAAGTAGAGTAATTTTAACGTCTCTCACGTCTAAATAAAAGATAAAATGGGTCATCAGTTTCATTATTCCATGCCTTAATGCATGCTCTTTTTTCAACCTTCATCAGACTTCATCTGCTTGTCTTGATTAAATTTCCTTTTTGATTCTTTGTCTCATACAAGCTTTTGTTGATTGCTAATTTCTTATAAGTTAGAAAGACTAACAACTCTTAACCATGAGCCGCTCTGGGTGAGGAATCAAGGGTCAACGTTTTAAGAAAATTTCAAACTTACCATAAGGACAAAATAAATTTGGTGTTGGTTACGGGTGTTAGGGATGGTAGCATCAGAGTACGAAAAATAAACAAGAAACAATAAATTGAAGCTAAACATGAAAATGAAAAACACAAGAATTTTAATATGGTTCGGCATAACTTGCCTACATCCACGAGCCAACCTAGATTATATCTTTATTTCTCAATGAGTAAATCGAGTACATCAATAAATTACAAGTAGAGTTCTCATATTTATACTAGTGGAGAAGACCTAAATCCTAACAAATTAGGAAAATAATCCTAATTAACAAAGGGAATAATTCATAAACACAATAGGAAATAATTCTAATCATACTAGGATTCAAATATGGCAAAATCTGCCAACTTGCACCCCAAGACAAGAATTTTCGCCAAAAACGCGTACAGCCACGCACATCCGCGCTTGAGCGCCATTTCCCGGCGCCTAGACGCGGCCCTTTGCACCTTGGTGCCTGGGCGCCACTGCGGGTGCTTGTGCTCCCCAGCTCCGTTTTTTCGACTCCTTTCTATTCTTTCGCGATCCTGGTCAACCCCGACCCTATTTCGCAACCCCGGGTCTACCCCAACCCATCTCGGCTTTATTTTATCTTCCTTTTGGGTCAATTTCCATGACATTTTCCTTTGGCTATTTGAAATCATCTCCACACAAACCCATCAATCTCCCACTTGGAGAATGATCTTCAAATTCTCGAACTCAACTTGAACCATCACTTCACTCTTCCTAAGTGAACTTTAGTCTAGTCGACACATCCCCAAACCCAATGGAGATCAAACCCCGAGACCTTTTCATGTCTCGTCAATTCATTCGTCCTCTAGTGTCACCCACTTGACGAACTCTGTATGTGAACATATTCCCTCTCTTTGAACACTCGCCACTACCCTATTCTTTTGGTGATCAGCCAACTCCTAAATACCAAGGCATATCCATCTCTGCCCAACTGACCCTCGGATATAAGTTACTCTAAAACTCGAACATGTCACAATCCAAACCGCTTTGGTCAACCCGTCCACTGACATCTTTCCACCAAGGACTTTTTCAACAGCAATCTCGTATCCCTCACATATCTGCTCTCTGCCCTTGCATGAGCTACCCTCTGCCAAAAAACCCACTACTCTGCGAATCTACTTACCCGGTTTCGCATCCTGCCACCATGACTTCCGACTCCACAGTCAACCCCTCCCGACACCGTTTCCTATCTTCATGGTTTCTCTCTACGTGGTCATGCCTCCACAACCCTGCCCTCTGGTCTCTCGACTACACGGCTCTAACCTCTCGGTTATCGATTCTATCATTCTGACCTCTGACTCAATGGATTTGCTTTCTAGACTTTTTCAATAGCAATCTCGGATCCCTCACATATCTGCTCTCTGCCCCTGCATGAGCTATATCCGATCCATCCGCCAACTAGGCTTTTCAATGGCTAACTCGGGCCACCGACACATCTGCTCGAGCTCCTACTCCACGAGCTATGTCACATCCCTTTGCTAAAAAACCCACTATTCTGCGAATCTACCTACCCGGTTTCGCATCCTGCCACCATGACTTCCGACTCCACGATCAACCCCTCCCGATACCGTTTCCTATCTTCATGGTTTTTCTCTACGTGGTCATGCCTCCACAACCCTGCCCTCTGGTCTCTCGACTACACGTCTCTAACCTCTTGATTACCAATTCTATCATTCTGACCTCTGACTCGATGGATTTGCTTTCTTGGCACCGTAACTCTGCTGACCCCGGTCTCTGCAACTCGTTCATTCCTCTTGGAAACATGATTTGCCCTCTGATCTTTGGCTCTACGGATTTGCCCCGGCACCACAACTGCTCCCACTGGCTTCTTGTCTACGCACCTGGCAACACAAATTTGCCTCTACTGCTGCGGATCTGCTTATCTACTGGCACCGCGATTTTGCAACATTTTCTCGTTAACGTTTAACGGGATTACTCTTCTTTGGTTGGCGATCTACCCGATCCCATCCTCCTCTGCCATCTTCTCAGGCTTCATCACAACCTCAATTCGTGCTTTTTGCAACGAAATCGTCGAGCTTGATTATTCTTCCATTTCCTACCATCATTCCCACGACAAAATCCGTGTTTAGCCAAAAACACTTCCCCATAGATCTAGATTTAAGATGCGCATTTCCTAAATCTATAACCTATGACTTTGATACCAGTTGTTAGGGATGGTAGCATCAGAGTACGAAGAATAAACAAGAAACAATAAATCTAAGCCTAAATATGAAGATGAAAAACATGAGGATTTTAACATGGTCCGGCATAACTTGCCTACATCCATGAGCTAACCTAGACTACATCTTTATTTCCCAACGACTGAATCGAGTTTATCAATGAATTACAAGTAGAGTTCTCATATTTATACTAGTGGTGAAGACCTAAATCCTAACAAATTAGAAAAACAATCTTAATTAACAAAGGGAATAATTCCAAAACATAATAGGAAATAATTCTAATCATACTAGGACTCAAATATGCCAAATCCGCCAACTTGCACCCCAAGACAAGAATTCCCACGAAAAACGCGTACAACAGTGCACATCCGCACCTGAGCACCATTTCCCGGCTCCTAGGCGTGGCCCTTCTCACCTTGGCGCCTGGGCGCCACTGCGTGTGCCTGTGCTCCCCAGCTCCATTTTTTCGACTCCTATCCTATCCTTTCGTGATTTCGGTCAACCCCGATCCTATTTCACAACCCCGGGTCTACCCCAACCCATCTCGGCTTTATTTTATCTTCCTTTTGGGTCAATTTCCATGGCATTTTCCTTTGGTTATTTGAAATCATCTCCACACAAACCCATCAACAGGGCTAGATAAAATGTATGATTAGCGACTATTGTGATGCAGCAAAGCAAAACCTTAGGCTCTGTTTGGATGTTCATTTCATTTTAAACCGTCATTTTCTAAAATGTATGGAAAAATAAGTTTTTTTATTTTTGTGTGAAAATGACGGCATGTTTGGTTGTGTTTTCGGAAATGGTTGGAATTGATGATTTGATGATATGTGAAATGATTGAGTTAGTTAAAAGTAATGATTATGTATATAATATAGATGAAATAATAGATAACATTATATTGATTAAATATACATGCAAGTAAAAATGACAAAAATTCGTCCCAAAAAAAGCACTAAAAATATTCAAAATGGTTCTTAAAATGTGCACAAGCCTATATAAGTTAATACTATGTATTTTATTCCACTATAGCACCATAATTGTTGACAAAAAAATGAATTTTTAGAAGGAGATGTGAGAGAAAGATAAATGTGAGTGTGAGTTGGCAAAGTAAAATATGGTTATTGGAGAATGTGAAAGTGAAAAGAATAGCTCCGAAAACACAAACAAACACAGCCTTAATGTTTTTCTTTTGTTGGTTTTTCTTTGTTTTCTGTTATAGAACTTAAGCATTTCTAATAGCTGTAATGTGATGTGTATTAAATTATTAGCATGAGACATTACTAATAATTTCTTGTTATAGGTGTTTCAAATGTGTGGATCAGTTGATGGCCGGCCAGCCAATCATTTGGTTTGGCTGCTTTCTTGTTCGCGTCTGTTAGCTGAAATCATGAAAGGTACTATTGGTTTTGTCTTAATGTGATTCATATGCTTCATGTACATGCAAGGGAAATAATTAACTTCTAGATTGTTTACTTCATCATGTTTCGTTTCACCAATTATATCCTCTCAATTTGAAATTGACAGACAACCAATACCAATATTATTGAATCATTTTTAATTTCCTTAACCTTGATTTTGCTTGGAAATCTGATCTTAGACTCCATTGCATAAAATAGAATTTTCTTTTATATTCTTAATTTCCAAGAAAACATAGAGGAAATGCTTTGTTGCAGACATTGAAAAGTGGTATACAGACATCTATTTCATTTTTTTTTTAATAATCAAATACATTTCTTAATTTTTTTTCATTCGTGCTTATATTATCAAGGAAAAATTATACCTACTCCCACTGTTATAGTTATAATAGGTAATTACACAAACTTACCCTCTTATGACTGAAATTACAAATACCTAACCCACTATAATTGAAAATTACATTTTCAATATAATGGATTTCCCTTTATTAGTAATGCATATCATTATTTGTGTATTGTGTGTATAAATTGGATTCAGATCACATAAATCCAATCCAAATGGACAACATGACAGCCGAATTCTGGTTCTCCAAATAACAACAGACAAAAAAGTCAAATTTCCTAGGAGTATTCTCCCCCTAACGTTTTTTGCACTAAAAGACATGATGGACCATTACTTTATTGAAATAAATACATATACATTGCTCTATAAGAGATGAGATCTTGTTGCTCTTAATCTCCCTCCCCTGCCTCACATATACAAGTGAGTTAGGAGATCTAATTATCCTTTAAGTCGTGGTAGGACTCTTCCAGGACTGGGCTGATATGCAGTTGATGTTCTCCCTACCCAGCTCCAATCGAGTCTGAATTTTTCTGTCGTTAGTTCAAGAACCCTACTAACAGAGACGGAGCCAGAGGGCTGGAGGTTGCGCTCGCCCCCTCTTAATTTTGCAAAATCATATTTTTGCCATACAAAATTTTTTATATTTGAATTTCGCCCCCCTTAAAATCGAAAAATATCCTGTTTTTTTCCTTTATTTTGAGTTCGCCCCCTCAAACCCAAAATCCTGGCTATAACGAAAGAGATATAAGAATATAAAGTATGTCAAAAGTTATAATTGAACCTAATTTCTTATTAAATTTCTCCCACAAATATAGCGTACTGTGCTTGCCCCCCGCACCCCCCTTTGAATCCTTCAACTATCTACCAAAAAAAAAGTGTATACTTATATCACAGCAATCTCACCACCCCTATTAAAATTCCTAGCTCCGTCCCCGCGTACTAAGCTTCAGCTAAGTCAATGGTGCACAACATCTGAGTTCTAAATTCTAATCATCTCTCTGATTTTTTTTTTATTTTGTATAACCAAAATTAGTTCCTACTTTTGTCAGTATGGGTGCTGATATAGATTCATGTCTGAAAGTTGTAACTTACAACTTCTTTTTCAAATGGTTCACGTGTCATGCCTTGGACGAGTCCGTTGGACGCAATGCGTGTCTCCGAACCCACTTTAAGTTGGGCATTTGAATCACGGTTCAAAATAAATATCCATTGTTACACTTGAATTCTTTGATTCACTTTGTATATTATTCAAATATTCCACATTTTTCCTATGTGGAATGCCAAAGTGGGGTCTCACATCAAGTGTGTTGTAATTAGTCAGTCGTGAAGAAAATGGTTGAGAGTTTTGGCAGTTACTCTAATATTTTGGTCCGTGCACATTATTTATACTTCTAAGACTTGCTTTATGTTCTTGAGTTTTATTTTTGCTTTATCCCGGTGAATTTCATGTATAGCATAACTTTCTTTTTGTCCATATTATTTTGCATAATTCTAGTAAATCAGGGCCATATGTTTAGTTGCAACCATGAGATTAGGGTTGGTGGCAACTGGGTCTGAAACCCGGGACCTCTTTCCTAGAAGTGGCCAGGTGATGTGCCGCCACTGTGGTGTACTCGATGCATCTTTCAGTTTGGTTAACATGTTTAGTATGTGTAAGGCCAGCCTTCTAATAAAGTTACTCATGATATGAATACTATATGCTATCAAGGAGGAAATGGCACAATTGTGTTTTTATAAACATATATTTATAAACACACATATATTAGCACCTTGAAGCGATCACAAAGCTTTCTTAGTTCAAATCAATCTTGTATCCTTTTTTGAATTGTTATTATTTGTAAGATGGCTTTCTAGTCTAGGTCGGGGCTTTCTAGGTCAAGTGGCGGTAAATTTTTAATTGGAAGTCGTAGGACAACTAATTAGTTGTCACATTGAGAGAAACGAACACTTTTTCTTAATATAATGCATTTTGACAAAGGACAAATATTGATGAGATGAGATCTAATTTTTGATGAATCAATGAGGACAAATAAAGCAATGTCTTTAGATGAATTGCCATGGTGTTCCCCCCATGTAATCACAATGATGAAGATAAAATAATATGTTTGCAACTTGTAAATTGACATATATTAAGAAATTTGTCAGGAATCCCTTTGTCTCAGAAAACAAGTCTTACAAAGTACAGCTGCAAACAGTTTTTGGAAGACTGGAAGTTTTTAGTTTTACAATTTATGTTTGCTAATGTTTCTGTACGTAGTTTAGATTATATCCCTGAAAAATTATGGACTACTCCGTGGGGACTGTAAAGTAATTTTGGAATGTAAATAGTTTTCACTTCAGTTAAATATCTCAAAACAAATGTTGTAATTCAAATGTTAACCCTTTGGAGAACAAATGATAATAGAATTATATCATTGTTCAAACATTGTCCACATTATTACAATTATTAACTTATAATATATATATATATATATATATATATATATATATATATAAAATAAAAGAAACTTGAGACTATCCAAGTAGATACAAGCATGAGCACACTTTGAAGCCTAGCTACGTTTTTATTTTACGCGCTATATATGAATCATATATAACTTTTATTTGGATTTTAAATAAAATTATCTTTATCCAAAAGAATTAAATATTTGTTAAAATAAGGTAATAATATAATTCAATATTTTAAAGGAAAAGATGTGTTATTTATCTATGTCCTGAAAGTGCAAGGTTCTTTCAAGAGTTGATAAAAGCACTCCATTTTCCTTCAAATTCACTTTTTGAACCAAAAGTCTTATTAATGTAATCCTTATCATTTTATTTGACAAACTAGTTTCATAACACGCCAATAATTTTATAATCAAATTATAGAAATAAGTATTTATTTATTTATTTAATAGTTCATAATTGTAACATTTATAGTGATTGATAACTAAGCCTGGTAAGAAAAAAAAGTAATGTAGATATGACAAAAATTCTTTTACTTAATCGAAATAAAATTAGTATAAACATTATTTATGTTGGATAATGATTGACAATTATCTTTAATTAAATATAACAAAAATAAAAATAGTTATTATTCTAGGAGGCGAAATTGTGTTCACTCATGCTTTCTAATTGTATCATCACTTGACAATTATTTTACCTTTTTCCTAGTAATTTTAAGCATTTCATGTTATATTAATTAGCAAAAATATTGATTATGGAGCAATGAGCAACACATATTATTTTAGCGAGATAGATGGAATTATATTTGGGTTTGATATCCAAATGATTATTCTTATTGCGTCACTATACAAAGTAGGTGTTCTTAATGTCCACGACCTCATTATGTATGTAACATGCAATAGCCAAAAAAAATAAAAATAAATAATGCATGAAAAAAAGGAGCAATTTTGTTTGGTATTGTTTCTGAAAATTTTTATACCCAAACAAGTTATGCAAAGTTAAAGTTAAAATTATATAGAAGGGATAATTAAGTCATTGATAAGAATTCTATATGAGATATTGAGGGCACTATAGTCTGTGGCGTGAATTTATCTAAATATGGAGTGAAAATAAACCCCGTTTTTAGATGATGTAATTAAAACATAATTTAAACTTAGGATAAAAAACCATAGAATAAAATTTATATCTTAAAAGTTCACGCAACTGTGTTTATTTAATTCAAAATACCCATTCCACGAATTTTTTTCACTCAAAAAACTCAACAGGGTAAATTACTCTTGATTTCTTATATTAAGAATTAATTCCAGAAATATTTTTATTTGAACTTGTCAAATTGATAAATTGTATAATAAGGATTTGTTGTGTTCATGTTAAATATCAAAATATGTAAAAAGATAAAAAATTTAAAATACGTAATTTTTATTTTTTAGAAGATAACTTCAAATATTAAAATTAAAGTCGTGATTAATATAGTTTATCAATTTGAAAATTCCAAATAAAATATTTCTTATACAATTTATCATTTTCTAAATAATATATTTCTATAATTAAAAAAGAATTGATTAATTCTTAATTTAAAAGGTCGAGAGTAATTTAGTTCAAAAAATTATTAATCCATAGTTGTAGGGTTTTTTTTGAACGAAAAAGTTGGTGGAATAAGTATTTTGGACTGAAATGATTTTCATGGGTCTTTTGCTATAAAAGTTTATTTTTTCACCTTAAATTTAAGTAATAAAAATAACTCTATTTTTAAGATTTATTATATTTATTGATTACTTAATATTTAAACTTTGTAGAGTATGTATGCACCAAATTATACATTTTTATTTTTTAATCAAAGTTATTTTTCTGTGAGTTGGAATGAATAAAAACTATTTCCAACGATGGACAATGCCTACAATACTGATGACAATCTTCAATATATAATTGTGAAGCCTAAAAGAGTATAAATACATCAAATTTTCGGTTTAATAAGAAGTAGAGAACTGTTGATCTTTTCCTTCGATAAGAACAAAACTTAATTTTGTTTTTCTTGTTCTTTGTCCTATAAAATCATGGAGCAACGCTAAAGACATTAATTAACTCATGAAGGCGCGCTAATACGTACGTATTATGGCGAATGGATTTGGGCAACACCAAATTGAGGCTCTCCAATTGGCATTTGAAGGATCCAACAACCTAACCAGAGAGAAGAAAATTGAATTAGTAGAGGCTACAGGTCTAAATGTTGAGCAAGTAAGTAGCTGGTATAGCCGGAAAAGAGCAAGCAAGCGAGCTAGGGAAACTATAGCGGAGCTGGAACTAGCTCGCTTTGAGCTCGAACGTGCCCTCGAGCTTAGCCATGAGAGAGAAGTCGCGCTTCAAGATGAAAATCAGCGTTTAAAACAAAGGCTAACAATTGCTGATGGTGATGATCAGTTTGGTTCATTGATGAGGTTTGTGAATGGTTATTAAGGGATAAAAATGTGCCAGAGACTGGACATGGAGTAAAAGATTGATTCAATCTTATCTAAATAGAGCCCATGGAATAATTTTCATGTTTCATTTTCAAAATGTATTTTATTGTAAAAAAAATTTATACTGTGAAAGTGTATGCACCAGTTATGTTTCTATATGAAAACTGATTTTAATATGTCCGATTCGGAATCTCAGAAGTATGTTTTCATTATTTCACGTTTTTCGATCCAGCATTGAATTGGTCCCGTTTGATGGATTGATCCTTGATGCCACCCTTCACCTACATGTATCTATTGTGTTTGTCCTCATGGTACTGCTGCTGTGCAGGGAAAACTAATCTTGTTTCCATATGTTTCTTTTTGCAACACTGGAAATTCTATAGATTATGCAGGCTTGTTATGAACTTCTAAACACGGGAGGCCTAATAACTCAAGCATTATGGCGAAACGATTTGAGAAATATCAGATTGGTGCTCAAAATCCAGCATTTGAAACAGCAACTCGGAATTGCTGGAGGTGATTGAGACTTCAATGAGATTCTAAGGTTTGCTGGAATTTTTTTTCTTGACTTTGCTTCAAGTTATATTTAAATTGAATAAAATTCAAAATTTCACCCCCCTTCTCTTTCAATTTCTCAAATTGCCCTCCAGTGTGAGCCAAAAAATCTATTTAGTTTATGGACTTTTCGTTGTTCTTACATGTAATCAAGTTCATGTACATATTGATCGTGTCCAAGTATTGATCAGTTATGGCAGCATTTGTTAATCGAGTAATGATTGCTCACGAACCAAAAGAGTAAGCTCGTCACTATAGTCCCACCAAGATGCCAAACATAATTATTCAGGATTATTCATGATTTGGGATTGATAGAAGAGGGAATGTTTTGTTCTAGTCCCTAGGCATGTGTTTATGCTACTTCCGTAGCTAATATTTAAAGTTCATGGTGATTTGTTGAAGGATTGATAGGATATACTAATGTTCATTCCAGTTATATTGTAGATTAAGATGTAGGAATATCTATCTTGTGTCAGTTTCTTACTTCATGTGTAGAGGGGGGTGGGAGGTGGAATTGATAAGCAATAACAATCAGAATGAAGAAATGGGGAATTGAGTACAAAATCTAACATAATCAGTGAGAGGTTGATCCCATTCACATAACAATTATGTTTTCGTTATCAAATCTTAGAGATTAATATTTCTAACAAACATAAAAAACCTATTTGTCTGAGAGACTGAGACTCTGAGTACGCAACTATGGTCGCGCCAATTGGATGCCACGTCCACCTATTAGAAAAATATAAAAAACTAATAAAATCGTACATTTAGAGTGTTAACGCTTTTGTAAATTCTATGACGTTTCTTTCTTCTTCATTTCTGCACGTAACAGTGTCCCACGTGCTTGACAGTTAACATCTGTTGGACTCCCAATCTCCGTTTCACGCTCTATCACAAGGCTCATTCCATGCTACCCAAGTGCATTTCAAACTGTTGGATCATCCATGATGATGTTATCATTTCACTTTATGACATCATCACGTGCACATCCAATGGTTGATAAATACACTTGGGTACGTCTTATATCTCTCAGTGTAACCACCGCCACTTAATGTAGAAAGGCCCGACCTAGACTAGAAAGTAATCGTACAAAAAATTAATAATAACAGAAAAGAAACACGATTGATTTGAACTAAGAAAGCTTTGTCATCGCAACAAGGTGCTTATATACATATTATACTTAAAGGTCGATGTTTATTTTGTGTCATTTCCTCCTCGATGTTATGTTCGTGGCATATGTAGTATTCATGTCAAGCGGCCTGCACATACTAAACAAGGTTATTGAACTCAAAATTTGTAATTTATATGATGATTTTTGATAATTCAGATGGATTGTTGACCACCACTACTGTTAGGAATCAACGCGCATGAACGAACTTTAAAGTAAGAATCAAAGCAAGAAAACGAGACAACAGATTTACGTGGTTCGGCAAAATCCGCCTACGTCCACGAGAGTTTCCGTTCTTCCACTATGAGAGAAATTTACCGGTACAAAAAATACACACTTGAGTTTATAGACAAACTCAAGAAAACCACTCTTGTACAACCACTCTCAAAGTTATATAGAACACTACTCTCCCATCCCCCTTTGTAATGCCCCGAGAGAAAAACCCCACAAGTGTTTCCCGTGTAGCACAATTTGTATCTACCACAAATTATTTTCCCTAGTATACACTACATTTTTCCTAGTATATACTACACTACACACACTTTGCTCTCTATGTTTTCTCTCAATTTGGGATACATGAAGTGAAGGAAATTCACTCCTATTTATAGGAGTAATTCCACCTACCAAAACTCCTTTTGGTTTCACCTACCAAACAACCTCTTGGTTTCACCTACCAAACAACTCTTGGTTCCACCTACCAAACAACCTTTGGTTTCACCTACCAAAGCTATTCCTTTTGATAATTTGATTTGTCTCCACACTTATATCCCATCAACTACCGTGTAATTTATATGATTTATAGTAATTAAGATGCATTCGCTTGCCAACACAATGTAATTTATATGTGATATGTATGTAACTACTTCTTATATCGGATGGAGACGAGAGTGTTGAGAGGCTTATAAGCTCCAAACTCCCCTCTCCCTAGCGAGACACCTTTTAAGGACAAACCTGTGAGGCTCCTGCCAAAGCGGACAATACCTTATGTAAGGCGTCTGATGTGCAAGAGGGCAAGTCCATGCCACATATTTCTCGGAGTACCTCATGCATTTTTTCTTTTTCTTTTTTAACTAAAATTCAAGATCCAAACATAACGCTAAGGATACTACGTCATATCTCGGAGTACCTCATGCATTTTCTTTTTACTAAAACTCAAAATCAAACATAGCGCTAAGGATACTCGGTCATAAACCTGAATATAAAATCAAGTTTTTTGTTTTTTATTGCAAAGAAAAGGGGGACCCTAACGATCTATCCCGAAAGATCTGGGTTAATAGTCGTTTGTCTATGCCAAGTTAGGCTTACTCGATCTTGCTCCACAATACTCCGAGTCCAGAGATTGCATAACAATAAGGGTTTGCTCAAGACCTTTCTTAGCCCATCCGACCTTCAACCTGAATATAGGCTCGGCTTCCCTCTTTTTGTTCGGGTCGAAAAAAGATCCTTTTGGAACTTAATTAGCTTCAATACTCTAGGAGCTCTTTGAGTGATTGTTTGAGATCATTAACTATTCGCTCCAACTCGCCTGTCGCTATGCTCCATATCCAGCCATGTATGTCTCACCAATTCAATCTTCTTCTCTTTGGTTAAGTGCTCCGACTCCTCAAATGCCATTTCGAGAGACTTAATTTGGGTTAGCCATAACTGGGATGGATACGGCGAAAAATTGATATGGATTTACCAATGTGATATTTCATGTTTCAGGAAGCGGTTAGCCTTAACTGGCCTTCCCTCGTAATTTATAGGCCAGAGGAAGGACGAAAAAGACGAGGATTGGATTCATTAATCAATGGGGAATGCAATATTAAGGACAATTTTTTAATTGTGATATAAGAGATGTGACATTTTTGTACCTTTTGGAAAACAATGTATTTGTTCTTATATTGATGCTTGTATGAACTTTTTGTGGAATATGTCACGTCAACAAATTATGTAGTCGAAGAATTTTCCTTGCAATTCTTATCTCATGGAAAATTCTAAAACTATGTAGCAAAACACTGTGTGCCGGCAAAATAGAAGTATGTACTAAAAAGTAAACAGTCAATTAGATTAATCACCTCTATTATTTAGTGTAATTATACTCTAATCTGCTTATTTTGGATACATAATAGACACCCCTTCTTATAATAAAATCTTATAATTACCCCCTTCAGTTAAATTAACGAAATTAATTTGTTGACGCCATCAAAAATATTTTTTTAAATTCTTGTTTTACCCTAATTTAGGAGCATCTAAATAAATTTAACTAAGCAATTAGGGGTACAATCGGTAAAGCTGTACCAAATGTGGCCAAACTAGCATACTGAATACCATGCTTAGTTCGGTGGGATTGTTTTTTTTCAAAATTTATTTTGATTTTTGTTTTCCTCAAATATTTGGCAATTCATTTTTTTTAAATATTAATAAATGATTTTCTCCTATAAAATCTTGATATTTTCTGGTAAATTTTAGAGAGTAGGCGGAAAATCCATTTATTTATAGTTTCTATTATTGCAGTTGTGAAAGGGTTTATTTCATGTCACCAAAGTGAGTGGTACCCAAGTGTATTTATCAACCATTGGATGTGCACGTGATGATGTAAAGTAAAATGAAATATTACTGACTTTCATGATGAGTCGAGGTCACGCTGTGAAATATTTGCCGATCACATGGAGATTTGAATCTTGACTTTTATTTTCATTAATTTAATGTTGATTTATAGGATTTATATTTGAAACCCACTTTATCAAAAATAATTCATAAAACTATCCGTTATTTAATTATAGGGAAAATTACACTCACACTCCTTTATTTATTTGTGTAATTATAAAATAAATCACAAAATTTCTTCTAATACATAATTTATCAATATTATTATCCCAGAATTTGAAAAATATTTTTTTTCCGGAAAAATATTATACCTAACATAATTTTTTTATTTAGATGTATGTATGTTCTTATATATAATTTATTAATAAATACGACAAACATACGTAATTATTTAAGTCTTTTTCTACATCGATACTTATTTAAAGTATTTAATATATGTTAAAGATTTATAAGAGTAAATATATGTATACAGTATATAAATATTCACATAGATTATAATTAATATAATTTCATATTTTATATAAGTCTTAGATAAATAATTATATATTGGACATATATAATTAATTATTGATATATTGACAAATTGATAATGCTATAAAATATATATTAGTTATAGATATTAAATAGTTCAATATTCATATATTTCTATATCAGAAATAAAAACGCATTAAGTAAATAAACATAAGCTAAATAAAACAATTTGTGTGCTGTGGTGGAGTGGTGGGAGTATAAGTTTTTATCTCGAAGGTCATGGTGGGTTCAACTCTCATTGTTAGCAAAAGATTTGAATTTTTTTCATTTAGTAGTCATGTCACCAATTCATTGTCCACTTGGCGCCAAATCATCATTTTTTTCTCCAATTTTAAAAAATCCCTAATTTTGACATTTTCCGGCAGCCACGTCAGCAATTTCTAACATTTTTTAGCGCCATGTCAGCAATTTCCGGAAAAAAGTATTAAATGTGCCAATTTTTGTATCATTATTGTACCTAAATTGCCAACTCCCCACATTAAAGTAGCAAAATGGTGAACATGCCAAGCTAATGTATGAAAGAGTAATTTTGCCTAAAAAGCTAATGGTGGATAATGAAAATTTATGAGGTAAAAAGTTCATAGTATGAAATAAAAATATATGAGGTACAAAGATTTGATTAATCATTGAAATTTATATTTGTTTTATATAATTCTAGGCCTGTATTTATAATGGGTATTGTTGTCATTTTCCTAGAGAGAGAATAAAAGTGGAGCTCCTATAGTAATTTGTGGAGCTTTAATATATATATATATATAGGGTCAAGATCTAATACATACCCTCTCTTAGATAAGATCTAAAACCCAATATACATCATTGGATACATTAAATCCAACAGTCCAAAAAATAAAGAAGAAACAGATAGGAAAAAATGGAAAATAGGGATTAGGTGTATAATGGACAAAATGACAAAATTATACATCAACCATTTACCAAAAATAACAGCACATGATCTCCTACAATTTCTCAAAACTGATACCCACGAAAATCTCCACTTCAATATCACAATTTCAGCCCAAGATTAACGCAATCAATTTATAAAATGTATTAACCTCAGATTTCGTTCTATTATCACAAAAAAAAATTCTGAAACTCTAAGGCCTTGTATGGTTTTGTTTTCAAAACCCAAATCTCAATTCTCAATTTTTTTGAAACTCAAATCATGTTTGGCGCAACTTATTGACCCAAGTTTTGTTTCTTATTTCTCAACATTTTGAGAGTCCAAGCCCAAAACAACTCTCAACTAATTAAAATCTCACAAACACAAGCCCTAAAAACTGGCAGCCTTTTAGGTGAAACTTGGGGGTTTTCCCAAGTCTTCCTACCCCCATCCCATCCATTCAATTATCCAATCACTCCTATTATCCTATCTATATATACTTGTCATATATATATATATATATACACACACACACACACACACATATAAATATAACTAACTACACCACTAACTATAAAAATATTTACTTTATGTCAAATCATGTTCAATTTTTTATTCTATTTATATCTCAAAAAAAAATTCATCCAAACATATTCTCATTCTCATCACGTCTTTTCGTAGAGATATTCTCACAAAACTATATTCATCCAAACATATTTTCATTTTCAACTTATAAACTAACAACTCAAAACAACTTATCCAAACATATTTTCATTTTAACATGAAAATCAATAAAAGTTTGAAAACTCACTTTTTTACATTTTTCAACTTGAAAATTGAGAATTGGAAACGAAAACAATACCATATAAGCCCTAAAATTTCTGGAAAATCGAGATTGCAAACCCAAAATCTGAAAATATCGAATTTCTGTTGTCCTTCGAACAAATACTGTATAAATATTTGGTTTTTGAGTTACAATAAGTGTTGTTGTTGACTTGTTGTCTAAATAATGTGATTTTGTTTAGTTTATATGCATATTTGAGTAATATATACTGTATATTATTACATTATTTTGTTCATTCTAACTGTATAATATATAAAAACGCGATGTAGAATGGTTTTTATTGTAGTGTATAATGGTTTGTATTGTAGTGTATAATAATGAATCTAATCTATAATCTGTTATACCATTCTATATAGTTGTGTATAAAATTCACAGTGTATAATGGTTTGTATTGTAGTGTATAATAATAAATTTAATCTATAATCTGTTATACTATTCTATATATTTGTGTATAAAATTCACAGTGTATAATGGTTTGTATTGTAGTGTATAATGGTTTATAAGCTACTGTATAATGTGTTATAAACTACTGTATGATGGTTTAAAATCACTAATTGTGTGATGTTTTCTTCCCCTTCTTCCTTTCTTCTCTCCCTGTCTTCTTCTATTCTGTATGTATGTATGTATGTAATGCCGACCAACACTACGAATATGACATGGCCAATGATTCCTACCATAACTTCCACTTTCTTTTTCTTCTATTCTCTGTCTTTATATCTATACACACACATATACATATTGTGATTAATTAATTGCTGATGATGAACTGATCTTACCCAATCAATTGCGATGAATACTGTGATTGCTGATGATGAATTGATCTTACCCAATCAATTGCGATGAAAAAGGCGAATATGATAAAGCGATCTTGCTGATTACTTCGATTGATGATGAATACTGTATAATATTTGCTGATTAATTCGATAGGATTGATGATGAACTGATCTCGATGATGGACTGATGAAGAATGGATTCTGGTGATGAATATTGATTTTAATCGAGCTGAAATATATGGTAAATTCTGTTTTTACGCATTAATGGGGATTTGATTTGATCATGCATTAAATGTGCATGAGTTTGTTGGGTTTTATTGACAAAATTGCCCTCCCATCATTAAAAATATTTAAATAATCCGAAAAAATGATATAATTTCACACCTTTGGATCAAATTGAATCAAAGGCCTAGATTGGGTCTTAGGTCTTACCTAATGGTAAGGTATGTATTTGATCCATACCCTATATATATATATGTATATATATACAGACACACACACACATATATATGGATAGTCATTTATACTCTTGAGGTATTGCGTGATTACAAAAAACACTCTCTAGTTTCATAAATTCTATCGAATGCATTGTTGTTTCATTCCGTCCAATAATCGACACCTTCGTTAGGGTTTCTGTACCACGCCGTTAAAAAATTATATGATCCAAGAATACCCCTAATTATGTAAATACTAATTTCCCGGACAATACATTTATCCCTTTTGGATATATTTTCAATGTTTTCAAATCATAGGTGTGTAGATGCATCATTTTGAACCTACTTAAAATAATTCAATTTAAAATGATTAAAATATTAAATTTTTATTTATAATAAATAAAAAAATAGATTTAGTATATTAAATTCATATATATATATATATATATATATCCAGAAAATAAAATATATGAAAACACTGAAATTTAGAAAAAATATAGTAAAAATATTTGAGTTAGAATTTCAAAATTATCTGAATTATTTTAGTCATAATTAATCACATTATAATTTACTATCATCTCTCTCTCTCTCTATATATATATAATCTTTATTTATACAACATTTTTTTCATAAATTTCAATGTTTTGAAAAATAAAAGAAATTAAAAGCTATTTATTACTTCCAAAAAATAAATAAATATTTTTTAGTCTTTTATTTGAAATTATTTTTGATAATTTTCAAAAGAAAATAAATTAGGAATTATTCTTATTTTTTAGAAATAAATAAGAAATTTAAATCTAAAAAACATGGGAAAAAGGGAGAAAGAGAACGTCGTCTTCTTCCCCAAGACGACCAACCCAACAACCACCGTCCACCACTTATTCCCTTTCTATATCGGCCGCCCAGCACCAGCACCTGCCTAAGCCCTCTCTCTTGTCATAGACCACTACCACCTTTCTCTACAATCGTTGGCCACTGCCTCCCTGTCACAAATCAATGTTGACGGCTCCTCTTCGTCGCATACCGTTGGCCACCACCTCCCTGTCACAAATCAATGTTGACGGCTCCTCTTCGTCGCATACCGTTGGCCACCACCTCAATTTCCAGTTTCGATCGCAATTTCTAGTTCCTTGTCGCCAGTGTTCTGAAAACCGGACCGGACAGCGAACCGGAAAAGTGACCGGGTCAGGGGTCACCGGTTCAACCGTTGGGACAACCACGGTCGAACCGGTGACGTCATAATTATGCAATAAATAATAATTAATATTACAAAACAATAATATATATATATATATATAAATATAAATCTTCTTCTTCTTCTTCTTCTTCTTCTTCATTCTTATCTATTTCGATCTTTTGCGAAGAAGGAAGGTTACAGATTTGGGTTGAAAAAATGTTTCAGATTTGAGTTTAATCTCAGATTTGGGTTGAAAAAATAAGGATTTCAAGTTTTGGTTAAGAACCGCTCGGTTCATCACTTTTAGCACTGGTTTTACCGGTTCACCGGTTGAACCGGCGGGTCGAACGGTTTTTGACCGAAACCGCCGGTTTTTGACCTTGAACGATTTTTTGACATAACCGGACCGTTTTTGTGACCAGTTCCAGTTTTGAGCTGTCCGACCAGCCGGTCCGGGTTGGGTTTCATACCATTGCTTGTCGCAAGCCCCCGATCACAGTTAAGAATTTACATTATTTTTTTTGTATATATGTGTTTAAAGGTTTAAGTATTGGAAACAAATTTGATAGGTGTAAATGGACAAATTTGATAAGTGTTTTTTCTGTTTTTTTTTTCTTTAACACTCTTTAATTAAGGGTATAGAAGTCATTTTACCTATTCCGTCCAATTTTACATCATTAATACAAGCAAGACGATATTCTATATGTAATTACCTATCTATCTATATATATGATGGGTCTAAAGTGTGGAGACAACTCAAAGAGTCAAGGAAGAAGAAAAGGAGCTGAAATCAAGACTGCCGACCGTGCCCAGGCGCGGACAAAATGGCGCCCAGGCGCGGACAGACAGGCGCCCAGGTGCGGCCTGGATGGCACCCAGGCGCGAGATGCAGACTGGTTGGGAGAATTAGCAGTTTTCGGTGCCCAGGTGTGGCAGTATCGGCGCCTAGGCGTGCGTAGCGAACTGTAGGCATCTGTTAGACGCGGTTTTATCTTTTTTTTGGCAAGTTTTGAGTTACCTATTGTGATTAGGTCTTTGTATCTTTGTTTCCAAGCTTAAGATACATAAGTAGATGAAATCCCCCTCATTGTAATGTATCTCTCTCTCACAAGATTAATAAAATCTCTCTAGCATAGGTCCGTGGACATAGGCAATTTGCCGAACCACGTAAAATCGTTGTCTCGTTTTTCTTGCTTTCTTTTACTTTTAAGTTCGTTTATGCGCATTGATTCCTAACAACTGGTATCAAGAGCACGGGTTAAATCAATCGGTGTGAATCAATGGCGTCTGAAGAAGGAAAAGTGAAGATTGACAAATTTGATGGAAAAGACTTTGGATTCTGGCGAACACAGATGGAGGATTATCTGTACCAGAAAAAGCTCCATCAACCATTGTCGGGGAAGAAGCCTGAAAAGATGTCAGACGAGGATTGGGAATTATTGGATAGGCAAACCCTAGGAGTTATTCGATTGACGTTATCGAGAAACGTGATGTTTAACATCCTAGATCAGAAAACCACTGCGGGTTTGATGAAGGCGTTATCCAATATGTATGAGAAGCCATCCGCATCGAATAAAGTCTATCTGATGAGACGTTTATTCAATTTGAGGATGACGGAGGGAGGATCGGTGACCAACCATATCAACGAGTTCAACGTGATCATCACTCAGTTGAGCTCGGTTGATATTAATTTCGAGGATGAGGTAAGGGCCTTAATTTTATTGTCTTCATTACCGGATAGTTGGAGTGATACGGTAACTGCTGTGAGTAGTTCGTCTGACCAAAGAAAGTTGAAACTGCAGGAGATTTGGGATCTGATTTTGAGCGAGGATATTCGCCGGAGGGAATCAGGAGAACTCACATCTGCTGCATTGAGTGCGGAGAGCAGAGGAAGAGGTGTTCAACGGGGTGGTCAGAAAGGTAGAGGTTGATCCAAATCAAAGGGGCGAGGGAAGTCAAAACCGCGCACGGAGGCCGATTGCTGGGGCTGCGGGAAGAAAGGCCATTACAAGAGGGATTGTCCTGAAAAGGGGGGTCAGAATCAAAACCGGGAACATCAACAAGCAAACGCAGCAGTAGACGACGTCGGAGATGCTTTGGTTTGCTGTGTTGACAGTCCAGTTGACCAATGGGTCCTGGATTCAGGTGCGTCGTTCCATGCTACTTCATGTAAGAATTATCTAACAAATTATGTTTCTGGAAAATTTGGAAAGGTTTTTCTTGCAGATGACGAACCCTTGGAAATTGTTGGTAAGGGTGAGGTCACCGTGACGACGGCACAGGGAATGCAATTGAAACTGCATGATGTGAGACATGTTCCGGGGTTGAGGAAGAATTTGATCTCAATGGGTCAAATTGACAGTGATGGGCACACCACGGTGTTTGGTGGTGGTGTATGGAAAATCACCAAAGGTAATCTGGTGGTGGCTCGTGGTAAGAAGTCGGGGACTCTGTATACCACAGAAATAAAGAAGGACTCGTTTGCTGCAGTCGAGGCTATAGAGGATGTTCACTTATGGCATAGGCGACTTGGGCATATGAGTGAGAAGGGAATGAGAATCATGGCATCCAAGAGGAAGCTACCAATCTCAAAGTCGGTTGAATTGGGTCTTTGCGAAGACTGTGTGCTTGGGAAGCAGAAAAAGGTAAGCTTTTCCAAGACGGGTAGAGAACCGAAGGCAGAGAAGTTGGAGCTTGTGCATACTGATGTATGGGGACCGGCTCCCATACAGTCACTTGGAGGGTCGAGATACTATGTCACCTTCATAGATGATTCCACTCGAAAGGTATGGGTCTATTTTCTGAAAAATAAGTCTGATGTGTTTAATACCTTTAGGAAGTGGAAGGCAGAAGTCGAGAATGAAACGGGGTTGAGATTGAAGTGTCTAAGGTCGGATAATGGCGGGGAGTATGATAGCCAAGAATTCAAAGACTATTGTGCAGAGAATGGGATCAAGATGATCAAGACTATTCCGGGGACTCCGCAGCAGAATGGGATTGCAGAGCGGATGAATAGGACTTTGAATGAACGAGCTAGGAGCATGAGGCTTCACTCTGGGTTGCCAAAGACATTTTGGGCTGATGCAGTGAGCACGGCGGCTTACCTCATCAACCGAGGACCTTCAGTACCGTTGGACTTCAAAATACCGGAGGAGGTTTGGTCTGGAAAGGAGGTAAATTTATCGCATTTAAAAATATTTGGTTGTTTATCTTATGTCTTGCGAAGTTCTGATGACAGGGATAAGTTGGATCCTAAGGCACAGAAGTGCATCTTTATTGGCTATGGAGGAGAGAGTTTTGGGTATCGGTTCTGGGATTACCAAAACAACAAAATCATAAGGCATAAGGATGTCACGTTCAACGAAAGGGTGCTTTACAAGGATAGACTTGGAGCAGAGTCTGAGGAAAACGAGAAACCAAAAGCGATACTGGAAGAGATCACTCTAGACGAGGTTGCTGGGAATGACACTGAGAATAGGATCGAGGATGATGCAGAGACTCCACCACCAACCTTGAGAAGATCGATTAGAACTCCTAAACCAAACATGAGGTATTCCCCTTCCTTACACTATTTACTTTTAACGGATTCGGGTGAGCCCGAGTCGTACAAAGAGGCGACAAGTGTGGGAGATTCTCTCAAGTGGGAGCTAGCCATGAAGGATGAAATGAGCTCGCTTGAGAGAAATAGAACTTGGAGGTTGACTGAGTTACCGAAGGGGAAACGGGCTTTGCAGAACAAGTGGGTATTCCGGGTTAAGGATGAACCGGATGGTAGTAAAAGGTACAAGGCGAGGTTGGTGGTCAAAGGGTTCCAGCAGAAGGAAGGGATTGACTACACTGAAATATTTTCGCCGGTTGTCAAGTTGACTACTATTAGGATGGTTCTAAGTGTTGTTGCTGCAGAGGATTTGCATCTTGAGCAATTAGATGTAAAAACGGCATTCCTTCATGGAGAATTGGAGGAGGAAAACTACATGGTTCAACCGGAAGGTTTTCTAGAGAATGGACGAGAAGACCTTGTATGCAAGCTAGAGAAAAGCTTGTATGGACTTAAACAAGCTCCGAGGCAATGGTATAAGAAGTTTGACACCTTCATGGCTAGTAGTGGATATACTAGGTGTCAAATGGATCATTGTTGTTATTTCAAGAAGTTTAGGGATTGTTACATAATATTGCTACTGTATGTGGATGATATGTTAGTGGTTGGGTCTAACATGAGAGAAATTGATAAGTTGAAGAAGCAACTATCCATAAAATTTGAGATGAAAGACTTGGGAGCTGCAAATACATTCCTTGGGATGAGGATCATTCGAGATAGGTCGAGTGGGAGTCTCAAGTTGACTCAAGAGAAGTACATTGAAAAGGTACTTGCTAGATTTGCAATCTCAAATGCAAAGTCTAGAAGTACACCTTTGGGGAGTCATTTCAAGTTAAGCAAGGAACAATCACCTAAAACTGAGGAGGAGCGAGATCAAATGGCAAAGGTTCCCTATGCCTTTGCCATTGGGAGTTTAATGTATGCAATGGTGTGTACAAGGCCGGATATAGCCCATGCAGTGGGAGTTGTGAGTCGATATATGGCTAATCCGGGGTTAAAGCATTGGGAAGCAGTAAAGTGGCTACTGAGGTATTTGAGGGGTACATCGAGTATGTGCTTGTGTTTTTCGGGCAGTAGTGTTACTTTGGAGGGCTTCGTGGATGCGGATTTAGGTGGTGATCAAGATGGTCGGAAGAGTACATCGAGGTACATTTACACTGTAGGTGGCACTGCAATAAGTTGGACTTCTAGGCTACAAAAGTGTGTAGCACTCTCCACAACCGAGGCTGAGTACATTGCTATTTCAGAAGCGGGCAAAGAGATGGTTTGGTTGAAGAATTTTCTGAGGGAGATAGATAAGGAGCAACGAGATTGTGCGCTTTATAGTGATAGTCAAAGTGCCATTTGTTTGGCAAAGAATCCGGTGTTTCACTCGAGGACGAAGCATATTCAATTGAAGTATCATCATATCCGAGAGATGATAGATGATGGGACTTTAGAGTTGAAGAAGGTGCTTGGTGCAAAGAATCCGGCGGATATGTTAACTAAGGGAGTTACCACCGAGAAACTGAGGTTATGCATGGCCTCAGTTGGCCTCGAACTTATGTGATGAGGAGGCCGACTTATGCTAGAGAGAGAGAGTGCTTTCATTTGGAGAATGAAGAGTCATGGAGTTTTGATGAAGAGGGGTGTTTCTACTTTGAGTTTAGTCTCCAAGTGGGAGATTGATGGGTCTAAAGTGTGGAGACAACTCAAAGAGTCATGGAAGAAGAAAAGGAGCCGAAATCAAGACTGCCGACCGCGCCCAGGCGCGGACAGACAGGCGCCCAGGCGCGGCCTGGATGGCGCCCAGGCGCGAGATGCAGAAAGGTTGGGAGAATTAGCAGTTTTCGGCGCCCAGGCGTGGCAGTATCGGCGCCTAGGCGCGCGTAGCGAACTGTAGGCATCTGTTAGACGCGGTTTTATCTTTTTTTTGGCAAGTTTTGAGTTACCTATTGTGATTAGGTCTTTGTATCTTTGCTTCCAAGCTTAAGATACATAAGTAGATGAAATCCCCCTCATTGTAATGTATCTCTCTCTCACAAGATTAATAAAATCTCTCTAGCATAGGTCCGTGGACGTAGGCAATTTGCCGAACCACGTAAAATCGTTGTCTCGTTTTTCTTGCTTTCTTTTACTTTTAAGTTCGTTTATGCGCATTGATTCCTAACAATATAAACCTTGATTTCAGCCAAGACTAAGGATTGAAACACATTGAGATTTGTTTGATCAAAAAACATAAAAAAAAAATCGAGATTTACAAACCTATTCACCAACTTTTTCAAACAAGATTTTTTACCTTTACAAGAGCTATAATATGAAATTCTCAATCTATATGTAATGAGAGTCCCTCTCCGTTCCACCCACAAATTACGTTACATGTATAAATAATTTTTTGGTTTGTATAAGAAGGAAAGAAAAGGAAAACTATCTATGTTTATCCTTCGGTCTTATCTCTCTCGATGCATCACCCAGAGCCCAAAGCAGCAGTGTAAGTCGTCGGAGGAGCGCCATTTTTAAAATTCCCTTTCTTCATCCCTTCTGATAGCTATTTCCGTTATTAATCCCAATTTCGCTCGATTCTCATTTCGTTCGATTTAGTAAACCCTAGAAAAACTCTATGTGAATCTTAAACTTCCGCCTCAATCTTCCGTTGTAATGGCTGACGGTGGGCTAATGGAAGAGCGTTCATATGATTTCGTTGTGAAAAATTTCTCAGCGTGTAAGACGATGAGTGCAGGAACTGCGATCGTGAGTGAGGAGTTAGAGGTTGGTGGCTACATTTGGACGATCCGGTTTTATCCTGCTGGAAGGACAATGGAACACAAGGCTGCATATGCATCAGTTTATGCATGTCTCATGAGCAATACTGCTAAACCGGTGGAATGTCATGCTGACTTTGTAATTCTTGATCAATCCGGGTTGGACATGCATTTCGTAAAATCAATTGCGCCACAGATGATCAAAATGGAAAGAAATTCTACCACGGGACATCTTGAATTCATAAATAGGGCTGTACTGGAGTCTACTGGCTGTGTGCGAATTGATCGTTTGACAATACGGGCTACTATGTAACAGCCCACCCCACATCGACCGAATAAGAGAAAATTGAATAGTTTATAAAGAGAACCCTAGGATTCAAGTGTAACAATGAATATCCATTTTGGGCCGTGGTTCAAATGCCCAACTCAAGGTTACGCTCAGTGGGTTCGATGAGATTTCTCTGGTCCAACGGGCTCGTGAGCCCGGGGCGTGACAATGGTATCAGAGCCGTTCGTCAGCCGGAATTGGGAGTTCGGTGCTACAACGTAAAATCTCGGTATTCGCTATGAAGTAGCCCGAGGTTCTCGGATCCGCTATGAAGAATAGTACGAGGCAAATCCGGTGGTAGCCTAGAGAGTCCCGACGCCTGACGACGGATCTTGGACTGAGTCACGCCGCGATGAGGACGTCGCTCCTCGAAGGGGGGGTGATTGTAACAGCCTGTCCCACATCGACGGAATAAGAGAAAATTGAATAGTTTATAAAGAGAACCCTAGGATTCAAGTATAACAATGGATATCCATTTTGGGCCGTGGTTCAAATACCCAACTCAAGATTACGCTCAGTGGGTTCGATGGGATTTCTCTGGTCCAACGGGCTCGTGAGCCCGGGGCGTGACATACTATACATGTTTTTGTATTTCCAGATTGTTTAAAACTATATGACACCTTTGCTGTAGACTTTGGCAGATTATTTGAGAGCATGGATTTCACAGATATCTTTTTCAAGGTGGAGGATGAGATAATTCCTGCCCACAGGTGTGTACTGCATGCACGTTGCCCTGCTTTAACAAGTCTTCCTGCAGCTAGCGATGGAAGCAATGAGGTTCATGTTTACGATATTGAGCCAATTGTCAAGGACTTAACCTTAATACTAACTTCTCGTGAGGCACATAGCTCAATCCGCCTCTTGCGTGACTTGCTAAGTCAACCTCTTCCGAAATGTGCTCGTGTGCTAAAGGGAAATTGGCAAAGTGCACAAGAAAGCTTAAAGGAAACTTTAGTACTTGCATTGCTCTAAATTTCTTGGATGGTTACAAATGAGCCCCCTAACCTCTATTTATACTTCCCATTCTTGGAATGGACGACTAAGATTAACCTGATCCTACGGCTACGATCTATCATCTAGATTATTCTACTAGATATTTACATGGAGGATTCTAGATAATTTTACCTTATCTCTACAAAATTCTAGAGAAGTCCTACCATTCTCTACACATCTAGAACTCATTTTAGAATGTTGTATCCACTACTATAAATGTAAGGTAGTGTAGATGTATAGACTTTTGGAGCCTCATTTTGTGGGAAGAGTTCTTGAAATCTACAGGGGCGTGACATCCTCCCCCACCCAATTCGACGATGCCCTCGTCGTCGTGCAATGTTGTCCCACGGCTTACCCGATCGTCACTCTGCATCATGCTTGCTGGAAATTCTTGACACTTCTAAGGGTTTGATCTTGCCGGGGTTCTCGCTTGTCTTCGTCGGCATAATCTTTCTTTTGTCCCATTGTTGCCTCCGAGTCCTCCTCGGGCTCTTCAATGTACTCACGTTGCACTGCCTCTTGACCCCCCATGATCGCTGTCAACATCCCGAACTTTGGACAATATTTGTAAGAATATGGCCCCTTACAAACGTAGCATCCTTGCTTCGGCACAAAAGATTGCTTCTTTGCCTCATAATCCTTTCGCCCCGATGAGCTCCCCGAACTCGCCCCTTTGTAAGACGCCTTGTGGGTTTGGTCATCCCCGTGATGCTTGCCTCCCCCACCATTGCCCGATTTCTCACCTCTGTCCTTGTTGCTCTTGAGGTCATGATGCTCACGTTGGAAATTGGCAAAGTGCACAAGAAAGCTTAAAGGAAACTTTAGTACTTGCATTGCTCTAAACTTCTTGGATGGTTACAAATGAGCCCCCTAACCTCTATTTATACTTCCCATTCTTGGAATGGACGGTTAAGATTAACTTGATCCTACGGCTACGATCTATCATCTAGATTATTCTACTAGATATTTACATGGAGGATTCTAGATAATTCTACCTACACATGTCTCTACAAAATTCTAGAGAAGTCCTACCATTCTCTACACATCTAGAACTCATTCTAGAATGTTCTATTCACTACTATAAATATAAGGTAGTGTAGATATATGTACTTTTGGAACCTTATTTTGTGGGAAGAGTTCTTGAAATCTCCAGGGGCGTGACACAATGCTCTTCAAGGTTTTCTTGCACACCATTCTCTTAATTTTTTTTTTACATTAAATTTTGCATGTTAGATAGTCCTGTATGGTTTAGATTAATACTCCTTTACCAATAAGTTCCCCACTCAAAGTTGGAATGCATTGTATTTTGTTAACGATTAAATGTCGTATGTGGTTAACGGATAGATGATGTATGTTGTTAATTGATATCTTGATTGGCCGTTTCATGAATATCAATTAAAGTAATGCTGTGCAATTAGATGTTAATGGAAAAAAATTGTTAGAAATTTGTGTTTTCCTCAAATTATGTGGATGTCTCTAGAGTTAGAAATTTCATACTTAAATGGAGTTTTTTATATGGAAAACATGTCTCAAGGCCTAAGATCATGCCGAAGACAGAATGTTTTGGCCCTGATTTTTGCTTTTGATTAGTGATTCTGTAGTTGTATTCCTTCGCTATAAACAGTTTCGCTACTTGAAATCTATTGTATGTTGTTAATGAAAATCTGTTTTCATGATTATCATTTAAAGTAATGTTGTGCAATTAGATGTTAATGGTAAAAAATTGTTAGAAATTTTTGTTTTCCTCAAATTATGTGGATGTCTCTAGAGTTAGAAATTTTATACTTAAATCGAGCTTTTTATATGGAAAAAATATGTCTCAAGGCCTAAGATCAGGCCGAAGACAGAATGTTTTGGCGCTGAATTTTGCTTCTTATTAGCGATTCTTTAGCTGTATTCCTTCTCTAGAAACAGTTTCGCCACTTGAAATCTATTGTATGTTGTTAATGAAAATCCGTTTTCATGATTATTATTAATGTTCAAAGTCTATAGTAATTATTAATGTTGTGGAAGTATATATATATATATAATTGATCGACTGACTATATGATTTATGATGCAGACTATGTTTTCTGTTACCTGTTACCAATTTGTACAGCTAAAGGGCAAAAGAGAGAGAAAGACAAAAGTCGAAGCAAGTGAAATGTAATGAGTGGCTATGCTAAATTTCTAGTAGACAATTTTATTGATTTCTGTAAGGTGACTACATGAATTCTATCACTTGTGCAATTCATCGAAACAAAGTTACGTGGCACTCTAACTCCCTTTTTATTTAATGGAATAGACCAAAATGCTCTTCACCGCGAAATACAACTTGAACTTCATTTTGCTGCATTTTACTTTCTTGGTTGCAAATCATCCTTAGTTGCATTTATATTTGTTTGCATCATTCATTTTGCATTTTTATCTTCGGTATTGATCAATGAGATTGTCATGATCTAGCTTAAATTTCCGAATTTAGCTCGATCGTAATAGTCACTGTCTTGTACTTGATGCTTGAATATTGTTCAACGCAGACTCTTGAAAATTACTTTCTCGCGCTTTGGTTCTACGTTCAAGAATTCAAGCGATCTTTTTGTACTTCATTTTTGTGATTTGAGAGTTTCTTCGTTATCATGAATATCGAATTCTTTTGCACTTGGATTCTGGATTTAGTGTTCAAAGTAATCTTTCCGTACTTTATTTTGTGATCTTACAGTTTCTTCGTTATCTTGAATACGAATCAGCGTTTATGAATGAAACCCGGTATAATTTTATTATAATATCTTATTATAATATTTAAAATGAATCCAAACCCATGCTTCCATCTCTTTTCTATGTGAACAATGAGGTGGAGGAGTTCTTTGTTCACTATTTTGCCCCATTTGAATATTACCTTAAATACCTTCAATGTTATAATTTTGAAACTTTTAATAATCATTTATGGAATATTATTTTCTTTTACTACATTTATACGTCAGTTATATTTCACTAAATATATACCCTATTAAATTTGTTTTGACTTTGGCAATTATCCTTGATTCAAGCATCAAATCATTTAAGTAGTTACTTCCAAAATACATAAGATCATAATATTCTTTTTTTAATTCAGTTTATGTTCTATATTTTCTTTATATAAATTAATTTAATCTAACAAATTTATTAGTATTAATTTCTTTGTTTAAACTTTTTTATTATGCAGGAATTTACTTATTCATTCCCGAAAATTAGTTTTGGACGTCAAAGAACAATGATCCATGGTTAATCTATATAAAACTGAACTCGAATTAACTAAAATTAACTTTGAGATATAGAGTTCATCTTGCATAATGAACCACACCAGGTATGACCTTTTGCCTTTTAGTAATTCTAAAGTTAGTTTTAACATTTATGGTTAATGGCCGTTTTTGCACACTTTGATTTATGTTTATGTTTAGTTTATATTGTTTCAAATAAGGTGAGTGGTCTTTAAAGTTAACAGCTGCATATTTTATTCATTTTTTATTATTAAATTATCTCAATAACTTTTATTCTTGCGTCCTACTTTATTGAAAATCCACATTTTATAATCATTTTTTCCCATTTTAAAAATATTTATATTTTTCTAAATTTAAATACTATTAAATTGTTTCCACTTTCAGCACTTACATCATTGTTTTTAATGTATTCTGAATGTACTTCTTAAAAAATGTTATTTAGTTCAATATATGTATCTCCAGTACAAGTTTGAGTTACCTTATATATTATTAATGTGAATGTAAATGCGTGCATGCTATAAACAAAAAGTTGGAAAAATTCAGTTTGAGTATTAAAGTTCAGAAGAAATACCAGAGTCATTAAGAATTGTATTCCTTCGGTTACTATTGACAATGATGCACATAAAAAGCTAGCACACAATTTTAGGAAAAAATTGAATTAATTTAGTAACCCAAAATTATTAACCCAAAAAAAAAAAAAAAAAAATCCAACCCCACAATGTGAAAATAGTTTCAAACCAATATTTAATATCCAATTACTTCTCTTCTTTCTCTCCACAAATGAAAATTTTCTTCTTGAAATCCAATATAAGATCCTCCATATATGTATCAGGAAATATACATCTCAACTATTTTCTCTTTCTAATGTTATGTTTGATGTAACTTTATAATTTGTTCTTTAACTTTTACCCGTATTTTTTGCGGAAGGTAAATGACTCGAAATCTAAAAATCGAATAATGGCGGGCTAAAAGCAGTTAATTGTAATTATATCATTATTTAAATATTCATAATTGTTTTTTCTGGCACTTTAATGACTACGTACTGTTGAAGAATGGCTCATTTCAAAGTTGAGCAATATCCCACATTGGAAAATGGTTGTAAAGAGTGGTCTCTTTACACTATAAAAAGAGACCATCTATTTACATTTGAAAACATCCCAAATTGCCTAAGTCTTTTAGCAATTTCTTCTTTCTTCCTTTATAGTTTGTAATAGTTTCACTTTAGTCCTTTAGTGAAATATTTTGGTGGGTTCCGAGGACGTAGGCTAAATTAGCCGAACCTCGTTAAATTTGGTGTTCTTTATTTTGTGCTATTCTTCAAGTAGCCATTGTTAGTTATAGTTGTAGTGTTATATTGTGCTATTAAATTCGTCTAGTTAATTCTGTCGAGGAGGTTGGGTTTTAAGCGCGACCGTTGTGACGCCTCCAATCTTTCCTGGGAATTAAATCTATTGTGGTTTTCTAGTACAATATTTCACTCGCTATTTCTATATTTGGTGGAATATGACTCTGAGTTCCACAACAAGTGGTATCAGAGCTCGGGTATTCTGAGTATGCTCTGTGGTCGCAGTTTAATCTGATCTTCCACATCAGAAAAGTTTTCTCGGGCTATTTGGCTTTCGCATTTGGAGGGCTCTTGAAGAATAATTTGTAACCAAAAATGGAAGGCAGCTCAAAAGCATCATCGTCGTCCATTTGGGCGAGAACCACTGTGGCGAATACGCGATTGGCAGTGGAGTCTTTTGATGGCACAGGCCATTTTGGTATGTGGCAAAGCGAAGTTGTAGACGCACTCTTTCAACAAGGTCTATACTTAGCTATTGAAGAAAAGAAACCAAATGATATAGAGGAAAAAGAACGGAAATTTGGATGAGAAGGATTTGGCTCTGATGTTGCTGGGATCCCTTCCTGAGGAGTTTGAGTTTCTTGAAACCACTCTACTTCACGGGAAGGCTGCTGCTGTATCTCTTAGCGAAGTTTGTGCTGCCCTATACAGTTATGAACTGAGAAGGACAAGCAAGTTTGTTCAGGCGGAGATGCAGAAGTTTTGTTCATCAGAGGTCGTTCACAAAACAAAAGGAGTGAAATACTCCAAATTGGAGTTTTGTGAACTTTGTGTTTGTGGGAAACAGACAAGGGTTAAATTTGGAACAACAATCCATAATACTGATGGTATCTTGGATTATGTTCATTCGGATGTGTGGGTCCCTCAAAAAATGAGTTCTTTGGGAGGGAAGCACTAGTTTGTAACCTTTGTTGATGTTTTTTTCGGGAGAGTTTGGGTGTATACGATGAAGACAAAGGATGAAGTGTTTGAGGTATTCCTCAAATGGAAAAAGATGGTGGAAACTCAGATTGATAAAAAGGTCAATCGTCTCCGTACAGACAATGGTGGAGAATTTAGGAGTGGTCCATTTCAGAAATTTTGTGAGGATGAAGGCATTGTCAGACACTTCACTGTCAGACATACACCACAACAGAACGAAGTGGCAGAACGCATGAATCGGACTTTGCTGGAGAAAGTTCGGTGTTTGTTATCCAATGCTGGGTTGGGTAAAGAATTCTGGGCTGAGGCTGTGACATATGCGTGTCATCTCGTTAATCGTCTACCATCTACTGCTATTGATGAAAAAACACCATTTGAAAAATGGTTTGGAAAGCGTGCTGCTGATTATGATTCCTTACATGTGTTTGGTTCCACTGCATATTATCATGTTAAGGAATCAAAGTTGGATCCTAGAGCAAAGAAAGTTGTGTTCATGGGGATCACCTCTGGTATAAAAGGCTATCGCCTTTAGTGTCCAGAAATAAAGAAAATAATCTTTAGCAGGGATGTCACCTTTAATGAATCTACCGTGTTGGAAAAGGTGAATGTAGAACAGCAGGATGGTACTCCCAAACAGGTGGAGTTTGAAAAGTTTGTTGTCCCAGCAGATCAAGAAACTCTTGATCATTCTCCTACGGTAGAAGGAGATTTTGAAGAAGAGGAAGTTCAACCCCAAGAACTTCCACAGCAACTTGAATCAATTGCAACTAGCAAGCCAAAGAGGACAATCAGAAAGCCTGCTCGCTTTGATGATATGGTGGCTTGTGCATCTGCAATTGCCGCTGATGATGTTCCTACCACTTATATTGAAGCAGTCAAAGGACCAGAGAAAGATAAGTGGAGGATTTCCATGAGTGAAGAAATGCAGTCCCTTCATAAGAATCAAACATGGGAACTGGCCAGTCTCCCGAAGGGAAAGAAGGCAATTGGATGCAAATGGGTATTTGCAAAGAAAGATGGATTTCCTAACCAAGGTGATGTCGCTATCAAAGCCAGATTGGTGGCCAAAGGTTACGCTCAGAAGGAGGGCATTGATTATAATGAGGTGTTTTCTCCAGTTGTAAAACACTCCTCCATTAGAATTTTGTTGGCTTTGGTAGCACAGTTGGATTTTGAACTAGTTCAGTTGGATGTAAAAACTGCATTTTTACATGGAGACTTGGAAGAGGAAATCTATATGACTCAGCCAGAGGGATTACAAGTTGCTGAAAATGAAAATTTGGTTTGTAAACTTCAAAAATCGTTGTACGGATTGAAGCAATCTCCGAGGCAGTGGTACAAGCAATTGACAAGTTTATGATGGGAATTGGGTACACAAGAAGCAAATACGATCATTGTGTGTATTTGCACAAGCTACAAGATGGATCCTTCATATATCTTCTTCTGTATGTTGATGATATGTTGATTGCCTCCCCGAGTCTAATAGAAATTGAGAAGTTGAAGACTCATTTGAAAAGGGAGTTCGAGATGAAGGATCTAGGTGAGGCGAAGAAGATTCTCGGCATGGAGATTTTCAGAGATAGAAAATTGAGGAGGCTTTGTTTGACTCAGAAACAATATCTGAGTAGGATGTTGAGGCGTTTTGGCATTGATGAAAAGTCAAAACCAGTTAGTACTCCGCTTGCTCCTCATTTTAAGCTTAGCGCCGCTTTGTCACCGAAATCTGATGCAGAACGGGAATACATGTCAAAAGTACCGTATGCAAATGTTGTTGGTAGCTTGATGTATGCTATGGTGTGTACGAGGCCTGATATTTCCCAAGCAGTGGGGGTTGTGAGCAGGTATATGCATGATCCTGGAAAGGAACATTGGCAAGCTGTGAAATGGATTTTGCGATACATCCATGACACAGCTGATGTTGGTTTGATATTTGAGCGGGAACATAGTTAGTATGTAGTCGGATATTGCGATTCAGACTATGCTGGTGATTTAGATAAGCGTAGATCAACTACAGGCTACGTATTTACTCTTGCTAAAGCACCAGTCAGTTGGAAGTCTACCTTACAGTCAACGGTTGTCTACTACGGAAGCAGAGTATATGGCAATTTCAGAGGCTGTAAAGGAAGCAATTTGGCTTCAAGGGTTGCTTGGTGAACTGGGGATTGGACAAAAGTATGTGAAAATACATTGTGATAGTCAAAGTGCTATCCATTTAGCAAAGAACCAAGTTTATCATGCAAGGACGAAGCACATTGATGTTCGGTATCACTTCATAAGAGAGATACTTGAAGAAGGTGGAGTCAGAATCGAGAAGATCCATACTACTGAGAATCCTGCTGATATGTTGACAAAAGTTGTGACTGCAATCAAGTTCAAATTTTGTTTGGACTTGATCAACATTGTCAAAGTTTGAAGATTGATTTTTGGTGACCCCGTTTGACGAGGAGATTGAAGATTTTGGAAATTCGCCAAGGTGGAGATTTGTTGAAGAATGACTCATTTCAAAGTTGAGCAATATTCCACATTGGAAAATGGTTGTAAAGAGTGGTCTCTTTACACTATAAAAAGAGACCATCTATTTACATTTGAAAACATCCCAAATTGCCTAAGTCTTTTAGCAATTTCTTCTTTCTTCCTCTATAGTTTGTAATAGTTTCACTTTAGTCCTTTAGTGAAATATTTTGGTGGGGTCCGAGGACGTAGGCTAAATTAGCCGAACCTCGTTAAATTTGGTGTTCTTTATTTTGTGCTATTCTTCAAGTAACCATTGTTAGTTATAGTTGTAGTGTTATATTGTGCTATTAAATTCGTCTAATTAATTCTGTCGAGGAGGTTGGGTGTTAAGCGTGACCGTTGTGATGCCTCCAATCTTTCCTGGGAATTAAATCTAGTGTGATTTTCTAGTACAATATTTCACTCGCTATTTCTATATTTGGTGGAATATGACTTTGAGTTCCGCAACACGTACTACTGATTTATCTTCATCTTTTGATATTATTTGCCCATTAAACCGAAAATAAAATTATGCTCGCTAACTTTTTGTTCAATTTCTTTGGAATATTCTATAATCATACTCCTTGATTTACTCTATTACTTATTACTCTTGAATGCACAAATATGACTTATAAGTTGGAACAATTACAATCTTTTATAGTATAAAGAGCTAAAAAGTCTTAATTTTTATATGCCCTTACCTTCCATCCAGTCACCCTACTGGTAAACGACTAAGCTGTAAGTATCACTTTTGTGTTTCCTTTTAAAGTATATATATATGCATTATATCCACATATATTTTAGAAATTGTTGGACCGCCCCCCCCCCCCCCCCCCCCCCCCCACAAAACAAAACCCACACATAGACAATATCATGTTTTAAATTTTTCGCAATGGAGATTTTCCATCTAAATATAATTTTGACACCCTTAACTATAATTATAGATATTCATCATCTTATAAATTCTTCCAAGTCAATTGCGATGAAAAGTTGTGTGCTCAAAGGGAAAATTGCAGTTTTCATCCCGTAAGTTACTCACATTTCGATTTTGGTCTCATTGTTGGGATGTGCAACATTTAGTCCCATAAGTCAAATAAAATCTCAATGTTGGTCCCATGAAAAGTTGCCGTCTAAAATTAAATGGAACAACGCGTATACGTTGCACACTTCCATTAGAAAAAGTAACTGGAGGGAAAAATACACGTCTTGAACTGAAATAAGTGGGAAAATTGGCTTACAAAAGAGGGAAAATTAAATTCGAAGGCACAAAAAAGTTAAGACTTTTTTTTCTTATACTATTCTCTTCAAATTTCTACTTCACCAAACAAGTCGACCCTAATGGAGAAGTCTTGTGTTATTGTGGCAAACAAGCTATCTTACAAACTTCATGAAAGGAGGAGGAAAAATTATTTTTTTAGTCCGTTAACTTGGTCTCCCTTGCGTTTTAGTCTTTTAAGTTGACACGTTGCAAAATTGGTCCGTTATCTTCTGACATTTTGTAATTTTAGTCCTTTTGTGCTTAAAAAATTGGTAAATTTACTTCGCCAATTTAGTCAGTGACATAGTCAATGGGTAAAAATTGGGAAACCTAATTAGGTAGGTTTTCACTGTAATTTTAAGTTTTGAAATGCGTAAAGTTATTTCCTTCGTACAATAAAGGTTTTGTGGCTTTGTGCTTTTTAGCTTCTAATTGATGATATCTAATAATAATGTGTGATGGTGGTATTGATGGGTATCGACGGACTAAATTTACTAATTTTTAAGCAAAAAAGGACTAAAATTACAAAAACTCGGAAGATAATGGACCAATTTTGTAACGTGTCAATTTAAAGGATTAAAACGCAAGGAAGGCCAAGTTAACGGACTAAAAAAATAATTTTCTCTGAAAGGAGGAAGACTCGGGTAGGCGATTCTATAGTTGTAAAGTAGAAGGGCATCCATTTGAGCTTTGGAAAGATTCTCCAATGTGCTATAGGTCAAAGATGGTCATACCCGAGCTCCGTAACTGGGTCGAGTTATTGGAGGTAGCTAGAGATTCTAGAATTGATGTTTATGGTGGAATTTCTGAGTGAAGAAGTTACAACGTAGGGAAATGGTGTTGCAGATGAGAGTTCAGAAATTGTTGTATTAGGGTTAGTCACGTGTCCCTCACGTGGTTACTTAATGGAAGTGTGCAACACGCACACAATTTCTTGTTTAATTTTAGACGGCAGCTTCTCATGGGACCAACATTGAGATTTAATTTGACTTATGGGACTAAATGCGGCACATCTCAAGCCAATGGGACCAAAATCAAAATGTGGATAACTTATGAGACGAAAACTGCAATTTTTCCTGTGCGTAGATGATTCAACCATTGATAAGGTTTGTGGCTTTGAGCTCCACTAGATGTTGATACTTACGGTGAATTAAGAGCTTAATATTTTAATATAATATTAATGTATATAATTTTTCAGAAGGATTATAAATAGCACATACATATTCTATATTGGTGTGAATCATTATAATTAGCTAGATTTTTTTTGGTAATCTTTGTAATTAGAGTTGATTTATATTAGTTTTAAATATTCGCTACAGATTCGTTCCTATGACGCTCCTATTTTGCAAGATAGAATCAGGAAAATAACTTTTTTAAAATGAAGATATTTTCTTGAAAATTTGATATACTTGATGACAATGAGTTCCATGGAAAGTAATTTATATGTTATTTGATACTTTTATACAATTTGATAAGCTACAACCATATTTCTAAGAGTTAATGTTCTCAATATCATGCGACATATTACGAATTTAGATTGACATCTTTTATATGTTTACAAATATATTTTTTTTATTTTTTTAAAATGTTCACATAAATATTTTTAAATATTCAATATTAAATAAAACCATTTTTTAAATTTAAAAATCATTGCCCGTGCAACGCACATGTTAAATACTAGTTCTTTCTAACCTTTGCCATTACCATTTTTCATATTAGTAAAGGACACGCGCATTGCACATGATCCATAAAGAATTTATTAAAATTAGAGAAAATTACATGTACACACCCTAACTTTAGTGCAAAATTACCGAAAAACCCTGATATTTTTGAAATAACATAAAGTCCCCCTCATGTTAAGATAGTCTAACAATTACAACCCATGTGTATTAAAAAAAATTACAATTTTAACCTTACAAATAGATCCCTCGAGGGGGGTCTCGTTGTAATTTACCAAAAGTTAGGGGAGTTTTGGTAATTAACACTAAAGTGAGGGGGTGTGCATGTAATTCACCCTTAAAATTATTGCATAATTCAAATACTTAAGAATAAAATTGAAACTTTTGAAGCAAATTTTATAAATAAATTAAAGTGATCTACAATAATTAAAGTTGAAAAGACAAATAACGTAAAAAATAAATAAAGTAGGTTTAATCTGATTCGAAGATCTCATTAGTTCTTCTCTTGCTTGATCTTGATAGAGGTAGCAAATTTCTTTTATGTTTGTGTTTTAAATTGCTTAGTATCTTTACATTTTCAGTTGAAATTATGGTATTGATGTCCTCTGCCTTTTTGTTCATTTTCAGTTGCTTTATTTTTTATTCATCACCTTCTTCAAAATTTGTATGTTTTTACTTTTAATTTTTTTTAATGAAGAAACTTTTATAAGAGTTTCACTTGCATTCTCCTCCCCCACCTCACCCGCACCCGCATCCCAGGACCATTCTTGTTTTTCATTCCGTTTTTCTCCTTTATTTTTGGTTGTCCTATGTCGATCTGCATCTACTATGACTCTAAGTTTTGGCTTCTTTATTTCTGCGCTTCTATTAAATGCAATGGGAAAAATAAAATTCTTTAATCATCCAACCCAACAATTAAACCTATGTAGATGAACAAAGTTGAAGGATGAGTGATGTATTCTATAAATTAACAAATTAAGTTCATTTATTCTTGCAACATGTCTTGCATTTTGCTAATATATATAAATTATCAGTATATTCATTTTGTTAGTAAAATGCAAGTCCAATTATATTTATTTTAAAATTAGTATTAAATTTTGTATAATATGAAAATAGATTATAGACATATATAAATAAACAAAGTTGACGGTAATAAGATAGAACTGTAATTTATAAATTATACTATGTCAATAAAATATTATCTTGATGGTAACCCACAACCAAAAATAACACTAAAGTGTGAGCTATTCTAGATTATATTCGTAATTTAGTTTGATCAGATAATATTTTTACCTTTTTATTTTAGTTTATTCAATAACATAGATATTTAGCTTTTGTACAAAACATAACATTCATCCAAGAATAATATATAGTCAATATCTAATTTGATCAAAAAGTTGTGAAATTCAGTTAAGTTACTTATTTCTAATGTTCTTTTATATAATAATATTTTGTTTGAAAGCTTTTATAGCTCAATTATCCGTCGTATGTGATAAAACCTCCAAGCGAGAAAAAAAAAAGAAATGATTAATTGACCAATTATTTTTTTCTGAATCCTTGCAACAATGAATTGCATTTCTATTTTTTCACACTTTGTGTAGGTTTTCCTATTTATTTATTGTTGTTAAGTTTGTAGTTGAATAGTAATAAGTTATTAAATCTGCTTGTAATTTTTCCTTTTCTATACTTTCATAACTTGCCGTCTCATTAATTCAATTCATTAATTCAATTTAGGTTTAAGTCTTGTTTTATCAGTTGAATTGTCACATAATCCTAGTTTTCATGAATTTGGGATTTATGAATTTTCTTTTCTTCATGTTTGTTATATGAGACTACTAAGTGTGATATATGTGAACATACAAAATAAGTCACAATGCTACTGCTTTCTTTTAGGCTAATGATCAGAACTCCTCTTGACAGAGCAAAACTAGGAAAATACCTTTAGTACCCTCCTTGATCAATCAACTTGCCTTCAATCCTGCCGGGGCTAATAATTGACTCCTAAAATGGTACTTGTAATTCACATTTAACTGAAACTTAGTGCCGACCCAATTGCCACATTTAACTAAAATTATATGGAAACCCCATTTAACCATAAAGGATTTTAATTTTCATTTCTTTTCACATATTTGAATTTTTAAATTATTTTGCCAATCTCATTCTTTTTTAATTATAATATTTTCATCTCTTGCAAAATATATTTTAAGTAATATACGAATAAGTCAATAATGTAATTACAACAATGAAAATCAAAATATTAAGTATAATATATACAAAAATGTTACATATAATCATATTCTAGTGGGAAAATTACTAACCCACCCCCCCCCCCCACCCCCACCCCCAAAAGAAAAAAATTTATATTAAAAAAAATTCATGAAAATATTTTTCAATCTCAAAAACCCACTCTACAAACTTTTCATCCAAAAAAACCCAAAAGTTAAGATTAAGAATTTTTTGGAATAAGCTACCCTTCATTTATTAAGTTAAGAATTGATCAACTGATTTTTTTTATCAAAATTTTTATTTTAAAAATTTTTAAATTTATAAGTTAAATAATACAGATTATTTTTTTATTTAATATTTTATATAATTTATTTTTTATTTTACCATAATAATTACCTAAAAATAATTACTATTGATTTACAATTCCTAATCAACTAGATATTTTAGCTAACAAACTTTAACTAATCCAGCTAATGAATTACAAGATTACCACTACAACTAACTTAACAAATTAAACTTAACTAACTGCTGCAATTAAATCTTCGCCCTTCTTCTTTTAACATTCCCCCTCAAGTTGGTGGGTGCAATAGGTTGCAAACACCTAACTTGCTAAGAAAAAACTGGATTTGTGGCTGTGCTAGAGCCTTTGTGAACAAGTGAGCAGGTTGTAACTTTGTATATATGTAGCTTGGTTTGATCAACCCATCTTGCACTTTTTCTCTCACCAAATGACAGTCTAATTCAATGTGTTTGGTGCACTCATGGAACACAGGATTAGATGCTATGTGGAGATCAACTTGACTGTCATGGACCAAGGGTATTAGACACAATCCAATTATCAGAAATTCCTTTAGCAGATTTGTGATCCAAGTTAACTCACAACAAACTGCTGCCATTGCTTTACAAACAGATTCAGTTGAGGAACGGGATACTGTGTCTTGTTTCTTTGTTTTCCAGGATATAAGAGCATCTCCCTACTTCACAAAATAACCAGTAATAGACCTCCTGTCATAGGGCAGGCAGCCCAATCAACATCATAGAAAGCCTCCGACTTTAATTCCCCTTTTGATGGAAACAATAACCCTTGCCCCAGTGTTCCTTTAACATATTTTAGTAACTTGTATGCTATATTCAAATGTGGCTCTCTAGGCTTTGACATGAATTGGCTAAGGATGTGAATAGGGTAGGCTAAATCAGGTCTAGATATAGTGAGGTACACTAATCTGCCAACCAATCTTCTAAATATAGATGGATCTTGCAACTCTTCTCCATCTATACAGTTAAGTTTGTGATTCTGATCCATGGGTATATTTCTTATTTTGGCTCTAGATAAACCAGCATCCACCACAAGATCATGTGCATACCTCCTTTGGTTCAAATAGATCCCATCTGAGTTCCTGACAATCTCAAAGCCTAAGAAATACTTGAGATTGCCCAAGTCTTTATCTTGAACTTGTCATCCAGTAACTTCTTGAAACTGTCAATAATCTCCTTGCTAGTTCCAGTAATGACTACATCATCTACATAGACAAGTAATGCAGTAAAATGCCCATTGTCAAGCTTTGTGAATAATGAGTGATTACACTGTGATTGCTTGAAACCTGCTTCAATAAGTGCTGATGAAAACTTCTCAAACCACTGTCTAGAGGCTTGCTTGAGTCCATACAATGACTTTGTGAGCCTGCAAACAGGATGAGCCATAACATTCCCCCTCATGTCAAAGCCTGGAGGAAGCCGCATATACACTTCCTCATGGAGATCACCATGCAGGAAAGCATTTTTCACATCTAATGAAAAAAATTCAATTTTGGTCCCATAGGAGTCGTCCCAAAACACTTTTAGTCCCGTAGGACTTTTTTTGACACTTTTAGTCCCATAAGATTGAAAAAGTGACACTTTTGGTCCCAAATCTCACTTTTGATCTCATAGGAGTGGCGAGTGGATCTCAATCGCCATTTAAAAAAAAAGAAATTGAAAATATTAATAAAATAATAGAAAAAAAAAGATGAACAACTGTTCATCTTCTTCTTGCCCCCCCCTCATCTCCACTATTGCCGCCACCGACGGCGATGGAGGTGGTGGTGGCGGTGGGGCAGCTGGGGCAGGGGGGCGGTGGTGATGGTGGGTCTTCATCCCCCTTTCCCAAAACATGATCCCCCAACACTTATAAAAAATTCGCCGGCGATGGAGTTGGCGGCGGTGGTGGGGGACGGCGTGGCGGCAGGGGCAGGGGCAGGGGGATGGTGTGGGGTGGTGTTGGGAAGAAGATGAACAGTCGAAACACTATTCATCTTCTTTCTTTTTCCTTTTTTTTGTTTTTGTTTTTTTTTATTTAATTAATATTTGAATTGTTTTTTTATTTTCTTTTTTTTTGAAATCGTTTATCACGCGCCCGGGCGTGCGTATGTTACACGCGGCACTCCTATGGGACCAAAAGTGAGATTTGGGACCAAAATTGTCACTTTTTCAATCATATGGGACTAAATGTGTCAAAAGAAAGTCCTACGGAACTAAAAGTGTTTTGAGACGACTCCTATGAAACCAAAAGTGAATTTTTCCCCACATCTAATTGAACTAAAAACCAATTCTTTAATGTAGCCAGTGCTAGAAGAACCCTAACAATTGTCATTTTAGCTACTGGAGTAAAATTATCAAAGTAGTCCTGTCCTTCAGTCTGGGTATAACCTTTGGCAACTATCCTTGCTTTGTATCTTTCAATTGAACTATTAGAATGAAACTTGATCTTATATACCCACTTAGAGCCCACAACTCTCTTTCCAAGGGTTAAATCATTGATGAACCAGATGTTGTTGTCCTCCAGAGCTTTAATTTCGAAAGCCATGGCTTCTCTCCACTTGGGATTAACACAAGCCTCATAATAAGAAGTAGGATCATAGTGAACATCCACAGAATTAAGAAAATGATTATAAGAAGTAGATTGAATAGGAAAAAGATAAGTAGAACCAGTGCTAAGAGAACTGGACAAGTTAGATTGACAAACATAATCTTGCTGCCACTTAGGAGGAGCTCTTGGTCTAGAAGAATGTCTGAGGATAGGAGAAAGAGTAGGAGGAGAGGAAGAGTAAGGTTGTGGTAGAGGAGAGGATGCAAGCTCAGAAGAGCCAGAAGGGAAAGAAAGGACAGATGAATCATGAGGAGAAAGAGAAGAAAAAGGAAATATATGTTCAAAGAACTGCACATCTCTACTGACAAATATCCTTTGAGATGAAAGATCAAAAACTTTGTAACATTTTTGGCCATAAGGGTAACCAATGAACACATATTTTGTAGCACTAGCATCAAATTTATCTCTATGAGCTGATGGAGTAGAGGCAAAACAAAGGAAACCAAACGCTTTTTAGTGAGAGTAGTTAGGAACAGTATAAAAAAGGAGTTTAAAGGGGGATTTGTATTGTAAAAATGAAGACTGTAGTTTGTTTATTAAATGAGTGGCAATGAGAACACACTTACCCCAAAATTGAATTGGTAAGGAAGCTTGGAACCAAAGAGCTCTTGCTAGTTCAAGAACATGTCTAAGTTTTCTCTCATGTATGCCATTTTGTTGAGGAATATATACACAACTACTTTGATGTATAACACCATGAGTAAGGAAATGAGATTTAGGAGTATGGTTGAAAAACTCAGAGCCATTGTCAGTCCTAACAACATTTATTGAAGATTTGAATTGATTGGAAACCAAGTGAAAGAAAGAAATTAACAAGGAAGGTACTTCAGATTTGGATACCATAAGGTAACACCAAGTGTTTCTTGTAAAATCATCCACTATAGTTTAGAAGTATTTATAGCCATTATGAGTAGGGGTTTTATAAGGTCCCCAAACATCATAGTGTATCAAATCAAAAGCTTGAACAGAAGCAATGTCTCTTTTATTAAAAGGTAATATTGATTGTTTGGCCAGAGGGCAAATAGTACAATCAACATGCTTTGCAGAATGTAAACCATCAAGAAAAGGCACAAGATGTTTGAGTTTGTCTAAATAAGTATGTCCTAATCTAAGGTACCAAAGCACAGTTTTTTTGTTGAAAGAAGAAACTAAGCATTTTGAAATGGAAGGGGAGGAAGACTGAGATCCCTGATTTGGAGTGGCAAGACAATATATTCTATCTTACTGTTTACCAATGTCCATGTGAGTCTTCAGCACTTGGTCCTGCAAAATGCAAGAATTTAGCAGTGAGAAGGACATTATAATGTGAATCATGAGAGAGTTTACTGATAGACAACAAATTATATTTGAAAGAAGGAACATAAAGAACATGATTTAAGGTGAGGTGTGGAGTGAGGTGAACTGTGGCAATTGTGTGACAACAATAATGGTGCCATCTGAAAGATGGACCAGATGTGGTGGATTTAGAGTTGTTGGTGCTGACAAAAGAGAAAAACAAGAAGTAATATGGTCCATGGCTCCACTATCCAAGATCCAAGCTGAAAGATGGTGTGAAAAAGCAAGATAGTGACTGGTACCAAGTGAGTAGGTGCATCAATAGATGACAAGTAGTTATTGTGTAAAAGGGAAAGGAATTGTTTGATTTGATCTGGAGTGAGTTGAGGTGGTAAAGTAGAAGCTGGGGGCACTGGTGAATTGTTGCTGAGAAGGAGTCACTTCACCAGTTCCATAACTAAAAGAGCCCAAGGATTAAGATTTAAGAGTAGTAGGTGGAGCATACTGATAAGAGGATCAGTATAGCATGCACTGTTGCTATGATGGGATTGAAAATGGCTATGCTATGAAGTTACTCCTTGTTGAAAACCTCCATGGGATTTCTTACCCATACGCTTATAATTTAGACGGAAACCATGGAGTTTGAAGCATGTGGCTTCAGTATGGTCAGGAGAATGACAGTAGTCACAATAGGGTGGCTTTCTGTGAGCATTGGAGGAGTAAGATGAGGGACTTTGGCTGTGTTTGAAATGAGATACAGAGCTTGGAGTGTTAACCATCAAAACAATAGAGTTATCCCCAAGGGGAACAAAATGGGAGATATCCATCTGCCTCTCCTCCTATTGGATTATGGAGTAGGCATCCTCAATTCCAAGTAAAGGCTTCTTTATAAGGAATATTTGACCCCTAATAGGCTTAAAGGAGTCATTAAGCCCCATAAGAAACTGCATAAGTTTTTGTTATTTCTTCCCAAGCACGCAAAACCGCACAACGCATATCACCTCTACATACAGGTAAGGAAATCATAGCATCAAGCTCGTCCCAAAGTTATTTCAAACAAATGAAGTAGATCTCAAAATTCATGTTCTCTTGAGTGCAAGAAGAAATCGATTGTCTCAAGCCAAAAATGCGTGATCCAGTGTTGTTGGAAAACCTTTTGTGCAAATTCATCCACATAATGGGAGTAGTGCTATTGTGCAAAATTGATTTACCAATATCTTTAGAAACCAAGTTAAGGAGCCAGGAAATCACCATATTATTTACCTGCTCCCATTGTTGAAGAAGGAGGTCACCACAAGGAGGTCGAGGAATGGTGCCATCCACAAAACCTAGCTTGTTCTTGCAAGCTAAGGCAATCTCCATCGATCTGCGCCAAGGAATGTAATTCGCAATCCCGACGAGCACTTGCTTATCTAAAACCATGCCAGACATATCAGAATTGTGAAGAATATATGAAGGTTAAAGTGCAAAGCCATCAGCCAGAGGATTCATGGTGAATCGAGGGAAAAAAAGTAAAATTGAGAGAATTTTCACAAAATAGAGTGAAGAATCAAACTGATCTTTAAAAAATTGGTTGAAGACTGAAAAAGATCTTCAAAAAAATGATCAGTGTTGCTCTGGTACCATGTTTAGCTTCATGGAATCCATAGAAAAGAGAGAAAACGAGAGCAAATATTGAGGAAACTATCAACTTGATATATTCAATACGAAATGAATAGTTCTACTGCTAAAGTGAGCTGTGACTTATTATTTATATACAAACCCTAATCAACTAGATATTTTAGCTAACAAACTTTAACTAATCCAGCTAATTACAAAATTACCACTACAACTAAATTAACAAATCGAGCTTAACTAACTGCTATAATTACATCTTTGCCCTTCTTCTTTTAACACCGTGTTTGTTCTTTAGGTCTCCATTGTATTAAAAAACAAACAGAGTAAAGAAAGCCATAAAGTATTAATCAAAGAACAACAATAGGTTACTGCAAAAGCTCACCTCACTCATTTCCCTTTCATCTACTAATTGGATTTTCTTGGAATAGTCCTTAGAGTTCCTTATTTATGAACTTCTAGAGTAATTAATAAGAATAGATTCATCCCTATCTAACACATACATTGAACAATGCTAGCTATTAATTGCAAATTCATGCACATTCATATTATAATAGTAACAGTTAAAAATATTTTTTATTATACGATAATATTAATTAATTATTATGGGGTACTTTAGTCTTAACAGATAAGTTAAAAATTGTACATCAACTAAATCATGTAAATCATCCCATATCATTCATACTTTTAGCATATATATATATATATATATAGAAAAGTTTGAACCCGATTCTACCTCGACTCAACTAGCAATTAAATAGTAAATGAGGAAAATTAATGCCCATCTAAATTATCGACTCATAAATTTATGCTCTACCATAAGTGAGTTTAAGCACAAATGATGCGACTCAAGCTTAAAATAGTTTAAGCTCGAAGCTTCAACCAAAGTTGACTCATTGATATGAACATTGGGAAAACCCTACCTCAAAAAGCTAGTTATAGGAGTGGGAGAGCCCAAAGTCATAACGTTCCACCACGCTCCGCAACTCGGCGCTCACGAGAGCATCAATCTCTTGACCTTAGTTCTCTCTGGATCCATCAAGTTGGCGCCCCCACCACCTGTGCTGCAGGGTTGTACTGGAAGACAAGGTGGTTATTTCTAATACCAATTGATATGAACACTAGGACATGATAGCCAGTTGATATGAACATAAGAGAAAGATACCTTAAAAAACTAGCTATTGGAGTGGAAGAGTCCAAAGTCATATAAATCTCACATTAGAACCTCGTGATTTCATGTTAGAAATGGTAATCAATCATCAGAAATGAAGAAAAGAGATTGGAAGAGAGAATTATTTGCTTCCATATATGAACTGAAAATATATCTATACAAATCTAAAATAGGAAAGTATACAAGCTACTATTTATATACAGTCTAATAATAGCAACTAACTCAACAAAATTACAATAATTACAATTACGCCCATAACTAACTAACAACTTCCAGCTCTAACTAACTAGCTGACGTGGCCTTCTCCAGCTGGCTTGTATCCTCTCCTGGCTTGCCATCTTGTGATCTGCACATTTCAACATTTCGCCTCAAGTTAGGAACTTGTGAGATGCTAAAAATTCCTAACTTGTCCAAGAGAAACAGTAACTGAGGTCTGCCTAATGCTTTGGTGAACAAATACGCAACCTGACATTTTGTGGACACACAACTAGGATTAATCAACCCCAATTGCAACTTCTCTCTTACAAAGTGGCAATCCAACTCAATATGTTTTGTTCTTTCATGATACACCGGGTTGGAAGCAATGTGTAAGGCAGCCTGGTTATCACACCTTAAAGGTATTGGTGTCAAATTTTCTACATGTAAGTCCTTTAGTAAGTTTGTTAACCAAGTCAGCTCACAACAAACTGATGCCATAGCTCGGTATTCTGACTCAGCTGATGACCTGGAAACTATATTTTATTTCTTTATTTTCCATGAAATCAAAGCACCACCCAATTTCACACAAAAACTAGTGATGGACCTTCTAGTAATTAGACATGTAGCCCAGTCTGTATCACAGAAGGCCTCAATCTTCAACTCTGAATTTGATGGAAAGTAGAGTCCTTGTTCCAATGATCCTTTCACATACCTCAACACCTTATGAGCCATATGCAAGTGTAGTTCCCTTGGTTTTGACATGAACCAGCTTAATATGTGTATAGGATAAGCCAAGTCAGGTCTAGATATGGTAAGATATATCAATCTGTCTACTAATCTTCTATACATGGATGGATCCTCCAATTCCTTGCCATCCACATCATTCAATCTGTGGTTTTGATCCATAGGGATAGAGCTAACTTTTCCTTTAGATAATCCAACATCTGTGATAATACTTTGAGCATACTTTTTCTGATTCAAACATACACCTTCTTCATTTCTAGTTACCTCAAGTCCTAAGAAATACTTAAGGTTTCCCAAGTCCTTGATTTTAAATTTATCATCCAGTAATAACTTCAAATCAATGATGGCTTGCATGTTGGTTCCAGTTATCACAACATCATCTACATAAACCAGGAGTGCAATAAATTGACCATGATCAGTCTTTGTGAATAAAGAGTGATCACATTGAGATTGAGTATTAATGTGGAAAAGAATTTTGAAAACCAGTGTCTAGAGGTTTGTTTTAAACCATATAGGGACTTGGTGAGTCTACAAACTGGTTGAGCCAAAGATTCCCCCTTCATGATAAAACGAGAGGGTAACTGCATTTATACTTCTTCAGTAAGTTCACCATGCAAGAAGGCATTGTTAACATCAAGTTGTTGTAAAAACAAACTCTGAGAAGCTACAACAGCTAGTAAAGTCCTAACAGTTTTCATTTTAGCTACTGGGCCAAAAGTGTCATGGAAATTCAAACCTTCAGTTTAAGTGTACCCCTTAGCAACTAGTCTAGCTTTATACTTTTCTCGAGAACCGTCAGCATGATATTTGACTTTAAAAACCTATTTACAACCAACTGTAGACTTCCTTGAAGACAAACTAGTGATGTACCAAGTGTTATTATCCTCAAGGGCCTTAATCTCAAGGGCTATGGCCCTCTCCATTTATGGTTAGTATAGGCTTCAGAGTATGAAGATGGTTCTTTGTGTAAAGTGAGATTGGGGCTAGAAGATGTAGAAGAAGAAGTGGAAGGACCTGCAAAAGAGTTAGTGTGCAAAGTAGACAAATGATATGAACATAAGTAGTCTTGCTGCCAGATGGGGAAGGTATTTTTGTCTGGTAGATTGTCTGAGAGGAGGGAGAGGAGGAGGAGGTTTCCCCTCACTAGGAAGAGGAGCAATAGGGAAAGAGTTAAATTCAGAACAATCAGAGGGGAAAGGTAAAATAGAAGAAGATGGAAAGGTGTGAGCAAAGGGAAAGATGTGTTCTAGAAAGTGCACATTTCTAATGATAAACAACTTGTGATATTGGATATCATAGAGTCCGTAGACCTTTTGACCATGAGGGTAACCTAAGAACACACAAGGGGTAGATCTAGGATCAAATTTGGATCTATGATAAGCAATGATGGAAGCATAGCACAGATAACCAAATACTCTAAGATGAGGGTAATCTGGTTGAGTGTTAAAAAGGAGTTGAAAAGGTGATTTGTTTTGGAGAATTGTGGAAGGGATTTTGTTGATGATATAAGTGGTAGTGAGGATACATTCACCCCAGAATTGGATAGGGAATGAAGCCTGAAATCTCAAAGCCTTAGCCAATTCAAGGATGTTTTTATGTTTTCTCTCAGGGATGCCATTTTGTTGAGGGGTGTGAACACAACTGCTTTGGTGTAAGATGCCTTTAGTGGTGAAAAAGGTGTTGAGATTGTGATTGACAAAATTAGAACCATTGTCAATTCTAAAATTTTTAATTGATTTGTTGAATTAATTAAGCATTAACTGATAGAAATTTTGAATGAGAGATGGTACTTCAGTTTTGGAATGCATTAAATAGCATCATGTATTTCTTGAAAAATCATCCACTAATGTGTGAAATTATTTGAAACCATTGTGAGTTGGGTGTTCTGTAAGGGCCCCAAACATCACAATGGACAAGATCAAAGATATGGGAGGAACAATATTTTTTTTTTATTAAATGGTAATCTAGTCCGTTTGGACAAGTGACAAACATTACAATCCATAAACTTGACAGAATGTAAATTTGGAATTACTTTGGAAAGAAGTCTAAGTCTGTCAATTGGAATATGGCCCAATCTATGGTGCCAAAGTACAGATTTATTATGTAACGAAGAAACTAAAACAGAAGAGCTGGAAAGTAAAGTATGAAAAGAATCAAAAGGAGCAGAAGCAAAACAATATAGCCCATTCCATAGTTGTTAATAGCGAATGGCACGGCGTGGCGACAAGGGTCCCATGGCGCGGCGTGGCGCACGCCTTTTCGAAGCAAGAATTACATAGATAAAATAATTATATATATACCAATAAAATCAATAATATGCTAGTTTTTTTAACAATATTAATCATTACAGATCGCGAGAAGGAGAAATAGGAGTAGGGTTGTATGTTTTGTACTGGGTTAATTTAATTTATCCCCAATCTTGCCCTAATTTTATTAAGTTGGCCCATTTTGACCAAAAATTCAACCAATTTTGACCAAAATTCTCACATTTATAGCAAATAATAAATAAAATATGGGAGAAAAAAAAATCAAAAAACCTGCTGCCTTAAGCTTAGCCCCTTACCCATTTCATTTTCTTTCAAAGTTTTCACAATAAAAACCCACACTACTCTCTACACATAACGGGCGACCACGGGAGGTGACGAGCGGCACCACTGACGGCGAATGGCGGCGCGACTAACGGCGACGGCAATGGCTGAAGCTTAGGTCGGTGGGTAGAGGGGTCTTGACTCGCGACAGAGAGAGGCAGAGAGCAGCGCGATTGAGAGGAGAGAGGTGAGACTAGGGTTTGAAAATTGTGTTGGGTTACTTGGGTAATTTTGGGTTTAAGTAATTTATCCCAATTTTGACCCAATTTTATAATTTTTGACCAATTTTGACTTAATTTTACACCATTTTCATTTCTTCATAATGGCAGTAAAGCTGGCGCTCGCCATGGCGCTGATGGCACCCATGGCGCTTGCCAAGGTGAAGAAGGATGCCACGCCATGGTCCGTGGCGCCAAGGGGGCGCCATGGCTAGCCATTAACATCTATGGCTCATTCAGATGTTTACCAATTGCCATTGTATTCTTCAGTACAGGGTCCTGTAAAATGCAGTTATGAGCAGAAAAAGTGAGCAAACATGAAGAATCATGTGTCAACTTACTGACGGAGATTAAGTTGTGTTTAAAATAGGGGAGATAAAACACCTTATGCAGATTGAATGAAGGATTAAGGGAAACAGTGCCAATGTGAGTAACACAAGTGGATCTGCCATCAAGTAAGTGAATAAAGTGTGGAGTGGATAGTTTATGTGGTGAATTGAGCAAGGAAAAACAGCGTGTAATGTGATTAGTTGCTCCACTATCTAAGAGCCAATCATTGTGATGATATGTAAAAGATAAGCAATGACTAATACCTGCAAGGTGGCAATTAGGATTAGAGGGTGAAGAGTGAATAGTTTGTTTACTAAGTAAGCTAAGAAGTTGAGTTATTTGGTCATTGGTAAGTTGTGGAGAGGGAGCCTGGGTAGGAGAGATTGCAGCTTGAGGATTCACTCTAGCAGTACCATCATTGTTTGAGACCAAAGAAGAAATGCAGTTAGAAGAAACAGGTTGGGAAAAGTGACCCTCCATAACCAACATTGTTACTGTGAGATGTCTGATGTGAGCCACCTGGTTTCTTGCCTTTAGGCTTGTAATTTGAAGGGAAGCCTTGTAGCTTAAAACACTTCTCCATCACATGTCCAGTTCTGTGGCAGTATTCACAGTACAAATTTTTCCTGTTGGCTCGATTCCTGACCTGAGTATGAGACTGAGCTTGCTGATTGTGATGGTTTGTGAACATGGCAGCACTGGAATTATCTAAGGTAGAGAAGGTGGATATATTCATTTTTTTTCCTCTTGTTGTACCATGCAATATGCATCTTCAATAGAAGGAAGGGGCTTCATAAGGAGGATTTGGCCTCTAACAGGCTTAAAAGAGTCATGAAAACCTATGAGAAACTGCATTAATTTCTGTTGTTCTAGTTGGTATTCCCATGCTCTCATAACATCACAATGTAAAGTACCTATACACACAGGCATTGCAAGCATAACATCAAGTTCATCCCAAAGTTGTTTCAATTTTGTGTAATAAGCTTCAATGCTCAGATTATCTTAAATGCAGGTAGAAATTGACTTCCTAATGCCAAACATTCTAGAGCCAGTACTGTTGGAAATCGCCTATGCAAATTAACCCACATAATGGATGCAGTGTTGCCATGAAGAATAGACTTACCAATATCCTTGGAAACTGAATTGAGCAGCCAAGAGATTACCATATTGTTGACTTGTTCCCATTGAAAGAGGCTAGTATCACCTTCAGGAGGCTTGGGAATCGCGCCAGTAACAAACCCTAACTTGTTCATGCAAGAGAGGGCAATTTCCATGGATCTTATCCAGAAAATGTAGTTTGAAGTTCCTTCAAGCACCTGATGAACTAAAATCATCCCTGGCATATTAGAATTCTGCAAAAGTAGAGAATTCTGTGGAAATAGGTGAACAACTTGATTAGGATTCGCCATAATCGATCTGAAAAAGATTGAATTGATGAACAATTGATGAATAATCGGCAATTTCAGCTACTAATCGACGAACAATCCGAAAACTTCAGCCACAAATCGATGAATAATCAAAAAGTTCAACCACAAATCGATGAAGAAAATAAAAGGATTTAATCAAGAATCGATGAATTCATCTTGATTCGATCTTGATACCATGTTAGAAATGGTAATCGATCATCTAGAAATGAAGAAAAGAGAGATTGGAAGAGAGAATTATTTGCTTATATATGAACTGAAAATGTATCTTTACAAATTTGAAATAGGAAAGTGTACTAGCTACTATTTATATACAGTCTAATAATAGCAACTAACTCAACAAAATTACAATAATTACAATTACGCCCCTAACTAACTAACAACTTCCAGCTTTAACTAACTAACTAATTGATGTGGCCTTGTCCAGCTGGCTTGTATCCTCTCCTTTCTTGCCATCTTGTGATATGCACATTTCAACATGGGAGTCAAGTAGAATGATAACAATGTTCTCGAGTCGAATCGACTCACGATTTCAACCTCTAATGCTACTCTCTTTTTGAGGAGCAAACACCAGCGTGGGTAATTCTATGCCAGATTGAATTTAATGGTCCAAATGTGAATGATGTATCTATCTCTCATACGTATATGTGGAGACCATACACAATGCATATAAAGACACTAGAACCATTGAACTAGATCTAGCATAGATTCGTCGGCGTCCTTGCTAGTTGAGCAACATTAAGCCCAAAAGAGAATCAAAAAGGAGGTTGGTTAAATGCTAGGGATAAATGCAGACACCCCCTCACCTATAGGGTGATGTGCACTTACCCCCTCACTTATTGAAAAGTGCACCCGACACCCAAATCTATCATAAATGTGCACTTAACCCCCTCGGTCAGATTCGGGCAGCACACAGGGGGCAAAGTGCTACAAACCGCATAGGTGAGGGGGTAGTCTGCTTAGATCTTAAGTTTCTTGCATTTTTCAATTTTTTTTAAAATTCAAATATTCTTAATTTTCCAAAAATAAAAAAGACAAAATAAAAAACATCAAAACAAATTGGAAAAAAAAAACACAAAAAGAAAGGAAAAATTCAAAAATAATCTTTAAATTTTTGGAAATTTTATAAAGAAGTCAAAAGAAAAAAATAAAAAATTCCGAAAAAAACAAAATTCAACTAAATTTCATAAAAAAATAGAAAAGTAATAAGACAAAATTAAAAATTTTTAAAAATCCAGAAAAAAATTAGAATATTACAAAAAAGGAAATTTTCATTTTTTACTAATTTTTTTTATACTTTTTTCATTTTTTCTTATTTATTTCATATTTCAGGATTTTTAAATTATCTTTTTTACTTTTGAAAAATTAAGAATATTTGAATTTAAAAAAAATGCAAGAAACTTAAGAACCAAGTACACTACTCCTCACCTATGCGATTCGTAGCACTTTGCCCCTTGTGTGTTGCTCGAATTGATCGAGAAAGTTAAATGTATATTTTATAATAGGTGAGAGTGTTGGGTATATTTTTTAATAAAAGGAGGGAGCAAAGTGCACATCAAATGCTAACTTCATCACAAATCAATTCACAGCCCAACTTTTTTGAATTGATCCCTTAATTGCCTGCAGCACATGTGTCTGCATTTCTAAGCCCGCATATTATCCGCCAACAAAATTGCTCTCAACCAAACGACAAAAATCCCCGATCATAATTTAATGCGAAAAATGGTAAATTACCATGAACCTGGACTGTTCCAATTCTTCATGCTACATAGTATGTATATATATGTGTGAGGTTTTTGCATTTGGAGGATTATTAAGAGCTCGGCATGAAATCAGTGGGGAGACTTGTCCGGGATTGGAATTGGAGTAAAAATTGTGCTTTTTTTTATTTTTGTGAATTTAAAGATGTGGGTTTTACTCCATATCCAGTCCTGGCTGAGTCTCATTCTTCTGCTGCTGCCATTCTTTGATATGAGTTTTGTTTTGGAAGCTCAATGGTAAGAAAATTTTATGGATTTTTTATTCTTATTTTGAAATGAAATTTGGGCTAATTATTGTGCATTATGTAGATTGTTTCATTTTGCTATGGTGCATTTTGTTGATTCTCACTTGAACTGTTATTTTCATGTATATTACTGTTTCTTGATCTATTGAACTTAACTGCTACAATATATGCAAGATTGAATATTGTGGTGATTTATTTGGATAAATGTGTTTGTGAGTATTGCACATTCTTAGTTAAGGGAAACTTCAATAGTTGATATAATGGAGTGAAATTTAGGGGGGGGGGGGGGGGGTTTCCAGGTGCGGTGGGCCCCAATATAAGACGCATGACATGAATGGTTGTGATTGTTCAGGGCTCCAAATGCCGGGGGCTTCTAAGGATGAACGTATATTCGTAAGTTTGCTTAGAGAAGCTTTGTTCATCTAATAAGTACTTGAATGTGTTCACATTCTAGTATATATAAGATAGAAAAAATTCCAGGTTGACAAATCGTTTCACCGCCTCCATATGATTGGTTGGCTTGTGATATATGACATGGCGAATTAGCTTACACTCGAGTAGTTAATGTCACATAGCTATGCTTAAAACGTATCAAAAAGTTATGTAAATTCTGAGTTCCATGTGTAATGTACTTGGGGATATAGTTACGGTCAAGTTAACCCTTTCATGTAATTATGGGTAGCTGTAATTTTGTGCAGTTGTTTTTGAGAAACAATTGAAGATATTCCATTGAATATGTAACGCGGTTTTTGATCTGGGATGTAAGTATAGTTGATGGAGATATAACAAGTAGAGAGTAAATATTAGATTTGAGGAAATTACTCCTTGAAAGTGACTATTTTTGCTGTTGGAACTTGACGGGTTTTCTCTGCAGGCAGACTTTGAAATTAAGTAGAATAAGTTGACCGGGGAATACATATGGAAATCTGTGTCCAATAAATTCTAGAGAAATTGAAATGCAGTTCCATTGGTTCAGGGGTATTAAAGATTATAAACTATTGGTTAGTAGGTTACCATGTAAGGGAAATTATTGTCGACAAGAATGTAGCTATGGAAAGGATCCTCGTGGAAGATAAATTGGATATAGGAATTAAATTTTTGGCTTTTAGAAGATGACAAATAGGTTATTAAAATGCCGACTAGTTCAGGTACAACGGTACAAGTGAGGCTAATTTGAAGACAGACACGATTGTTCCAAGAAACTGCATTTCTAGAGTATTCAATATAATAAAATATTCTTTAGCCGTCCTTGGATTCATGTTGCTTTTTAATCACACACATATGAAAGCAGAACATTGGTTTGTTAAGGTTTTTATGGGTTACCATCCGTTAATCCAACGAGAATATCGTAGAAACCATTAAATGTTTTACATTACTTGAATTGCCCCATATAAATTGGTGAAGGACAGAATGGGAAAAGTTATGTAAAATGTTTTCACTTCCGTAATTTCTGTCTCAAGTTCAAATTTTATTGCACTTCGCGGAACATATAAGCTTATTGTTCTCGATAAGAGAAAAAGTTGATACAAGGATGTAAGAATATGGATTAATGCTTATGTATGGTCATTGAGGGGTTTTCTTTTTGAGACTTGAGAAAAATGTGAAATCTTTTTGGCCTCCTCCTCCTAGTAAAATATGATCGTTTTAAAAATTGTAAAGAAGAAAGATGAGATTTGATGTCAGCTTGACATGGATGAGCATCCTCCGGCAGGAAGATGCCGAAACTAAAATTCTTCGTGAACGACATATATTTATTTTAATTTTCTATTAAATGCTTCTAATTTGCCGGCACACAGTGCCTTGCTACATACTTGTAAAATCATGAGGACATAAGAATTGCAAGGAAAATTCTTTTATGGTTAAAGTGTAGAAGAAAGCGACTATGGCACATCGGCAGTAGCATATTCTACATCAGGTTCAATCAAGAATATCCGAAGTGCAATATAAGAACAAGTACGTCGTTTTCCATGAATAATAAATATGTCAACATCTCTTATATCACAATTAAAAAATTGTCCTATATGCATTCCTCATTGGTTCATGAATGAAATCCTCGTCTTTTTCGTCCTTCCTCTGGCTTCATCTGCTTGTCATGATTGAAATTTACTTTTTCTTGACTTTTCTGTGATTAAGCCTATAAATTACGAGGGAAGGCTAACATATCCTGAAACATGAAATATCAAATTGGTAAATCCATATCAAATTTTCTCCATATCCATCCCAGTTATGGCTAAGCGTTTCGAGAAATATCAAATTGAGTCTCTCAAGATGGCGTTCGAGGAGTCGGAGCACTTAACCAAAGAAAAGAAAATTGAATTGGTGAGGCTTACAGGGCTGGATATGGAGCAAATAGCCAGCTGGTATAACCGGAGAAGAGCACGAAAGCGAGCCAAGGAATCAAGGGGCGAGTTGGAGCGAATAAATAAAGATCTCAAACAATCTCTCCGAGAACGCCATGAGTATGAAGCTAAGCTCCAAAAAGAGCTTCGAGATAGCAAAAAGAGGGAAGCCGAGCTTCAAGATGAAAACCAGTGTTTGAAACGCCAGTTAACAATTGTTGAAGGTGTTTCAGAGCTTGATTCGATATTCTGGTTTATGAATGGGTATCCTTAGCCCTATGTTTGGATCTTGGATTTTAGTTGAAATAACGGTGAGATATTCAGATGATGTAACTTCGTGCTTTTCTGTACTAAAATCCTTGATCCAAACACAACGTAAGAGTATTCGTGTAATAATTCTCACCTTTGAGGAGAAAAGTGTGTTGTGAATGAGCCATAAAACGTTTGATTGATGAGTGTTATCAATCAGAACTTGTTTTGTATCTACTTAATTGTTCTTTTTTCTCTTTGTTTTGGTGAATATTGCTCTTCTTCTTTGTTCTTGGTTACACCTTTTTCTGTTGTATGTGTATAAAATAAGCAGTCTTATAGTTGTCTGGTATTGGTATAGGTGTTTTTGTGAGTGATGAAAGTCCTTTGGGGCCGAGGTGATTCTATGATGGAACTCCGTTGGATTAAAGTGAGTCATACTTCTGCATCCAATGGTATATAATAGACTGATCTACCATAGAATCAACCCCGAGCTGGTTGTCAACAGCTAGGTGTAACGTAGGGTTCATGGGTCATTTTTCGTGACTTCTTGTACGTGTGACTCCACGGGATTAACTCGCTCCATCTGATTGGGTGTTGAGGTTGCTAGATCTCTTGGGACTTATGACTTCTGAGAGCCCCTAAGTATGACTCACAAGTTACAAGAATGAGAGTGCTTATTTCATTTTTATATTTTATGATACATATACATACATATATATATATTAAAATTAAATTCAAAGCAATAGCAAAAAAAGTCATGTTTCCTAGTGATATTTTCCCTCATCTTAAGCTTGGATTTAGGATTCTGATGGGAAAAAAAGGATAAAAGATATATAAAATGCACATTTGCATCAATAAAGTGAAAAAAAATATTTTTCTCGCTAAAGCCAATACCTTAACAACAACATAGACCAAAGAGATTTCCTCCTTTTCTAATTTGGACAATTATAAGGAAACACTTTAATATACAAATGATTTAACCATAATACAGTATTATTAGCTTCATATTTTGATCCAATAATTCATACCAATATACAATGACACTGCAACGTTAATCAAAATATCAGTAACTATTAGTCGGAAAATTAGCAGATCTTTAACAAAATGTCTTTTATTTAAGAGGTAATAGCAATGAAGTTAAAGCCAATACATTGAACACGTCTGGTCGGGACCAAACCTCTTAAACTAAAAGTGGAGAGAAACAAGCAGAACAATGACCAAATATGTTGTTACGTGTGAAGTTTGTTTTAACAACGTTTTTATCGCCCCCTCCCCAAATTTTGGCTCAATCTTGTTGGTAATAACTAAGTGGTTTAGGTCGATTTTTGGGATCTAATTATCCCAATTAGGGTGACCTCGATTACGAACTTAAAATAACTCTAATAAGTTTTTTGATTGCACTTAAATTAGCCAAGTTGCCTATATGTACCTCCAATGAGATCAAGTCTAAACGCAATTCCTAATCTAAATACCCTTTCAATGTTGAAGCTCATATACGAGATGTACCCAAATTTATATGATAGGGTCATATACCCAGACTACAAGAAAATTGAATATTGGCAATGAAAGTATATGACATGGCTTAAAACCATGGTCTATAGCAGTCTAAACTCACAGCTAACTTAGCCGTGGTAGATATTTTATATAGCCACATTAAAGTTAGCCATGGTGAAAAAAAATGCTAGCTATTTTAAGCTCTAACTAGCAGTGGTGGAAGAAATGTTAACCTAACACTTTTTTACAATGGCTAAAAATCATGGTCTTTACAATGAACAAAACATTGACCATGACTATAAATCATGGTAAATGTTTTGGCCATGCTTGCAAATACAACGGCCAAAGTCGTAGCAAAGTTGTAATCAATTGGTTTTAACTATGGCAAAGAGACTTTTCACCATGGTATATTGACATGAGCAATAATTATTATTTTTTTGTAGTGCCATGTTTCTAATTTTCTTTTCCTTTCCGTCGAAACGTCCAAAAAGTTTCTTTTTTTCACGTTATATAAAAGAAACCATGAAATAGTTTCAAAATTATATTGTTTTTAAAGAAACTCTCAATGTTTCCATAGTTTTTATGAAAACTTTTCGAAAAGAGTTGTTGCTCTATTGCCCAAGATAATAGAGCTTTTAAATCTCTGAATTTTAGGTAAATTAAAATTAAAAAAATGAGAAGAAAAGAGTAATCAATCTAACAATCTACCAAATTAAATCCTAAACAGAATCAAATAAATCCCGTAGATAATCAACCAAATCATACGAGAACTTTGTTTATCTATAGATACGCACACAATGAACCAAATAAAATTAAGTATATTGGAGGTGACAATTTTCCTTATGTCTTTAGAGAAAATAGTGATTATGATAATATGAGTTACTTGAACAAAAGAAAGAATGTGTGAATGAAGATCATTGAGCTTCTTCACAAAAATATTGTGCTCGAACTAGTCAACCAAACATTTATTTCAAGGTGGAGCAACTTTTTTATCATGCGATTCATGTTGACTCGATCAAAATGGGAATATCACACTTATTTTTTTTAGTAATTTGCAGATGTATTTGAAACCATAGTATCATTGATTTTTTTTTTTTTGGGCAATAACACTTTTAAAATTTAATTATTTTTTTTTTTGTGAAAAGTCAATTGCATTAAAATAAAAAGGGGAATACAAAAATAGTGCACAAGGTACTACCTTGCCACAACCAAAAAGCACCTAATCTATTTTCAACACTTATAAACGATTGTTAACCAAGAATAAGCTAGAACCAACATCTACCAAAATACTGATGACAATGTTTGAACGTTAATACAATAATAAACATGCACCAAACTTTTGAATGCTGAAACATATAACATTCGAACGCCAACATATTCTACCACGCTATCATTCAAATTCACTTAATAGCAGTAGACTGAAGAAGCACATTCCAACAAATTATAAATATCATTGACCACCATTCTCTAGGGCATCCTCGTTTATAGGCCCTTTCAACGAGCTAGTCTTTATTTCACTTAAGTCAGATCGTACACGACATCCTTTAGAAGGTTCCAATTCATAATCTAGAATATCTTCAACAAAATTTAATATTTCACAATTTAAGTTACTAGAACTTTGTCGATTATATGCTCTATATAAAATACTAAACTTGAATCCCACATTACCATTTTGTTTGTTAGTGAAATTTGATCGATTAAATATTAACTTTTTGCTAATGAAACAAGGGAGCAATTCTCATTTTCTTCTTTTTCGCTATTCCTATCTTGTTTCTAGCATTTTGCAAGTTTTCTCTGACGCAGCTGAAATGTTTTCGATACGTTTCTGATATTTAACAATTCGAAACTTATCTTTGAAACGAAATTTTTAATCCTTGCATATGCCTTCAAGTCTGTAGATTAAAAATCGATAATACGATGCAAGTTACGAGGTATATTAATTACTCAAGTTTCAGCTTTTTACTCTTCATAAATGAATATATTTATAAACCTCACACGTTGTAAGGATGAAAGATTGACAGATTGGGACATCATTACCAAATGATGACACATCGCACTGACGGGTGGTCCAAATGATGCCCCATGACCCGACCCAAGTTAACAAAAACATGCGGATCTTGTAGTATTTTACAAATATTAATCTTTTTAAGACCTTTGTGTAATTATACAGCTTCGTATCACTAGTACAGAAAATGCCTGTTACAGCGGTTTTTTTTGGCCAATTACAGCGGTTTTTAACCGCTGTAATTGGTTCAGGCCAATTACAGCGGTTAAAAACCGCTGTAATAGATACCTATTACAGCGGTTATTTTTATAACCGCTGTAATAGGTATACCCTATTACAGCGGTTATACAAATAACCGCTATAAAAAAAAAAAAAAAAAAATTTTTAAGGGGCCTATTACAGCGGTTTAGGAAAAAACCGCTCTAATAGTGTAGCCTATTACAGCGGTTGTTTCCAAAACCGTTGTAATAGTGCCCTGAAATTTAAAATTTTTTTTTTTTTTACTGTGTCGGAATGACATGAAATTCGCACGCTCATAGCGAAACGGCATTCCGAACAAAACGCAAGACAAAGTCTTGCGATCTCTTGATTTTAGCCATCCGAGATTGTTTAAGGCCTCAAATACGCATTTTATTATAAAAATACGTATTTTTGTAATAACACGCGTATTTGAGGCCTTAAACGATCTCGGATGGCTAAAATCACGAGAGCGCAAGAAAATTGCGTTTCGTTCGGAATGCCGTTTCGCTATGACCGTGCGAATTTCGTGTCATTCCGACACGGTCAAATTATAAACGAAAAATATTTTCGTAAATACACAAATATACATACACATACACAAATATACATATACACCCACATATACACAAAATAAATATACTCACACATACACAAATATACATACACCCATATATATAGGTGGTGTCGGCGGCGTTGATGGAGGTGGTAGTGTCGACGACGTTAGTGAGAGAGAAAGAGAGAGGAGGGAGAGAGGAGAGAGAGAGATAAAGAGGAAATGAAGAAGATGAAATTTTAAATTTTAAATGAAGAAGAGAAAGAGGAGTGAGAGATATAAAGAGGATTTTTATTTTCGGTCAAAGCCTATTATAGCGGTTCTTTGAATAACCGCTGTAATAGGTCCGGAAAGTTTTGGGCGGGAAAAATGGGGGGAATTTTTTTTAAATATTTTGACCTATTACAGCGGTTCTTCAAAGAACCGCTGTAATAGGTCTTTAATTTTATTTTTTTAGGTCCGAAAAATTTTGGGCGGGAAAATTGGGGGGGAATTTTTTTTTTAAATTTTTTGACCTGTTACAGCGGTTCTCTACCGAACCGCTGTAACAGGGAACCGGTTACAGCGGTTCGCTATTGAACCGCTGTAACGGGTTCCCTGTTACAGCGGTTCGCTACCGAACCGCTGTAACAGGTCAAAAAATTGAAAACAAAATTCCCCCCCAATATTCCCGCCCAAAATTTTTCGGAGTAAAAAAAAAAACTTTTTATAGCGGTTCGGAACCGAACCACTATAACTGGGCTAAAAAGTTTTTTTTTTTACTCCGAAAAATTTTGGGCGGGAAAATTTGGGGGGAATTTTTTTTAAACTTTTTTTTTTTTTTTAAAATATACCTATTACAGCGGTTCTTTTCAGAACCGCTGTAATAGATATATTTTCAAAAAAAAAAAAAATTAAAAATTTTTTTTTACTATTACAGCGGTTCACATAAGAACCGCTGTAAAAGGTTCCTCCGTTCAGCGGTTTTCAAAAAATCGCTGTAATAGGTGCGCTGTAATAGACCATTTTTGTAGTATTGTATATTGAGCATACACGAAGCTATGAACCATTCCGTCTAGAGGGTACACTTTGTTATATCACGATGGACTAAGGTCCTTGTGTTTTCTCACTGCACCCGACCCCACCAACCCCACCAAATCCATACCTATATTATTGGACATATAGCACTCAAAGCACGTGGCACATGCCTGACCCAAATTTAGACCGTATACCCTCGAAACTTATGAAAATCCATTGGTTTATACACCAACATATAAGTTCTAATTTTAAAATCTCATTTATCATGTGTTGGTCCAATTTTTGATTATTCACCGATTTTCTTGTCGGATGATCATTGCTAATGCTCAAATTAACATAATGAATTCAACGAGCTTGTGAATTCGAAACAGACCCATGATTCAAACACAGAACTCGAGGTCGTACTGGACCCCAACCCCGAACTCGACCCACATAATATCAACTCGGATCACTCCACATCAATTCACCCGCATGGTTCAAAGTATCGGCCAATATCCGACAATATCGGTCGATATGTATCCGGATCGGGCCTTGCCAATCTGATAATATAGAGCGATATCTAATATTATCCAAGGTTATACATTCGTCGATAACATCCGATAATATTGGATGATATCACCGATAAATTGATATTATCGGTCGTATGAGGATATTATCGGTGATAATATCGGGGTATCTCGGATATTGTTTGAAAGAACGAAACTTTCATTTTTTTTTATAATTTAAATATGCTTTAGGATATAAATTGGTATATTATTACCAGTGGCGGATTTAGGATTGAAAGTCAGTGGGGGCACTGGCGATAGAACGAGAAATTTTACCGAGGGGGTGGAGACGAAAGATTTAAGGGGGGTGCGGGGGGCTTGCCCCCCGCGGTAGGGTACGGTATATTTATAGGGAGAAATATAATAAGAAACTAGGTTCAATTACAACTTTTTACATAGTTTATACTCTTATATCTCTTTCGTTATAGCCAGGATTTTGAGTTTCAAGGGGAACGAACTCAAAATAAAGGAAGAAAATGTGATATTTTCGAACTTTAAGAGGGGCGAAATTCAAATATAAAAAATTTTATAAGGTAAAAAAATGATTTTTCAAAATTTAGGCGGTGGGGAGTGAGATGAAAATTGGAATTGAGGGGGAGCACTTAAAAAATTGAGGAGGGGCATTATGTAATTTATAAATTAAAATTTAAAAAAATGTACATATAAAAAAAAAAATTGAGGGGGCGCACTGCCCCACCTTGGGCCTTAATAGATCCGCCCCTGATTATTACATATACCTTGAAAACTTATGATATAATTATCAAAATACTCATTTCTATTATAAATTTAGGTTCGACAATAATATTACATTTAAATTATTTATATCTAATGCGTAATTTTCTTTTACAATGTACCAATTAATAGGAACTTTTGTTTTTTATCTATTCTAAAATTTTATTAATTTTTTATAAATTTTTTAACAACCTATCATGCGTTATTTCGTATCAACCGATAATATCCCGATACCCCACGACCGATGTGGAACAATACCTGCTGATATTATCACCGATACCGTGACTTTGAACCATTTGACCCATCCAATTCCCATGCATATAAGAAATCGCCACAACGCCTAGAAATTCTCACTCTTAGAGAATATGAATATTTCTCCAATGCAAAATCCTCATTTTCATCGTCCTCAAATCCCATTCTAACCTGCATGCTCCGTCATTACTCTCAATTTCCTTCGACATCTCTATAAATAACGTAACGAAGTAAACACAAACAATTAATAAGACGCGATCAAGACAGATCATATGGCAAAAAGATTCGAGAAGCATCAAATCGAGGCTCTGAAATCGGCTTTCGAAGAATCGGAAACCCTAACGAGAGAGAAGAAGATCGAACTGGTCGCGGCTACAGGAGGACTGGATATGGAGCAGATATCCACCTGGTTTAACCGAATGCGAGCCAGAAAACGAGCTCTAGAGCAAGAAGAGAGAAGGAGAGGATAACTATTGCTGAAGGGAATAAGCAGCTTGGATCCTTGATGAATTTTATTAATGGACTGAGATATTCAGATGATGTAACTTTCTGCTTTTATGTAGTAAGATCCTCGATCCAAACACAACGTAAGAGTATTCGTGTAATAATTTTGACCTTTGAGAAGAAAGAGTGTGTTGAGAGTGAGGCATAAAATGTTCGATTGGTGAGTATTATCAATCAGAACTTGTTTTGTATCTACTTAATTGCTCTTTTTTCTTTTGTTTTGGTGAATAATGCTCTTCTTCTTTGTTCTTGGTTATACCTTTTTCTGTTGTATGTGTATAAGATGAGTGGTATTACAAATTTCTGATATAGGTGTTTCTGTAAGTGATGAAAGTCGGTTGCCGGGCCGGGGGTGATTCTATGATGGACTAAGACAATGGTCCTGATCCATAATACAACATTGGATCGGGTGATTAAATTGCTTTTTACCATCACACCTTTGCATCTAACGGAGTATGGTAGACAAAATCAACTAGGGCCAATTTGGCACCTTCTTTGTCACTGACTTTTTTGGCTGAGGTCGATCGTGAAAGATACATTTACACTTGTCTTCTGACCAAGACGAAGAGTTCATGTTTCGGTTCTTGGTGACTTCTTGTGTGGGGGAGTCTCATGTCATGTGATTGGGCGCTCAATTAAGGCGTATACATCGATAAGGTTATTGGATCTCCTGGGGCGCGCGAGTTTAGGGAGCCCATACACAGTAAAATATAAGGGAAATTTTAGTCCGTTCCCTGCTCGGCCAAACCTATATAAAATAATTTACCAATTATATGACAAGTGTAATACGTTCTCTTTGTGAAATACATTCGGGTGCGGTCAAGTCGGGTTTGGGCTAGAATTTTCCAAAATATTAAGCATAATTACAAGAATAAAAATGTCTATATATTATATCTTATATGTACTATATCTTATGATATGCTATATATATGTTAAAAAATAAATTCAAATCAATAGCAAACAAAAGTCATGTTACCTAGGGACGTTCTCCCTAGCATGGAGATTCGATTATGATGGGGGTGGGGGGGGGGGGGGGGGGGGGCAAATAAAAGATCAATATTTATATTCATTTAAAGTAGTAAGGAAAAATTAATTCTTTTATTATTTTTTCAGCCAATACCTTAACTTAGACTAAAGAAGTTTCCTCCTTTTCTAACGTGGAGTCGTGGACAAACTAAAGTATGGCACTTATTGTAATACTAGAAAAGAGCACGTGCGTTGCATGTGATTCTATGAAATTTATTTAAATAATAGCCTAAATTAAATTTATATGAATATTAATACGTACAATTAATAAATATGACTAAAAGACGTTGCATCCTTGCTATAAATTCTAGTATCGTAATGTTTCATATTAATAAGTTATAAAAATTCTAAATATGAATAATAATAGGCTTGTCAATCAAGCCAAGCAAGTCGAGCGTGGTTAGCCTCACGTTCGGGTTGATATTATGCGAGTTTTTATCGTCAATGCTTGAAATTATAAGAGTGTTTTTACTCAAAGCTTTGGATAATTTGCTAGATACAAAGGTAGTGTCTATGAATATTAGAGAGTTACATAAAGATTGTACATGATTTGAATATAAAGAAACAACAAAAAAATTGGCTTTTATGTGAATGTAAACATTTTGTATTACATAACCAATAAAAATACCTTGTTCCTGTTCAAGATTACTTGATTACATTCTATCACTAACATAAGTTGAAGGGGCGGAAGCGAGTTTGGAAAATATTTTTATGTTACCTCTTCTGACCTTTAGGGAAAAGAATATTATATTGTAGTTGGTCATAAAATCCATAATAATGCTTAATTTTGTGCCAACGACTTGAATGAGCATGGATTAAATATCTTGTTTGAATGGTATGTTAGCATTATTTTCTTCAACCCATGTCGCTGCAACTTGATCAGCTGATGTGGAACTATACACTTGTTGATTTAATCTCATATCTTTCGAAATATAAAGTTGAACATCTTATATTGGAGGATAATCCTTCTTAAGATTTTCTGCATATGGATTTGCATATAGATTCAGATAAACACGAATCTTGTAGTATCTTCATTGTATTCTCAACCTCATTGTTAGTATCAACAAAATACAACATGAAAAAATCTAGACCATCTTCTTTTAGAAGTAAACCTAGTAGCTTGTCATAGCACATTCCCTGTGCACAAAAAGTGTAAACTCCTCGCCTTGTAGATGCAACTTTATCTAATTTCACGCCAAATAATGTAAAAGAAAATATGGAATTGAAAGCTCGAATAATTTTTCGAACTTTGGCAACGTCTTCTGATTGGGACGTAAGCAACTCGTATAACTCATCTGAAACTTCAATAAGAGAAAGATTTCTTTTTCCATCATTGGAAGAAAAAGAACCTGAAGCTCATATTCAAATTTTACAATAACGCAATGATTGCATTTCAAAACTATTTTCAATTCATGCATCTCAGACGTCACACACTCACAAATTCTTGGACCTAAAGATTGAAACATATAATTATAGTAAAGTCTAGTAGAGTATGAACATTGGTTCCACATATCATACTTACTAAAGAAACCTTTATATTTATAACCTTTTGATTCATATAGAATCATTTGAGCTCTAAGAAGCCGATGAACCTATGACTTTTTAAAAAATGGACGTAACAATTTTATTCTCTTAAACATTTTTAACATAATATATTCTCTACCGTCTACCATAAATTTTTTATTTGAAGCTCATTAAAAATATTGATAAAATTTTTGAAGAAAAATAATAAAAAGTTAAAAAAAAAATTGATTAGGGTAAAATTTCTTTTGCCCCCTTCGCTGTATAAAAGGCACCAAACACCCCTGTGTACTCATTTGCCAAAAAATCCTATACAAACAACCTCTTGACGTATTGATGAACAAAAAAAGCCGCTGAATTATGTAAATTATAATTTCATCTCCATCCTTATAATCTTTAATACTTTGTCCCTCTACAATAAAACTTCCGTATAATTTGAACTACCAATTGATTTAATGCTAAATTAACTAAATAACTATTGAGAATTCATATGATTTATTTTTAGAATAATACTTTTTAATAAATTAGTTATTTATCTTTTAAGTACTATAGTACTCAATTAAGATAGAGTGATATGCAACATGTACATACTAATTAATCTATGAGCACAACTTTTTGTATGTTAAAATATTAGTGATTAGTTCTTTTGTTTATTTTCTTTCTTTTAATAGTGTAAATAATATTTTAAGGTGTTCATACATATTAAATAAAAAAATTAATATTTAAATATTTATTTTTATTAAGTGAAAGCTATAATAGAAATCTGTTGGTCCCAAGTGGTATACGAAAGGGTCTAGAAGGGGGGGGGGGGTTGAATAGACCCTGAAGTCTTTTTCGACTTCTTAAAAGTTCGTATCACTTTGAAGTATTTGAACGCTTAACAAGTTTAAGCGCTGGATGTGGCGCTTGAGAAACGTTAACTTAGACTCGGTGATTTCAACGCTTACCAAAGTAGGGCAGAGTTTAGTCACTAAATCAGAGTTAGCACAGCGGAAGTATTTTATAGCTTAGCGTTCAGTTAGTTAATCGAAAGTAGTCGCTTAGTTGTTTTAAAACTTCATCAGAATGTATGCAATATGAATAGTAAAGCAGTAAAACAATGAATGCTTAAAAAGGTAAATGACACAAGATATTTGTAAGGTTCACTGGGTGATGTAATCCCAGCTACGTCCTTCTTCTCCTTTTATCAGGGAGGTTTTCCACTATGATGATTATCGAAGAGTCACACAGAGACTTCTACAAGATAGAGGGAGATTGGATATGATCTCGGAACTCCTTGGTCACACAGATTTCAGCTCCACTAAAGACCTTCTATCCCCTTGCTTCTTTCACTCACAAATGCTGCAAGTTACTCTTGATCTCGGAACTCCTTGGTCACACAGATTTCAGCTCCAATAGAGATCAACTTCAACAAGCTTCTTTTACACAAAAATATTGCTTGCAAGTCAACCAGCTTTCTCACTCAGATGAAAGGTGTTGATGGTTTTGGTCACGGGTTTGTTTGTTTTTTGGAAAGTTCAAACAACTTGGGGATATCTCAATGGTAGTGTAGGTTCTTCTTAAAAAGAGATTTGAGATATGGGTGACTGTCTCTGGAATATTTGTGAAAAGCTTATATGGATATTTGGCTATGGTTTTCAGTAAGCTTTTCCTTCAATAAAGTAGGTATTTTTTTTTTGCTTTTTTTTGTGTGTCTCTTTACTCGTTTCCCCAAACATTCCTTGAGTTCAGACATTTCTAACTTTGGGTATACTTAATTAGTTAGGCATGTTCTTGGTTTCATAACTTCTGACCGTTTCGGTCAAAAGAATGGCTTACCCATACGTTATAGTGCTTATATTTTAATAGCACTTATCCGACTTTTAATGCATCTTGTCTTATTTCCGTTGGAAATAATTCGTCTGTTTGATTCATGCATTTTTAAGTCTTTGGATAGTTTTTTTTTTTTTTTTTGGGTTTGAGTTTTCAGGTTACGTTCTTTGTAGGTTGTGTTGGTTTAACCTTTTGGACACTTGCTGAAGAGAATAGTTATTCTCGTGTATTGGACAGACGCTTGGACTGATCCTGAGTTTCTTCTCTTTATTTCAGACGCTTACTCTTCAATCTTGTCTTGATGGTCTCACTGAGAATTCCGTCATTTCATTTGATGTTGAGTATTCGGCCTGAGTTATCCATTCGTAGTTTGAGCGCAGAGGGATAATCCCTAAGCGTTTGACGGACGCTTCAAGATATCTTTATCTATCGTAGCTTCAGACGCTTGATCTTCACATCATCACTTGGTAGACTCACCCAGAATTCTCCTAAGTGATTTAGTGTCACATACTTAGTCTAAAGAATTCTACAAAGATAAATACTATAAGCCTAAGATAAATAAGCTTCAGGTACTTATACATATAACATTCTATGAAAGCTTTTACACTTTTCGGGTCTAACAGGAAGTCCTATTTGTCATCATCAAATATCTAATATGAAATTCCTAACAATTTCTCCCTTTTTGATGATGGCAATACTATTTAGTTCAAGCGTTAGATACCTAAAGTGAAGGTTAGCGTAAGTTAGTAAGTTAGTTTGAGCTTTAACGAGATGTTTCAGCTGTTAAATGCATTTATATATATATTTCATAGTACAGGCATTTTACAACTAAAAAGAGAGAAGCACAAGTAAAAATCAAGATCGTGACTTGATCTTGTATCTCTTAGTCATTTCACGCGAGGATTGCTTCAGTTATCTGATCTTCTAACGTCATCATCGCAGCATGATCTTTACTGATTATGTGCTTGTTTTTCTTGAATTTGTCGTGCCTTAAAGGCAATGAAGTGTTTATCATTCCTCTGGACTGATGCCTATGTATCGTAGGCAAATTCTGAAGGTTTGGTCGAAGTCAGACATTTTTCTTTCTAAGGCTAATACTGCTGGATCAGATGGTTCTGGAATTGATGCTCTGAGAAGAGGAATGTCAAACTGTTCAAGCAGTGCTCTTGAAGGCAATGGAAGAGTTGGATAGAGCACTCTGGGAGTTTCTTTCTTATTGGACGCTTCAACCGATGTAGTTACCCAAGAGGGATAGGGATACCTTGGTTCTGTACTCAGTGTGAGAGAAGTATCAATATGTTGACGTTGGATGGTGGAGGAGGAACTTGATCTTTAGATGTTGACGATTTCCTCTTTTCTCCCTTCTTTTCCCCCTTATTGCCATCATCAGTCTGTATGAAATGCTGAGTAAGAAGACTGACTTGAGTAGCAATCTGAGCGACAGAGGCCTCAAGAGTGGTTAGACGCTGGTCGAAATGTTCTTTCATGACCAGGAGTTGAGCGTGATTAGCGTTTGTGAGAGAGGTCTCTAGAGCCGTGAACCGGTCTTGTAGATCATTGGTTAAAGCCACATGACTTGCCTGAGTAGCTGTAGATAGTTGCTGTATTTGAGTGAGGCATTCAGTCATGGACGTTTGAGCGTCGGGAATTGCAGTGTTGACTTAAGACTTCTTGTCGAATAGACGGAAGAAGTGGATATCCTCTGAAGGGATTGATCCGAGAGCCATTCCACTGTCGCAGATTTTCTGTGAAGATTTTGTCGAATAGGGAGACTGGAGGCATAATTGTCATCATGAGAGAAAAGTTGTTTTCACAGTGGCTATGGGTGAAGTTCAGACAGAACAGGGGAGAGGAACCGCTGGTGGACGCTTGATCAGCAAAGCGTAGAGAAGAGTTGGCCAGTTTGTGCAACGCTTGTCTTAAGCGGTGTTCAGGTTGATGGCGGATTAGAGGCAGCTTCAGAACGGGTCCAAGTCTATGTTGGCGCTGCGTTAGCATGTAGCGTGCAAATTTGGTCTTTTTATCATGAATCCCTATTCTGAACAGATGGGGAGTGCTAACCAAGTCTTCAAATTTATACGTGTCACCCATGAAGCTTCAGCCCATCTTATCTCCAGTCATACATACTCAGTTCTGCATTAAGTATAGCACGAATCCTTGGTGATGAATATCACAGATGGGATTCAAAACGATACCTGTCTGGTTGGTAGTTAGCGTTTCAACGCAGTCAAAATATGCATCGGTTTTAGAGTGAATCATCTCGGTCAGTGAAGCGGACGCTCACCGGAATGTACTCCTTTATTCTTCCACAGGAGGAGAGGATTAGCTGAGCGCTTGTTTTCCCTGCTTTTTACCAGTGTTGGGGAGTGAGAATAGCTTCTCTTTTAGTAGCATTTCCGTTGGGTTCACAAGCTTATCCTGACGCTCATAGACTCTGATGTTGTAGTCTCTGAGAGCGAAGCCAGGTGGGTTTGCTTGTCCCACAGTCCAGATAATAAGCTAATCAAACATCAGCTCTGGGAGTCTTGCCTCCCTGCCTCTGTGCTTGGAGAGTCACTGAAGCCGGGATGTTTTGGGAGTCTTCCTGAGTTCAAGGGTTGTGTAGTAAGCTTTATCAGCTGGGATTAAGGCTGTGTTAAATAGAGTGTTGCGTACAGCCAGATCAAACTTTATGAGCTTGGCGATATCATTCTCAGCATTGATAAGACTTTCTTCATTATATTCCGGTAGGTATGAAGGTTCTGCGGGCGCTGGAGGGAAATAATCGACTGAGTGATCGATAGTCTTTAAGGGATCCAGCTTGAAGAAATGTCGATGATCACAACGTCGTTAGCATCGCTCTGACCTTCTGAGGTGCCTCTGTTGGACTAGGTAATGCAAGCAATGGTGAACCCCTGGGATTTCAGGTTATCACGGCTCGAGATTTGTGGATTCGATGGCAGCTTCATGTGCGATGGCCACGATGTGGGCATATCCACATCCAAATGGACATAAACGGTGGTTCAAAGGATGATATCGGGACAGCAGTTATGGCTTGGTCACTTTGTGAGCCTCAGAGAAATGGCAGCAGTTGACGCTTACGTCTCTTGAGATACGCTCACATTTACCTTCGGCGGGGAAACGTGAGTCTGTGGAACTGCAGGTTCTTCAAAGTCATATTTTTGAGAACCTTTTCCAGATCTTTCCGACTAATGAGGGGTATAGAATCCTCGTCATCTTCATCGCTTTGATAGGTTGAGCCTTGGGCTTCGAGGAGCCCGTTTCTTTGTGACAGTGGGACGCTTCACATTACGTTTGGCTTTCTCCTGATCTAGACGCTCAGCCTCCTCATTGACGCTGCCTCGGACAACTTGGCGCTCAGAGAGAGGCTAGCAGCACTTCCAACTTTGGGTGGATTGAAGAGATTATTGATGATTCTTGGCCCTAGAACGTATGCTTGGCCACGGTGAATCTGTTGAAGAGGTGCACTCTGCTCGAAAAATTAGATCACTTAAAAATAGACCATAAGGTCTGTTTGAAGTGCGTAGACTGTCTCTGAAACTGCTGAATATATAGGCGCTCCAGGATTGTTTTTTATCTGAGCAGGATGCAGTCATCATCTGGAACGGGTTGGGTTGATTTTGTCGAAGGTCCCCTCTGCATTCAATGTTTTTACTGGGAAAATCAGCCAAGACTCGATACCTGTTCACTATATCTTTCTTCTCAAAGTACGGTTTGTATGGAACATCATCGTAAGC